>JAGTXO010000010.1:0-600000 GCA_019448385.1 Diacronema lutheri | reverse complement strand
GCGCACCGCACGCGCGTGAAGCTATGCGCTCGCTTTCTTGACGCGCGCCGCCGGTTCTTGAGCACCACGCATGGCCAGAGGCTCGCGGCGGCATGGATGGCAGCGTGGTTGTGGTGGATGCGGATCACGCGCCGCGCGTTGCCAAAGGAGATTGTCGTCGCGTGGTCGATCGCCGAGGTCAAGGCGGAGGCGACGCGCCGCCAGCTCGACATCTCCGCGTGCATCGAGCGTGCCGAGATCGAGCAGATGCTCGTCGCAAAGGACGCTTCACAGGAACGGGGCGCTGGGCTGCGGGCGGGCGATCCGGACCTGGACGACATGCCAGTGTGAGTCGTGAGGTACGCTGCGCGAGATGCGCGGGCGAGTGTCGGCACGCACTTCCTGTCCCGACCCCTGTGCCGGCGGAGCGTTGCACTTGCTCGGCCAGCGCTTGCCCTTGCCGCCGGTGCTGCCGCATGGGGCACGCGTTTGCCTGGCAAGAGTGCGAGTTTGGCGCTCTCCTCGCCCGAGGGGTCCGTCCGCCTGCGAGGAGTCCGATGCCGCTCGTCTTCCACTCGTATCCACACTGAGTTTCAAATCTGGTTCCCACGCCATCCATCCCAAGCGTCTTGTCGCCCCGACATCCGTTGGCGGAGGAAAGCGGAGCTCTCAACTTTCGAGTCGTGGATGCGGGCCTTCCTGTTGGCCGCGAGCCTCGGCATCGCCGCGGGCCGCGCGGCGGCGCCGAGGCGCGCGTGCTCGTGCGCGGTAAGTGAGGAGCGACTCATCGACCTCGAGAGCGCCTACGGCCACCTCGTCGACGCCAGCATCGAGAAGCAGCTCACCCTGGGCGAGGTCGTATCGGCTGAGTCGCTGGAGAAGTCGAGCACGGTGTGCACCAAGTCGTGCGACTCGAGCTGCGATGGGCACTGCTCGCGGAAAAAGGCGGACGGCTCGTGGACAGGCTGCAAGAGCGGCTGCGACGAATCATGCGACGAAGGCTGCAAGCCCACGATGCAGGCCAAGCCGACGCCCAAGCCGACGCCCAAGCCGACGCCTAAGCCGGCGACGTCCAAGGGCCGGCGGCTTGGGGAGATGGAGAAGGGCGGCACGGTGTCGCGCGACGCGGCGACCAAGCGGCTACACGCCGCGGAGGAGCACTGGAAGGAGAAGGAGCACGTGATCACCGAGCACGCCAAGCACGCCGAGCAGCACGCCAAGGAGCTCGAGACCAAGCTGCGCGGCGAGGAGTCGCAGCTCGCTCAGCTGAGCAAGGCGAACGCAAAGTTGGCCGACTCGGTGCGCGCGCACGCCGACCTGCAGGCGGCGGTCGCCGCCAAGCGGAGCGACTACGACGCCATGCTCGCAAACGTCAAGGCGGCGCAAAAGAGCATGGCCAAGATGTGCGAGTGCGAGGCTGCGCTCCTCCGCTCCGTGGACGACGCGCTGCTCTCGAACGACATGGGCGCGAGTCGCGCGAGCGCAAGCTCGACGGCGCTGCTCGTTGGCGGCGGCGTGGTCGGCAGCTCGATTGCGATGGTGCGTGCATTTCCGCGTTGCGGGTCCGAGGGATGTTCGTCCCGCACGCGTGGTACGCTTTCTGTGCGTGGGGCTCAGGGGGGGCTTTTTTTTTGGGCCGCCGGCGCGCAGCTGGACCTGGACGAGCGCACGGGGTGCAGCCGCTTCGCGCGCAGCTTCACGAGCTTGCCGCGCGACCCTCCGCTCCCATCACCCACGTCGCGCGCATGGTTGCAGGCTGCCTACGTGCTTGCTCGCCGGCGCCGGTTGCGCGGCGCGCACGACGCGCCGGGCGGCGAGCTGCTCTGAGCGCCGCGAGAGGCCGGGCGTCCCGGACAAGCTGAAGCACAAGCGCCGCGACACACATAAGTGCGAGCGGCGGGGCAGGGCTTGCGGCGCAGCCCTGGAGGGCCTGCTGTCACCTTGACGTCAGTCTCGTGACGGTGACGCCAGCCGGGCGCGCGCGCCGCTGCGGCGCTTTGCGGCATGCCCGCAGCAGCCCCCCGGCAGGCGCACGAGCGCGCGCCGAGGACACGTCGTGCGGTGCTTGCGGACGACAATGAGTGATGCAACGAAGGGGATGAAGCCAAGTGAGTGACACGTAGCTCTGCGGACCAACTTTGGCAAAAAAACAGGTGGCACTCCCCCCACCCGCAAGCGGTCAGACAGCTTGCTTCGCGCTGCGCCCGTCTGCCCAGCGCGCGAGCACCGCGTCAACAATGTCCTCCGATGAGGCTTGCGCGCTCGGCGCGAGCGTGAGGCACGGGTCGTCCGCCTCGGTGAACGGCTCGAGCAGCGCGAACTGCGACTTGACGAGCGACGGTGGCATGAAGTGCGCGTCCATAGATCGGCGCGCGGCGACGCGCTCGACAACGACCGACTTGCTCGGCATGAGCAGGACGAAGCCGAGGTCCGCCTTGGCTCGAAGCGGGGCGCGCAGTGCGGCCCGATACTGCGCGCGCAGCGCGGAGCACGCGAGCACCGTTCCGGGGCCAGGCGCCGCCGCGCGGCGTGCAAGCTCGGCGGCGCAGCGCGCGAGCCAAGGCGCGCGGTCGGCGTCGGTCAGCGGCTCGCCGCGGCCCATCTTGGCCAGGTTCGACTCCGGGTGCCAGTCGTCGGCGTCCAGGTACTCGCGCTGAAGCCTGCGTGCGAGCGCAGCGCTAATCGTCGACTTGCCGCAGCCCGTCGGGCCGCACACGACGATTGTCCGCGGCAGCGCGTCACGCGCGTGCGGCGCGGTGGCCGACGAGCTGGCCGCAGGTGCCGCCGATGCGGGCGCGCGCGCATCGATCGCGCCGCTGCGCGCGCCGTTGACGCTCTGCTCGCCGATCGGCCGCTCCATACGCCACGCGCACATCCCGTCGACGGGATAGTCCTTGAGCTGGCGCCCGGCGGCGAAGCCCATGCGCGTCCAGAAGGCAAAGCCGGTCGCGTTCGTCGTGATGCAATGCAGCCGCACGCGCTCAATGTCCGCCCACGTACGGCGCGCGTCGGAAAGCGCGGCGGCGAGCAGAGCGGCGCCCACGCGCGCCTTGCGCGCCGCCGGCGTGACGTACAACCAGAAGAGCTCAAGGAACGGCTGCACAACGGCGCGCGCGCGCTTGTGCGCGCGCTTCGCGCCCGCGTCGCCGCGTGCGGCCGAGAAGCGCGCGCGGTCGAGAAAGCACATGATGCCTCCGACGACGCGAGCCCCTTGCCGCGCGACGTGCGTCCTCGCCGGGCATGCGTGCCCATTGTCGCGCACGAAGGCGCCGCGGCAGCACGCGGCGAACCATTCGGCGTCGTACGCGCCGCGCGGGTCGTCCGCCGGGCACCCGAGCTCGCGCGCCATCTGCTCCTCAAACGCGATGAGCGTCGGGATGTCTCCCTCGACGCACGGCGCGACGTCCACGAGGCAGGCGTCCGCCATCCTGCCTTCAAACCGCACCTCCATCGTGGCGCACCACGCGCGGAGCCCCTAACAGCCCCGCGGCTGCGCTCCGCGAGGCAGACGTCCGCTCGCGATGGACATCACGCAGATCCTCGCAAACGCGCAGAGCGCGGATGCGGCGACGCGCCAGCATGCGGAGGCGATGATCGAGCAGGCTAAGCAGAACAACCTGGTCCGCAGCCACGGCGGCACGCGGCGCGAGCGTGCGTGCGGAACGTAGCCACGTTGCGTCGCGCCGCTGACGCCGCGCGCCCGTATGCGCGCGCGGTGCGCAGGGTGGCTGCCTCGTGACGCTGTCAGCGGAGCTCGCCAACGAGGAGAAGCCGCCCGAGGGCCGCCGCCTCGCCGGCATCATTGTGAAGAACTGCCTCGACTCGAAGGTGCGCGGCGCGCCGGCGGCGGTTCGAGAGGCGTGCGTGCGTGCGCCGCGCGCGGCGCGCGGCGCATGTCTGAGCGTGGGCTGCTGCCTCTGCTCGCCGCGTGCCGCGCAGGTTGCGAGCAAGCAGGACGAGCTCACGCAGGCCTGGCTCGAGATGGACTTGGCGATGAAGCAGCAGATCAAGGTTGCGGTGCGTGGCTCGCATCTCCTACGCGGGGCCCCACGCCTTAGCCGCGCGGCCGGCGCGAGCTCTCGTGCACGCCAGCCGGTCATGCGAGCGTGTGCTCGGCGGCGTGGCACGGCCACCGGCTGTCACCACGGCGTGGCGCGCGCCCGCCGCCTGTCGCCGAGGGCGTGCGTGCGCGGCCTGCCGTCTGCCGCACGCGGTCGCGCGGCCCGAGCGAGCGCCAGCGCTGCGCGCGGCGCGCACGCGTGTGCTGCCTGCCCGTTCTGCCGCCCCCTGCTGCCGCGTGCACGCGTCACCGCAACCGGCGCCAGCCCGCCGCTACCAGCCAGCGCCACGAAAAAAGCCCAGCCCCCCTGCGAAGCTCTGCCGCCATGCGCGGGGCACTTTCGCGCGCATTGCGCCGCGCGTCAGTGCACGGCGTCAACGCGCACGCGCATGCCTGCTCGCAGCGCCCGCGCGCGTGCGCCCGCGCGCGCCGCCCGCGCGCACGGCACGTGCACGGCACGCAACGTCACGCAACGTCTCTCTGCCGTGGCCGCAGGCGACCGCACGCCGTGGGGCCGCGCGCGTGACGTGTGCCCCACGGCAACGTCACGGCAACGTCACGGCAACGTCACGCCGTGCATGCAACGTCACGTGATGCGCGCGTGCGCGCTGCCCGCGCCGCGTCGGGCTCGCTCTCGCGCGCGCAGGTGACGTCGGCGCTCGCGAGCACGGCCGTGCAGGCGCGGCAAGCCGCCGCGCAGGTCGTTGCCAAGGTCGCTGCGATCGAGCTGCCACGTGGGCAGTGGACTGACCTGATCGATGCGTTGACGGCAAACGTGACGAACAGCCCGTCCGACCTCCTCAAGCAGGCCGCGCTCGAGACCCTCGGCTACATCTGCGAGGAAATTGTGCGCCGCGCGCGTGCAGCCCGCGCCCGTGCCGGCCGAGGTGCACACCGGGAGCACGCTGCCCGCTCGCCCTGAGCCCCCGCCGAGGTTTAAAGCGCAGTGACGGATTCTCACTGCGTGCTTCGTCCGCGCCGGCGCCGCGCGCCGCACGCCGCCGGCGTCGCGCCGTGACGCCGGCGGTGCGCGCAGGAGCCCGAGGTGTTGACCGTCAAGTCGAACCAGATCCTGACCGCGGTCGTGCAGGGCATGCGCAAGGAGGAGCCGAACAACGACGTGCGCCGGGCCGCGACCGTCGCGCTCAACAACGCGCTCGAGTCGGTCAAGTCCAACTTTGACAACGCGACGGAGCGTGATTATATCATGCAGACGGTGTGCGAGGGGTGCGTCGCCGAGTCGCATACGGTCCGGATCGCCGCGTACGAGTGCATCGTCAAGATTGCGACCCTTTACTACCACCACCTCTCAGCGTACATGCAGGCGCTCTTCCAGCTCACCTTTGAGGAGATCAAGACCGGACGCGATGAGGTGGCGCAGCAGGCCGTGGAGTTCTGGTCGACGGTGAGCCCCCGCTGCCCCCACTGCCCGCGCTGCCCGCGCCCGCTCGCACTGCGTTGCGCGCGGCGCGCGGCGCCGGGCGACGACGAGGCGGGCGGCGGAGGGATTGTCGGATAGCCTGTCCGAGTGTCCGAGCCTCGCGGGCTCGGCACGCCCCGGCGTTCGCTTCGGCCGCAGCCCGTGCACGCCCGCGGTTGCGGACATATCGATGTGACGGCGATGTCGGCCCACCTGTGTGTGTGTGTGTGTGTGTGTGTGTGTGTGTGTGTGTGTGTGTGTGTGCGTGCGTGTGTTTCCCTTCCTCCCTCCCCACCCCCCTTCCCCCCCTTTCCCCCTTCCCCCTTGGCCCCGGCAGGTGAGCGACGAGGAGATCCAGCTGCAGGAGGAGGAGGAGGAGGCGCGCGACACGGGCGAGTCGCCCGACGCGCTCTCGCACCACTTCGTCAAGGGCGCGATGCCGTACCTCGTGCCGCTGCTGCTCCACACACTCACAAAGCAGGAGGAGGACCAGGAGGAGGACGCGTGGAACGTGGCCATGGCCGCGGGCACGTGCCTTGCGCTCGTCGCGATGGCGGTCAAGGACAGCGTCGTGCAGCACGTGATGGAGTTTGTCCAGACGAACATCCAATCAACGGGTGCGCGCTGCCGCACTACGCCGCCATCGCGACGCGCGCGACGCGCGGCGCGGGCGACCCTCGCGCGCCCTTCCACGCGCCGCCCTGCGCACGTGAGCCCCCCTTCTCCCTCTCCGCTTCTCACCCACTCCAATCCCCCCCCCCCCCTTTACCCCTTACCCCTTTCCCGCCCCCGCCGCCTCGTGCCCCGCGCGGCGTGCGATGTCGCACGCGGCGCACGCCCCCACCGCGACCGCGCCGCTCCGCCACGCGCGCAGAATGGCGGTTCCGCGAGGCATCGCTTCTCGCATTTGGCTCGGTGCTCGAGGGCCCGTCCAAAGCGGTGCTCGAGCCGCTTGTCACGCAGGCCGTGCCGGTGATCGTCACATTGATGCGTGACACGTCCGTGCAAGTGCGTGACACGGCGGCGTGGACGATCGGCCGCGTGTGCGACCTGCACGCCGGCACCCTCAGCACCATTGCGCCGGGCATGCACACGACGTACACGCACGAGCTGCTTAAGCCGGGTGGCGTGCTTCTCGAGGCGCTGCGCGACGAGCCGCGTGTCGCGTGCAACGTGTGCTGGGCGATCCACAACCTCGCCGAGAGCCTTGAGGTCGCGGAGGGCGCGCAGTCGTCGCAGCTCTCGCCATACTTCCTCGAGATGGTCAGTCCGGCTGGCGGTCCGGGGGAGGGGGGGTGTGGCGGTCCGGGGGGGCGTGTGGCGGTCCGGGTGGCGGTCCGGTTGGCGGTCCGGTTGGCGGTCCGGTTGGTGGTCCGGGGGGGGAGGGTCGCGAGCACCCGCAACCCCGCAGCTGCGCAGCCCCCGCCGCCGCGCGCGGCCAATCCCCGCCCGCGCCGCCCCCACCGCCGCCCCCGGCCCCCGCCCCCGCCCGCGCCGCCCCCACCGCCGCCCCCGCCGCTCCCGCCGCCCGACGCGCCGCGTGCGCCATGCGCGCGCAGGTTCGCTCGTTGATCCAGACGACGGAGCGGGCGGACTCGGCGGAGAACAACTTGCGCTCGTCGTCCTTCGAGGCGCTCAACACGGTGCTCTCGCAGTCGGCGACGGACACGATGGCCAATTTGCGAGAGATCGTACCGTACCTGTGCGACAAGCTCGAGCGCACCTTCTCGATGCAGATCGTCTCGGCGGACGACAGGGAGGAGCAGAACGAGCTGCAGGGCTTGCTGTGCGGCACGCTGCAGGTCGTCGTGCAGAAGCTCGGCTCGGAGGTGGTCGCCTTTGCCGACCGGCTGATGCAGCTCTTCCTCGAGGTGGGCGCCCTCGCCTCGTTTGAAAAGGGGGCGCCGCCTTTTGTCCCGCCGCCCGTCTCCCAGCGCGTTCCTACTCCACCCCCCCCCCCTTTCCCTTCCCCTTTCCCTTTTCCTTCCCCAATCCCTTCTCCCTCCCCGCCTCCCCCCTTCCCTCCAGCCCTGCGTCGCCTCGCGCGCTTCCTTCCCCTTTCCCCTTTCCCCTTTCCCCTTTCCCCTTTCCCCTTTCCCCTTTCCCCTTTCCCCTTTCCCCTTTCCCCTTTCCCCTTTCCCCTTTCCCCTTTCCCCTTTCCCCTTTCCCCTTTCCCCTTTCCCCTTTCCCCTTTCCCGCCCAGCTCCCTCCTCGCAACTTGACGCGCCGTATCAATCCGCTGCCCCCTCCCCTTCCCGCTTCCCACCCCCCCCCCCCCCCCCCTCCCCATTCTCCACCCGCCGCGTGCGCGTAACAGGTCTTCAACTCGAAGAACGCGACGGTGCACGAGGAGGCGTTGATGGCCGTTGGCGCGGTCGCCAACGGCGTCGCGCGCCAGTTTGAAAAGTGAGCACGCGCCGTTACGCCGTTACGCGGTTGCGCCGTTACGCCGCAGCCGTGACGGCAGCGCGCCTGGGCGTCTGGCCGCGAGCTTTGATTCGGGGGGGAACGGGGGGAGGGGGGAAGGAGGGGGGGGGAGGGACAGGGGGGGGGGGGGGGGGGCGGGGGGTGGATGGGTTGGGTGGGGGAGAGGATGGGGGGCAGGGGGGGGGGGGGGGAGAGGGGCAAAGGGGGGGGGGGGGAGGGGGGGCAGGGGGGAAGGGGGGGGGGGGAGAGGGGCAAGGGGGGGGGGAGGGGGGGGGGGCAGGAGGGGGGGGGGGTGGGCAGGAGGCGTGCAGAGCAGGGTCGATATGTGCACTCACAAACGCTTCCTCTTGCAACCCCCACTGCGCCCTGCATCCCGAGCTCTCAGGTACATGCCGCACTTCCGCCCCTTCCTCATCCTCGGCTTGCAGAACCATGAGCAGCACCAGGTGAGCGCAGCAAACGCTCCTCCCCCCCTCCCCCCTGCTCTCGCCCAACCTGACAAATCAACCAACCAATCCCCCCCCCCCCCCCCCCCCCTTCAGGTCTGCTCCGTCGCTGTCGGCGTGATCGGCGACCTGTGCCGCGCACTCGAGGCCTCCATCTTCCCCTACTGCGACGAGCTTGTCACGTTGCTCATGCAGAACCTGCAGGCACGGCACCCCCACCCCCCCCCCCCCCCCTTGCACCCACTGCCCGACGCGCGTCGTGCCCACCTTCCCTTCCCCCCCCCCCCCCTTTGCACCCACTGCCCGACGCGCGCGCTGCGTCCGCTCTCCAGCCGCCACGCGCGGCGCACGCGCGCTCCGCAGCGCGCCAGAGCATGACTTACCCCCCCCCCCCCCTTACCCCCCTCCCCCCCCAACCCCCATCCCCCCCACCTCCATCTGCCCGGCCGCCCCTTCCTCCGCCTCCCCTCTCCGTACCCGCCGCGCGCAGAACCCAAATTTAAACCGCAACGTCAAGCCGCCCATGCTGTCCATCTTCGGCGACATTGCCCTCGCCATCTCGGGCAACTTTGAAAAGTACCTCGCCGCGTCGATGCACATGCTCGCCGCGGCAGCGCAGACCAAGGCGCGCGCGCTGGCGGCCCGCGCGCGCAGCGCGGCGTGCGCGACGCCGCAGCGTCGGGTCAGCGACCTGCCACCCTCCCACCCTCCCACCCTGCCCCCCTGCCCCCCTGCCCCCCTGCCCCCCTGCCCCCCTGCCCCCCTGCCCCCCTGCCCCCCTGCCCCCCTGCCCCCCTGCCCCCCTGCCCCCCCCCCCCCCCCCCCCTCCTTCCCCACTTGTCACCCGCCTTCTCGGCACACAGCGCGGGTGCTCGTTCGGGCCGTGCGCTCCACCTGACGCGCCCGCCCCTCGCGCCCTCCCGCCCTGATGCCCCCTTCTCACCACCCCCCCCCCCCCCCCCCCCCCTATCTCTCTCTCTCTCTCTCTCTCTCTCTCTCTTTTGAAAACAAACAAACCAACCAACCGACCAACCGACCAACCGACTTGCGCGAAACGCGACGCGACTCAGGTGGACACGGGCAACTACGACATGCTCGACTACCTCAACCAGCTGCAAGAAGGTGTCCTCGAGGCGTACACGGGGATCCTGCAGGGTCTGAGGGAGGACAGTCGGGGTGACCTTTTCCTCCCCTTCGTCGAGCCCGTCTTCCACTTCCTCCACGCGATCTCCATCACGACGGAGCGCGACGACGCCGTGCTGCGCACCGCCGTCGGAGTCGTGGGCGACATCGCGCACACCCTCGGCCCCAAGGTGCGCCTTCCCCCGCCCACCTGCCCCCCCCCCCCCCCCCCCCCCCCCCCCCCGGACCAGCGCGGCTGCGGCGCGCCGCGTGGCGACCTCGCGGGCAGCGCGCCGCACGATGGCGGCGCTTGGGCCGCACGATGGCGGCGCTTGGGCCGCACGATGGCGGCGCTTGGACCGCACGATGGCGGCGCTTGGGCCGCACGATGGCGGCGCTTGGGCCGCACGATGGTGGCGCTTGGGCCGCACGATGGCGGCGCTTGGGCCGCACGATGGCGGCGCTTGGGCCGCACGATGGCGGCGCTCGGGCCGCACGATGGCGGCGCTTGGGCCGCACGATGGCGGCGCTTGGGCCGCACGATGGCGGCGCTTGGGCCGCACGATGGCTGCGCTGCTGTCACAATTTCCGGTCGCAGCCGAGGCGACAGGGTTTGGCGCCACCATGGCACCGAGCGTCGCGCGCTCATCGCCGCGCCGCCCGCCGTGCGCCGCCCGCCGTGCCGCCGCCCCGCGCCGCCCGCCGCGCCGCCGCCTCGCGCAGGTGGCGCACATGCTGCAGCAGGAATCGATCAAGGCGCTCGTCCGGGAGGCGCGCAAATCGGACAATCCGGCAACCAAGCAGGTGGCCACGTGGGCGCAGACGACGGTCAAGGCGGCGTGCGGGCCGGGCGCATGAGCGCACGAACGGGGCGTGCGCGCGAGCGCCACAACGCCGCGCCATGGCCTTGGAGCTGTGCGGCGCGCTTGTCGCGCGCGCCGGCACGATGGCGGCGCGGGGCGGCACGATGGCGGCGCGGGGCGGCGAGGGCATGCCCGGTGGCGAGGGCGGAGCGACCGGCCATTGGCCGGGCGGGAGGGGCAGGGGAGGGGTGGGAAGGAGGCGGGGAGAACTATGGAAAGCAGGGGGGAGTATGGACCGGCGGTGGCGGCGCGGGTTCGGGGTCGGTGGCGGCGGCGGCGCGCTCTGTGCAGCGACGGGGAGGGGGACGCCAGTTGAGGCGCTTTAAAACTGAGCTTCGCTTTTGGTGCGGTTTCAGCTGCCTAGCGTACGAGGGTCGATTTTGACATCCCTCCTTCTCCCTCCCCTCAGTCCACTCTGCCGTTGACTCAACGTTGACGCGCGAAATGCGTCACTACGCGTTGCCACCAGTCAGCGCGTCCCCAGCCCGGCTTTCAGCCGGCGGTGCTGCCTGCGCCCCGCCGACGACGGCGGGCGCACTGCCACCAAAGTTGGCGTGCAATTGCGAGATGGCGAGCTGCAGGTTGGCACGGACGCTGGCTGTGAGCGCCTGAGACGCCGCCGTGCGCGCAGCATCCTCGTGCTCGAGCCGCGCGGCCTGCATCTGCGCGGGCGGCAAGTTGCCGGGGACGACGGCGCGCTGCGAGTCGAGCACGTCAATGCTCTGCAGCACCCGGTCGCCATGCAGCTCCGGCCCGAGCGCCGCCTTGAGGCAGACCAACTTGCGCTCGTCTGGATCGAACTCGGCGCCAAGCAGCGCAACGTCGAGTGCCGCCGTGAGCGCGCCGACCCACAGCTCGGAGGCGTGGGACGCGGCCAGGTTGACGATGTGCTCCGGGCCTCGGATCAAGTAGGACGGGTGGATCGCGGCGGGCGCGACAAAGCCGACGTCGTCGTCGGCCGGCGCGGCCGCGTCGCCATCGCCGGCCTTGCGCGCGCCTTCGGCCGGCGGCTCCGCTGCGGGCACGCGCGAGGACGCATCGTCGGTCAACGTCCGCGTCGACTTCAACATCCGCACCGGCGGCGCCGAAGACGCCGCCGGTGCTGCGGGCTCGGCACCGGCGGCGTCTTCGGCATCGGCGGCGTCTTCGGCGCCAATTTCAACGTCCGTGCCGGCCGGCGCGTCTGCAGCGGCAGGCGGCGCGTGCTCGGCCGTGAGCGAAGCCATCACAAGCGCGCGCGCGCGGTCGCGTGCGCGCACGGCGCGGTCGACGCTCAACTCGGCGCGGAGGCGCGGCACGTTGACGCTGCTCGCGTGCACGACGTGGTTGTGCGGAAAGAGTGCGCGCATCTTCGCCGTGGGCAGCGCCGCGGCGACGACGACGATCAGCGTGCACGGCCGGAGCGCGTCGCGCAGCTCGGCGGCGAGCGCGTTCAGCTGCGGCGAGAGCACGCACACGAAGAGGATATTCGAGTCGGACGCGACGGCGACGTTGTCAAAGAGGGTGATCACGCCCTGGCGCGACAGGTCGCTCACGCGCGTGGTCGTCCGCGTCGAGATCGCCAGGTCGCTCGGCTGCGTGAGCCCCGAGTCGAGGAGGCTCTCGACGATCGTGCGGCCGACAACGCCGCATCCGATCAAGCCTATCCGCATCGCGGGCGCGGCGTCGGCCCGCGGCTTGATAAACATGTGGGTGCGTGGCGCCGACGCCGCGCGGTATCGCGCGAGCCGCGGCCGCCACGATTGCGGGTGTAGGTCGATCGTGCGCGCCGTCGCGAGCTCCTGCGCGCAGCGGAAGGTATAGACGACAAACATGCAGTGCGTCGCGATCACCGCCTTGGCGGCCTGGAAGGTGAGGTATTGCGGCAGGATGGAAGCATGCACGTTGCGGTCGATCGGCTTCGCGCCGAGCGTGGCGTCGTCGGCTGCCAGCTTGAGTCTGGTGCGCGCCGCCTCGTCGGCCGCATCCGCCATCCTGAGCGTAACCAACCCCTGGAGGAGAAAACGACGTGGGAGGTTGGTCGGACGCCTTCCTGGGAAGGGATGGCGCTCGGCCTGCTGATCTGCCACGCCGTCGTGCAGAGCGCGCGGATATCGCCGCTCGTGCGCGGCGCCGGGAGCCCCACCGCCGTGCTCAGCTCCGCGCTGCACGCGCGCGCCGCCGGTAGCGGCCGCGCGCGGATGTCGGACCGCGAGCCCGCGACGCCTCAATGGGGGTGGCGGCCGATCATCTCATGGTACCCGGGGCACATCGCGCGCGCGGAGCGGCAGCTGCTGGACATGCTCAAGCTAGTCGACGTGGTGATCGAGCTCCGCGATTCGCGCATCCCAATGTCGACCAACCACCCGCTCATCCGCACGTGGGTCGGCAACCGCGCGCACATCCTCGTCATGAACCGGTGCGACTCGGTCCCGACGTCCGTCGCGCAGGATTGGGCGCGCCAGCTGCGCGAGGAGGCGGTGGAGGCGCACTGGGTGAACGCAAAGGAGGGCAAGGGCGTCGACGAGCTCAAGCGCGCCATCATGCACGCCGGCAAGGGCGTGAACGAGCGCCGCGCCGCAAAGGGCCTGCTCCCACGGCCCGTGCGCGCGTGCGTCCTTGGCTTCCCGAACGTGGGCAAGTCGGCGCTGATCAATCGGCTGATCGGCCGCGCGAAGTGCAAGTCGGAGAACCGCGCGGGCGTCACGCGCTCCTTCAATTGGGCCGCGTTCGGCGCGCGGAAGACGGGCGTGCGCGCGTCGGCCGGTGGCAAGCAGCCCCAGCTGCAGCTCCTCGACACACCGGGCATCATTCCCGCCAAGCAGGTGGGGCAGCGCTCGGCCTACATGCTCGCCGTGTGCGACGACATTGGCGCCGCCGCGTATGACACGCGCGCCGTCGCGCTCACTCTCATCGAAGAGCTGCGCGCCGCCAAATCCGGCTACATCCCGCCGGACGCCCTGGAGGCGCGCTACGGCCACGGGCTGGCTGAACAGAGTGCCGAAGCCTTCCTCGAGCGCGTTGCCGAGGAGCGCTGCGGGGGCGACCTGACGCGCGCCGAGACGATGCTGCTGCGCGATTTCCGCGATGGCCGCCTTGGCCTGATCGGGCTCGAGGCGCCCGATGGCACGTCGCGGCAGCGGCCGCGTTCGCCGTCGCCGGGGGGGGCAGCCGCAGCGGCCAGCGCGGCGGCAGGGTGCGCAGTGGGCGCGCACGGCGCGGCCACGCCAGCGTAGGGCGCCGTGCGGCATGCGACAGGGACTGGGACAGCGTGACAAAGACCACGTGACAAAAGGCCAGTGGTAGGCTCATAGCTACGGCGACGGCTCGGGCCCCGAGCGCGCGCGCTTCGCGGCGCGCTCGGCCTTCTGCGCCTTCTCCTCGAGCAGCTTCTCGATCTTGCTGAGCTCCTGATCAAGCTTCCGGTCCGGGTCCTGCGGCCGTTTCGCCGCCGTGCGTTTGAGCAGCTCCCGACGTTGCTTCCGACTGAGCGCCTGTCCGTCACCTCCGTCGCCTCCGCCGGCCGAAGCCACGCCGCCGAGCGACGCGTCGACGACGAGGCTGAGCTTGCCGTCCGCGCCGACCACGCGCCCGCGCGCCTCCGCCACCGCCTCCTCCTCGTCGTCCGATCCGCCCTGCATGTCCGCCAAGCCGAAACCGCCAGCCCCTGGAAGCAACTCGGCGTATGCGTCGGCTCCGCCCGCGCCGCGGTCGCGCCAGCCGCGCGCGCCCCCGTCTTCGTCGTCGTCGTCATCCTCGTCCACGCCGAGCAGCCGCCCCTTGGCAGCCGCGAGCTCCAGCTCGAGCTCCGAACGCGCCGCACGGCCAGCCGCCGCCTCTGCGCGCTTGGCGCCCTCTCGCGCGCGCACGTCATCCGGTAGGGACTGCCACGCGAGGTCGAGCGCGTTGCGTTGCGCGTTGTGCTGCGCGCTGTGCTTGCCCGCGGGCGGCGCATCCACCCCAACGGCCCCGTCGCTGTCGTCGTCGTCGCTGTCACTGCCGCGCGCCGCGTCAAGCGCGCGCGCGCGCTCGGCGAGCGCGCCCGCGCCAATGGCCGCTGGCGCGTCGTCATCCGAGGACACGTCATCAAAAATCTTGGCCGCCATCGTGATTGCGGGCTTGGCGTGCGTCTTGGCCGTTGGCGCCTTGTCCACCACGGCCACGTGCGTGGGCGCAGGAGGCACGGGCGGCGGTGCCGCGCCTGCGACGGCCGCAACGCCGGTCGCAACGCCGGCGGGCCCCCCGGAGCCGTGGGCGGCGTGCGCGTCGCGCGCGACCGTCGCAGCCGCACCACCGCCGTCGCCGCCGCCGTCGCGCTCGGCCGCTTCGCGCCGGCGGCGCGGCGGCGGCTTGCGGAACACGGCCACCTTGCTCCCCGCCCACGGCGGCCATCCCGCGCCTTCGCCACCCGACGTGCCGGCGGCGGCGGCCGACCGACGCGCCGAGCCCGCTGATCCACCGCCGTTCATCCCGTTGCTCCCCTCGCCGATGCGCAGAGCGAGAATGAGCGCACGGAGCTGCGCGGCCGTCATTCCCGCCTGCAGCCGCGCCGGCGCGCGTCCGTCCTCGCCGCTTTGCACCGAGCGTGCCGCGCCGGCGCTCGCACCCGCGCACAGGCCACACGAGCTCCGCAAGGCGACGCGCGCGCGCTCTGCCACGTCTTCGCGGCCCGCCAACACGACGACGGTCGGCACGTCGGGCCCGACGCGCTCCCACGTGCCCAGCGCGGCGAGCGCGGCGCGCGCCTCCTCCTCCTCCTCCAGCTCCTCGTCAGCCGCCTCCGCGCCAACCGTCGACCCGCGAGCAATGGCGTCGGCAGCAATGGCGTCGGCAGCGATGGCGTCGGCGGCACGGCGCCCCATCGCCTCAGCTCGCATTGTGGCGCGCGCTGCGTGCGCCTTGTGCACGGCGAGCTCGGCAGGCGCCGCGCTGCCCTGCAGCTCGTACGAGAGCACCGTCTCGTGCGCGCGGAACGCGGCGGTGCGTCGCGCGCTCGCACTCGCGCCGCGCTCTGCTGAAACGGTTGAAACGGTGGCGTTGGTCGCAGCGATGGCGACGGCTCGTAGGATACGCGCGCAAAACGGGTCGTTCGTCACCGCTGCGGCCGCGTCGGGCATGACGCTGTCACCGTCCGGAGCGCGCAATTTGTGCGCGCCGCACGAGCCCAGCTCGCTGCCGCCTGCCGCACGGCCCTGCCCGAGCCACGCGGCGGGCGGCGCCGTGCCCGCGCCTGGGTTTGCATCCACCTTGCGGCCGTCCTGTGCGCTGTCTCGCTTGACGTCCGTCCAGCCGCGCGCCGCGCTGTCGGCCGCCGCGCCGCTCGCGCCAGCCGCCTTGCGCGCCGCGCCCGCCGCGCCGCCCGCCGCGCCGCCCGCCACGCCGCCCGTCGCGCGCTCCTCGTCGCGCACGCGTGCGAGCAGTGCAAAGTCGAGGCCCTTCACCAGGTGCGTGCGGCTCACGTCGCCACCCAGGTACTTGGACTCGAGTATCGCGCGCCGGTGAGCCTCCGACGCGAGCGTGGCCTGCGCGTCGGCGGCCGTGCCGTCCGAGGTGGCGGCGGGCACGGCGAGCGGCGGTGCGCCGCCGCGCGCGCCGGCCCCAGCTGCGCCGAGATCCCACGCATAGCTGTCGGGCAGGGCAACCGCGTCCTCGAGCCGCTCGGTGGCGCTCGTGCGCCGCCTCTCCGCCGCACGATCCCTGTACCCGCCGGCTGCGCTGCCGTCGCCGCTCGACCCAGCGCCCGCGCCCCTCGCGGCCTGCTGCTTCTCAAGGTAGAGCTGCTTGCGCTCGAAGCGGGCGCGAGCGGCGGCCTTGCGCGCGGCGGCACGCTCCGCAGCGTCTGCGCCCGGCCCCTCTCCGTCTCCCGCCTTTGCTCTCCCCTCGAGGAAGCTCTTGAATGTCGCGTTGTCCATCGCCGCTCGCCACGATGGCGGCTGACGCCGGCTCTCGTCAAGTCACGTATGGTATAGATGGTCAAGCCAAATCCGATCAGGGGCACGATCGAGCGCCCCGAGTGCAGCGCGGGCCATTCGGAAGGACGTCCTTGTGAGGGAGCTCTTCGCGTTTGGCGAGCGGGGGAGCACGACGCGCAGCGTTGCTGCGGCGGCGTGCGGGCGGCGAGCAGCGGTCGGGCTGCTCGCGACGAGGCCGGAGCAGACGGCGCCGTGGCCGCCGGCGCAGGTGACGCGCGCCGACGAGCCGTAGCGAGCGTCCGTGATCCGCACGGCGGTTGGAGCGGGCCGGCTGGTGCGGCGCGCTCGGCCACGGGTGGCGGCGTGCACGGGCGTGCCGAATGCGGTACGCGTCGCCAGCCGCGCGCGACCTGGGCAGAGCCCGCAAAGCGTCGACCGCTGCGCGGCTCGGCCGTGCGTCAACGCCGGCCGCGCTTCGGCCCGCGCGCGCTGCCGCCGCCGGCACTGGCGCTGGCAGCTCCGCGGGCGGGGGTGCGGGCGCGAGAGCCGCCGCCGCCACCGCCGCCGCGCCCGCCGCCGTCGTCGCCACCGCCGTCGCCGCCGCCGCCTCCCCCGCCGTCATCGTCGTCGTCGCCGCCGCCGCCTCCGTCGCCGTCGCCGTCGCCGTCGCCGTCGCCGCCGCCGCCGTCGCCGCTGCCGTCGTCGTCGTCGTCGTCGTCGCCCTCGTCGTCGCCCTCGTCGTCGCCGTCGCACTCGTCGTCGCAGTCGTCGCCCTCGCCGTGCACCATGCGCTCCTCACGCTCCCACACCTCGCCGCGCGCCCACCAGGCGAGCACGAGGGCAAAGCGCTCAGGCGTCGACGTGGTGTCGCGCCCGGCCGCGTGCGCCGCCATGTCGTGCACGTCGTAGAAGATGTTGCGCGCGGCGTTGTAGTCGCGGTGCACGGGCTTCTTGCCGCCGTTGCACGCCGGGCAGATGACGAGCGCGTGCACCGTGCGCGTGCCGCCCTTTGCCACGGGCAGGCGCGGGTTCTGCGCGAGCTCCGCGCCGCAGCGCTGCAGCCTGCCGCCCTTGGCGAGCCGCGGCATCGAGCAATGCATCGACGTGTACGGCTCGGGCACGAAGACGGCCGCGACGCCGCGCCGCCGCAGCTCGCGCAGCAGCCCCACCTGGAAGGCGGGCGGCGCGCCCTTGGGCTGCGCGCCCTTGTGGTCGCGCAGCCACTTGCCCACGCACACGAGCAGCCGGTCGCGCGTCACGCCGTCGACGCAGTGCGCCGCGATGAGCGCCTCGGCGACGCACGCCGCGTTGGACCGCCCGCCGCTGTCGCGCCGCCAGCGCTCCTTGCGGCGCGCCGGCGCGTCGTACACGTGCTCGGCGGCGCGCTCGCGCACCCGCGCGCTCTCGCGGTGGAAGGCGATGTATTTGCCCGCGTCGAGCACCTTGGCGCTGTGCGCCTCGCCAAGCCGCGCCTCGTCCGCCTCCACGCTGAACTCCTCGCCGCGCCCGTCCTTGCGCACGCGCCGCCGCGCCGCGTTGGTCTTGGCCGTCTCGCGCGCAAAGCCCGCGGCGCGCGCGCGCGCGCGCTGCGTGAACTGCCGCCAGACGGCCGCCCGCCCGACGTGCGCAGAGTAGGTGGTGATGTTGCCCATGTTCGGGTCGGCCGCGACGACGACCGCCGCCTCGACGTCGATCGCCCGCCGCAGCTCGGAGCCGAGCGCGACGGCGATGCGCCCGTCCGGCCGGCGCCAGCGGTGCAGGACGCCCGAGCCGCCGGCCGGCGCCTGCGCTTTCGGCACGAGGACGGTCCCGACGGCGTGCACGGCGACGCCGTCCGTCACCACCGACGTGACGGGCTGCCGGCCCGGGAGCGGCACGCGCGGCAGCGGCGCGAGGCCAACCCACGAGCGCCGCGCGTGCCACGGCAGATCGGCCGGCGGCCGCTCGCGCCCGGCGTAGTCGAAGACGCGGTTGGAGATGTCGAAGCGCGTCGCAAAGACCGCGTACCTGACGCGCACGTCCGACATCGGCGGGGTGTTGCCGTTTGTGCCTGTCCACCTGATCGGCTCACCATCGTGGTCGCGCAGGTCCAGCGCCTTGAGCCGCGCGCGCAGCTCCTTGCGCTCGTCGTCCGGGAGCGTCTCCCAGATGGCGTTCGCGGTGAGGCGCACGTTGCGCGGCACCTGCGCGCAGCGCGCGGCATGCGAGCGCGCGGGCGCGTGACCAACCTGGCCGCGGGGCGGCGCGCACGGCGGCGGCGCGCGCGCTTGGGCGCTCGGCGGCGGCAGCGGCAGCCGCGCCTCGCGCGCACATTGTGCGTGCGCAGTGGCGCCACATTGTACCGCGGCGGCCGTCCGGTCAGCTGCGTGTGGATGTGCGCGAGCCGGCAGAGCAGCGCCTGCCCCTCGGCCACGTGCTGCAGGTTGCGGATCTGCACGAGGAAGTAGCGCGTCGTGTGCCGGTCGTAGTTCCACCTTTTCGTGGGCGTGCACTTGTAGTCGATCTTGTGGAGGACCATGTCGGGCAGGTGGCGGTCGAGCGCGGCGGGGCAGCCGACGCGCGCGCCCTCCACGTCGCCGCGCAGCAGCCGCTCGCACAGCTCGCGCACGCGCGCGTTTCGCTGCATCTCGGGCAGCGCGACGAGCGCCTCGTCGCGCTCGACTGCCGCGCGGACGACGTCGCGGAGCAGCCCGTTCACGACGCGCGATGGGTGCATCAGGCACGCGGTGGACACCTGCGTCGCCTCCGCCTCGAGGATCTCCGTGAGGCCCACCGCGCAGACGGGCTGGACGCCCTCGGCCATCTCGCCGACGGCGCGCGCCGTCGCCGCCTTGGTCTGCGCGGCGGCTTGCTCGGCGGGCTTGCCTCGGGGCGCTGCACCGTACGTGCTCTCGTCCTTGTGCCAGCCGATGGCCGAGAAGATCGCACGGACGGTTCCCTTGTCCATCGTGGTCGACGTGTGCACGCTGGTCGACGGGCCGCCCGACGCCGCGCCGACGGCCTGCGCGCTCGCCACCGCAGCCTCGTCGCGCACCACCTTGTTGATGACGCGGTACGCCTGTGTCGTGAGCCTGTGCACGGCCGCCGCGATGCGCCGCAGCTCCTTCCGCGCACCGGGCTGCGCCGTCACCGCCTGCGGCCCCGCGTTGAGCGTCGAGCGCTTGACCACGAAGCCCGGGAGCACGCTGCCGCGCGTGCGCGCCGTCGCGCCGCCGGCGGCGCGCGCGCTCGGCGCAGCGGGCTCGTCCACGCGCGCGCGCTCGACGCCGCGCGCGCGGAGAACGCTCGGCGCGCGCGCGCCCGCGGCGTCGCGCGCGCTCGCGGCGGCACCCGCCGCGGCGCGCTTGCCCGCGGCGCCCGACTCGCCGTGCGCGCGAAGCGGCGCCGACGCCAATGCCGACGCCGCGCCCGCGCCGCCGCTGCCGCTGCCCGATCCGCCCGCGCGCCGCTTCTGCTCGTCGCGCGTCTTGCGGAACTGGGCGACGAGGTCGCTGCTCACGTTGGCCTCAGGCTCCCACGTGTCGGCGCTCTCGTCGTAGCCCCGCCACCTGATCCGGAACTGGAACGTCACCTTCTTGCCCGCCTTGCGGCGCTCGTCGACGACCGCCTCGACCTCGTACGTGCGCGCCTCCTCGTCGACGCTCGCGCCCGCCGCGCTCGCGCCCGTGTCCGGCCACCCAGCGACCGTGCCGCCCAGCCTCTCGGCGGCCGCGCGCAGCTGCCGCTCGCGCTGGGCGGCCGCGGCGCCTCGCGCGACCAGCGCGGGCAGCATGCCCGCGCCGCCCGCGAGGCCGTGCGCGCCGACGCTGGCGGTCATCAGCGCGTCGAGGCACGCGAACGTTGCGAGCGCACGCGCGCCATCGTCGCCGCCGCGCGGCTGCGAGCGCACGACGGGCGATGGCCGCGGCTCCCCCTCGGCCGCGAGCAGCGGCCAGATCGCACTGGCCAGCGCGACGGCATGCGCGCCGACCGCGACGGCCACGTCCGCGTCGAGCGGCGCAAAGTCGTAGCGCACGAGCGCGGCCGGGCGCGAGTCGTCCGTCGGCCGGTCGGCGACGAGCAGCCCGACCGGGCGCGGCGGCTCGCCGGACGGCGCGGCGACGGGCACGCAGAGGAGCACGACGAGCAGGCGCGGCGTGCCGCCGAGCAGCGCGCGCGCGGCATCCGCCCCGTCGGCTCCGCCGCGCGCGGCCGCGGCGAGCAGCTCGGCCGCGCGCGTCGGGCCCAGCGCCGTGCGCGCGTCCTTGCGCGCGCGTGCGCGCGCCGTGTACGCGGCGCAGGCGTCGTCGAGCACCGCCGCGCTGGGCGCGGTGCCAGTCGTCGCCCACGCGCGCAGCGCGTCGCGCACCCGCGTGACGATCGCCTGGTCGACCGCCGCCTCGCCGGCAGCGTGCGCCGGCGCGCACGCCGGCGGTGCGGCGGCAGGCGCGAGCGCGGGCGCGCCGTCGGCGCCGTCAACGCCGACGGCGCCGTCGGCGCGCCGCCACGCGAGCTTCGCCTCGATCTGCTGCCGGACGGCGTGGCAGTGCCGGTCGATGCCGCGCGCGTCGTCGAGCGCGGCCAGCGCGTCCTCAGCGGCGGGACGGCCGCTCGCGTCCGCGACGGCCTGCAGGCAGAGCAGCGCGGCCGCACGCGCGTTGCACGCGCTCTGCGGCTCGGGCGCGAGCGCGAGCTCGAGCTCGAGCGGCGACGCGCCTCGCGCCGCGGCGATCGCGTCCATCAGCACGTCCAACCGCTGCACCAGCGCCCTGTGCGCGTCGCGCGGCGCGCCCGTCGACGGCGCGCGCGAGCGCGTCGCCACGAGCCCGAGCGCGCGCGCCGGCGCGCCCGCCGGCGTGTGCAGCACGAGCAGCGCCGCGCCCGCCAAGCTCGCGTTGCGCGTGACGAGCGCGAAGATGCGCGTCGCCTCGTGCGCGCCCACCGACGCCCAGATCGCAGCGCGATCGGCGTCCGTCTGCGCGTCGCACAGGTCGCGCACGTCGTCCGGCGCGAGCAGCGCGCCGCCGCCGGCGGAGCGCGCGACGATCGCCCGCGCCTCCGCCACGAAGACGGCCTGCGGCAGGTCGGCGTGGCGCGCGTCGACGATGGCGCGCGTCGCGTGCACGCCGAGCTCCACGCCGCGGTAGAAGGCGCGCGCGTTGGCCGCGCGCGCGTGCGCCGGCCGTCCGTCCGCGTTGCGCCTCGCGCGCGCCTGCTTGCTCGTGCGCGCGAGGCCGTCGCGTGGCGGTGGCGGCAGCGTGGCGAGGAAGCGCGCGGCGGGCGGCGGCGCGCGCACGCCGCGCTGCCGCCGTGCGATGGCCGCGAGCCGCCGGCCCGCCGCGCTGCCGCCCGCGCCGACGTGCTGCCGGCGGCCGAGCGCCGCCGGTGGCGGCGGCGGCGGCGGCGCGGCGGCGGGCGGCGGCGCGGCGGCGGGCGGCGGCGCGGCGGTGGGCGGCGGCGCGGCGGCGGGCGGCAGCGGCGGCGGCGCGCCGGCGACGGCAGCACCAGTCGGCTTGTCCGCCCACGCACCCGAGACGCTGTCCCAGGCCTTGCCCGGTGGCGCGCGCCCACGCGGCCGCGGGTGGCGGGCTCGAGCGGCGGGGGGCGGGCGGCCGGCGCGCCAGTCGAAGACAGGTGCAACCGTGGCGGCAGGCGCCGAGTGCCGCGCGTCGGTCACAGAGCGCGTGGTGCGCGCGGCGACCGTCGCGCGCATGGCGGGCGGGCGGTGAGCAGCGCCCGCCGGCGCGCCGGCGGGCGCGGCAGCCGGCGCGCCGGCGGGCGCGGCCGCCTCGAGCCCGGCGGAGGCGCCGCGCTTGCGCTTGCGCGTGCCGCCGCGCGTGCGCCTGCGCGCGCGCCCGCCGCGCGCCCGTTCGGCCTGCGCGTCGCCAGCCGCGTCGCCGGCCGCGTCGCCGCGCCGCACGTAGACGACCGCGAACGCCTCCTCGCCGGTCCCGTCGACGCCGCCGCGCGCGCGGCGCAGGACCGACCGCCACTGCAGCCGCCGCGCGCGGCCGGGCTCGCACGCAAACCAGCGCCCACCGCGCCTGACGACGGCCACAAAGTCGTCGTCGCGCCGCCCGCGCCGGCGCGTGCGCAGCAGCACGCACTGCACGTCGAGCCAGCCCTCGTGCCAGTCGGCCGTGCTGGGGGCGACGCGAATCGACTGCGGGAGCTCGACGCCAAAGCCGGCGAGCCGCACGATGTGCGCGACGATGACGCTCGAAATGGCGGGGGCGCTCGACGGGTCGCCCGCTGCAGCGAGCACCGCCTCGCCCCAGTGCTCACGCGTGACGCAATCCGCGTCCTCGACGTGCACGTGCGCCACGCTCGCGCCGAGCTGGTGCAGCAACGCGCAGATGTCGGCGTCGACCGTCCTCTCCTCCTCGGCCGCCTCGGCCGTGCCGCGGGCGGCGGCGTCGCCTGCCGGCTGCCCGAGGTACGCGATCGCCCGCTCGACGGCCGCGCGCTCCGCACGCGCTGCGCTGTCGATCGCCGCATTGCCGACGGGCGCGCGCAGCGCCGCGATCGCGTCTTGCAACGCCGTCGCGTCGCCCGTCGCCGCCGTCGCCGCCACCGCCGCCGCGCTCGCGGTGCCGTGCGCGACGGCGTGCAGCGCGGCGGCGCGCGCGGCGGGGATGCGCCCGTCCAGCGCGAGCACGAGCGGCGGCCCGGCCGGCGTCTGCTGCCGCCGGTGCCGCCGGCTCGCAGCCGGGTGGTCGGCGCGCGCGCGCTCGAGCCGCGCGCGCCGCTCGACGACGCGCGCCCAGAAGGCCTGCACCCTCGGCTGCGCGAATGCAAGCCAGCCGACGCCGCGCGTCACGACGTGCACGACGATCCGGTCCTCGTGCCTGAGGTACTGCACGTAGAGCGCTTTGCGCACGCCGAGGACGTGCATGCCGAGCTGCAGCTGATCGCGGTGCGGCTGCGGCGGCCCGTCCTCGTGCGCCTTGGCGTCCGCCTTGGTGAGCGTCTTCACCTCGACGAGGACCTGCTCGTTGTCTTCGGGGAGGATGGCGAGCCCGTCCGGCGAGAAGGCGAACGGCGCGCTCTTGTCGTGCGGGTCCGCACGCACCATCGGCAGGTTGCACACGACGGTGATGCCGTACGCGGCCGCCAGCTTGCGCAGCGCGACGGCCTCGCCGAGGATGCCCGCGGTCGTCGCCTTGGTCCGCACCTCGCGCCGCCGCCGGTGCACGTACTCGTCGGTGAGCGTCTCGTGCGCGACGCCGGCGTTGTCGTTCACGACGTCGCCAACCTTGCTGCCCGTGACCTCCTCCCATCGCTCGTCGTGCCAGCGCGGGCTGCGCTGCGCGGGCGCGCCCGCGCCGACGGCGTCGAGCACGCGGCGCAGCGCTGTGCCGTCGGGCGCAGCAGGCACGCGCGCGCGGTCCTGGGCCTCGCGAGCGTCGAGGACGCAGCCCGTAGTGGAATCTTGGGGTAGGTCGAGCTTGCTCGCCTCGCCGTAGCGGCTCTCCAGCTGGCGCGGTGCGTCGGCAGGGCCGCCGTCCGTGCGCGCACCCGACGCGCCCGCCAGTGCACGGGGCGCAGCGTCCGAGGCGCCCGCCGCGCCCGCGCCGCCGCCAATCGCGCCAGCGCACGCGCGCGCCGCGACCTGCGGACGGCCAGCCGCAGGGACCTCGTCCGCTCGGCCGGCCGCTGCGTCGGCCGTCCGCTTGGCCACCTCGCGCACGTCTCCGAGCGCGAGCGTGGCTGGCGCCGTCGAGCTCCCGTGGCGTTTGTTCCAAAACTCGAGCAGCCCGCCAAGGAAGGGCGTGCCCGTCGGGCGGTCCTCGGGCACCTCCGCCAGGATCGCGTCGACGCGCAGCGCGGCCGCCACATCGCAAAACGCGCGCGCGGCGCGCGCCATCCGCTCGGCGCGCGCGCCGCCGTCGTCCGCCGCGCGGCGGATGGCGTGGCTCACGTGCGCGACGCGGAGCGAGACGACGGCGTGCGCCGGCGCGTCGGCGCCCGTGCCGAGCGTGTGCCGCCGGATGGCCAGCTGCCCATCGCCCATGCGCGGCGGGAGCGACGCGCACGCCGCGACGGTCGTCTTGCCGGCCGCGCTGTCGCACAGCCAGCTCGCCTCGCCGCCGCCCGCAAACTCAAAGGTCGCGAAGCCCTCGCGGCCGAAAAGCGCGACGAAGTGGTCGAGCACCGCCTTGTTGATCGCGCGCGCCGCCGGCCGCGTCGATGCGCCGCGGGCAGCGCCACCCGCCGCGCCGCGCGCATCGCTGCACGTCGCAGGGCAGGTGCAGCCGGACGCGCGCACGCCGTCCGACCGCGTCCGCGGCAGCTCGAGCTCGCGCACCTTGGGGCAGAACCAGAGCGGGTTGGACGCCTCGAGGCACAGCACGACGAGCCGCCCGTCCGTGCCGGCCAGCGCGCGCGCGTCGCGCAGCAGCTCGACGGCGAGCTCGGACGTCGCCGCGTGCACCGCCGGCTCGCCCGTCGCGCGGTCGGGCGGGAAGAGGCCGCCGCCGACGAGCGGGCTGGGGCAGCGGCCGAGCATCACGAGCAGCGGCGGCGGCGGCGTCTGCGGCGCCTGCTGCCCGACCGCAGCCGCCGTCAGCCCGGCCAGGTCGGAGCTCGTGCGGAGGGCCTTGAGCGCGACGCGCGAGCCGGTGCCCGCCTGCTCGGAAAACGTGGCGAGCATGGCGCACGTGCTCGCCCTCGCGCCGCACTGCCAGCTGACGCGCGCGAGGAGGCCTTCCAGCGTGTCGTCTTCGCGCGGCCGCGTGACCGCGTCGAGCGCCGCCGAGTCGAGCTGGAGGCTGCCGGGCGTGACGCACAGCACCGCCTCGTGGTAGGCGCGCAGCAGCTCCCTCGGCAGCTGCTCGGCGGGCGTCGCCGCCTGCCCGCCCACCCACCGTGCACCGTGGCCGCCGTCGCCCGCGCCCGCGAGCCGCACCGCCGGCCCGCCCGTGATCGCCGAGGTCGGTGGCGTGCCGAGCGCGTCGACGAGCGCGCGCACGGGCGCGACACGCCTGCGCGCAGCGTCCGCGCCGACGGCGAGCGCGGCGATCCGAGCGCCCTCCCATGCGCGCTCCCTCGCGTCGTCCCGCGCGGCCGCCGGCGCGGCGCCCGGCCGCGCGCCGGGCGGCACCGCGCACGCCGCCGCGACGACCTCCGCGCGCGCGCCGGCGGCGTCGGGCGCGTGCAGCTGCGCGAGCGCGCCAGAGAGCGCGGCGGCCGAGCGGTAGCGGCCGTGCGCCGCGACGAGCGCGTAGAGCACGCGCAGCGCGGCCACGCCCGCCTGGTCGGGCGCGTCGTCAGCGATGCGCTCGACCTCCCACGTGCGCGTGGGCGGCGGGCTGCCGTCGGCCGGGTCCGGACGCAGCGCCCACGCGCGCTCGACGATCGCGTTGAACACGCCGTGCGCGGCGCCCTCGTCAAACTCGGCGGCGCCCGCCGCGTGCGCGCACCACCCGTGCACGCGCGACGTGGGCGCGTCCACGGCGCGCTGCACGACGAGCACCGCCGGCCGGTCGACGCAGCGGAGGCTCACCGCCGCGTGCTTGCCCTCGAGCAGCGCCGCCGCCGCAGCCTCGACCAAGGCGTCACCAGGCGCGTCGCCGACGACGACGGCACAGCCGTCGCCGTACTCGGCCTGCATCGCGGCGACGCACGACGCGACAAAGTCGCCGCCCGCGGCCGCCGCGTGTCGCGCCGCCAGCATCCGGCGCGCGATGGCAAGCCAGACGTACTCGGCCGGCGCGCGCGCGGCGCGCGCGCGAGGCGCGCCGGCCGCGCCGCGTGCGCCAGCGCGTGCGCCTCCAGCGGCCGCAACGGCCGAGGCGGCTGGAGCGGCGGTGAGCGTGCGCCGCGCGCGCTTCGCCGGCCGCGTGATGGGCGATGCACCCGCCGTCGCCCCGCCCGCAGCAGCCGGTGCGGCCGCCACAGCGCCCGCCGCAACGCCACTCGTCACGACGCCCGTGGCGGGCGGCGCGGCGGCGGACGCGGCCGCCTCGACGGGCGTCGCGCAACTACCGCCAGCGGTCGCGGACGCGCCCGGCGACGCGTCGGCGAGGAGGTGGCGCAGCACGCCGCGCGCGAGCGCGACTCGCACGGCGAGCGTCAGCGCGCGCAGGCGGTCGGAAGGCGAGGCGTCGCGCTCGGCGTCGGCGGACGTGGCGGCAGCAGGCGAGGCGGCGGGCGGCGCGGCGGCGGACTGGGCGGCCGCCGGCGCAACCTCGTCGGCCTTGGCCAGCCAGACGAGCCCGGCGACTGCGAGCACGACGCTGTACGCGCCGACATCGTCACCCGCAACGCGCGCCAGCCGGGCGTGGGCGTCGGCCTCGGACACGGCGACGTGGAAGAGCACGTCGTCGCGGGCAGCTTGCTCGGCAAACTGACGCAGCTGCTTGGCCATCGTCACGCCGGCGACGCACGCCTCGCCCGCCTCTGCCTCGACCTGCTCGTCCTGGCCGATGGCGGACGCGCCGGCCTCGGCGCCAGCGTCGAGTGTCCGGCGGCGCTCGAGGGCGAAGCCACGCACACAGACGCTCTGGAGGCCGCCGAGCGCGCCCGCCTTCTCGTGCAGCGCGCACGACAGCTCGACCACCGAGTCCACGCGCCTCGCGGCGGCGCCCCCCCGCTCGCCGCGCGTGGCCGCGCACACGACGAACACCGTGAATTGCGCGCGCTTCGCCGCGCGCGCCGACGCGCACGCGTGCTTCAGGAGCCGGCAAAGCGCGGGCCTTTGCGCCGCTGCGCCCCGCGTGCACAGCAGCAGTTGGCCGCGCTCGTCGCCCAGCTCCTGCTCGATGGCGGCCTCGAGCGCGTCGTCCGTCAAATCGCCGTGCTCCGTCGAGGCGAGCGCGCGCGCAGCCGCGAGCGCCAGCTCGCCTGCGCCCGCGCGCCGCCGGCGGCGCGCACCGGCGGGCGCGTGCGGCGCCGACGCGTGTGACGACGCCGCCGCGTCCGCGCGCGCACACGCGGCGCGCAACGCCTCACGCGCCGAGGCGGCCGCGCGCGCCCTGGGCGCGAGCTTCAAGAACGTGCGCGCGGCGGCGGCGGCGGCGGCGGCGGCGGCGGCGGCGGCGGCGGCGTCGCCCTCGTCGCCGGCCGGCGGCGGCGGTGGCGGCGGTGGCGGCGCGGCCACGGCGGCGGCAGCAGCGGCGGCGGCGGCGGTGGCGGCGGCGGCGGCGCCCAGCGCGGGCGGCGGCGGCGTGGCGGCGGCGGTGGCGGCGGCGGTGACGCCAGCGGCGGCCTTGGCGCCGCGCGTCTGCGGCGGCGTTTCGGCGCGATCGGGGCTGCCCCCGCCACGCACCGCGCTCGTGACCGCGCAGACGCCGCCCGGCGCACGATCGCTGGCCGCGCCGGTCAGCGCGACGCGGAGGCGCTCGCCGACAGCGTACATGTCCGCCACGCTGAACGTGCGCGGCGCGGACGAGCAGCCCGCCGCGGCGAGCGCGTCGTTGAGCGCGCCCACTATCGCGAGGCCGCACGTCGCGCCACGCTGCGCCGCCTCGTTGAGCAGCAGCGCGCGGCGCACGCGCGAAATGTCGAGACCCGCCGCGTGCAGCGTGGCAGTTATCGCCTTGGCGAGCATGAGCGCCTGCCTGCAGGGCGACGCGAGCGTGTCGACGAGCACCGCGTCGTAGCGATGCTCGCCCGCGCGCGCGACGCGCACAAGGCGCAACGCGGTGAAATGGCCGGAGGCGAGCTGCGCGCCGTCGTCACCGCCCGCGCCGCCGCGCTCGTCCGACGGGCTCCACACGCCGATGACAGCCTGCGTTGTCGCCTCGCTGCGCAGGCGGTGCAGCAGCGCGGCGCGCTCGGCGCCGTCCTGGAACACCGCGGGTTGCGCGGCGAGCGGCACGTGGCAGACATGCCCGCCGCCGGCCTGCCCGTGCACGCGCAGCACGACCTCGCAGCACGCGTCGACGGTTGAGGCGAGCATGTCGCCGCTGGCGATGCGCTCCACCTCTGCCTGCGGGAGGCCGGCGCTCGCGGCGGCGGAGGCCAGCCGGCGCGCAGCCGCGTCGCCCGCCCACGCCAGCAGCGCCGAGTTGGCGGGTTGGAGGGGAAGCTCAAGGGCGGCTGGTTCGGTGGCGGTAGCCTCGTTGGCAACGGGCACGTTGGCGGTGCGCACGTTGGCGGCGGGCGCGGCGGCGATGGCTGGTGGGGCGGAAGACACGCCCGCGGCGGCAGGCGCGGACGCGACAGCGGCAGCGACTAGTGGGGCGGGGAAAACGCCGTCGGTGGCTGGCGCGGAGGCGAGTGCAGGAGCAACTAGTGGGGCGGGAAAATCGGCGGCAGGCGCGAAGGCGGATGCAGCAGCGGCTAGTGCGGCGGGGAAAACACCGTCGGCGGCAGGCGCGAAGGCGGGTGCAGGAGCGCCCAGCGGGGCGCAGAAAACACCGTCGGCGGCAGGCGCGAAGGCGACAGCAGCAGTGGCCAGTGGAGCGGAGGCGCAGGGCCACGCGCGCGCCAGCCGTGCAAGCCCAAGCCGCGCGCGAGCGACGCACGCGCCGATGGCCGAGGCGGCGGCGCAGGCCACGACGTGGCCTGGCACCGGTGTGGCCAGCCGCTCGCGGGTGTGCACGTCGAGCCGCGCCCCACGCCAAGAGCGGCGGCGCGCTGAACGGAGGCGCGCGACCCCGATCGATCCGCCCGCGCACGCGCGCGCCGGCTCAGTGTGGCCAACGCGCGCCGCTATGCAAGGCGCGCGCGCGATAACGGCGGCTGTCGGCCGTGGCGTGCGCGTGGCGGCGCCGCGGCGACGGGCGCGGCACACGAGCCGCTCGGGCGCGCCGCCGCCGCGTGGCACGATGTCGAGCAGCACGGTCACGCCGCGCGCGCGCGCGACCGCCGTGCACGCGAGCCGCACGGGCAGCGGCGGCCCGTCCGGGCGCGCGAGCGCCGCCACCTCGGCGTCGGTGAGGCTGTGCAGCTCGCGGCGCGCGCGCGCGAACGCGGCGATGTCCGCGCGCAGCTCCGCGTCCGTGCCGAGCGCGGCACGCGCGTGCACGGGGAGCGACGCGCGCAGCGCGTGGAGCACGCCGCCGCGCGCGCCGCGCGGCGCCGGCGCGCGATCGCGCTCAGCGCGCGCGGCGCGCGTGAGCTCGCGCACCGCGCGCGCGAGATTGCGCCGCGCGGCCGCGACGGGAGGGCTAGGTGCGCGCGCGCGCCGGTTGTAGCGCGGCCGCGCCGAGTCGAGGGGCGGCGGACGCGGTGCGTACGCCGCGGCGCGGCCCGCGCGCCAAAAGGCCGGCGGCGGGCGCAGCTCCGTCGCGTCGACCGCGGCCGCGAGCGCGCCGAGCGCGGCGTCGCTGTCGCCCGCCGCGTCGGCCGCGTCGACGAGCACGAAGAGCGCGCCGAGCGCGCGCGACGCGGCCGCCTGCGCGGCGGTGGGGCGGGCGCAGGCAGCGACGCATGCGGCCGCCATGCCGCGCGCCGCGGCGAACGCCGGTGACGTGACGGCCGCGCCGATGGCAACGGCGGCGGCGGCGACGGTCGAGGCGGCAGCGCCGGCGATGGAGGTGGCAGCGGCGGCGGCGCTTGCCATCGCGCGGCGCGCGAGACGCGAGGCGCCACCGACCGCCGCCGCCGCAGCGCGCGCTGCGCGCGCGCCGGTGGCGCGCATCGTCGCCGCGCCAGGCGCCGCCGCGCCGACGCCGCCGGCGCCCGCGCCGTCGCCGCTCTCGGCCGTGCAGGGCTCCGATGGCGAACCCGGCGTGCGCTGGCGCGTGATGCGCGCGCCGAGGCGCGCGCTCCGCGCCGCGCGGCCGGCGACGTCGAGGAAGCGCCGTGCGCGCGCCGCGCGTAGGCCACGCGCGCGCGGCGGCGCACCGACAGGCGCCGAGCGCCGCGGCGCGCACGCCGGCGCGTCGCTGTCGGGTTGCGCAGCGCGCGCGCGGGAACTCGGCGCGGCGTGTGCGGGCGGCGGGCGCGCGCCCGCGCGGCGCAGAGGCGCGAGGCGCCGGCCGCAGACGAGGCGTGTGCGCAACCAGGACGGCGAGGGCCGCAGGGCGCCGTCGACGTCGCGCATCGGCGGGCCGCGAGCCCGCCGCGCAGCCGTGCGGCGCGCGCGAGGCGCTCGGCGGCGCGCGCGCCGCACGGCGCGCGCGGCGGCGCGCACGCCAGCGACGGCTGCGGCCACGCCGCGCGCCAACACGGCCGCGGCGTGCGCCATCGCACCGAGCACGGCGCGTGGCGCGCCGAGCAAGCGCAGCAAGCGCGACGCCGTCGCGCGCGCCGGCGCACCGTGTGCAGGGGCCTCGCCAGCGCCAGCACCGACGCCGCCATCGCCGCAGCCGCAGGTGGCGTCGCCGCCGCCGCAGGCGTCGCGACGGACGCCGCCGCCGCCGAAACAATCGCCGCACACGTCGCCGCCGACGTTGCCACCCCAGCCGCCGTTGCGTGCGCAGGTGGCTGCGGCGCGTGCGTGCGGGAGGCGTGCCGTGCGGCGCGCATCACACGGGCTGCGCGACGCGAGCGACGCCGCCGGGGTCCCCGCTGCGCCAGGCGCGCCGTGCGCGCCAGCCTCGCCGGCCTCGCCGGCGCGCGGTCGCGCGCTCGCCTCGACGTGGCCGCCTCCGCCGCCATCGCCGCCGTCGAACCGGGCGGCGGAGGGCTGCCGCTCGAACCGCTCGTCGGCGTCGGCCGCCACCGCCGCCTCGCGCTCCGCCGCCGCGGCGGCCGCCGTACGCGCGTGGCGGAGCGCGCGGCCGCCGTCCGCTGCGCGGCGTGGCGGCGCGGGCGCCGCCTTCGGCGCGCGCGGCCCCTCGGCGCGCTCGCGGAGCACGGCGAGCGGCGTGCCCGTGGCGACGCTCGTGCAGACGCGCCGCAAGGCGGCGCTTACGCACGCGTGGACGACGCGCGCCGTCCGCTTGTCGGCGGCGCGCGCGGCGCGGCGCGCGGCCTTGGCGGCGGCCTTTTTGGCGCGCCTCTGCTCCGCCTGCTCCGACAGCGCGCGCGCCTGGCGCTCGGCTGCGAGCGCGTCCTCGGGCGAAACGGTCGGCCTCGGCGGCCGCGCGCGCGCGCTGCGACGCTGCGCGCTGCGGCGGTCGGACGGCGGCTGCCGCGGCGGCGAGGATGGCGAGCGCGAGCTCGGCGTGGGCGACCAATCGCCGCTGACGGTTGCGAGCGGCGCAAACGGGTTGTCGTCCCCGCGCCCCGCGGCGTGCGACAGTGCACGCGGCGTCGGGCGCCGGCCGACCGCTGGCGGGCCCCACTCGGACGGCGGCTCCGAGGGCGAGCGCGCCGTCGGCGCCGCGCGTTGCGCGGCCGGCGGCGCCTCCCGGTCCAGCGCCGCCTGCTCTCTCGCCGCGGCCTGCTCGTCACCCTCCGGCACGCCACGCGGCGCGAGCACCGCGGTGGCGCAGCGCGTCGCGTTGAGCAACGCCGCCTCCATCTGCCGCACGTTGGCCTTGGCGCACGCCACACCCTGTCTCGCCCGGCGCAGCGCCTCGTGCGCGCGGCGCACATCCGCGTCGGCATCTTCGCGCATGCCAAAGTGCGCCTGTTGCAGCCGCAGGTCCGCAGGGCGCCCCTGCGCGCGAGGGGCACGGGCGCGGCGGCGCGCGGGTGACGGAGCTGGCGCGCCGTTCTGCGCTGCGCGCACGCCAATCGACGGGCGCGCGCGCGGCGGGGCGCGCGCGCGCGCGCGCGCGCGCGCTGCCTACCCAGCCGCCGGCCGGCTCGCGCGAGCGCGCCAGCTGCTCCGCCGCCTCGGCGTCGAGCACGCGCTGCTGCGCCTCCTCCTCGCCCAGTGCAGCGAGGTGCAGCCGGCGGGCTGCCTTGCGGCAGTTGCCCTCCGCCTTGCCCACGGCCTTGCGCGCCGCGTCGACGGGGTCGTCGTTGGCTCTGGCGCGCCTGCGCTTGCCCTTGTCGGCGGGCGGCGGCTCGGCGCGCTGCGGCGCGCCGAGCGCGTCGTCGGCTCCGCGCGCGGCCGCCCGCGGGCGGCGGGCCCCAAAGAGCGCACCGGTCGCCGTGCGCGCCGCGCAAGCAACGACCAGCGCTGACACGCCGGCGAAGACCGCACCGCCCAGCGCCACGGTTGCCACGATGCGCAGCGTCCCGTGCGCAGGCCGCGCTGCCTCCGCCGCCGCTTTGGCGGCCTCGCGCGCGCGCGCATCGGCGGCTCTCATCTCGTGCAGCAGCCCGGCCGCGCCGCTCGCGCCGTCGCGGCCGCGCGCGAGCTCGCACAGCACCGCCGCCGCGCGCCGCGTGGGCTCGCGCGCGAGCAGCTGCGCGCCGCCGTCGGGGCGCAGCTTCTCAACGAACTCGGCAAACGTCGCGTCGCGCCAGAGGGACATGCGGAAGGCCCTGTGCACCGCCCCCTCTTGCTCGCGCATCCGCCGTGCCGCCCGCCTGCCGTCGCGCGCGTGCGCGTGCGCGGCCGCGTCGAATCCCGCGACGCCGCGCTGCGCGTCGCGCGCGTCCGACGACGGCGCCGCCGCGCTGCCCGCCAAGGGCGCCGCAGCGGCGACGCGCGCGTGCGGAGCGACGGGATCGCCGGCGGCCGGCGGCTCGGCGCGCTGCGGCGTGCCGTATGCTCCGCGCGCGGCCGTCCCGGGGGAGATGGCCGCGATGGCGCCGCCAGCCGCGCCGTGCGCCAGCCACGCGCATAGGCTGCCGACGAGCTCGCCGAAACCCCCGACGGTCGCCGCGGCGGCGAGTGCGCCGGGCTTGCCGGCCGACAGCGGCTCGCGAGCGTCGTCGTCGCAGCCGCCGGCACCCGTCTTGGCGAGTGCGTCGCGCTCGCCCTCGACGCCCGCCACGACCGCCGCCCCTCCGTCGTCCGCCGCGCCGGCCGCGCGCGCGGCCGGGCGCAGAGGAGGCGTGCCGGTGCAGCCGTCGCCGCTCGTCTTCGCCGTTTCCTCCACCTTGATCGCTTCGTCGCCACCTGCGCCATCTCCGACGCCGGGGCCCTTGGTCACGCTTGCCGCCATGCGCGCCGTGCCCGCCGGCCAGCCCGCCGACTGCTCGAGCGCGGCGGCGAGCGGCGCGACGCGCGCCGACTCGGGCGCGCTCTCGTCATCGGGCTCGGGCGCGTTGTGCAGGCGCGCGAGCGCGCGCTCGACGGCCGCGGCGCCACTGCCGGGGGCGCGGCTCGCCGCGCGCACCGCGCGCCGCCAGGCCGGCGCGAACATGAGCGCCGACTCGAGCGCCGCGAGCGCGCGCGCCTCGCGCGCGTCGCTCGCGCCGAGGCGCGGCGGCACGCGCGCGGCGCCGCGCGGCGCGGTGCCTCGGAAGCGTGGGCTCAGCGTGTAGGCGAGGTGCTGCGGCACGCCGCGCGCCTCCGCGCGCGCGCGTCCGTCCTCGACCTCGCGCCGCGCCTTCGCGATCGCCGGCGTGGCGCGCGCGAGCCAGTCGGGGTCGGCGGGCAGGTGGATCACGACGAGAATCGGCGCCCAGTCCAGCCGCGGGTTCTTGTGACGGTCGGGCACGACCCACACGAGCAGCACCGTGCCCTCCGCGCCGCACGCCGCCTCGTAGATCCTGGGCTGCGAGCGCCAATCGGGCCTGACGCGCAGCGCCCGCGCGTGGTCGATGGCGGCGGCGCGGTCGCCATTGAAGTGAACCGTCGTCACCTCGCCGTTGACGGACCGGCCGGACCGCCAGCAGAACACCGCGTCCGCCGACCCGCCGGCGATGGCCGCGAGCGATTCGGGCGCGGCGAGCCGCGGCAAGCCCTCGAAGGCGGCAAAGTCCTCGTGCGCATTGTACACGCCGCCCCAGCCGTCGTGCGCGTACGCGCGCGCGGCCGCTCGTACCGCGCGCGGCTGGTTCTCCACGCCCGACGTCATGTGCCGTGTCGTCCCCGCGAAGCCGGGCTCGCCCAGCTCGGCCCGCACGACGGTACCGTACCCCGCGCCCTGCGTCGGGGCGGCGAGGTGGTGCATGCCCGCGCCGGTCACGCCCTCCGTGCGCTGCCGCGTGACGATCGTGCCCGTCGCGTGCGCGAAAAGCGTGTCGACCACGGCGGGCGCGCGCCCGCTGTTCGCCCGCAGCCGCGCCCTACCCGCTTTTAGCTGCTCGGGGTCCTTGGCGTCGTACACGCGCGCGTCCGCGTCGCCCTCATCAGGCGCAGTGTAGACGCAGCGGCGTTCGAGCGGCGCCGAGCCACCGCCGTCCGCCGCCGCCGGCGAGGTTGGCGCCGCGCCCGCCGCCACCGCGCTCGTCGCCGCCGTGCCCGTCGCCACCGCCGCAGCCGCCGCGCCCGCGAGGTCGTCGTCCCCGTCCTCCGCGCCCTCCCCGTCGTCAGCGGTGGTGGCGTCGCCATCGTCCCCGTCGCCCTCGCCCCCGCCGAGGAGGCTGAATGGTCGGGGCCCCCACGCCGAGGCGGCGCGCCGCTGCGGCGCACGCGGCGGTGGCGCTCGCGACGGCGGCCTTGGCGCCGCCGCGCCGCGCGGCCTGGCCGCCGTCGACAGCGCGCGGCCTGCAGCGCCCGTGAGCGCGTCGAGCGCGGCCGTGCGTGCGATGCGGTCGTCGGGCGCGCGCAGCGCCGCCTCGACGGCCTGCAGCAGCCCGTCGGGCGCGGATCCGCCGACACTGGCATCGCACGCCTCGGCGAGCCGCGCGGCCTCGGCGAGCCGCGCGGCCTCGCGGGTGAACGGGCCGAAGCGCCTGGCGCGGTCGCCGAGCAGAGCGCCGATGGCGGCGCGGAGCGTGCGCGCGCGGGTCTCCTCGTACGCGGCCGTCGTGAGGCGCGCGAGGCGCGCGTCCAAAGCCTTCTTGATGTCGACAAGGACACTCGCGCGGCGGCCGTAGAGCGTCGATGCGCTCGCCGCGACCTCGGCCGCGACTGTTGCCGCGGCGAAGCAACACGCGGCCCCACTCTGCGGGGGCGCCTTGAAGGCATCGATGGGCGGCGCTGTTCTGCCGATGCGCTGCGCAAGCTTCTTGATGAGCACGCCGGCCGCCGTGGCGTACGCCGATTCGCCGTTGCCCAAGGTGCGCGAATCGGCGAGCAGGGCGAGCGCGGCGCCGGGCGGCGCGCCGCGCTGCGCGGGCGGCGCGAGGAGCAGGTACGCCGCCGTCCAGTGCGCGAGGCCGCTGGACGCGCGGAGGCAGAACGGTAGCACGACCACGAGCACCTGCCCAAACCGGTCCGCATCCGCGCATGCTTTGCGCAGGTTGCGCAGCGCCACCTTGAGCGCATGCTGCGAGCACCCCGTGTCGCCCACCCTAACCCTGCTCGTGCCGAAATCCGCGTAACGCAGCAGGGCGATGAGGCAAGTGGATGGGACCACGTGGGGGTGTGGGTATCTCCCGGCGACAGAATGGTGCTGAGGGCCAGCGAGAAACTGTCCGAGCCGCCCCGCCCGCCGGGCAAAGCGTCCTTCACGGAGTCCTCCATCTGCAGACTGTGGGCACGTCAGTGTCCGGATGGCGGCCCGGATGATACTTGGGAGAATTTACATGATGCCCTGGAGAATGCCCCGCTCTCCCACAACCAGGACCCGCCAGCGCGCCGAGCCTACTCGTTTGCCCGCGCCGCCTCTCTTTGCGCGCCCGAGCGCGGCCTCCGAGCGCGGCCAACGTCCTCCGGGGGCGTGCATCGTGGCTGCTCGGAGGGGCTGCGACGCGGCGAAAGCTCGCTGCGCGGCCGCAACGTGAGCGCGCGCGCGCGGCCGCGCGCCGGCCTGCGCTGCTCTGCACGGCCGCGCGCCGGCCTGCGCAGCCTCGTCGCGCAGCGTGAGCGCGAGCGCGCGCGCGGTGAGCTCGGCGGATGGGTGCGCGGCGGCGTTGGCGGCGGGTGCGGCGGCAGGCTGGGCGGCGGGTTTGGACGGAGAGTGTCGGGGAAGAACGGGGCGCATCCTGGTTGGGAGTTGGACGGCGCCCACCACGCGCTGGCGGATCCTGGTTGCCACCACCACCAAACCCCCCCCCCCCCCCCCGGAGACGAGGACCAGGGGCATGGCCGACTCGCTGCGCCGCACAGCGCGCGGCGCGCGGCATGCTGCGCGACCTCAGGCACATCCAGCCGCGCTCCGCGCACGCAACGCGCGCAATGCCGCGTTGCACTGCAGATGTGCACGTGCGGCTCTCACGCGCACTGTGTTGCACGAACGGCATCACGCCACCGAGCTGCGTCCGGACCACGCGCCGCGCGCAGGCGACCACACAGGGGCGCGCCGCGCCGCGCGTGCGCGCCCTCGCAACCGTTGCAGCACGCTCTGCCTTGCACTGCGCCGAGCCGCCGCGCGCTGTGCGCGTGCATGCAGGGCGCACGCGTGCGACGAAGCGCGCGCGCGGCGAGGCGCGCGGGCGGCTCGCTGCGCGGGCGGCAACGCGCCAAGCTGCGCCCAGACCAGGCGCGCGCCCGCGAGTGCCACCGGGACGCACTGCCCCCGCCGGGGTCGCCGCGCGCTCTGTGTGTGCGCTCGCGCGCTGCGAGCGCGGCGGAACGTTCGTGCATGGCGCGAAGAGCGCGGCACCCGAAGACGGCTGCCCCGAGCCCGCGCCGGGTGGCAGCGAGCGGCGGCACCTCCTCGGCGAGCCCGCCCCGCGCCTTCCCCTCCACGTGGCGTTTTGAGGCAGACGGACACGCGCCCACACTGCGACTGGGCACGCTGCTCGAGGCAGACACGCACCCAACGCGCGCGCACCACGCGCCCGCGTCGGCGGGCCGGTGTGAACGAGCGAGAGCTCGGTGTCGCCAACGGGGGCACGGGCGCGAGTTCGGTCCGCCTCTCGACGGACGCAGGCGACGCTGCCGGGAACTTCCCCGACGCCTGCACATCCAGGGCTTCGAGGTACAGAGCTGGGCAACAGTGCCGCTCGTCACCGATGAGGCGGCCAAGCTTGCTATCCTTGCTGCCCTCGGCTCCACCAAACAGCCGGGCGACCCAACGGTTCGTGATCGCCTGGCCGCCAGGTGCGAACCGCGTTCATGCAGGCGCTTCGCCCGCATTCTCCGCCCCGCTGCGGACGTCCGCCTGCCGGCCGCGAACACGGCCGGTGCGCGCTGCCGCCTGGCCCAACACGAAAACGCGCCCGCCCCCGAGGCCGCAGGTCCTACCTGCCCAAGCGCAGCCCAACGGCACGCAGACAGCCCGCCTTGGCAACCGACTCGTGCGCGAGCGCTCCGCCCTCCACAAGAGCCTGCCCCACGCCACCGCCGACGCGGAGCCAGCGCAGCCGACGCCCCTCCGCGACGCTCGCGCCGCAAGGCGCAAGGGCCCCGGCGAGACGGCGTCAACCAAGCCCGCCGCTGGCACAGCGCCGGCACCCGGAGCCCACCCCAAGCCCGCACGCCTCGCCCCCCCCCCCCCCCCCCCCCCCCCCCCCGATCGGCGGACCGATTGCGTTTTGGTGCGCCAGGCTCAAAGCGCCATCGCAGTGGCGGGCCCGCAGACGCAGACGCTGACATGCCCAACGCTGGGCACTGAGGCCGCAGGCCAGCCCTCCTGGACCTGGCGGGCGAGCTGCCCGCGCAGCGGCCACGCGAGCCTCGCACTGACCGTGGCGGTCGCTGCCACCGTGGTAGCTGCGGGTGCGGCGGCCTTGGCCCCAACCCCATCATCCGTCTTCATCCCCGCCCTGCTCGCGCTCGCGGCCTACGTCGGCAATCCCTGCACCGGGATCCGCCCCGCGAAGTCCACACAAGACTTATCCGTGCTGCACGCCAGCCGCGCGCGCCGACGCGCGCCGCTCCCACACGCTCACCTCCGTTTCCGCGGGCGGCCCAACGCGCCCCCCCCCCCCCCCCCCACCCCCCACCCCCCCCCCCCCCCCCCCCCCCCGGCAGGCGGCCATCGAGCCGCATTAGCACACCCGCCCGGGGCCTCCCGCCGCACCCGCAGCGGCTCGGCGCCTTGAATCCTCCCGTCCCCTGGGGTGAGGCCTTCAACCCGGGCCCAGCGCGCTCCGACTGCCTCACGCGCGCCAGCGCCAACCTCTGCGGCATGGTAGGCCCCGAGCGAAAAGCCGCACTTCTCGCCGTCCTCGTCAGGCGCAAGTACGTTATCCTGCTCCTACTGCCGACGCGGTTCCCGCGCGCGCGGACTACTACGCCGGGCAGATCGCCGCAGACGCACGTAAGTGCACACGTGCGGACAAGGCGCACACGCTCGACGTCCAGTTAGCGCGCCACTGGTCACATTTAAGCGTCCGTGCTCGCCCACAGCGTCGCCATCCACAAGATGCGCGCTGGAGCCATCCAAGCAGGGCTCTGCCTGCTCGGCTTCCGCAAGGCAATTTGGGCCGCGGACAGCGGGCAGCGGACGGCGTGCGCGTGCGAGGTGCGAAAGGAGGAAGAAGGTAGGGAGAGTGGTGTGTGTGTGTGGGGGGGGGGGGGGGGGGGGGGGGGGGGCACAGCGGCCGCCGGAGACGAGGACGCACTCACCGCTGTTGGCAATGCGCGCGTCACGGAGACAACTTGGCGGGCCTCGCGCGCAGCTGGGCCGATCGCCGCCGTAGAGATGTCTGCAGCCGTCTCCGCGATGCCGATCGTCGCATCTGTTGGCACCGCTGCCATCTGCCGCACCCGCGGCCAGGCTGCCGGCAAGGTCGGCGCGTCGGGCTCCGAGCTCGGCCACGCAGGCGATGCGGCCGACGGCGGTGACGCTGAGCCCGGCGCCGGGTCCAACGGCTCCACGTCGAGCCGGCTGTGAACGAGCATGCTCGCACCACTTGCCCACGCCAGCGCGTCGGACTCAGGCACGTTGTAGATCTGCGCGGGCAACGCGCGTGCGTGCGGCAGGCGCGCGCGCGAGCTTTCAGGCCACGCGCGCGTGCCGCGCGGGAGGACGGGGCGGTTGCGGCTGCGCTCGACCGCCGGTCGCGGCACCGAGCGACCGTGCGCGCCGCCGCACGTTGTAGTCGTCGCACGGAAGCCAAGCCTCGTTGCGGAGCACGATGGCGACAAGGTGCCCGCTCATCGGCCCCTCGCCCACGTGCACCACGCCGGCGACGAGGAGGTGGTCGCGCCCGCCGAGTAGCAGCCGCGGCGCGCACACGAGCGCGCGGTTGTTCTTGCACTGCGGGCCATTGCCGCGCGTCGTGCGCGGCGCCTCGACAGCGATGCTGGCTGGCGTGAGCACGCCCGAGTGGCCCGCGTTCGTGTGGCGATCCCGCGGCGGCCCAGCGGCGCACCCCAGAGCGTGTGCAAGCGCGCGCGCCGCATCGCCGCCGACGCTGACGAGTACGGCGATGCCCTCGCCGGACTCTGAAGGCACGGCGATCTGCTCGAGCACTGGCCCGACGCGTGTGTCGGCTCCGAAGGCCGCAGCGAGCCCGGGCACTCGGCCGAGTAGCAACCGGAAGAACTCAGCGGCATCCTGCGGCGTCCTTCGCGCGCCACGGCCCGAGATGACGTCGATGACGGACACAAGACACAGCCGTGTCGGCGCCTTGGTGTCCTCGATCAGCGTGCCAAAGTCCCGAAAACGCGCCCTCTCGACGCTGTTGGCACGGCGCGAAGCGGAGCGAAGCATCGCACGGAGCACGTTCAGGGCGAAGAGCGATTGCATAAGGACGTCGTGTAGCACGCGTTGCCCTCGTTCTTCGCGCCTGCGCCGCGCCGCGCAGCGCCGGGTGTGCGGGGTGCGCACGCACGGTTTGCGGCGGGGTGGAGGGAGGCTGGCTGGGCGCGCGCCGAGCCCGGCAAGCCGTGCAGGCGCTCACCACGCGGCACGCCGGGCACTCTCACCGGCCACATCGGGCCGTCAAACGCGTCTTCCACAGGCTGCCGACCGACGACGTAAAACTTGCTCAAGGGCGCTGCGCCGTGCGCGCGCCATGCGCGCGCTGTTGCGGGCTGCGCAGCAGGGACGACGGGGGAATTGGCGAGCGAGGGTTGGGCGCAGATCAGCGTGGTGGCGCGGCAAGACGAGCGCGCGCCGGGCGCCTGGCGCGGAGGCGCCCCGCGCGAGGACGCGAGCCGCTTCTCGCACCGGACGGGCGCCCACGCGCAAGCCGGCTTTCGAGGGCTGGTGGATGGTGGCAGATGCCGAAACGGACACATGGAATGATGCGTCGGCGGCGCGAGCGCGGGACGATCTTGCCCGGGCAATTGTGCGCACGCTGCCAGCGCGCGTATGCGTGCGCATGCAGCGGGCGGCGCGCACGTTGCGCGTGACGGGGCGCCGAGCGGCACACCGGCGGGGACGCGCTCGCCGCTGCCGTGGCATCGTACGCTGCCTGCGTGCTGGCCCGCACGCACGTTGCCGGCGCGAGGGGACGGCGAGTGCGCCTCGGCCGAACAGGCGCGAACGTTACGCCCGAGCGCGTGGCCGGGCCCCGCCGACTGCACGCAGCGCCGGCCCAGGCGCGCACCCGCCCGACGCGGATTTGGACGACGCATCGACCGGCACGCCGAGCGTCTGCGCCCGCCTCGCGGCCGGTCGCGCCGGCCCCTCTTCGGCCCGAGGCCGCACGTGCGCCGCGCGCCGCTTCGGCGCGCGGCGCGGCGCTCCCGGAACGCGCATGGCACACGCGCGGTGCGCGGGCACGCCCGCAGCGCGCCATTCCAGCGCGAGCAGTTCGGCAAGCTTGCAGCGCGCGAGCAGCCGGGCATGTGCCGCGGACACACAGTTCGCTGTGTGCGCCGGCCGCGACGACACGGCGTAGCGGCGCGAGGCTGGCCGCCGGGGCCACGGGCGTCATCGTGGCGCGACGCCATGGCATGAGTAACAAATCCATGCCGAACGCGCTGTACGGCCACGGCGTGTCGGATCCGCCCCGCAGCCAGGACCGCATTTTCGCCCGGCCGCGCAGCGGACCACGGCGCGTTGTGCGCGCCCGGCGCGAGTGGTGCGAGTGGCGGGCCAAGCCGCGTCGCCCACGGAGCCCGCCCCCGGCTCGGCGGCACCGCTACCGCTTGCTCGCCGGGCCGCGCACCGCCGTCGCCGCCGCTGCGCGCTTGCCCAGCTTGCCGGCAGGCGGCGGCGGCGGCGGCGGCTGCGGTTGCGGCAGCGGCGCGAGCGCGACGCCGGACGGCGGCAGCGCCGACGGCACGCGCGCGGCGGCGACCCACGCGGCGGCGGGCAGCGCGCCGGCTTGAGGCCCCTGCGCGCCCTAGAAGGGCGCGCAGGTACGCGGGCCAGTCGCGCGGCGCGCGGTGTTGGCGAGCACCCGCCGGCTGCGCGTCGGCCGCGAGCGGCGCGACGGGCGTCGCGCCGGCGGGTGCTGGGCAGCACCGCGCGCCGGCGTCGCGCCCGCCGCCAGCGCGCCGCCCGCCGCCGGCGCCGCGCGCGCCGTCCGAGCCGCGCCCGCCGCGCCCGCCGCCACCGCGCGCCGCCGCCGCGCATTCGCGCGCGGCGGCGACGGCGGCCGCGGCGAATGCCGCCGCCGCCGCCGCCGCCTCGCCACCGCTGACCGCGCGGAGCACCTCTTTGAAGACGACGGTGCGCGTCACATGGTCCGGGCCAAGCGCAAAGCGGATGCGCGACGCGTGCCCGACGCGCGAAGCGGCCACGTAGAGCTGGCCGTGCGTGAAGCACGGCTCGGCGAGCCACACGCCCGCGCACCCGAGCGCTTGACCCTGCGCCTTGTTACGCCGGCCGCACCGGGAACTGGCGGTGCAGCCATGCAAACGCGAACGTGCCCTCGTCGGGCGAGTGGTGGTCGATGCGCGCGATGAGCACTGTGCTGTCGCGCCCGGCGGCCGCGCCGGGTCGCGCGCACTCGAGCAGCCGGCCGCCGGCGCGCACGCCGCGCACGACCAGCCGCGTGCCGCTGCACAGCCCCTCGCCGAGCGAGAGGAGGCGAGTGGCTACGAGCTCCGCCGGGTAGGCCGAGACGCCTCGGTCAGCTGCACGGGATCGAGCGGGAATGCGCCGGGCATGGCCCCCGCAGGCGGCACCGCCGCGGGAAAGGCGCCGTCGCCGAGGCTGCGCGGCAGCTTCGCCCACTCGCCCGCGCCGAGCGCGTCGCCCGTGTCGCGCGCCGCGTTCGAGGCGCGAGAGTTCTCGACCAAGGCGTACGGCCGATCGTGCTGCCACGATGCCGAGTACTCGAGGCAGGAGCGCACGATCTGCGCGCGCGAGCCGCGCCGCACCACCGGCAAGCACTGGCAAAAGTCGCCGGCGAGCAGCAACGTCTTGCCGCCGAAGCGCTCGTCGACGCCCGTCACGTCGCGCAAACACCGATCGAGCGAGTCGAGGCGGCCCCGCTTCTGCATCGGCGCCTCGTCCCCCACGATCATTCGCCGCGGCGGCCACGGAGCGCCCGCGCTCGGAGCGCGGCACGCCATTGAACGGCTTGCCCGTCCGAGTCGGCGCCGACGGGCACCTTGAAGGTCGAGTGGAAGGTGCGGCCGTCGGGCAGCAGCGTGGCGGCGACGCCCGAGGACGCGCACACGACGACCGCGTGCCCATCCGCGCGCACGGCGGCGATGATGGCGCGCTCGACGAACGTCTTGCCCGTGCCGCCCGGCGCGTCGCAAAAGTGCAGCCGGTCGCCCACGCCGCGCAGCGCCGAGTCGACGACCGCGCCGTGGAGCGCGCGCTGCTGGCCGGCCTCGGCCATCGCCGCGCGCGCCGCCGCCGCGCTCGCAGCCTGCTCGGCGCGATCGTAGCCCTGCGCGCGCGCGAGCTCGCGCCCGCCCGGCCCGGCCGGCGCGCGCGCCGTGCGCAGACCGGCCACCGCCGCGAGCGCCGCCGCGCGCTCGCGCTCGTCGGGCACGTACAGCCCCGTGGAGTCGAACGTGTCGGCCCAGGCGGCCACGCTGTACGAGGCGAAGGCGTCCGAGCCGGGCTGCGGCCGCTGCTCGGCGCGCTTCGGGAGCATGACCCCGCACACGTTCCACTTGGTGCCAAACATCGAGCCCGTGAGCCCCGTGTAGACGCAGTCGAGCTGCGTGGCGATGGCGCAGACGTCCTCGTGCCGGATCTCGTCGACCGGTTCGCCATCCGTGGCGTCCAGGATGGCGACTGCGCCCGGGCCGTGACGCCGCGGCGTCGTTCGGCTGCGTCACGGAGGAGCGCCATCCGTGCGCCACGGAGGAGCGGCAGGACCACGACGCGGCGTGACGCTGGACGACGCCATGCTGTCGAGGCGCCATGCTGTCGAGCCGCCATGCTCCGAGGCGCCGCCGCTTTCTAAAAGGGTGTAGGGTGTAGGGTGTAGGATGCAAAACAAGCCCTCCCCACATTTGGGCCCGACGTCACTCCTTCTTCCGTCACAGCGTCATTCCTTCTCCCCCTATGGGACTTTCATAACCGTACTTATCCTACACCCTACACTATGTAAATACTTAGAGAATAGATCCATCCTACACTAAGTAAAAGTACTCGTATGTGAGTAACGTCACGGCTTCGAAGAAGGAATGACGTCGGGCCCAAATGTGGGGAGGGCTTGTTTTGCATCCGACACCCTACACCCTACACCCTTTTGAAAAGCGGCGCCGAAGGTGGGAGGAAGCCACCCGTATGCGCGCGTTTGAACGTGCGCGGACGGCCGTTGGCTTCGCGCCCTTTCGCCCACGGTTTGCGCGCCAACGGACCAGTCCTCCGCAGGCGCCGCGCATCGTCTCAGAGGCGGTCGGTGTGGTATGCCGCGCGCATCGTCAGCGCCGCGGCGTCGAGCTCGGCGGGCGAGGGCGCGTACGTGACGCCGCTCAGCACCTCGTCCGCGCCCGCCCTCGTCGCGCTCGCCGCCTCCGCAGTGCGCGCAGGCGGCTTCGTGACGGCACGCGAGGCCACGCCGCGCGCTGCAGGTGCCTTCGCGCGCTGCATCGTCTGTCTGCCGGTCCGACGCGCTCTGCTCTGAACGAACGGACGGCACGCCCGACGAGATCTCGTCGCGTGCTCGCTCGCACAACATGTACCCCCAGAACGTCTCCGAGCTGCTGCCCGACGAGATCTTCGGCGACGAGCTGCTCGTCGACCGGCACTACCGCGTGCGCATCCTTCAGCGCGTCGCCCGCCGCCGCGATGCGGCCGAGGCCAACTTTTGGCTCGACGGCGGGCCCGCCGACTCGGTCGTCGGCGCGTGCATGTGCGGCCGAATCTACGCGCTCAAGTGCATGGGCCGGCTCGTCCGCGGCGCCCGGATCCTCGCGCTGCTGCGCAAGAACGTCGCGCTCGCCACGTGCCGCGCGCACCTCATGGGCCACATGCTCCAGCGCATCGTCGGCGACAGCGGCGTCGCGCGGCTGCTGCAGCTGGTTGCAGCTCGTTCGCGTGGATCACGACACGCTCAACGCCGAGCACCAGGCCGTGGAAGCACAGCATGACACCGGCCAAATCATGCGACGGCATGTGCGCGCGCGCCGACGCGCTCTCCAAGGACCTCGCACGGGCGCACGAGCACGCTCACAAGCTCGATGGCTATCTGGTGTAATGCAGCGAGCGCCTCCGTGAGAGTGACTCTTTCAACGGAGCGCTCAAGAACCTGATCACGCGGTGCAGCATGAGATGTGCTGGCTCCACGCCGAGATGTCGTCGCTCGTTGCGAGTTCGCCCGAGGCTTACGCGAACGACAGCGAGGCCACCGACTTCAAGGACCACGGCGTGTGCGTCGAGTTCGATGTCTTCAACCGCGACGGGGTCGAGGGCGCGCCCGTGCCCGCGACCGCGCCCACGAAGGCAGAGCCGGGCATCGAGTCCGAGTGCATCGCGCCCGCACAGGCAGAGCCGGGCAGCGAGTCCGAAGCGTCGCGCCCGCGCCCGCGCACGCGCCCGCGCCGGCAGAGCCGCGCACCGCGCACCGAGCCCAAGTGAGCCAACATGCTGTCGAGGCGCTGGTTCCGGCCACCGGCGCATCGAGGCGCTGGCTGCGCAGCACGGCCGTGCGCGACACCCGCAGCTCGGCCAACGGCAAGTAGCGCGCCGGCGCAGCGCACGGTATGCCGCGGCGAGCTCAGTCGCGAAGAGTGTCCGACTGGCCGCGCCCTCCACGGGGTGCACGCGCACTCGGCGCGGTCCGGTCAGTCAGAGGGCCTCAGCTTGCGCGATGCCAGTTGCGATCCCCCCCGGAATCCGCCATTCTATTCTACTCTGCGTCAATCACCCAAGCCCTTCCGGTCGCCCGCATTCCGGGGTCGGTACCTCCGTCGGCCCGGCTCGGGCCCTCCGTCCGCCGCGCCCGCTCGACCCCGAATTCTACTCAAAATCGGCCGGTCAGGAGGGGGGTCTCGGTCCTAGGCTCGTCCTAAGCATCGCTCCGACCCCTCGAGCGCTCATTGCCTGGCTTTTAACCCTTGATTGTACGACCCGGGTCGTACTCTCAGCCTTACACTGGCCGGACCAGCCCGGACCGCGCCCTATATAGGTGTGTTCACGCGCGGAGGTCAGCAGAATCACAAGACGACAGGGCTGAGCTCGAACGCGCCCGGCCCGAGCGGCGTCGCAAAAAAGGCGGAGAGCGCGACCGCCTCGCGGCTCACGCCCGGCTCTGCCGCGTACGCGCGCGCCCACTCACGCGCAAAGGTGTCGGCGCCGGCGGCGTCAACCCACGCCCACACCGCGCCGCCGAACCCCGCACCGAACGCGCTCGCCGCGTGCGCGCCGAGCGTGCGCGCGAGCGCGACGAGCGCGCGCGTCTCGCCGACCTGGTTGCCAAGCGCGCTGTCCCCGGCCAAGTGCGAGTGCGCGGCGAGCACGCCGAGCGCGCGCATATCACCGTCGGCGAGCGCGCGAAGCGCGGCGGGCGCGAGCTCGTTCGACTCGAGGGCAAACTGTTCTACACGCGCCGCGATGCGCGCGCGCGCACCCGCTCCGGCCGAGGGCCGCGCGCAGCCGTTTGCGGCCGTTGGCGCGCTGGCCGCTCCGAGCGCGCCGACGAGCTGCGCGAGCGCGGTCGAGCTGGACGCGAGCGCCATCGCGAGGGTGGTGTCGTGCGTGCGGCCTGTGAGCGTGTGCCACTCGGCGAGCGCTGCCTCAGCGTCCGCCGCCGCGGCGTTGTACTCGGCGCGCGCGCCCGCTGCCTTGCGCGCCAGTCGGCCACTGCAGCCGATGACGAGATGACAGGACAGCCCGACAGCGGCAGAGCCCTCGTGCCGCACGGGGCAAAAGCTGAAGAGGTCGGCGCGACCGGCGCGGCAGCACAGGATCGCCGTGTGCAGCCAATATACGCGGCGAGGGCCTCGAGGCCCGCGCGCGAGGGCGGGAAGTGGCGCGTGAAGGCGAACGAGTCACACAGGCCGCGCGCGCTCGCAAGCGCGAGCACCGTTGCCGTGATGAGCGCCGACGAGGACGAGAGGCCCGAGGCGGGCGGCAGGTCGCACGCGAGCGCGAGGTCGGCGCCGGTCGAGAGCTCGGCGCAGGCGCCAAAATTACGCGCGATGCGCCGCACGGCTGTGAGCGGGTAAAGAGCCCAGTCGTCTTGATCGGAAATGCGCATCTCCTCCGCGAGCGACGCCTCCGCCACGTCCGCCGCGCTATGCGCCGCGCTCGCGGCGGATGCGGCGGACGGCGGGCCGCGCCAGTCCGCATCCGCGTCCGCGCCGACGCGGTGCACGCGCACAAGGGCGTCTGCGCGCGCGCACGCGAGGACGATGAAGCCACGCTCGATCGCACCGAGCAAACTCCGCCCGCCTGCATAGTCCGTGTGCTTGCCGAACAGCTCCACGCGTCCGGGCACGTGGAAGGCGCGCGCCGCGCTCGACGGCGGCACGCCCGCGCCGAGCAGCCGGCGCGCGCACGCGACAGCCATCGCCGCGCGTGACGCGGCAGCGGCGTCGGAAAGGCCCGAGCGCGCGCAGCTCGCCGCGATCGCGCCTTCGGCCGACACCCACTCCCCGAGCGTCGGCGGGCCACCCGGCCACGAGCGGAAGAACAATATACCGTCCGCCATCCGCCGCGAAGTCGAACCCGAGTCAAACCATGGACGAGCCCCTCTTCTTTGGCGAGCTGGGCCGCGTCGCCACTTCGGCGGAGCAGCGCACGATCGGCGGTGTCACGCTGCCGCTTGTCGTGCAATGCGCGTCGCCAGCCGTGGACGTGCCGGCCGTCGCGGCGTGGGTCGCGGAGCACCAGCCGACGATTGAGAAGGCGCTCGCCGCGCATGGCGCCGTGCTGTTCCGCAGCTTCCCAATGCGCACGGCGGAGGACTTTGACGCGTTCGTCTCCGCCTTCCGCGGCTGGGAGGACCTCTCATACACGCGCTCGATGTCCTTCGCCGTGCGAAAGCGGTGCACCCATCGCATTTGCACGACCAATGAGGGCAAGAGCGGCGGCCTCATCTTCCACCACGAGCAGGCGCAGACGCCGCTGTGGCCGAGCCGCGTCTTCTTCTGCTGCGAGCAACCCGCCGCACCCGGCGACGGCGGCGGCACTGGCCTCGTCTCGTCCCACTTTGTGCTCGAGGAGCTCAAGCGCGCGCATCCGGCGTTTGTGCAAAAGTGCAATGACGTGGGCGTGCGGTACACAGTCTTCGCGGGGCCGGCGCAGGACGCGAGCAAGGGCGCGGGGCGCTCGTGGAAGTCCTTCTTCCACGCCGAGACCAAGGCCGAGTGCGAGGCCAAGATGGCGCGCGGCGGTTGGGAGTGGGAGTGGGGGCGCGGCCCGAACGGCGCAGAGCTCGCGCCCGACTTTTTAAAGTGCGTCACGCCTCGGCTCGACGCGGTCAAGACGGCACCGGGCACGACGCGCGAGTGCTTCTTCAACCAGCTCATCGCCACCATTGCCAACGCGCTCGAGTTTGGCCGCGTCGGCCAGGATGGCGGCGGGTTCGATCCGCTCGTCGACACGCCGACGCAGGAGGCCGTCGACGAGTGCGTCCGCTTCGCAGACGGCTCGCGCGTCGAGCTGCACGTGCTGCTCGACGCCAAGCGGCTGTGCGAGCAGCACGCCGTCGACGTGCAGTGGCAGGTGCGCGCGCGGCTTGGCCGGCATAACACACGACAGCGCGAAGCCCCGCAGTGCACGACGCCCCTCCCCGTCCCCTACCCGCCTCCCCCATCTTTTTTTTCTTTCTTTTTTTTTCCTTCCCACCCAACCCCCGGGCGGGCTCCTGCCCTATGCCCTCTCGACTGCGCGCGCACGCGCGCGCGCGCGCACGTGACGCGCCCAGGCGCGCCCCTCGCCGACGCTCTCTCTCGCGCGCGCGCACCGCCGCCGCCCGCGCGCCGTCGCAAGGCGGGCGACGTCGCACTCATCTGCAACTACCAGGTGATGCACGCGCGGCGGCCGTGGAGCGGGCCCGCGGGCTCGCGCAAGGTGCTCGCGTCGCTCGTGGCCGAGCAGCACTGCACGAGCGCGGGCAGGGCGCTCGTCGTCTAGCGACGAGTTTTTAAAAAGTAAAACGTCCTTTAACTTGCGTGCCTGTCAGTTGCCTGTCTGGACGCCATGTCGGTGGAGGGCCCTACAAGCGGCGACGTCCTCGAGGAGGACGAGGACGAGGAGGCTCCGACGCTTTTACGAAAGCACACGCGCGCGGCAGAGCGCATCCAGCATCAGTGGCGTTCCCACGCCGACGCTGACGCGGGAGCCGTGGCGCGCGCGCGAACCGGTCGCGCCGCGACGGGTCACCTCGCGATGCCAATGTCTGCGATCGAGGGGCTGGGGCTCGAGACGCCGCCGTCGGCCGACGAGAGCGATGAGGGTGCCGAATTCACACTCGTCGCCTCGCCTATTCAGCGCGACGCTTCTCTCGCGGCAAGGCGCATCCAACGGCGCTGGCGCGCGAGGGCGCTGCTCGTCGAATGCGTGACGCGCGTGCAGCGGCAATGGCGCGTGATGCGGGCGCGCAAGGGCTGGAACCGCCTGCTCGTCTTCGGCATTGCGGCACTCCAATCCTCGTTCCCCGCGGTCTCGCGCATCCAGCGCTGCTGGCGCAAGCTCCGCACGCGCCGCCGGTACGGCGGGATGGTCACTGCCGTCAACGATCGCTACTTACCAAACCCCTTCAAGACGGGTAAACGCAAGGTCAACGAGTGGTACACGCCCGCAATGAACTTGCGGCGCGAGCGCATGTGGCGCTCCGACCGCGTGCAGGCCGCGCTCGACCGCGCGTGGAATGCCGCGCGCTCGCTCGCACGTGCCAACGGCGGCAAGGGGGCCAAGGATGGAAAGAAGGTCGTAGACGCGGACGGTGAGGCGACGCTCGGCTGGGCAGAGTACGCGGAGATCAGCCGGTGCGCCGCCTTCTCTTCGCCCCGCCGTTTCGCCGCGCTCTCGCCCACGCGCCCGCGCTGACGCCGTGCGCGCCGTGCGCTGACCCCGGGTCGCCGACACGAAACGGTCACAGCAAGATCTACTTGACGCTTACGCGGCGCACCGACCCGGACGAGGCGCTTGCTTCCGCGCAGCGCGACTGGGACGCCGACACGAACGGCGGCGGCAAAGACGCGCGGATCGGCCGCGACGCGTTTTGCCGCTCGTGGTTCGAATTGGCCGACGTGAACACGCACACGATGGAAGAGGCCACGTGAGGCGGCACCGCGCGCGAGCGACGCGCGCGGCGCGCGGCTGGCGGCGCCTTGCTACTTCCGTACACGTCGCGGCCCCCGCGTCGCCCGGCTACGGCCGCGGCGCGACCGCGCGCGCAGCGCGCGGCGCCGCGCGGCACTTCGCTCGCCGCTCACCTCCGCGCGGGTCGCCACACGCTCGCGCGATGCGGCGCAGTTACGCGAGCTTCATTGAGGACCTCGTCGAGAGGATTGTGTACACCGACCCGCGCACGGGCAAGCCAATCCTGCGCGCCGACTTTGAAATCATGGGCCTCGTCTCCAAAAACTCGGGCGGGCAGGTCGAGTCGCGCGTCCGGTGGGTGATTGCCTTCGGCCGATCGGCGACGCTCCGGCGCGGCATGCCGGACAAGCAGCCGGGTGAGAGCACGGCGGACACGCTCGCACGCATGCCCACATACGGGCGCGGCCACGAGGCCACGAGCGCGGCCGGACGGCCCGGACTGTCCGAGGACGCCACGGACGCGCCACAGTCAGCCACTGACGCCTTCCGGCGCTCGGCGCGCGGCCTGTCGCTCAGCCTGCGCAGCGCGCAGCCGCGCGGCGGCGCGCGCGCGCAGCCGCGCGGCAAGCTGCCGCCGCTGCAATGCTCGCCGCCCGAGAACAGCCCGGGCGCGACTGGGTTTAGCTCGGGCGCGTGCGAGGGCGATGCGGCCTCCACGTCGCCGCAGCCGAACGCCGTCTCCAGCGCGCTGCGCGCGGCGCCTGGCTCGGAGCTCGACTCGCCCTCCGCCGCCACGCCCACCTCATCGTACGCCGCCACGCCGACGGCCGCCGTGCCCGAGAACAAGCCTCTTGGCGTGCAGTCCGGTGCGGGCGTGCGCCGGAACCCGCCGTCGCGCTCAAGCTCGATCAAGCCAGGCTCACGCGCCGCGGATGCGGCGGCGCAGCTCGCGGCGGGCGCGAGCGGCAGCGTCGTGACGGCCACCGGCGGTGTGCTCGGCGCGCCGAGCGGCGCGAGCGGCGCGCTCGCGGCTGATGCTCCGGCATCGCGCGCGAGCGATGGCGGCGCACGCCCGCCATCGCTCGGCAGCTCCCACCCACCCGCGACGACGGCGCGTGCCGAAGCGCCCCGCGCGGCGCGCCTGTCCGCCAGCGCGCTGTCTCCAATGGGTGCCCTCAGCCACGCGTCAGCGATGGCGTCGCCTTTTAAAGATGGCGCCGTCGCGTCGCCTGGCGGAGCCGAGGGCGCACCCAACCGCTGGCCGAACGCGTTGGGCGCGCCGCTCGCAAGCGCTGCGGACGCTGGGCTCGGCGCACTCGCCGGCGCGCGCGGGGTCACGGCCGGACCAAAGCCGGACTCGTGGCGTGGCGAGCTGCCGGCGACGAGCGCTGCGATGGCTGCCGCGAGCCTGCGCCGGCCGGTCCTCGTCCGGACTTCTGGCGCGGACCGTGCGCTCGGCGAGCGAAACCGCCGGGCCTCGCAGCCCGTGAGCGCATCCGAGCGCCGATCGTCGCAGCAGAGCGGCGCGATCATGGCCGCGCTCGAGCGCAAGCCGTTGCACTTCGATGCCTCGCGCAGGGGGTCAATGCCCGTTGGCTCCGTGGCGGCGCTCGCGGCCTGCGCTCGTCCAGGGACGAGCTGCCTTGGCTCGGTGGCGGCAGCGAGCAGCGCGGCGTCGGCCGTGCGCGCGCGAGCGGAGCAGGGCGGCGCGAACGCGCGCTCTTGGGAGCGCGGCGGAACGGCGCTCTATGGCCATTCGCGCGCGCCGTCCGAGCCGCTCACTTTGAGCGTCAAGCGCATGACGTAGCATGCGCGGTACGACTCCGTGAAGGCATGCGGTGCAGTGGACCCCCCCCACCCCCCCATCACCCCTGCCCCTCATTTTCCCGGAACGTGTGGCGTGGGAGGTGTGCGAGACCGGAGACGCACTGCGCCCGTGCGGCGCAGTGGACGGCAACTGTACGCCCCTCGCGTGCTCACTCCTGCAGCCACTCGGCCGGGATCTCAAAATCGCCAAACGGCTTCCAATCGTCCAGCAGGCCGGCTTGCGAGAGGAAGAGCGTGGTGAAGGCGACAAGCCCGAGCGCGTAGGGCAGCGCGGTCAAAATGTCGGTCGCTTTGAACGCAGGATCCGCCGAGCCGCGCCGCTCTGCCGCGGAGGCGGTGTCCGGCGCGTCAACGATGTCGCGCTCGCCGTCCGTAGCGCGCACGCGGCTCCTCGCCGCGAGGCGCTCAGCAACGCGCTGGGGCCGCGCCGCCGGCGCGCGCGCCGTTGAGGCAACGGAGCGCAGCGACAAGCCGTGGCGCGAGGGCGCGTGGGCGTGCGCGCCGGCCAGCGCGACGAGCGCGAAGACACCCCATGCGTGCGCCGCCATGATGATTGATTGACGTGCTTCCGTGGCGCTCGCGCGGGAGCGAGAAAGTGGGCGCCAGCCAGAGTGTGGCTGGCGTCGTGCGCGCAGGTGCGAGTGGTGGCTGGCGCACGCCGTGCGCGCCACCGATGGTCGCGCTGGACCCGATCTCGGCAGAGCTATGCGCCGGCGGCATCGGCGGAGCGTGCGGCGTCTTCATCGGCCAGCCCTTCGACTTCATCAAGGTGCGCCTGCAGTCGCTCGGCACCGCGTACACGGGGCCGTTCGACTGCCTGCGCAAGACGATACGGCACGAGGGCATCCTCGGCGTCTACCGGGGCATCTTGCCGCCGGTGCTCAACTCGTTTGTCCTCAACGCCATCATGTTTGGCGGCTTCGGCCACGGCCACGCCGTCGTCGAGGGCAAGCCGTGGAGCCGCGCGACCAAGTCCTTCCTCGCGGGCTCATACGCGGGGCTCATCTCCGTGAGCGCGCTCGTCCCGTTCGACCTGGTCAAGTGCCAGATGCAAGTCGACCGTGCCGGCGGGCGCGCGGCGACTTTTCGCAACTCGTCCGACTGCGCGCGCGCCATCCTGCGCGCCGAGGGCATCGCCGGCATGTACCGCGGCTCGCTCGTCACCGTCGCGCGCGACTCGCCGACGACCGGCGCCTACTTTGTAGCGTACGAGGCGCTCGAGCACCACCTGCCCCGCCTCTCGCCCGCGCTCGTCGGCGAGCCCGCCACCTTCTTCGCCGGCGGGCTGAGCGGCATGCTCGCCTGGCTGCTGGCGTACCCACTCGACACGGTCAAGACGCACCTGCAGGCGCTTCCGCTCTCTTCGCGCCCGAACGAGCGGACGATCGAGCACGCGGTGCGCACGATACACGCGCGGCACGGCGCCGCCTTCTTCTTCCGCGGGCTGGGCACGTGCCTCATGCGTGCCTTCCCCGTCAACTCGGTCACTTTTGTCGTATACAAGCGCCTGCGAGGCCTGCTCGCGTGACGGTCCACCTGCTTGGCTCCCAGCGGGCATGGCCTCGAGGGGGGGGGGGGGGGGGGGGTGGTTCCTCGAGGGCGCTAGCACGTGGTGAGCAACATCCCTTCCGGATCATCGGGCAGATCATCAACGACGACGCGCGTGAACTGGCCGGACGGGATGTCAAACTCGAGAACCTGCAGCGCGTCCTGCTCGGCGACGTAGAGCCGGTCGCCGTCGACAGCCAGCCCGGCGGGGTGCGTCATCCGACCGAGCGTGTACTCCTGCACCGTTGTGTGGCTGTCAAGATCAAAGGCCGCGACGCGCGGCCGCTTGCGCCAGCGCGAGCCCACAAAAAGGAGCCGGCGGCGCTCGTCGACGACGACACCGATCGGCTTGCGGATGTGGATCGACGCGCGCAGCACGCCATCGCACAGCTTGAGCACCGAGCTCGAGCCCTCCTCTGCCGCGTATAGGCAGCCATCGAAGCTCGCGAGCCCCCGGAACGCCACCTTTTGTCCCGCACGCCCAAACTCGAGCGAGTGCTCAAGCGCGCGATCGCGCTCGGCGACGCGCACGCCGACGATCGAGCCCGTGTCCTGAGTCGTCGCGTACAGCGTTTCGTCGAGCAGCGCGAGACCGTACGGGTGGACGAGGCGCGAGTCCTGCACGCGGGGCGCCACGCGCTCAACAAATGCGCGCGAGCCGTTCGGCTCGCACGGGCCGAAGCGGAGGACTTTGGAATCGTCGTAGTAGGCGTTGGCCACGAACAGATCGCCCGTGGCGGGCTCGAGTAGCATGCCGCGCAGTAGGCGCGTGTGCTCGCCGAGCACGTGCTGCAGCACGTGCACGGGCGCGTCGGGCGGCACGCCGGACGCCGCCATCGCCGCGGGGCGCAGCGTGTAGCGGTAGATCTGATTGACGCCCTGGTCTTGCGTCGGGCTTCTCCGGTGGTTTCCATGGAAAGAAATGTACACGTAGGTCGCGCGCGACGAGCGTGGGCCGAGCGACACCGGTCGCTGGTGGCCAGAATGCCTCGCGAGCTTGCTCGCGCCACCGATCACGATGGCGAGCGTGACGAACGCGAGCATCACCGCGCCGCCCGCCAGCGCGCGCCTGTAACCTCTTAGGCGCTCGCTCGTTCGGCTCGCCCCTCCGTCGAGCATCGCCACGTCCATCTCTGCGGGCGTCGCGTCCATCACGCGGCGTTCAGGCGTTACGCCCGTCGGCGAACACTTTCCACTTTCCCGGGTTCTCCTACGTGACGCCGTTCGCCATACTTACCATACGTAACCCCGTGGGCACTCGAGAACCCTGAAAAGCGCGCGAACGGGTTTGAAAAGCCGCCGGAGCGATGGCGCACGAGTGCGACGGCGAGGGCGACGGCGAGGTCTTCGAGACGCCGCCGCAGCCGGCCGCGGCGAAGCGCACGGGCTCGCGGATTCGGATGGACCCAGAGTATGCCGCGGCGCTCAGGCGTCTGTGCGAGGCGCCCACGCCCCTGCCGACCGCACCTGGCGGCGCGGAGGCCACCGGCGGTACGGCGCACCGCGCGGGCGCACACGCGAACGAGCGCGCAAACTGGACCGATCAGTACCGCCTGCTCGTGCAGCGCGAGCTGCTCCTGGCACGTACAGTCCTGCCTTCAGATCTCGACGAGCGCGAGCTCGCCGCCGACTTTGCGCCCATCCTCCACCTGGGCAAGCAGCGCGCCGCCGAGCGCACCGCCGAGCGCGCCGCGCGCGACAAGGCGCTGCGCACGCTGCGCGAGGGAGTGCGCCAGGCGCGCGAGCTGGTGCAGCGTGCAGCGGCGAGCCCTTCGTACATGGCCGAGCTTCGCACCGCCATTGAACACGTCGAGGCCCAGATCGCGCGCGCGCGCGCCAACGACGCGCACTCCACCGCAGCGCTCGCTCGGATGGAGTCCGAGCTGAGCGCCGAGCTCGCCGAGCACGAGTCCAACTTTGAGGTGTGGCCGGCGCTCGCGCCCGCGCGCGCGCCGGGCACGCGCGTCGCCAGGCCCGGCTCCGCGCCGCCCGGCGCGCCGTCGCGCAGTGGAGCCCTTGGTTCCGCTTCGGCAGCAGACGCTGCGGCGGCTGCGGCCGCGGCGGGCGACCGTGAGCACCCGCAGCTCACGGCGGCGATCGCGCACCTGGATGCGCAGCTCGACCGGCTAGGCGGGCCGACGTGCGGCTGGCCCGACGAGGAGCACGCGGCATTCGTGCGCGCGCGCGCGCAGCTGGGCGGCGTTCAGCTCGGGTCCGAGCGCCTTCTACACGTTGCCGCGCTCCGCCTGCCCGGCTTCTCCATCGCCGAGCTCAAGGCACACGCGGACGCGCTCGCGCGGCGCGAGCAGCTGCTCGACGAGAAGCGCGCCGCCGTCGCCGCGTGGCGTGCCGCGCGCGCGACAACGGACGCGCGCCGTGCCGCACGCGAGCGCACGATGGAGTCTGAGCTGGCCGCGCGGCGGGCGGCCGACAAGGCCAAGGTGGAGCGCGCGGCGGCGCGTGCGCGCGCGGCGCGCGACGCGCAGCTCGACTCGTGGAAGGAGCACAGGGCCGCCGAGCTCGCCACGGCCCAGGCGAGCCAGGCCGCGGCCGAGGAAGAGGTGCGCCGACGGCGCGAGCGTGACGCGCGCGACGCCGCGCGGCTGCGTGCGGACGTCGAAGCCGCCGCCGCGCAACGCGCCGCGGAGAAGGCGCTCATCGACTCGATCGCCGAGGAGCGCGCGCGCGCGGAGGCGGCGAGCGCCCGCCGCGCCAATGCCGACGAGCTCCGCCGGCTGCGCGAGCGTGACCAGCGGCTCATTGCAAGCGCCGTCGAGCGCCGGCAAGAGCGCGAAAGACGGGTCGCTTCGGAGCGCGAGCGCGCCGCTTTGCTCCAGCAAAAGGCGCGCGCGCGTGCGCGCCGAGCGCGCCGAGCGCGGCGTGCCCAAGTGGCCTAGTCGCGCGCGCGCCGCTATGCGCCATCCCTGCGCGCGCCCGCTTGCGTACTGACAGCTCCGTTCGAACGCGCGCGTGGGCTCCGGCCCTATCCATGCGCATGCTCGACGCGCCTCTCTCCCCGTGCCTGGCGCAGGGCACGAGCGTCACCCCGCGCGGCGTCGAGCGCGATTTGGAGCGCCTGCTCGCGCCAACGGTGACAATTGAGCGCCGCATCGAGCAGGAGGAGGAGGCTCGGCGCGCGCCAAAGTCGCGGCTGATGACCTTTGGCGGCGAGCGCGGTGTCCCGCCGCCACGCCGCGCTGTGCCAGCGTGGCGCGCTGGATTGTAGGGAATACCGGGCGTCTCTTCGAGGGCGAGCCATAAAGGGAGTAAAATTACACGGTTTGCCTACATCCGACGACGGCTCGTAGATAAAAGCCATCAACAGTGCGCACTTGGGCGCAGGCGTATGCCCGGCGGTGTGCGCGCAGCTCCGGCGGGCTAGTGTCGCCCGCCGAGTCGGATGTTGTGGGGCCGTCGATACGCTCGAAGATCGAGTCGGCCTCGCGCCCTCGCCTGCGCGGCGTTGCAAGGGGGGGGGGGGGGGGGGGGGGGCAGCTCCGGTCGGGTCGCGCGCCAGCGTCCGCCAGCGCCGGCCGCGTGCGCGCGAGCGCGCACCCCGGTACACCCGGCCCAACGGCCTCCCGAACAGCACGCCGCTGCTGCCGGTGCGAGCGCCCGTCCGCGCGGCGATTGAGCAAGCCGTGCTCGCTTAGCGCCGCCCCTGATCGACCGCGTGAGCGTGGGCGCGCGAGCCGAAGGGTTGAGCGCAGAGCGCGCAGGGCGAGCACGTGCGCCGCGCCGCGCCGCACAGAGCCGCGCGCGTTGCGCGCGGTGCGGCGTGGCGCGGCGCGGCGCACGGTGCAGATCGCCACGGGCGCGCGCACTCGCACCTGTCCGCATCGGCGCGCTGGCGATCGTCCGCGCACACGTCGCCGTCGGCCGTCGAGGCGCGTGCACCCTTCCCCCGTTCCCACGCCGAGCCCCGCACCATGCCCGTGCCCCATGCCAACCCCGGACCCCAGCCCCACTCCCTTCGCCGATCCCCGCGCCCTGCCCACGATCCGCGTAGCCTTGGCGGGCCACCCTCCGCCTTGTGGCGCCCGCGCTGCGGCCGCGGTGCGCGGAGCGCCGGCGCTCCGCCCACGCCGACGAGGCGACCGGCCGCGCTGCGGGCAGATCGCCAGACGCTGCGGCCGGCCGCGCGCTCGCGACCCACGACGAGGCGACCGGCCGCGCTGCGGGCAGATCGCCAGACGCTGCGGCCGGCCGCGCGCTCGCGACCGACGACGAGGCGAGTGGCGTGGCGCAACGCCAGCGGCCAGCGCTAGGCTCGCGGGCTGCCGACGCGGCCGCCGCCGTCGTCGTCGGCGCCGTCGCCGTCGTCGTCGTCGTTGCCGGCGCCGCGATCGTCGGCGCGCGCCGCCCACACGGCCCGCACCAGCTCCCAGCGCTCGGGCGTCGATGTGACGTCGTCACCCCGTCCGTCGAGCAGCGCGATCATGTCGAGCACGTCGTGGTAGATGCCGCGCGCGCCCGCCACGCCGCGGTGCTCCACCATGCGTCCGCCGTTGCAGCGCGGGCAGCGCAACAGCGCGTGCACCGTCCGCGCCGAGCCGTCCGCCGCGGGCAGAAAGTCCTGCTCGACGACCGCGCAGCAGCGCTGCAGCTTGCCCGGCGCGACATGGCGCAGGTGCGAGCATTGCATGCTCGTGTTCGGTTCGGGCACGTAGATGACCGCCACGCCGCGCGCGCGCAGCGCGCGCGTCACGCCGACGAGGAAGGCGGGCGGCGCGCCCTTTGGGTGCGCGCCCGGCCGCCCGTGCCCGCGCACTCGGCCGGCGCGCTGCTCGCGCACTCAGTCGCCGACGCAGACGAGCAGCTGCGACGTCTTCACGCCGTCGACGCAGTGCGCCTCGATGACCGCCTCCGCCTCTGCCGCGTGCGCCGCCGCACAGTCGCGCGCCGCGCCGTCGCTGCGCCAGCGCTCGCGCCGCTGCTCGCGCGGGAGGTTAACGTCCGGGCCCGCGCGATGCCGCTGCGTCATCCGCGTGCTGATCGAGCCGCGCCGCGGGAGGCGCGAGAAGGTCGTCCAGCCGTACGGCGCGGCGTCGAAGCCGACGACGTGGCGCAGGCCCGCGGACCACAGCTGACGCAGCTGCCGGGCCGACGCGCGCAGCAGCCGAGCGCGCGGCTCGCGGCAGCGGCGCGCCAGCCGCTCGCCCGCGCCGTCCGCCGCCGGCGCCGCGCCGTCCGACGGCTCGGCGGGCGCGGGCACGCGCACCGTGCAGAACGTGTGCACGCCGACGCCGTCGGTCTCGACCGACGTGACCGGCCCTGAAGGGAGCATAGGTCCGAGCCGCCCGTCGTGCAAAGAGACTCCGGCTGCTGCTGGACAGACAATCTCCCCGGGAGACTATCTCCACTCTCCAGCGCCATACCCATATGGGTAATTAAGCTGGAGACTGTCTCTTCAAGCCAGAGACTAGTGCCAATGGCGCAGCGCGCGCGCGCGAAAAAGGTGCGCGACGCGCGGCAGCGCGCGACGCGCGGCGGCGCGCGGCGCAGCGCGCACGCCGACCGCGCGCACCGCGCCGCGCGCACCGCGCCGCGCGCACCGCGCCGCGCGCACCGCGCCGCGCGCACCGCGCCGCCCGATCGCGTTCTGCGCCGAGCTCACACGGGCCCGCGCGACGCGCGCCGCGCGCACGCGGCGCGCCCGCGCGCGCCGCGCCGCGCGCCCGCGCCGCGCCGCGCGCAGCGTGATGCCGCTCGGATCCATGCTTGGTCGCGCGGCGGCCAGCCTGTTCTACGCGACGGGTGGCCCGTCATCCGCGCCGTCATCGCCGCGTTCGCCGCTGGTGTCGCCGCGTCGCTTAACAGCGTCGCCCAAGCCCTTTGCCGCCGGCGCAGCCGGCGATGACGTCGCCGACGCGGCAGGAGGGCCGCGGCAAGTCGCCGACGCCGACGCGGTCGAGCCCGCGGCTCTTAAGCCGGTCGCCCTCCGCGCATCGCCCGCCGCCGTCGCCACTGCCGCCGCTGCCGCCGCGGAGGACTTCGCGGAGATCAAGGACCCGCGCCGCGAGCTCTTTGCGGTCAACGCGGCCTTCGACAAGCTCCAGATCCAGGTGCCCTCCGACCTGCCGAGGGGTCCGTGGCCCAAATTCGAGGATGCGAAGAACCGCTTGCAGGCGTGGGCGCTCCGGAACGGCTTCAGGCTCGTCTTCACGACATCGGTGCGGCGCCCAACAAGCAGAGCGGGAGCCAAGCGCTACCTCAACTGCTGGTACGCAAAGGCGGCCCCGAGCGGGGCGACGGCACGCGCAACGACGGCCAAGGGCGACCGCTGCGAGAAATGCAACAACTTCATTTTTTACTCGAGGAATCGCTCCAGGGCTGGGCCATCCTCAACGCCAACTTCACCCATTCCGACCACACATTCTCCGACCCGTTGGGCGAGAGGGCGGCAGAGGGCTGTCGGCGTCCGACATAAACAAGGTGCTGTCGAGCGAGGCCGAGGCCGAGCAGATTCAGAAGACGTCCCCCTGGTCCCTTCGCTCAACCCTCATCCCTCCTCCAAAATGAACCTGGTCGAGCACGCTGTGCGCTCACTGTCAGCGCCCTGCCACGTGCTCGAGACATCGCCAGCCCGCAGCCAGCCGCCTGCAGCTCATCGTGCGCACCGTCGCTCGGACGCTCGGCGGCGCGCCGCGCGTGCGCCATTCGCACGTGAATCGTACGTCAGTCGTACGACCACCGCCAGTAGAACTCGCCCTCGTAGACGAGGGGCTCGATGCCTTTCGCCTGCCAGATGGAGTAGGGGCTCGTGAAGCGCGCAGCGACGGTGACGCCAATCATGATGAAGACGGTGAGCGTGATGCGGTGGCTGCGCAAGAGGTGCGTCTGCGTGGAATCAAACTTTTCGTAGTACTGCATCCATGCGCAGCAGAGCGCGTCATTGAGCACCTCGAGCAGCAGCGTAAGGACCGTCTCGAGCGCCCAGTCGCCAATCGTCGTGTGCGCACGAGCCTCGGGGTCGTGCGTGAGGCGGTACACGTAGAGCGTGAGCGAGGCGAGCACAATACTTGCAAGCTCCACCTCCGTCTCGACGACAAAAAACTGGTGTGGCAGCACCCGCCTGCACCGCGAGCGCGGGTTGCGCGCAGGCGCGGTGAGCGGCATGCGCGAGCGCGCGCGTGCCGCTCAATCATGCACACTTAGCGGCGCGCGACGCACTCGGCTGACGGCATGTTGAACGGCATCGGGCGCTCGCTTGCCCAGGTGACGGCAGAAACCCGCGTGCCGGGAGACTCGAGCTGATCGGCTGACGAGATCGTCGACCCTGCAAAATCGCCGGTCTCCAACGCTGCCGCCTTGGGGTTCCTGCGGCTCAGGTACTCGCGGATGATGACCTTGTATTTGTACATGTTCTTCTCCCTGTGTGCGCCACGCGCGATGTGCGTGGGGATGGGGGATGGGATGTCAGGCGGTTGGGCTTCACCCAACGCGTAGCGCATGTGCGCGGCGGCGTCGCACCTAAACGACTCTTGGACGCGCATGATGACGTTAACGATGGACGTAAGCACGATTGTGATGGCGCGCGCAGACGTGCCGGGCACGCTCGAGATGAGCAGTCGGCTGGTGTAGCCCGCGATGCCTGCGGCGCACCGCGCGAGAGAGCACAATGCCGCCAGGCTAGTGAGTCGCCCGCGTGCCGGAATGGTGACGAGTAGGTGCGCGCTCGGCGTGCGCGGCGCGCACAGGGTACGATGAGGCCAAACACGCACGCGTGCTCCGGCGCGAGACCGGTCGCGATGAACGAGCCGAGGCGCGAGATGGTCGTGCCCATCGTCCTGATGAGCGGGAGAGAGATAACGAGAATGATCGCCTGCCGTCCAGGCGCGCCGACCATCACGATGGGCACGAGGATGAAGATGTAGATGGCCCCAATGAGCATGTAGGCGAAGGTCTCGAGCGCGACTGCAAATGCAAAGTTTGGGCACGCCAGCGGCTTCTTGCAGCGCTTGCTGCAGATGACGACGGCGATCGTCCACGGGAGGTAGATAAGCGCATTCTGTGCGACAAGGCTCGTGAACATGAGCGTGCGCCCAAAGAGCTGGAGCAGGAACGCGGGCGTGCACACGAGGAAGACGAAGCGACGCAGCTGGCGCATCTGCGGCATATGCGCGCGCTCGTGAGTGTACGTGATATGTAGCACGACGAGGATGAAGGCGGAGAAAGCCTGCACGGTGTTCTGCACGCTCTCGTCGAGGTGCGCCGTCCAAGCAAGCCGCCAGAACGCGTTGGGCGGATAGTCGGCGGGTTGCGCGCCTACCGGGGCGGGCGCGAGCACGGGCGGGTACTTGCGCTCGGGGTCGTGCGTTGCCACCGCGCGGCCAAAGTCCTCGAGGCTCGGGATGCGGGCAAGGATGATCACGAGCGACGGGATGCACATCACCGTCGCCCACAACGCGCCCTTCAGCGCGAAGATGCAGCTCTTGATCACCTTCTCCCGGACGGTGGACGAGATGATCGCCGCGGCCACCTTGACGTCGGCGGACTCCACCGAACTGCGCATCGAGCTGTACAACCGGGGTGGTCGCTCCTTGAGCGCGCCGTCATAAATGATCGCGTCGATCGAGGGCGAGACGACTGTGGCCGGCACAGGCGAGGGAGACGCGGGCGGCGAATTGCCGTCCTCGAGCGTGTTGATTGGCGTCACACGGTCGACGTCCATGTCGTTGAGCTCGCGCCGCACCGCCGAGGGCGTGGTGCTCGGCTGGGCGGGCATCGCGCGCTCTCTTGTGGAGCGAAAAAAGCAGCCCACAAAAGATTTTCCTGAGATTTTCGCGCCATTTTCGCGCCCGTCCACAAAGTGCGGGAGCCCTCGGATCTTCAATGCGGGCGGTCTTCACGAAGAAAGGGCGCGTCGGCGACTCGTTCCATCGAGATCTGATCGACGCGCCGCTGCGTGACGCCGAAGCGCGCCTCGAGATCATCATCGCGCACGTCCGGCGCACACCCCTCCTTCCCGATGTGCAGCTCGACGAGGTCGTAGCATGGACGGAGGGTTTCTCGAGCGACGCCCTCATGGATGCGTGCGCCATCGCGGGAGAGCTCGCGCTGTCCGATTGCATGCTCACCGTCAAAGGGGTTGGCACCAAACCGCACGCTGCTCAAGCCTTTGCCATCTCGCGGCGCAACTTTGAGGCGGCCGTTGTGCTTGCTGCAAGCGCGCACCAGAGGACGGCACATCGCAAGGTCGTCAAGCACCTGGTGCGCGTGTGAGCCGCCACGCCGACTGCGCGGCACCGCGCTCGGAGGCGTTCTGACGCGCCTTGCGCGGGTGGGTTGAGGGGGGGGGGGGGGGGGGGGGGGGGGGTGGGGGGGGGGGGCTTGTTTCGTCTGATCCAAACGCACACGCCAATCAGTTGCGCCTCCTGCTGTCATGAAATGAGTCTATTGGCAAGCGTGCACTCGCTCACACGGGCCAAAGCTCGCACTGTTCGTGCAACTTGCGCCGTCGCGCTGGGCCGGCCTTTCACCACAACGTGCGGTCGAGACTCGTGACTCGTGAGTCGTGAAGCACTGAAGCTCTGTGAAGGACGTTCTGTCAGGAGCCGACAGCATGGCGCCGACTTCGAAGGGGAAAAGGGCCGCGGAGACCAGGGAGAAGTTCGCCGGCGTGTGCGCGCTGCTCGTCGCGCTCGCGCTTGCGCGGCGATTCCTCGACAACACGGTCTTCGATGCGCTCTTCCCCTCAGAGCTCGTGGCGCCCGACGAGGGCCATGCTCACACGGCCGCGGGAACGCTCGTGATGGATCCCGCCGAAGAGGCGGATCACGCGGCCGGCTGCCTGGACGTCTCCCCGCACTGCGCTGGCTGGGCCAAAGCCGGCGAGTGCGCAAAGAATGCGGTCTATATGAGCACCAACTGCGCGCGCGCGTGCATGACCTGTGGCGAGCAGGCGCACGTGACCGCGGACCGCGTGCGGCCGGCGGGCACGGAGGAGGGTGCACTTGCTTCAGCGGCAAAGGCGGCGGCTGCAGAGCCGACGGTGGCGGCGCAGGCGGAAGGCAACGCGGACGCCGGCGGCGACTTTGTGTGCCGAAACGAGCACGAGTCATGCGACAGCTGGGCGCAGGCGGGCGAGTGTGACGCAAACCCGCAGTACATGCGCGCGAACTGCGCCATCAGCTGCGACACGTGCGAGGTGCGTGCCCAAGTGCTGCCCCGCCAAGCTCCCACGCGCAGCCGACTCGTCACGCGCGTGCAAGCGACCGCCGCCCGACGACCGCACTGTCTCCGCGCGAGCGCGCTCAGGAGATGCGCACGGCGTGCGACCGCGTCGGCCGAAAAGCAATTCAATCCGAGCCCGGTGGCATTAACGCGCTTTTCGAGCGCGTCACGACGGCGCCAGAATTCAGCCGGTACAACCCGCAGGTGCGGCGCGGCGCGCGGCGTTCCGTCCGGCTGCGCGGCCTGGTGCGCTTCGCCCGCGCGGCCAAGGCGTGTCGCGCGCGCGGCCAAGGCGTGTCGCGCGCGCGGCCAAGGCGTGTCGACCGCGTGCCGTCGTCACCGCCGTCGCGCGCGCCGCCGCGCGCTCGCAGGTCCTGTCGCGCAACCCGTGGGTCGTAACGCTCGACAACTTCCTGCAGGACGAAGAGGGCGCCGCGTTCGTGTCGCGATGCAACGGGAGCTTTGCGCGCTCGCTCGCGGGCGACCAGCTTTCACCCGTCCGCACATCGCACCAATGTTGGTGCTCGCACGATGGATGCCTTTACGACCCACACGTCGTTGCGCTCACGCGCCGCGTCTCGGAGCTCACGCGGATCGACGAGGCAAACGCGGAGTTTGCGCAGGTGATCCAGTACTCGCCCGGACAGTTCTACCGCGCGCATCACGACCAGGTCCGCCACCAAGCTCCCGCCCCCTCGCCCTTCCTTCCCCCCCCCCCCCCCCCCCCCCCCTGCGCGCGCGAGAGCGCGCAGCGGGCCGCACGCGCGGCTGCGCATCCGACGCGCGCCGATCTCGCGCGCGCCGTCGACCCGCCCCGCGCGGCCGGTCCGCGGCCTCTGTGCGGGCAGAACTCGGCGCCGTGGACGCCGCAGGGCGTACGCCTCCTCACGGTTTTCATGTATATCAACGATGTCGAGGAGGGGGGCGGCACCCGCTTCACCGACCTGGGCATCACCGTGCAGCCCGAGCGCGGCAAGGCGGTGCTCTGGCCAAGCGTGCTCGACTCGGATCTTTCAAGCTCCGAGCCCAACACGCATCACGAGGCGCTGCCACCCGTCTCAGGCGTGAAATTCGGCGTGAACCTGTGGCTGCACCAGTACGACTTCAAAACGCCGAGTCGAAAAGGATGCAAGTGGACCACGCGCAACACCGCGCCGTGATTGGCACATTCGGACTGTTCACAATTGGTGCACACGGAATAGGGGGGGGGGGGGGGGGGGCTGGCTGGCTGACGTGTGTGTCAAGTGCCAACGGCATCGTCGACAACCGCGCGGCCGACTAAGACGCCATGGGCACGGGCACGCCCGTGCTTGCGCCCCCATCCATGCCCGGCGTACTGAACGAAGAGCCGACACGTTGCACTGCAACTGCATAGACCGCTTCGCTGTCAAGCCGGTGCGCCGGGTCGACCTGTATCATGTGGTCGACGAGGCCCCGAAGCTGCGCGCGTTCGCGCGGCATCGGCGCGCGCCGATTGCATCGGGGCGCAATAAGTGGCGCGAATCGCCCGGGCTGTGGTGCGGCGCAGTCGGCGGGGATTTGAAGGCGCGCGGCGCACCTCGGCCGAAAAGGCGCCACTGATCGGCTCGAAGGCTCTCTTGTTGATCTTCTTGCCGAGTGTGTAGTAGTTGAGTCCCTCGGTGAAGAAGGGCGAGCGGAGCGTCGCGAGCTCGTACAGGAGGCAGCCGAGGGACCAGATGTCCGATTTCCAGTCGTAGTAGGAGCCCTGGATACACTCTGGCGACATGTAGAAGGGCGTGCCGACGGTAGAGTGGACCATGTTGGTCTTCGAGCTGAAGTAGCGGCCCAGACCTGCCGCGCGAAGACCGCGCAACGGGCGCGCGCCCTTGGCCCTCAGCCGTGGCCCGCGGCGCTTTGCGCATCGCCGAGCTCGCCGCAACCGCGCGGCGCACGTCGCGCGCCGTCCCGCGCTCGGGCAGCGAGCCAGCTTGGCGCCTGCCATGGTCGCTGGCGTGGCACGGCTTAGCAAGGCACCTGCGCACCGCCGACCGCCGGTCGACCACCCCGTTGCGCCGCGCCGCGCCGCGTACCGAGGTCGCCGAGCTTGAGCACGCCAGTGTCCATGATGAACACGTTCGCCGGCTTGATGTCACGATGCATCACGCGCTTGCTGTGCATGTAACGCAGCGCGTCGGCGATCTGCACAAAGTATTCCCACACGTGGCCCTCGGGCAACGGGGTGCCAGCAGACGCCGCTCGCTTAATCAGGCCGCCCAGGTCACCGCGCTCGGCGAGCTCCATCGCGACGTGGAGCTCGTTGTCCTCGATGAAGGCGTCGAGATACTGCACAATGTTTGGGTGCCCAAGCGACTGCAGCAGCTTGATCTCGTTCAGGCACTCGTTGCGGCACTTGGAGTCCATCATCTCGAACACCTGGATCTTTTTGAGCGCGACGCGCTTGTTGTCGCGCTTTCTGCGCGTGCGGTGGACGACAGAGAATTTGCCGCGGCCGATGAGGCCCGCACCGTCCATCTCATAGTCAGCGAGCCTCGAGCCGTTGTTGAACGCCTCCATCGCTCCAGGCCGCCGAGCTCGCTGGCCGCTGCGCGCGTGCTGTCGCGCGAGCCGTGCCGCTGACCTCCGTCAACTCGGTTTTCTCCAAATTCGTGATAGATTTTTTCCGCCGATGGGACGGTTCCTATCCTTCGACGCCCAGCGCACTTTTAATTTTTTCACGTCTTTTAGTTTTTTCCCAGGAGCCGAGTGGGCCGTTTCTCCCCAGCGATGGCGCCAAAGGCGAAGGGCAAGGGCCCAGCGTTCGACGACACGGGAATCGGCAGGAGCATCGAGGCGCTGCGCGGCGAGAACGAGCCGGCCGTTTTGCTGCAGGCTATTCACGAGCTCGTCGCCTTGCTCAGCGCGCCTGAGAGCGAGCCCGCTCTCACGTCGTTCCGCAAGCAAGGCGGCCTGGACGCCGTCGCACATTGTGCGGGGCGTGCGCTGGACGGGCTGCGCACGCAGCGCCTCGCGCGCGGAGAGCGGGGCGAAGCCGAGCCGTTAACCGATATGGACGAACTCGCCGGCGCTTCTCACCGCGCGCTTGTCGCCTTCCTCGCGGCCGCGGGTTCGGAGCCATGGGTCTCGGACGTGCGAAACGTGGACGCCGTCATTGCGCTTGCGCGCGGCGCACTCGAACTTGCGTCCGTCGAGCCGCTCGCTGCGCAGTCGTCCGCGGACAAGGGATACGCTCCGTCCGAGCCCGTTTCCGGCGATGCCTCGGCAGAGCCGGACGACGAGCACATTGCGCTGGCCGACCGTCTGGCGCGAGCATCAGGCGCTAGCACGCCCTCGCTCGACCAGCACGCGGCGCGCGCGTGGAGCGTGACGGAGCGCGGCGTGCTCGAGCAGGCGATGCTTGCGCTCGTTGAATGCACCGCGCAGCCGCTCGTCAAGCTCGCCGCGCGCTCGAATGGCCTCATCGATGTATGCCTCGACGTGCTGCATGACACTGCACTCGTAGGGGACGAGTGCGCGCGCGTCCGCGCGGCCGCGACGCTTAGCCTCGCGCAGTGTGCAGAGTCGGCGGCGGTGCGCGCGCACATGCGCCGCTCGGGCGGTTTCGGCGACAGCCTGCGTGCGCTGCTCACGCAGGCCGAGCCCGAGGCGCACGCCCAGGCGCTCCTCCTCGCGTCGTACGGCGCGCACGATGCGCGCGCGCGCGCGCAGCTCGTCGAGGGCGGCGCTCTTGCCGAGGTGCTGAGGCAGTTGAGCGCGTACGCGGCGGTTGGCGCGGGCATGCCCGTCATGGCGAGCTCGGGCGGCGGCACGCCGCGCGCTGGCGGCAGCACGCCACGCGCCGGCGGTGGCGCACAGCACGTTGGCGGTGGCGGCAAGGGCGGCACGCAGGCCGCGCATGCCGCCATTGACGCGGAGGCGATCGCCGTGGCGGCGAAGCGCTTCACGGCGCTGGCGAACGGCGCGATGCTCCTCGCCGTGTGCGTGGGCGCAGACCCGGCGAGCGCCGCGCCCACGCCGGGCGGCGGAGCGGATGGCGCAATGGGCGCCGATCTGGGCAACCTGCGCGCCCTCGCTCGCGTCGTGTCGCGAGCGCTCGACGACATGGGCGTGGGCGTCGGCGCGGGCTTGGGCGGAGGAGGACACGCGCTGTCGCACGTGCCCGCGCAGCTGCTCGCGAACGTCACGCTTGTCCTCGCACACGTGCTCGCGAGCCCGGGCGCCGAGCGCGCGCTCGAGGCGGCCGATCCCGACGCGCGGTCCGACGCGCGGTCCGACGCGCGGTCCGACGCCAAAACGGACGTCGCGTCCGACCTCGCCGCCGCGCTCGTCGCGTGCACGGCGCTTGACGCCGGTGTGCACGAGAGCGCGCTCGTCCACGCGCTGACGGCTCTTAAGCATGGCTGCCGTTCGCTCCGCCTGCGCGCGTGCGCGCTCGCGCTCGGCTGCGCGCCCCGCCTCGTTGCCATCCTGAACGGCGCCGTGCCGCCGACGCTGCGCGATACACACCCGCCAATCAAGCCCAACCGCGCCCTCGCGGCGGCGGCGGCCTCGGCGATCGGCGCGCTCGCCGCGAACGCCGACTCGCACGATGCGCTCCTTACGGACCCGTCCGATGCGCTCCTTACGGACCCGTCCGATGCGCTCCTTACGGACCCGTCCGATGCGCTGCCTGCGCTCGCGCGCGCGCTCGCGCTGCCGGACGGCGATGGCGACGCGCGCCGACAGGCCGCACTTGCGATCGCGGCGGTTGCTCTCGCGCCCGAGGCGCGCGCGCGGATCGCGGGGCTCGACGGCGCGGCGGCGAGCACCGACGCGGCGCCGCGGCACGCGCTGCCAGAGGGCACGGCGCGCATCGCCGCAGCGCGCGCCGTGGGCAGCTCGGCGTTCTCGGCCACCGCGGACGCAATCGGCGGTGTGTCGGCCGCGGAAGGCGGCGCCTCGTCAACCGCCGCGGGCGCTGGCGCGGGCGCCGGTGCGCGCGCGCCGCTGCGCGCGGTGGTGCCCGCACTTGTCGACATGCTCCGCGCCGACGACCCGGCCGTCCGGCAGGCCGGCGCGCACGCGCTTGGCGCGCTCGGGCGCGACGAGACCGTTGCGATCCGGCTCGTCGATTCCGGCGCGGTCTGTGCACTGGACGCGCTACGAAACGGGCGCGGCGTGAAGCGCGGCGGCGTGGCGGACGCGGCCGCGGCGGGCGCGGCGGCGGAGGCGCTGCGCCACCTCGCGCGCCACCACGCGCCCACCAGCCTCTGGCTGCTACGCGCCGTGCCCGCGCACCTGCGCACGCGCGAGGGCTTCTACGCCCTCGCGCCCGGCATGCCCTTCTTGACCGGCGCGCAGGTCGCGGCGCTCGGCCGCGCGGCGGAGGGCGAGGCGGCGCGCGAGGTGATCACGGCGAGCCCGGCGTCGGATGCGGACCTGCGCGCGCTCGTCTCGCGCGCCCACGCCGAGCTGCAAGGCGCGGACGACGGCGCGAGCGCCGCGCGCGCGCTCGCCGAGCTCGTGAGCGCGCAGCTGGGCGGCGCAATCAGTTACGACCGTTACGAGGACTTCTCATGCGCTGCGGCGGTCCTCTCGGCGAAGCTGTCGGCAGGCTCGGACGCGATCGCGCTCACGCGCCTCACGCGCGGCGGCGCGTGGCACCGCGCGCTCCTTTTCAAAGTGCTCGTCGACCACGCGGACGCGCGCATCTCGGCGTCGCTCGAGCTCGGCTGGCGCGTGCGCGGCGCACACGCGGGGCTCGCGTGGAACGAGGTGATGGTGGTCGGTGCGCGCGCGCATGCTCGTGCGCGCGCCTCGCAAGGCGCACAGGTGGCTCGACGCCTCGCCAACTGTCTCCGCGCAACCCGCCCCGCCCCGCTCCCGGTCGGCCGATGCGCAGGCAAACCGTTCGTCGTCGACCTGCTGCACGATGTCGGCAGCTTGTATCCGCTCGACTCGCCGCAGGCTGATCGGTGCGTGCGCCGCGCGCGCGCTCGCGCGCGTCGCGATAACCCCCCGCAGAAGCTACGACACGGCAGCGGATGCACCCAAGTCGCATGGGCTCACGCACAGCACGCCGTGCTCCCTTCCCGCCCTGGACATCGCGGATTGGCAGGTACCGGCGCATGGGCGAGTTTGCGTTCTCGTCGCTCAAGTCCTCGCACCGCGCGCACATCCCGGCGGATGCTCGCGACTTGCGCTCCGAAGCAGCGAACACGCGAGGCCAGCTGGTGAACGCCCTGTGCGTACCTACCTTTTAGAGGAAAATATATTTCACCCGCGCTTCTTCGACCGCCAGTCCACGAGCAGCTCGCTCTCCTCGTCTGTTCCCGACCCGCCGCTGTCGTCGTCCGCTCCTACAGCATTCGCCACGCCACCTCCCGCACCGACGCTGCTCGCCGCAGCCGCGGCGCGCGCTCGACGCTCGGCCGCTCGCGCGCTCTGGGCGTGCTCGCGCAGCGCACGCACGCGCTGCGCGAAAATCTGCTGCTCGCGGTCGTGCTCGGCGGCGCGGAATTCGGCGTCGGCCTCGTCCTCGAGATCATCCACGGCATCGGCGTGCTGTACCTCCTGCTCGATCGATTTTTCAAACGCGGCGAGCTCGAGCCGAAGCCGCTCGCCCTTTTGCGTGTCGCTCACGCGCGCCTTCTTGCTTGCGTTGGCCGGGTCTTCGCGCGGGTTGTCGAAGAAGCCCGCGGGCAGGCTTCCCGCTGGCTGCGCCCCGCGTGCGGACTGGCTCGCGCCGTGCGCCGGGCGAGGCGGCGCATCGGATGTCGTCGCGTCGAAGAAGCCAGCGGGCAACGCCGTGGAGGCGTGCGCGGCAGCCGGCGCGGGCTGCGCGGCGTCGCGGTAGTAGCCCGTGCCCAGCTTGTCGAGCTTAAAAACAAAACCCGGGCGTGGTCCCGCGTACATCGTGGCGGGCATAAAGCCCTCCTCGCCGCTCGCGCCCGCGCTGCTCGCTGGGGGCGCGGGCGCACGGCGCGCGTCGACGTGCGCGGATGGCTCCTCCCTCGGGCGGCCGGCCGATGGGGTCGGCGCTTTGCGCTTGAGGTCCTGCAGCCGCTCGCGGTGCTCCTTGATCTTGCCGAGCCCGCCGCCCGCATCGGGCGTGGCCTGCACCTTGAGCAGCTCCTTGAAGGACGTCCCTTTGCATCGCCGGTCCGCCATCGCTGGCCGGCTCCGTGTCCACGGCCACACGGCGGCCAAGGTGCGGTCGAGCCGGCGGCGGGATGAAGATCAAGAAGCTGAAGCGCACGCGCAAGGCGCTGCAGCGCCTGCAGGCGGTGCACGGCATTCGACCGCCGTACACCGTGCTTGCCGACGGCACCTTCATCCAGGCGTCCATCATCCAGCGCATCGCGATCAAGGATGAGCTCGAAAAGGTGCTCGGCGCAAAGGTGATCGTCGCGGTCACCGACGCGGTCGTCGCCGAACTGCGCCTGCTGGGCGAGCCATTCGCGGCCGCTGCGATTGTTGCGAAGCGTCTGCAGCGCATCGCGCTCCCGGCCGCGCCCACTTCGCGCGCCGTCGCGGACGCAATCGTGCACGCCGCAAGCGGTGGCAACCCGATGAAGCTCTTCTTTGCGACGCAGGACGAGAAGCTGCAAGCGCGGCTGCATAGGCTGGTCGGCGTGCCGCTGCTGAGGATGGCGCGTGGCGCGGTCGTGCTCGAGCGCGCCGCCGAAAGCGTGCCCGGCGAGGCGAACGCGCAGCCCAACCGAGCGCTCTCACCAGCCGACAGGGCGACCCTTGCCAAGCTCAAGCGCAAGCGCGGACCAGCGGCCCCAAATCCACTCTCGTGCAGGCCGCGCAAGCGCGCGGCTGGGCAGTCCTCTGCGCGCGCCACGAGCGCCGCCGCGCCCGCACCGCATGCCGAAGCGCCGTCGCAACTGGGCGCCGCGGCAGACTCGCGCTCGGCCTCCGAGCAGCGGCCACGGCCCAAGAAGCGGCCGCGCGTACGGACCAAGGCCAAGCGCACACTGAGAGCAGCGCCCGTGGGCACTGAGGGCTAGAGGACGGCACACACAGTCTCAGTGACTATGCCGCTGACAGAGAGTCAGATAGAGAGTCAGATTGCTCGCACAAGGAAAGAGCCGACCAGCACGCCGACCAGCGCAAACGCAAGCTGCAGCACCTGCTCGCGCGTGAGCGCGCCAGGCACGACGGCCAACAAATCGCGCACTCGCGCGAGCGCCGACGATGGCCGCAGCGGGCGCGGGGCTGCTCGCACGTTACGCGTCGCGTCGCCATGCTGATGCGTCGGCCTCGGCTCGTCGGGCGATGGCGTGCCGCGGTGCATGTGCGCGGGCCGCGGCGGCGGTGCCGACGGTGGCGGCGCGCGCGCACGCTGCTCGGCCGGCGCACCGCCAGGCAGGTTGGCCTGGAGCAAGCTGCACAAACCATTGGGCGATTTAAAGTCGGCGAGATCGATCGCGCCTCTGCCGCTCGCGTCGACGAGTGGCCAAATCGCCTCCAGCACGCCGCTCAGCTCGACGGCCGACAACCCGCCAAACGTCTTGACGAGCGCTCGGAGCAGCTCGCCCGGATCTAGCACGCCTGACCCGTCCGCGTCCCAATGGCGGAACCACGCGTCAGGCTCGTCCCAGATCGATGGCACACGCGCCGCGGCGTCGCGCGCGCGCCTGTGCTCGCGCTCGTACACGCTCTCGAGCATCGGGCACACGCTCGATACGAATTCCAGGTAATCGATCGTCCCATCACGGTCGACGTCCCACGCCTCCCACCGGGCGTCGATGTCCTCACTCACGACGCCCATGTCGACGCCCACAAACGCCGCGCAGTACTCGGCGAGCTCCTGCTTGGAGATCTGGCCGTCGCCGGACACGTCGATCAGCCGGAAGAGCTGGCGCGGGTCACGGTGGGGCGACGGCAGCTGCACGACACGCTCGAACGGCGCGCGGCAGATCGGGCACACTTTGCGCGCGAGCGCGTTGCCGCAGTCGACGCACAGGAAGTGACGGCATGCGCGTTGGTCGCGGTCGTCGCACAGCACCGCGAGCGTGAGCGAGCGCGGCTCGAAGCATACGATGCACTCGCCGTGCGTCGCCGCCGCATCCCCAAGAAACGCCTCGAGGCGCAGAACCATCTGCCGCCGGCGCACCCTCTCGCCGACAAGCGAGTCCGCGATATGGGTAAAATAAGAAAGCCCGTTCGGAAAATCGTCCGACTTATACTCTGGACGGCGCCTGCCGCCGACGCGGCGGCGGCGGCGACGGCGGGGACGGCCGTTCCTGCCGCGTCCTTGCCGTTCCTGCCGCTGTTCATTCTTACAGTGGTGGTGTCTACCCCTACCAGTCCTGCCGTCCCCGCTGCCAGCTGCACAGGGTCATCCCGTCGCTCTGCCTTCGCCCACTCACTCGCCAGTTCGCCCGCGCGAAACTTTGTCAGGGGCTCAGGGCTTGACGCTCGCATCCGCTGTCGCTTTCGCCCCCTGCGCGTTTGCGCGTGCGCCATCGCCCTTGTCGCCGGCGGCTCCAAGGCCGACGCCGACGCCTGCCGGCTCACCGGCCGCGCGGTGCCTCGCGAGCAGCGCCAGCAGCGCCGCGTCCGGGTCGCGCACCATGTCGTCGTCGACGAAGAAGTGGCTGATCCCCGCGGACGGCAGCTCATACTTTAGGTCTCGAAAGATCGACTCGACCGTCGTGACGAGGCCGCGCGCTCCGGTGCCCTGCGCCATGGCGATGCGCGCGATGTGCCGAACGGCTGTCTCCGAGATGGTGAACTCGATGCCGTACCCGCGGAAGTCGTCCGCGATCTGGTTGAGCACCGACGCCTTGGACTTGAGCAGGATGTCAACGTAGTCCGACTCGGTCAGATCGCCGCACCGCACGCGCACGGGCAGCCTGCCGATAAACTCCGGCTCGAGTCCGGACTCGACGAGCGCCTCAGCCGACACTGTTGCGCGCGCACGGTCCAGCGCGCGCCGCTTGCCCACGAGCGCCGTGCGCGCGCACTCGCCCGCGCCGCGCTCGACGCCGTCCTGCGGCGCCTGCGCGTCGCGCTCGGCGTGCGCGCTCGCAAGCTCAACTTCCTGCGCGGCGAGCGCCCCGTCCTCCCGCGCCTCGTCCGCGCGCATCTGCGCGTGCATGCGGTTGAACGCCCCGCTGAAAATCCACAGCACGTGCCTCGTGCTCATGCGCCGGCCGTGCGGCGCGTGCGCGCCGCCGCGCCTGCCCACGCCGTCGTTGGGCGCGGCGCCCGCCGCGGCGCCGATGGGTACGTCAGCGTCCTCCATCAGCTTGAGCAAGCTGGTCTGCACGTCGCGCGTGTTGACCGAGCCGCCGCCGCCGCCGCTGCCGCCGAGCAGCCCGGCCAGCCCGCCTGCCGCTGGGCTGCACAGCTTGTCCACCTCGTCGACGTAGATGACGCCGTGCTCGGCCGCGCGCACGTCGCCGCCCGCCGCGTCGATGAGATCGCGCACCAGCTCGTCAACGTCGCGGCCGACGAAGCCGGTGGCGGAGAACTTGGTCGCATCTGCCTTGACGAACGGCGCGCGCAGCAGCCGCGCGAGCGTGCGCACGAGGAAGGTCTTGCCAGAGCCGGTTGGGCCGACGATGAGTACGTTGGGCTTGGAGCGCTCTGCGACAGGATGGCGGCAGGGGACGGCGGCGCACCCGCGGCAGGGCTGCACGCATCAGGCGCGAGGCAGTGGCGGGCTTGCTGCGAGTCGAGGCGCGCACAATGGTGCCGCATGTTCGCCGGGTAGGCGGCGGCAGGCGGCGCGCGGCCGGCCGTGCAGCGTGGCGACGCACCCGCGTCGGCCACAGTTGCATCCTGCACGCAGCGCCGCGCGTGGTTGTAGTGGTCGCAGATGGCAACGGCGAGAACGCGCTTTGCCGATTCTTGCCCGATGACGTACTCATCCAGCTTGCGCACCACATCGCGCGGCCGCATCGAAAAGGTGCGCACGAACGCAAGCCGCTCGTCCTCGTCGCTGTGTGAGGCGCGCGCCACGTCGGCGCGCGACGCGGGCGCGCGGTCAGCCGCCGTCACAGTCGTGCCACCTTGAGAGCCGCGCCCGCCCGGCTCGTTGATCGAAGCGTAGTACCCGCCGTAGAAGCCCGTCGGGTCCAAGTCGCGAAGGCGCGGCGGCCGCGCGCCATCGGACTGCGTGCCGCGCGCAAACGTGCCCGAGCGTTGCTGCTCGGCGTAGTCAGTCCACGAGCTCCACGGGGGTGGAGGCGAGGGGATAGCCGAGAGTGCGCGCGGGCCGCGCGCCATCAAGCTTGCGCGACCCGCGCGAGAGACAGCCACGCCGAGCAGCCGCGACCCGCGCGAGAGCCGGCGGGCCATGAGAGATGACCCGCCAACCATCCTGCGTACGAGTACGTCCTTGAAACTTCTTTAATCTCTTGCTGTGGCCTTGCTGCCCTGGCCCTCCCTGAGAACATGTCCGCGACAGCAGATCCAGGTGGGGAGAACGTCCACTCTGGCGAGCGCGGGTCGGGGCGCGCGGCAGTGCAGGCGGACGAGGGCGAGTGTGGCGACTCGGGCAGCTCGCCGCGCGTCTCGCGCGAGCGCGGCCCGACGAGCTTGCGACGGCCGCTTCCGTGGACGCACGCAGCGGTTGACACGGACCTCGTCACGAGCCGCCTGATCGCCGAGCTGCGGCAGGAGAATCCGGGGCTGCAGGGCAGGACCGTGGTCTCCGAGTCGCTCGCCGCCGCCTTTGTCAGCCGCTATTTCCGCATGGTCGCCGATCTCGGCACCGAGCGCGCGCTCCCGCGCGTCGTGTTCCACGGGACACAGCCGCACAACTTTGACGCCATCATCGCCGGCAACCTCAAGGTGCCGAACGGCGTGGACGTGGTGAGCGCGAGCGGCCGATCAACGTACGGCCAGGGCATCTACGTGTCCAGCGATTTTAGGGTTGCGCTCAACTACGGCCGCGATCGCACGCGCGAGGGCGCGGCCGGGGTGCTGGCCGTTGGTGGCGCCACGGCCGAGAGCGGCAAGAAGCGCGAGCTCGACGCGCCCGCCGACGAGTCCGCCAACTCGGCGGCGCTGCGCGAGCGCAACCAAGTCGCCTTTGTTTGCCTCGCCCTCCCCGGCCGCCAATGGCTCTCCATGCCGCCGATGGATGCTGGCTGCCGGACTGTCCGGCCGAATTTTGATTCGCACGCGTCCGCCGACCGCGGCGGCGTCATCTCCGTCTTCTTCGACTCGTCGCAGCTGCTGCCGTGCTTCCTGACGACGCGCGAGTCGCTCATCTGCGCGCAAGAGGCCACCATGCGAGCCGTAAATGCGCTCATCAAGGCGACGCCACAGCCTGTGCGCGGCGTCGGCGGCGCGCGCGCCGGCGGCAGCGCCGGCGTGCACGGCGACGACGGGCAGAGCTCGAAGAGCGCGGCCGATGCGGCCTCGACCAAGAGCGAGCCTGAGCCCGAGACGCGGAGCGTGCAGGTCTTCCCGCAGCATCCTCTTCCGTTGAGGCCGCCGCTCGCGGCGTCGGTGCACGCGCAGCTGCGTGACGCGGCGGCAGCTGCCGTCGGCGCGGCGGAACGAATACGGCTCGTCACTGTGGGCAGCGAGCAGGTGCACCTGCCCGCGCCCGCCGCCCGCGCCCCCGAGCTCGCCGCCGCCGCCGCCGCACGGCACGACCGGCGGGTCGCGGGCGGCGCGCCCGTCTTCGTCACGGCATCGTGGGATGGCGTTGAGAAGAAGATGCGCTACAGCTGACGCAAGCGGAGTGCGCATTGTGCTCCCTTCTCCCTAATCCCCCCCCAACCCCCCCCCCCCCCCCCCCCCTTCCCCGGCATTTGGGCGGCGGAGGGGAGGGAGCGGGGAGGGAGGGAATGAAAGGAAGGGGAAAGGTGATGGGGGTGTCCCTTTTCGAGTTGTGCGTTGTTGCGCAAGAGGCCTGCGATTGAGGGACGACGAGACCAACGGCGCTCCCTCAGGATCTGTCAGACGAATCCCTGGAAGCCATGGTTGTAGCCAGCCGCGCGCCGTTGAGCAGCACCACAACCAGGCAGTCAGTGGGCGGTTGCTCGGTGGGGGGCAGCGCAGCTGCGCCCCTAGAGCAGCAGCCAGCGGAGCGGCCGGAGCCGCGCAACGCTCCAAGCTTGGCTGAGCGCCTACTCAGCGGATGCGTTGAAGCGCTGCTTGCAGGGCAGCTTGGCTTGGGCGCGTCGTCGGCTGCCCGCACTGAGCCGTCGGAATGCGTACCACACCATCACCGTCGCGTACGCAGAGCCGAGCACGCACGCTCGCCTAATCTGCGCGCGCTCAAAGAAAACGACCATTAGGCCAAGCGCAAGCGCGACGTGCGTGAAGGTCAACGGCGCGAGCGCAAACGGCTCCCACGGCGGCGGCGCGCACTCGAGCTGCCCGACGGCCGTCAGCTGCGTGCCCTCCGCGAGCGCGTGGCGCTGCACGGCCGGCCATTTCATCTCGGCGCGGGACAAACGTGGGCACGACGTAGGGCGCGGCGTGCGCCGCCGCACAAACCGGCAACCGCCCGCCCGTTGGGAGTTCGCGACGCGCGAAGATGAAAATATGGAAATGCGCTCGCGGAGGGGTGAAAAAGCGTATGCCGCGGTCGCGGACGAGCACGAGGGCCGGCGCGCCCGGCGCGGAGGCGCTGCGTTGGGCTGCACGCACGCGCGTATCGCCGTCGGCATTGTCGTCATCGTCGTCCTCATCGCGTCTTGGAGCCATGGGCTCGGCGCGTGGGTGCTGCTCCGCACGACGCTCGTTCGCCCGCCCGTGCGCGACGACGACCCGAGGCAGCTGCTCGTTGTGGGGACGCAGTCGTCGGGGACGACGGGGATGACCGATTCGCTCAAGCAGCTTGGCCTCGAGGTGGAGCATGAGAACTCAAACAGCGCCGAGACCCTCTGCCGCGACGGCACGGTCTCGTGGTTCCATGGCATCCGCTTCTTCCCGGGGCGCGCGTCCGACGCGTCGCTCGACGCGCTGTGCAGACGGGCGGGGTCGCGCACGGGCTTCCACCCGCGCATGTTTCGCAACGCGCGCAGTTGCTGGGCCGAGTGGTTTGGCTGGGGCGACTGCTGGGCGCAAACGTGCCGCGAGGTCCTCGCGGAGAATTGGGGATGCGCGCATGCCGCCGACTCGCCGTGCGAGACGCCCTTCGCGCGCGCGCTGCTGCAAGTACGGCACCCGCTACGCGTGGTCGAGTCACTCGGCGTCAAATTTTGCGCCTCCGCCGACGCGCCGCTGAACCGTGACCTCGCCGCCCTGCTCGCCGGGCTCTGGCCGGCGGACGCGGCGCGGTTCGGGCCGCCGGACGCAGCGCCCTCCACCGACGCGGCACGCGCCGAGCCACGGAGCTCGGGTAGCAGGTGCCTCGTCGCGCTCGGTTGGTATTGGACGCTCTACCACGAGTCGCTCCTTGCCGCGCTCAAGAGCGGCGTGCTGCACGGCTGGTACCGCATCGAAAGTACGCCATCGTGCGAAGTTGCGAAGAGAGCGGGGTTCGATTCGACGCGCACCGCGCTTTTCGCGCCCGCCGCCGCGCGCTACGCGCGCGCGTGCGCCGAGGGCGTGCCGGCGCCGTCCGCGCGCAAGCGCACCAACCAGCGGAACCGCGGCCTCTTGCACATCGAACCGAGCGAAATTGACGCCCTCGACGCCGAGCTTGGCCGCAGGATGCGCGCGCTCGCGAGGCAATTCGGCTACTCACTCGGCGGTGACGAAGCGCTCGCACGCGCCGCGCGCAACGGCACCGTCGGCGCGCGCGACAGCGCGCGCGCTGGCGATGGGGTGGGGCAGCGCACGCACGCGGCCCGCCTGAAGCTGAGGCGCGGGCCGCTGACCACATCCAACGACTGGCGGACCGGCCCTCAGCTCGCGGCCATCCTGTAGCGCCGCGCCTCGGTCCTCAGCCGACTCGCCCGGAGTCCGTCAATCTTTGGATGTGGTCAACGGCCCGCACCTCAGCTTCAGGCGAGCGCGGGCTTGTCCATTGCTCAAGGTGCGCGCGCGCGCTTGACAATCTTCTGTTGCGCGCTGTCGAGCTTGGTGCTCACAGCCTGCTGGCGCTCCGCAAAGTGCGCCGAATACGCCCAGTAGAGCTTGCCGGCAATTGGGCGTGTGCCCGCGTCCGCGTCGGCGAGCGCCGTGACGATCGCCAGCTCGATCGCGCCGCAGTGCGGCCGAAGCTCGTCCGGCGTGCACGCGCGCACGAGCTCGAGCACAAGCTCAGAGCAGCACCTGCGCGCGGCCGCGTGCTTGTCGGCGGACAGCACCTTGCAGAGTGTCGGCAGCGACGTCGAGCAGCGCGTCAGCCCAACGAGCTCAAGGAGCGCGTCGCGCGACGACGTGGCGATAATGCGTATCGTGACGAACGTGTTTGCAAGAAGCGCGCAGATCCAGCCGTCGCATACGGCAACGGGCAGCGCGGCGCGCACGCGCGAGCAGTAGGCGCGGACGAAGGCGCACGCCTCCTTGACGATCTGCGAGCGCAAGTCGCCGATCTGCGCGCTCACCGCCTTTGCGAGCTTTGACAGCGTCGCAGAGCTCGGCGGCACGTCGAGCTTTCCGCTCTCGAGCTGCACGCGCAGCGCGATCAGCGCGTCGGCGCGCTGCTGCCACCGGTCTGCATCCATGTCCGCCAGGCTTGCGAGCAGCTCGGCAAGGCTCGCGCAGCCCGCCAGCTTCTCCGCGCCCGCCGAGCCGCCGCCGCCGCCGCCGCCGCCGCCACCAGAGCCGATGGTAGCCGACGGCCGGTTGACAAGCGCGGCGCCTGGCGCGTCAGCGGGCCGCGCGACCGCCTGCTGCACGGGCCTCGGCTGGGAGGCGCGCTTGTGCGCGGGCGCAGCCGCCGCGTTGGGCGCAGCCGCCGCGTTGGGCGCAGTCGCCGCGTTGGGCGCAGCCGCCGCGCTTGCGGGTGCGGCAGGCGGAGGAGCGCTCGCGCGCTGCGGTCCGGTGGAATGCGTCCGGTGCGCATCATCGCCGTGAGGCGCGTGGGCAATGCGCGCTGCCGCTCCGGGCGCCGCGCGCTGAGCCGCGCTCCGTGCCAGCGGCAGAGGCGGCGGCACGACCTGCGGCTGCGCGGCCGTTGCCGGCCGCTGCACGGCCTGAAGCGCACCGGACGCGGCCGGCGGTCGCGGCTCCGTCGCCATCGTGTGGATCGCAGGCGCGACCGGTGCTTCGCCGACCGTGCAGCAGGCCTCGGCCCCGCTCGCGGTAGCCATTTCGCACGGCGAAGGCGGGGCATCTGGCGCGATCGCGCATGCCTGGCTCGCCTCGCCGGGCACACAGGTCGTCGTGGCTGGATTGCGCGTCTGCGCCGGAGCGCCGTGTGCTGCATCCGCATCCGCTGGCGCGTCGCGTGCAGGCTGCGCTGCGCCTCGCGCATGAACTGCATGACCCGCCTCCGCGCGCGAACGCACGTCGACGCGTGGTTGCGGCGCCGCGGCCTGGTCCAATGCACGTTTCGTCAGCTCGCACGCTGTCTCGGCAGCAGGCGTCGCCGGCTGCGACTGCGCGCCGGCAGCGGGCGCCACGCGCGCGCTCGGCGCCATGCTGCTGCCCGGGCCCAGCGTTGGCGGCCGCGCCGTTAAGCTGACGCACGGGACGCGTGGCGTGCGCGCGCCAATCGGCGTCGAGAGCACGCGGTACTTGAACTCGGAAGCCCCGTCCACCTCGCCCGCCATTGCTGCGACGACCTGAATGACATCTGCCCACGCGCCATCGGGCGCAAGCGGGACGAGCGGCGCTGCCATCGCCGGCATGGTGGAGGCCGAGTCGGGCGGGTGCACGAGCACACCGACAGGCTCGTCGAGAATGCTCGGCCCCGCCGCGAAGAGCAGCGCGCCATTGCCGCTCGCCGCGACGGCCGCCGGGTCAGGAGGCGCGCCGCGCGCGCGCACCGCATTGCGCGAGCTCGCCGTTGTGCGCATGAACGACGCGCTGTTGGGAGCCGCGACGGACTGGGGCTTGGAAGCGGCTTGAGACGAGGCAGGCGCGATGCGTGGGCCTGCGCGCTCGCGCTCGGCGGGCACGGCCGCTAGCTTGCCGACCGCGATGCGCTCGGGCTTTGCGAGCCGGCGCACCGGCTCGGCGATCGCCGGGCCAAGGTTTGAGCGCTTGCCGACGGACAAAGCGGCTTCGGTACCGTCGGGCTCGCCCTCGGCGCGCGTGCGCTTGGCCGAGCGCTCGGGCTTGAGCTGCTTCGCGTTGAATTCGGCAAAGCTGATCGTCTTCCCCGCGCCGTTCATCCCCGAGCCCCACCACGTCCTGTTTGAACTTCTTGGGCGCGCCGGACTCTGCACTGCTTGAAGTCCTGGTGCAAACGCCTCCAACGGCAAACGGCAGCGATGTCCTCGGCAGGCGGCGACACGCCGTCGGAGGCGGGACGAAGCGGCGCGCCCATCGGCCCGCCAAAGCCGCTCTTCCAGCCCGCCGCACAGCTGCCGACGTTGGGCAGATCCAGCGCCGCGCTCGGCCCTATCGCCGCGCCCGCCGCGGCATCGGGGCGCGCGCCTGCGGCAGGCAGCTCGCAACCAGCCACGTCGTCGCGGATCGGCGCGGGCCCGACGGCTTTGCCGGCGGCGCCGCTCGCACGGCCGACGGGCGCGCTGGCCAGCTCACCAGCCGTTGCGCCCGCGCTCAGCACCGCCGCAGCCGCACCCGCCAACCCGACGGTGGGAGCGAACGTTGCGCCCGGTGGTGCGCCGGTCGTCGCACCGATGACGGCCGCTGCCGCGTCTCTCGCGCCTACATTTGGGCTCACGCCGACGCCGGCGCCAGCGCCGTCCGCGCCCGCTCCGCTGGCATCCGCTCCGGCCGCTCTCGCCCCGCTCGCGCCCGCTCGCACGCCGGCCGCGCCGACCGCACCAGCCATGCCTCCAACCGCGTCGGTGCCCACAAAGCCGGCCGAGCCGGCGCCTGTGCCCTCGCCGCGGCCTGCCGCGCCGTCCGCACCAGCGCTTGGGCCGGCCGCGCCGGCCGCACCAACCGCACCGCCGAGCGTGGCCGCGCCGACGACGGGCGACGCCCGGCCCGAGCCGCCGGCCCCTGCTCCCGCTGCGCGCCCATCTGCGCTCCCGTTAAGCAAGCCCACCGCTCCAACTCTGCCCGAGCCCGCGCTCGCGTGGCGCGTCGAGGGCGAATGGATCGTCGGCCAGACTGCGGGCGGCAACCCTGAGCACGAGAGCTGGGTAAGCAACGAGCAGTACCAGCTGCACCCGCATTCGGACGGCGACACCGAATTCAAAATCGTGCTGCGGCAAGAGCTCCCGTGCGCGCAGCCGCGCCGCGCGCGCAGCCGCGCCGCGCGCGCAGCCGCGCCGCGCGCGCAGCCGCGCCGCGCGCGCAGCCGCGCCGCGCGCAGCCGCGCCGCGCCGCGCGCGCGCTTGAGGACGCCGCGCCGTCGTCGCGCGCCGCCGTCGACCCCGCGCCTTCCCGCGCGCGCTCGTCTGCGCCGCCGCCGCTCATTTGCGGCGCCTGCCGCGCGTCGCCCCATCTTCATCTCCCTACCCCCCCCCCCCCCCCCCCCCCCCCCCTCTTTTCGCTTTGGCAGGTACGGGACGAGGCCGGAGGGTGCTGAGCCCATCTGCTTCTTCATCGTCGACGCAATCGACGACCGGCGGAAGCGGCGCGTGATCGACCCGAAGAAAGGCGACCCGTTCCGGCTGATCAAGGTCTCGGGCGTCCGGACTCGCGTCGAGCTCAAGGCGCGCACGGCGCTGGCGCGCGCGCCCCTCCCGTACCTCCTCGTGCCGTGCACGCACCGGCCCAACGTGCCCGGCACGTACACGCTCGAGGTGACCGCCGACAAGCCGTTCGTGCTGCACGGCCCGCTGCCCGTGCGCGCGGGCGAGCCTGGCAATGCGAAGCGCTTCACGCCGACTGCGCCGCCGCCGCGTGCGCCGCCCGCCGGCGCGCGTCGTCTCGGCCTCGCCGACGACGACGACGGCGTGGACGGCGAGGCGGGCGCGCCGCGCGCGCCCGCGCGCGCGCGCGGCGGCAACGCGCGCGGCGTGGACGGCGCGGCGATGCTCGCATCGGACCGCGGCGCCGGTTACACGTCGGGCGGTAACGGCAGCGCCGCCGCCACCACCACCACCACCACCACCACCACCGCGGCACACGTGGCGCCGCTCGGCGTGAGCGCGAGCCGCGGCGGTGCGCGCGCTGCGCCGGCGCCCGACCCTGTCGGCGCCGACGGCGACGCGGCCGCTGAGGTCGACGCTGCGGTGCGTGCCGCGCTCGAGGCGCACGCGGCCGCGCGAAAGCCGTTACCTTTTGAGGATGCGCGCCTGCCTCCATCGTCGAGCACGCTCTACGGGCTGTCGGGCAGCGCAGCGCAGACGGCGGGCTCGGGCCTGCAGCCCCCCGCGCAGCTCACGTGGCTCCGGCCGGCGCGCTTCGCGTCCGCGCGCGCGTCGCTCTTCGGCGCGGCCGCGGCGAACGAGCCCGTCGGCACGATGGTGCCCTCGCCGCACTTTGAAAATCGGTGGCTCCTCGCGACCATCTCGGCGGTGGGCACCGCGCCTCGACGCGAGCTGCTCTCGCGAGTGCTCGCCCCGGCGTCGTACGCGCAGCCCGACGCGGGCATCGCCGCCGTGCGCCTTTGGACGGGCGAGGCGTGGGAGGTGGTCATCGTTGACGACTTGTTCCCGTGCGCGCACAACCGGTGCGCCGTCGGCTGCTCGGCGGACCCGACGGCGCTGTGGGTGAGCGTCGTCGAGAAGGCGTTCGTCAAGCGCTTTGCAAAGTCGTACGACGCGCTTGCCGCCGTCGGCGACGTCGCCGCCGCGCTCGTCGCGCTCACCGGCGGCGTGGCCGAGACGGTCACCATGCGCGGCGCCGAGTCTCACGCGGACCTCGCGTCCGGCGCGCTGTGGGCGCGTCTGCTCGCGCGCGTCGCGGAGGGCGCGCTGCTCGTCGCGCGCACCGCCGACGCCGACACGGTGGCGTTCGCGCCGGCGGGCGGCGGCGGCGGCGGCCTCTTCGCGCCGCCCGTCGCGCCGGGCGCGATGTCCGCCGACGGGCTGCTTCCCGGAAGTTTCTACACGGTCCAGGACTGCCAGACGGTGATGGGCGAGCAGCTCGTGTGCCTGCGCAACCTGTGGGGAATCGACGAGTGGCGCGGCCATTATTCCGACTCGGACGCCGCCGGCTGGTCGCGCGTCGTGGACGGGGGCAAGTCCCTCGCCAGCGTGCTCGCCGGGCGCACCTCGCAGCCCGTCCCGTTCGCGCCGGCGCGCGCCGCGCGCGCGCAGACCGCCGCCGGCGCCGTCGGCGTAGGTGAGGCGCGCGCCGCGGTCGCTGGAGCGGATGGCATCTTCTGGATGAGCTTCTCCGACTTCGCCGCGCGCTTCGACCAGCTCGTCGACGGCAGGCCGCTCGGCGGCGCGGGTGGAGGCGCGGGCGTGCGCGCGGGCGAGGCGCCCGCTGCGTGGCCTCGCGTGCTGTTGAATGGCCGTTGGGACGCACAGAGCCGCGGCGGCTCGCTCGAGCGCTCGTCTTGGCGCGTCAACCCGCAGTTCCGGCTGGCCGTGCACCGGCCTATGCGCCTTGTGATCAAGCTCGCGCCGACGGGCGCGCTGCCCGACGCCATCGCTGCACCGCGGCACGCGGGCGCGCCGCGTGCGCGCGTCGGCTGGGCGCTGCTTCGCGCGATGACGGGCACGCAGCGCAAGGTCGCGCTCGCGCCGTCTGACATCCTCAAGACGGCGGAGGCGGTCCTCGCGCCGCTCAGCGCGGGCGCCGCCGCCGAGATCGAGCTCGCGCCGACCAACGGCGCGTTCGGGTACGTCCTGGTGGCGTACTGCGAGGACGACAGCGCGCCGACGGCCGCTGACCTGCCCGCCCTCTCCTTCGCGCTCTCGGCGTTCGCCTCGCTGCCCGCGGGCGCGGTCGCGCCCGGCGGCGCGCTCGGCGGCGCCCCCTCGCGCGCTGATTGGTCGCTCGCGCCCATCGAGCCCGGCGACGATTGGCACGCGGTCACGTGCGCGGGCCAATGGGAGGGCGCGACCGCCGGCGGCTGTCCGAATCCGACCAATCAGGCGACGTGGCTGCTCAACCCGCACTTCTCGATCGCGGTCTCGCGCTCGACGCGCGTGCAGCTCCTCCTCGACGTGCCGCAGCCCGCCGGCCAGCCGCCCATCGCCGTCGGTGCGCTGCTCCTCTCCGGCCGCGCGGGCGGCGGTCGCAAGAAGGTGCTGACGCGCGAGGACATCTGCGCGCAGACCGGCTACCAGCGCGTCTCGGCGCTCTCAGCGGAGTGCCTGCTCGAGCCGTCGGCGGAGCCGTACTGGCTGCTCGCCTCCACCTTCGAGCCCGGCGTGCGCGGCACCTTCGCCCTCACTCTCTACTCGGACTCGGAGATGATGGTGCTCGCGGTGAGCGGCGGTGGCGCCGTTTACCGCGGCGCGCGCGCCGCCGGGGCGTCGCCGCTCAACCTCGCGCCGAACCAGCCGCTGCCGCCGCTCGCGCAGTCGCGCGCGAACCTCGCCGCGCTGCCCACCGCCGCCAGCACCGCCATCGTGCCCGCCGGCGCGCCGGCCCACCCGGCCGCGGCCGCGGCCGGGGCCGCTGACGCCGCCGCGCCAGCGCAGCCGGACGTGGCGACGCGCGCGCTCAAGCAGGCGCTCGACATGAAGGAGGCGCGAATCGCGGAGCTGGAGCGTCGGCTGTCGCAGTCGTCCGCGGCGATGGCCACCGCTGCCGTTGAGGCCGAGGCCGAGGCGCAGGGCCCACGCCCGACGATGCTGGACCCGCCGCCGACCGCGGACGAGATGTGGCCTCACGTCGTCAAGCTGGGCCAGGGCGTGACGGAGGCGCAGAAGGCGGCGATGCGCGCGGAGCTGCGCGCGATCGAGGCCAAGTGCCGCGAGACCGGCGCCAAGTGGGAGGACCCGCGCTTCCACGCCTCCGACGTGTCGCTCCCGCCCGGCCTCTCGTCGCGCGTCGGGCAGGTCACGTGGCTTCGGCCCGAGCAGATCGCGCAGGGCGCGCGGCTGTGGGTCTCCGAGTGGGAGATCGCCGGCGTGACGCAGGGCGCGCTCAACGATCGGCACTTCATCTCCGCCGCAAACATCGTCGCGTCCAACCCCGAGCTCATCCACCGCGTGTTCTTGGACACGTCCCTTGCCGAGTCGTGCGGCTGCTATGTCTTCCGCTTCCACGGCACGGACTCGTGGGACGTGGTGACAATCGACGACCGGCTGCCGTGCGGGCCGGACAACAAGCCGCTCTTCGCGCGCTGTCCCGAGGACACCATCTTCTGGCTGCCCCTCCTCGAGAAGGCCTACGCCAAGTTTGTGGGTGGTTACGACCGCCTGGACAAGGGCGGGACGGTGATGGAGGCGCTCGAGGACCTGACCGGATCGACGGGCGACAAGCTGCTGCTCACGGCAGAAGAGCACCGCGCGCGGCTGCCCGGCGGCGCGCGCCCGGACGAGCTCTGGTCGCAGCTCCTCCTCTGGCTCCACTCTGGCTACGTGATCGGATGCCAGTTCAACGTGAAGCACGCCAGCATGGACGCGAGCACTGCGACCGCCGCCGACGTCGCCGCGATGGGCATTGAGCCAAACCGCGCATACGCGGTCCTGACGGGCGGGCAGATGATGGGCGAGCGCCTGCTCCGGCTGCGCGCGCCCTCGCACGAGACTGAGTGGCGCGGCGACTGGTCGGACAAGTCGGACAAATGGACGATGCGCATGCGCCAGATGCTCAACTACCGCGAGGACGAGTCGGACGGCACCTTCTGGATCTCGTGGGACGACTTTGTGAGGCACTTCAACAAGGTGTACGCGATGCGCATGCTTGACGACATGTGGACCAAGGTCGTCTGCCGCGGCACGTGGGCCGGGCTAAGCGCGGGCGGCGCGACCAACTTCCCGACGTGGCGGCATAATCCGCAGTGGGTCCTGCGACCGCGTCGCGAGGCGATGCGCATGTTCGCGACACTCACGCAGCTCAACGCGCCGCCAAGGCCTGGAGACGATGACAGCCGGCGCGAGGGCTACGCCAACGCGATCGGTCTGTACGTCTTCCGAGGTATGCACAACGCACGCGTGGCGCGCGCGCGTGCATGCATGCTGCGCGCGCCGGTCGGCCGGCCAGGCGCCTTTGCGCGGGCAGCGCACGCCGTGCGCCTCGCCCGGCGCTGACGCGCGCTGCTCTGTCACGCTACCGCGCCGCGCAGGCAACCCCCCACCTGACGACGGCCGTCGCAAGCTCTACCTCGCTGACGAGGACGAGCTGATCGCGATGCGCGAGCCAGCGTACAAGCGCACCATTTCGCTCGAGTTCACGGTCGAGCCGTCCGACGCGCCGTACGTGATCATGCCGTGCACCTTTGAGCCCGGCTGCGAGGGCCAGTTCTCACTCACCATCCACTGCGACGATCTCGATGACGACGGCGTGCCGGATTTTGATCTTCTCCCGGTCGGCCCGCCGCGAGACTGGTTCAGCGCGACCGTCGCGCACGCGTGGAAGGGCGATTTGGCGGGCGGTGCGCGCGTGCACGACACGTGGCGGAACAACCCGCAGTTTTACTTGATCCCCTCCGCGCGCTCGCGCGTCTTCATCTTCCTCGACCTGCCGAGCGCGAGCGCTGACGGCGCAGCGCCGGCGGACGACAGCCCGCCGATTCAGCTGTGCGTGGCGCGCGGCGACGGCATGGTCAAGATGACGCAGGTGGGCGCTGGCAACCTATGCGCCGAGTCGGAGTTCTTTCGCGACGACGGCCTCTCTCTCGAGCTCTCGCTTGGCAAGGCGAGCCGCAAGGCGCCATACGTGATCATCCCATGCACGCGCTCTCCGGGCGAAGAATCTCGCTTTTCAATCTCAGTGTACTCAGAGCACCCTTTCGAGTTTGCCTCCTTCGAGGGCTCCGGCAAGTTCCCGCTGTGCACGACGTGCCAGGCGCTCTGCCCACAGGTGCGCAACGTTGCGCGCCGCCGCGTTGCCGCGGCGTCTGCAGCGCGCCGCGCACACCGAGCGCGCCCGCCGTGCGCTCGTGCGCGCGCTCGCCGCCGCCGCGCCGTGCGCGCAGCTCGGCTCGAGCGCGGGCGGGCCGCTCGACTTGCTGCTCGACCGGCTCTCGGACATGGAGGGGCGCTTCGTCAAGCTCGAGAAGACGCGCTACTGGGAGAAGATCCCGCTGCTCAAGGTGCGTGCGCCCGGCTCTCCCGTGCGCATGTGCGCGCGTTGAGCTGCCGGCGGGCGCGGCCGCGTCAAGGCGTGCCGTGCGCCGGTGCCCAGCCCGCGCGCGCCGCGTGTCGCCCACGTCGCATCGCCACCCGCCTCTGCGCTCATGCGCTCGACCTGCGTGCGTATGTCGCACTCGCTGCGCCAGGCGGGAGGGACGCCGCTCGAAGGCGTTTACGGCGTCAATGGCATCAGCCGACCAGCGCCCCCGCCAGCCGAGCCTGCGCCCATGCCGCGCGCGGGCCCCTCGCCGGCGCTCGACGGCAAGAAGAAAAAGGTACGCAGCTCATTCTGTACAATTCTCTGATGCAGTCGAAGCTGGGACCCAGTGATTGTCTGGAGGGCGGAGGGAGTCTTCCGGCCTGCAAGCTCAGTCACACAAAACCTTTCGGCTGCCGACTGTCGCGGTCAGCGCTGCAGCGCAGCGTCCGGCTGGAGCCGCGCAAGGACGGCCGCGACGACCAGCGGAACGAGCACGTTGTCCGCGTCGTTCAGAGGGAGTGACTCAACGATGCAGCCGGCAAGCACGGCGAGGAGCAGCGGCGCGAGCAGCGCGGCGGGCGGGGCCTCCACCCAGCCCAGCTGGTGGAAGAGGCCGACGGAGGCGAGGCCGGAGGCGGCTGCGCTCACGAGGAAAGCCGCCGAGCCGATCCAGCTCTTGCGCGGCGACCACGGGAGGCGAGCGCGGCGGGCGGCCCCGTAGCGGCGGCCGACAACCTCGGCCATGCCATCGCCAAAGCAAAGCGCCATCATTCCCGCGACGCCGGGCGCCGACCGCCAGCACAGCCGCGTGAGCGCGACGAACGCCAAGCCGTAGAGCAGCGGTCCGCGCAGCAGCTCACGCGGCGCACCGGTGCGCGACATGGCGCGCACCTCGGCATCGTTGCGCAGGAGGCCGAGGCCCGTCGCAGCAAACTTGAGTGACATTGCGAGCGGCACGCAGCTCGCGGCCGAAGCGCCGCGCTCGCTGAAGAGAGGCCACGTCAGGACGAAGAGCGGGCCGCACCCAATGTGCATCAGCTTGCGCGCGGCGAGGGAAGAGAAGACGCCGCGCGCGGCGAGCGCCTTAACGGTCTCGACGAACGCAACCATGCCGAGCGACGACGCACCAAACGCGATTGCATCGCGCTGAGACGTGCCGAGGACGAGCGCTGCTCCGCCCGCGCCATCGCGCATGGCGGCACGAATTTTCAATGTGAATTTCAATGTCCTGGAGACCCCTCAGCTTTTTAAAACAGAGCTGAGGTGGACACCGAGCCCTGGGATGCTATAATCCAAACGATTTTTGTCAGACGGGTTCGTCATTTTGGTATATGACCAGCCAATCGAATTAGCCTGGCCAATCGGAGGTTTTGCCGACGGATTGGCATTGTTGAACCCGCCAATCGAATGGAATTGGCCACTCGAACGATTTTTGAACCGGCCAACGGGAATACGCGTGCCCGCCATCAAGCGCCTTCCCCTGCACTTACCGCCCGCCCTCGCCGTACGCCCGGTCCGCCACTTCAACGGTGTCCTGCACCGGCCGCCGGCGCTCGTCAATGCCGCACGCCGAGACGGCCAAACGTCTCGCAGCCTCAATCCTGGCAACATGAAAAACCGCCCCCCGCCCCCCGGCGGGGTCTCCAGCCCCAGGGCAGCGCCCCCTTATTTAATGACCCCGCTGTCCTGACCTGACGTAAGCGCCGTTAGTATTTTCAATGTTTCGACGACATTGGTGCTGCTCGATCCTGTCCTGACGTAAGCGCCGCCGTTAGTATTTCCAATTTTTCCATAGAGCATTGAAAGGATGGAGTAGGATTCGGATTCACGCTCGGGTCCGAAGTCCGAACTCCGACCGTTGCCGTCGGTGGGCATCACCGCACAACTTTCCCTCGCAGAGCGTGCCCACGCTTCAGCTCGAGCGGCCACTGCCCTGCGAGCCCGCCGCCGCAGCGATGTCGTCCAAGAAAGCGCAGATGCGCCGGCGCTCGGCGGCGTCCGCCAGGCCCTTGTACAACGCCATCTGCTCGCTCAGGCTGGCGATGCGCGCGCTGAGCGCCGTGGCGGCCTCGGGTACGTGCGCGAGCGCCGACAGCGGGTCTGTGAGCGTCCGGACAGTGAAGAGGACAAATTGTGCACATTCCGGTAGCCGGCGGAGCGTCTGGTGCTCCACGCGCAGCCACAGCGAGCTAGGCGGCGTCGCGGCGCCGTCGGCCGGAGGGTCAAGCTGTCCCCTGCGCCCAGGCTCAAGCAGCGACGGATGCGCGAGATCGCCCGTGCGGCGCAGCTCCCAATTGCTGCGCGCGAAGCCTTTTTCGGCGTCTAGCCGGCCGAGCGCGCGGTCGACCGCTCGGCCGACTGTGTGCGCGTAATGGGGCACGGGCGCGTGGATGCGTTCGAGCGACGCGCCCAGCTTCTCGCGCACCGCGCCAAACGAGAAGGTGACCGTCGCTGCCGCGAGCGCAAACGTGCCGTCGCCCTGCGCGCGCAAGAGAACCAAGTCCTCCTCGACGCGGCGTGCCGCGTCCACAAGGCGGTCACCGGTAGCGGCAACGGCGGCGGCGCCAGTGACGTGCGGCGTGTGCAGGCGCAGGTATGCGTCGATGAGCCCCGCCACCTCCGCTTCCGCCGAGCGCGTCGCGCGCGTGTCGTCGCTCACGCTGCACTCGTGCGCGCGCAGCCCGCTGAGCAGCTCGCTCTTGAGCGTCAGCGTCAGAGCCGTCGGCGGGGCAATGATCCACTCGTCCCAGGGATACGCAATTGCGCGTAGGCCTGTGCGCATTTTGCCGTCGGTTGTGTATGGTGGCGCGGGCTCGCGCGCCAGCCATGTCGCCGAGGGCACCATACGGTGGAGAGCTCGGCTCACGGCCATGGACGGGCGTGAGAACGAAGGGTCGAAAACTTTTAAAATGTGAGCTGGCAATGACGGACGTGCCTGATTTGAGCCGCATCGTCATGATCCTCGTCGCGGGGGTGGCCTTTTGCGCTGGCACCGCGTGTTACTACGCGCCCAATTGGCGCCCTGGACCGCTTGTCGCCGCAGTGTTGTACACCACCGGCGCGAGCCTGTTCTTGATCCTCGATCTGTACGACTGGCGACAAGCGTGCCAACCGCCGGCGCGAGCCTGTCGCCACAGTGTTGATCAAGAACAGGCTCGCGCCGGTGGAGCGGAGCGTGCCAATCGCGCGCTCTCTGTCCTGGGCACGGCGCTCTACGTGCTCGGCTCCGTGGCTTACACGCCGGTGGTCTACGCGGCTGTGCCTGCCGTGGGCAATTGGAGCTACGCGATCGGCTCGGTGTTCGTCGGCTCGTCGCAGCTGTGGAAGGCGCGCCGCGCCACCATTGCCGCGCCGAAGTTAACCGGCGAAGCGATTGCGGACATTGGCGCCGAGCTGAGCGCGGCGCTCGGCGCGTGGTGCTGGCTCATCGGCGCGCTCATCTTTGCGAGCGGCGCGCACGCCACCGCGGCCAGCCTGTACTGGGCGTCCTTGGGCGTGTGGATGGCAGGGTCATTGCTGTTCACAGCGGTCGGCTTTATCGCCGCGTGCAGGCCTGCGCTGGCGCGCGTCGTGAACGCGTGCCGCTCGCCAGCAAGGTTGAAACCAGAAGGCGGCGCGCACGCTGGGCGACGATCGTGCCGGCCTGTGCGGTCGCGGTGCGACGCGCTGCGCGTGGCGGACGTGGAGCGCTGCAGCGGCGAATCAGCGTGTCGCACGGACAGCTGTCCGGCGACTGCGGCGATGCTCGTCGCAGCTGGCTGTCCGGCGCTTTGCAAAGCACCGTAGTAGTGTTGTGTTGGGAGAAAGTAGCAGACTATACGAGTCAGCTACTCTGACGTCGGAGTAGATGACTCGTATAGTCTGCTACTTTATCCCAACATGTTGTGCGACTGTGTGCAAGTCTCGCCAATTTCGGGCCGCGGGCTGGAGAGCCGCCTGCCAGCGCTGCGCGACTCACCGCCGAGGCGCACAAGCCCATACGGCGCGGTCCGGGGCTGGGAGTCCAGTAGGGGGATTACATTGTCAGCCAATCATGAGCCAGCCAATCAGCGCACAGGGTGTGTGGATAAAGTCCAGGGCCAGTCCAGGGCTGGGGACCCCGCCCCCCCTGACCGGCCGATTTTGAGTAGAATTTGGGCCCGGAGTGAGTCCGACCGGCGGAGGGTCTGGGTCCGGCCGGTGGAGGCTCGGACCCGGGAATCGGACCGGCCGGAGGGGTTTGGGCGGGCGAGGCCCAGTAGAATCCCGAGGCGGATTCCGGGGCGGTCCGATACTGGCGCCACGCGTGCTGAGGCGCTCTGACTGACCGGCCCGCGCTGAGTGTGTCACCCCCTTGGAGTGCACGGGCTCGGACAGTGTTCGCGACCTGGCAGCTCGCGGCGGCAAACCACAACTGCAACGGCGCTACTTGTTGTGCTTGGCGCGCTTGAAGCCGAGGTGCGACTGCTCGGAGGCGCTCGAGACGACCGTCAGCGCGCGGCCCGACTTGCGGCGCGGCGGCTCCTCCGGCGACTTGTTTGCGACCAATGCACGACTTGGCGCGCCGATGGCGAGAGGAGTCGTCAGAGGCAGGTCGAAGGACAAAGGCTCGGGCTCGGGCTCGGGCGGCTCGAGCGGCTCGAGCGGCGGCGCCTGCGCGGCGCGTGGCGGCAGGCGTGGCGGCGCGGGCGGCGGCGGGCTCGGCACCCACGGCCAGTCGATGAGAGTGCGCACGGCCTGCGTGAAGTCGTCGAGCGGCGGGTTGACGTGCGTGCTCTGTGCCGGCGACTCGGCCTCGAGCGGCGGCAGGCGCGTCGCGGGCGGCGGCGCGGGCGGCGGCGGCGGCGGGCTGGTAGGCGCGCGCGTTCTCCTCGAGCATCACGTCCTTGCGCGCGCTCGACCAGGGCGTGCATCTTCTCGGCGTGCGCGTCCGCGGCCTTGACGAGCGCGTATCGACGACGAACGAGTGAGCCGCGCACGGTAGCCTCGGCCTGGGCCTTCGTACGGTCCGACGACTCGACGAAGGCGGCGCTCGACGACGGGATCTCGTCGGTGGCCTGCGGCGGCGGGATGTCGGCGGTCGGCGGTTTGACACCGGATGCAGACAGGAGACAGTTGCCGCCGCCCGTGGCGAGACCAAGCGCCCACGCGGGAAGGTACATGTGCCTCGCATCCCGTCGAGCGTCGTCGCCTGAACAGCCTCCTCGGCCGCCGACCTCCATCGGTGTCGCCGTACGCCGAACCGTGCGTGTCGTGGCCGTGCGCGTACTCCACCTCGTAGCGCTCGGTCTCGCCGTCGGCCGGCCACGCTGGAATGCGAGGCGAGCGCAGCTGCAGACGGAGGGGCCGTTCTCGTCATCCTGCGTCCTGGCCACTCTCGCGCTAGATGAGGACATTGCAGCCGCTCGGCGCGGTCGACTCCATGAGCACGCGAAATGCAAGAGCCATGGATCCATGGCGGCTGGGTCGCCCTCTCGTACTCGGTAGTGATGGCTGGAAGAAAAGCGCGTCGCCGCGGTGGCAGGCACGCACCCGCCACGTGCTGCAGCCCAGCATCACAACGTGCCGCGCTCGCGAAGCCACCACGCTCATCTGCGCCGCAGTCATGTAGCACTGCGGTCGGCGGCCGGCTCCTGAGCCGCGTCTGGCTGGCGGACGAGCTGGTCGATGCCCCGCTCAGTGGCCTGCGCGTTGAGCACTGGGCCAATCGCCAGCGCTTAGTCACAGCCGCTCGCCTCAGACTCATCACACGACTGCCAGTCGTCGTCGCCCACTACTAGACACTACGAGTGATGCAGGCCTGCAGCGATCGATTGCGCTCGCCACCGCTTGCTGCCAGCTGAGAGCCACTAGGTCGGGCTCGAAGTAGCTGGATCAAGGCTTGCCTCAAAGAGCACTGAGCCCTCCCTCTCAGCGCAGCCACCTCAAGTCCAACGCCATGATGGTGACCAGGGCGTAGAACGGCCGCATGAGTGTGGTCTGGTGTGAGCGCCGCGGCCCGTAGCACTACTTAGCGAGGCGAGTGATCAGGCTCTGAGTGTCCTGGTGAGACAGCGAGATCGACCACGAGCACAAGGGAGGCCAGGGAGGTCAGGGAGACCTCAGGGTGTTGGGATAAAGTAGCAGACTATACGAGTCCGCTACTTTATCCCAACACATGCGGATCGAGCTCGTAGGCCTCATAGAAGGCCTCTGAGATGAGGTCCTTTTCGAGCGCGACCTCGTCCTTCCATTTGGCGAACTCAGCTGGCACTGGCTCGAATGTCGAGCGGCCGCTGAGCACGAACGTGCGGTACTCCTCGCAGAAGTAGAGCATGAAAGCAGAGCGCATCCCAGGCAGTGCAAACTTGGTCTTTAGGTCCTTGTCGACAGGTTGCACATACTCCTTCCATGGCGCCGAGAGGTTGGCGTTCTTGTAGGCAGCAGGGTCGTCGACAAACTTGCCGGGGAGGTCGCAGATTACGACGGACTTGGTGAGTGCAGCATCTGCGTGCGCAGCCTGCGGCATGTGGTTGGCCATGAAATAGAGGCTGAAGCTGATCGGCATCTCGCGCTCGCCGCCGTACATCTTGCGGCACGAGACATCGGAGTCGCCACGGAGCTCCTTGAGCCACTCAGAGTCGAGCGACCCACAATCGCCCCGGCGGGGCTCCTCAGTGTAGACGATCCGCGCGCAGTCGAGCTTAGCGAGCCAGTCGGTCTGCTCGTTGCCACCAGCGCGCCCCGTGAAGTTGTTGGCGCGCGTAGTGGCCACCCAGCCAGGCACTGCGGCAGTCTTCACGATCTTCATCAGCGTCGTCTTGCCGTTGTCTCCGTCGCCGATGAAGAAGCAGATGGCCTTGTGTGGGTTGCCCACTGTGAGCAGATCGTACGCGAGGCGGGGCACGACAGAGGCGCGCAGGCCGTCGTGTGGCAGGATCCCGCAGACCAGCGTGCGCACCAACGCCATGTGCTCCTCACCGATGGACTCAGCAGCGGGCGGAGGCCTGTCCCAGAGCACGGTCACGTAATGATCGAGCGGAATCGGGACACTCGTGCGCTTCACCGCGTCGTAGTAGACGCCTCCTGCGCACGGGACCATGCCGTTCGGCACCCGGTTGAAGACGGGTGCCTTGACAAGCGCGGGGCACGCGAGCGTCATGTAGTCCCTGATGCGCCTGATCCCAGCAGCACTCGCTCCGTACGGGCAGCCTGGGAAGAGCTCTGCGCACCAGCCGCCGATCTGCGACCAGCCCTGCACCCAGCGGCTGCCGTCGTGCGACCAGAAGGCGTACTGGTCGTCGCCGATGCACTGCTTGAAGAGGAGGCCGGGCTTGGCAGCGATCAGGTGCTCGGCGAACTCGCGGTCCTGGATCTGGCCGAGCTTCTTGTCGTACGTCGGTGCTGCTGGCATCTGCAGCTGCCACTTGTGCGCGACGTACTCCTCGAACGACAGGCCCGACGTCGGCGCCAGGCTCTTCAGCTCCAGCGCGATCACGTAGCCGAGCTCGCGCTCGACAGCCTCGACGCAGGCTGGAAAGAGCGCGCGCACGTCGTCGTCCGAGCGCACGTGGTCGTGGGCGATGAGGCCATCGTGGCACAGGACGCGCGGTACCATGCCTGCCTGCTCGAGCACGCGCATGGCGACGAGCGTGACCTTGGTCTCGAGATCCTGGTACCAGAGGCTGATGCGGCGGAAGGCTGGGTTCGTGCCCTTAGCGCGCAGCTCGTCGTCCGTGCGCGAGTCGAGCGCGCGCACCAGGCCCCCGTGCTCTACGTCCCACCACGCGACGTAGCGCCGCATCTCGCTCTGCAGCTAAGTGACGAGGTCGAACGCATCGCTCTCGTCAGACAGCGTGAGGCCGTTGGTCTCGAGCCAGGTGTTGTACTTGCCGCCGAAGAGGAGCGAGAGGACGAGATTCTTCGCCTGCTTCTGCGAGCAGCCTGCATCGTGCGCAATCTGCACGAGCCATGATTCTCTGTTGGCCGCGTACGCCTCGAGCTGGAGCAAGGGCTTGCCGTACTTGCGCGCGTCCTGGTGCATGAGCGTCGGCATCGCGTTGACCTGGTCGATGTCGAACGAGCGCGTGCCATCAAGTAGGAAGCGCTTGAAGTCGCCGTCGATCGAGTGGACACAGGGCGTCGACGCCGCCGCGAAGAGCATTCCGAAGCCCGGCGTGTTGCGACCGTGCGCGTAGTCGACGCCGTAGTGCTGGAACTCGCCGACGCGCTTGCCTCGATCGATCGCGAGGCGGGCGTAGTTGCGCACCTGATGCGCGCCGTCCTTGGAGTAGCTCTGTCCACTCTCGTGTGCGGCGAGGTGCTCGAGCAGGTCGCGGCGGACGACCTCGGTGAGGCGTGCGACAGGGGGGCGATCCATCGCGCGAGTTTTCGCGCTCGTCAGAATCATGGCTCAGAAAGTTTTGCACGCCAAGGCGCATCTTTTAAAAAGGCGGGCGAGATGGCGAGTGTTTTTTTCTGAGGCTCCCGCCGGAAGATGCTCGCCTGCCACGACTGCGGCGCCAAAACGGAGCGGCCGATGCTCAAGAAGTACTGCGTCGCGTGCTACTGGCGCGTGAAGCGTGCCGCCGAGCGCGACTGCGGCCTGCCCGAGCTGCACGGTCGCGGCAAGTCGCGCGCGTGCCCGATCTGCAAGTCGTACGCGGCGCTCTCGTCGGCGCACGGCGAGATGCCGTCGAAGCGGCGCTTCATCGAGCTGTACAGGGCGAGCCCAAGGTGCGCGATCACCGCCCACGCGTTCGACCCCGCCGCGGACCCGGAGCAGCCGCCGTCGAGCAGTCCAGGGGCTACGAGGACGACAACCTCGCGTTCGTCGTGCGCTTCGTCGGCAACTCGATGCGCAACGGCCACGCGGCCTTCGCGCAGTGCGCCGAGGCGTTCGAACTGCTCGCCGCCGAGCGCGCACGTTCGGTGGAGAGCGCGGCCGCGGCGTGACGGACGGTCATCGGCCACGTCCTGAACGCCTGTGCGACGACTCCAACGCTCTCGCGCTTGGAAGCCGTTCCGTCGTTGCCCTCGCGCATAGGCGACCCTTGCTCCCTTTGCAAGTACGCAACTGGCCTGTCGACCCTGTAGCGCCGTTTGGTGTGATCGCAGCCGCAGGAGAGTCACTAAGCAGTGAGCTGTCCTGCACGAGGTCGAGGGCAAGAGATGAGCATGCGCGCAGGCGAATTTCACGTGTGCGGGCGGTCGATCTGGGCCAGCTCCCCTCTTCCAGAACGCGTACGCCCCCCTTTCTTCAGACACCTTGGAGGCGCGCAGGCAGCGCTGGCGGCAGAAGCAGCGAGGCCGTTGCGCTCCCCCACCCCCATCCCCAATCCCCCATCCCCCATCCCCCATCCCCTTCCCCCACCTCGCCTCGAGCGCACAGGCCGCGACCTCGCGCATGGAGGCACGCGACGAAGGTGGCTCGGCCAACCGACGAATGAGTGGCGCCCGGCAGCTTGGGAGCATCGCGCACGATGATCATTGGTGCGCAGGGCGGCGCGGCAAAGGAGCATCATCGGATCGGCAGCTCCTCAATCAGCGCAGATTGCGAGCCCAGCCGAGAGCGCGATGCCGACCGCGTGCGCACCCAGCCACAGCCGCCGACGCTCCGGCGTGCGGCGGTGCAAAAGCGCGCCCGGCGATGCATCTGCCATCCTGCGCAAAACGTGGTCGAGGGCGCGCGCGTGAGGCGGTGCGGGTCCGCATCAGTGCGACACAGCGCACGCGCGCGGCGACGAGCCCACGGCCACGGGCATGAGCGGCTCTCGTCCACACGTCTGTCGCCGGCTGAGTCGACGTACTTGCACGTGCGCGCGGGCACATCCTCGCTCGGAGCCAGTCGCTCGCGGACAGCGCCGAAGAAGCCAGGGCCGACACGTCATTGGTCGCAGAGGACGTTCATGTGCGAGCGCGCGCTCGTCGAACACGTTGACGGACTCGCGCACGCGCGGCCTGTGAAGCGCAGTGCAGCTGTTCAACGGCCGCTGCGACGATCACAGCGGGCCGATGATCCTCGGTCTCGTGGCCGGACGTAGCCCAGCTGTGCCGTCGTGGCGCACAGCGGCGAACTCGCACACAGTAGCGGGACGTGCGCCATCGCCCATCACCAATCCGGCAGGGCAGCTCGCTTGAGCGCGTCCGTGCTCGCGTGCGTCGGGGCTCACGTGCGTCGGGGGTCGCGTGCGTCACTCGGTCCAAATTGACGTTGCGATCTCGGATGACGCGCACGCCTGCGCGATCGACGTCGAGGTCGAGCGCGGCGCCCGGGTGCATCGGCGTGTTTGAGCGTGACCCAGTGCGAGGGCCTCCTCGTGCACGTGCATGGAAATTCAACATTGACTGTGAGAGAGGGTCGCCATGCTGGTCAGTGATAAGACGTAGGAAGTGTCGCGGACATGGCCCAAATTTTGGTGGGGTACCCATACCCCCATACGAGGGCTCGTTCGCGCACCTCCAGCAGAGATGGCGGCTGACGACGCGCTCGAGATCGTGCGCGGCGCTCTGTCGGTGGGCGCACCCACGAGGCTCGAGGATCAGCGCAAGGCCGAGAAGCTGCGCGCCGAGCTCGACCAGCTCGCGGCCCATCTCGACGGGGCCGAGGATGTCGGCGCGCGGTTCGAGGGCTTGGCGGAGGCCGCGGCGGAGGCCCGCGAGCGGCTCGAGCTGCTCTCGCTGCAGCCGAGCAGCCGGCGCCGGCTCGTGGACGCGCTCTGGGCTCGCAAGGCCTCCACCCGCAGCATCGACACGCTCGTCTCGCGCCTCGCCTCATGCGCGCGCCAGATCGACACGACGTCGTCGCGAGCGGTTACGGCGGCGACCGACGCGCCCGAGATCGCCGTGCGGCTCGAGCAGGCGCGTGCGTCGACGACCGAGGGGCCACGTGCGTCGTTGCCGGCCTCGAACTGCCGGATCGCCGCATCCGCACTGCTCGCGAGCTGCATGCCCGCAAGGCCCGGCGACGCTGACGCTGGCATGACGGCGAGGGCCGAGGTTCGGGCGTTCGTCGCCGAGGTGGCGCGGACGTTTGGCAAGCCGATCGGCATCAATGGCGACGAGCACTGCGCGACCACCGTGCGCGAGCTCGGCGTGCTCGTCGAGCACGTGAAGCGGCAGAGCAGCTCGTGGGTCGGCCGGCGCGTCGATGCGGACTGCTCGTGGCGCGAGGTGTCCGGCCTCGAACCCAAAGATGTCAACCTGTACGACGTCAACGAGAACCTGCTCAAGCCACTCGGCGCTAAGCTCGGCGTTGCCTACTCGGAGCTCTTCGCGCGCGGGCAGAAGCGCGAGCCCAAGGTGTTCGTTTCGCACGCGTGGTTGCACCCGCTGCTGCTGACGGACGAGGCGCTGAAGCAGCACGCAGAGGACCGCGGCTACGGCGAGGACGAGCCGATCTGGATCTGCGCGTTCGTGATCAGGCAGCACGCGGTCAACATCGACGCCATTATCGACTCGCCCTTCTTCAAGGTGCTCAAGGCCAGAGAGATGACGGTCTCGTGATCGCGCGGCGGAGGGCGAGGGTGTGCTCGATCGATCCTGGTGCGCGATTGTCGAGCGCGGGGCCGGCTACCTGACCGACATCTACACGCACCATAAGGGCAAGGTGCAGCGGCTCACCGATGGCCTCATCGCTGCCGACGGCGACTAGGCCTCCCAGAAGGCCGCACGCGACGCGCAGTTTCCATTTGCCATCATCGCGCGCGTGATCAAGTTTGAGCTCGCGAAGACCAAGGCGGCTGTGAAGCTCGACTACATCAACATCATGACATCAACATCATGGCATCAACATCATGATGCACGTGCGGCTGACGCGTGCCGGCGATGAGCTGCTCGACGCGACCGTGCGCGCCCGCTACTTTGTGGCCGCGCTCAGTGACATCGTCAAGGCGTCAAATGCTGTTGCGCTTGTCGATGCGGGCATGGCGGCGCTCCGACGCTCTGCGCTTCCGCGGTTGGTGCTGATGAGCGAGATCGACGAGGCGAACGCGCAGACGCTTGTGCGCTCGCTGCCTAGATCGATCGTGGAGCTGCTTCTACCGGGCGTGGGCATCGGCCACACAGGCGCGAAGATCGTGGGCAACTTCCTCAAGGGCAACGCATCGACCGACCTGCGAGCGCGGCTCACCGCCCTCACGCGCCACCGCCGCGCCACGCAGGCATGCTGCTCGCTGACCACGCTCGAGCTCGGCATCAACAAGATTGGCGACCCTGGCGCGATTGGCCTTGGCGAGGGCCTCAAGGTCGACGCGTCGCTGACCACGCTCATCCTCGAGCTCAACCAGATCGGCGATGCGGGCGCAATCGGCCTCGACGAGGGTCTCAAGGTCAGCGCGTTGACCTTGAGCAGAAGGGCAACACCGCCAATGTCTGCATCGGTGAGCTACTGAGCTCGCAGCTCGCCACAGTGCGCGAGCTCGCTGACGCCTGCTCCGACACGGCGGACGAGGAGGAGGGTGGCGCAAACCTGCCCGCGCAGCTCGCGCAGCCGTCGCCGGGCTTGGCGATCAAGCACGTCGGCGGGCGGTGCGCCGGCCTCGTCCGCCTGCGCGAGCTGCCAAGCACCGGCTGCACCGCTCGGCCTGCCGCGGCCTCGTCGCGCTCGTCTCGGCCGTCGGCGGGGCTTTGCCTGGGTCTGCTCGGCGCTCGCCGACGTTCGCACTCATCGCGCCGGGCAGCTGACGGCGCGCACGGAGTCGATGTCGGATGTGCACCCGCCGTGACTCAGGCTCACAGAGTGACCCGGACAACCGCCGGACCCCTCGCCAAAAAAAGTAACCACTCAGAGAAAAAGAAAGGGATCTCGGCTAACCACTTAAACCTGCGGCGTGGTGCTCGGCCCGATGGAGTTGGCGCTCGGGCAGGTCGTGATCGGGCTCGCGCGCGCGGTGTGGCAGGCGTGCGCGACGGCCGCGACGAACAAGCGCGCGGCGAAGCAGCTGGGCGACGAGTGGCGCCGGCTCGAGGACGCGCTTCGCGGCGCGCACCGCCTCGACCGCCTCGGCCCGGCGCACACGGCGACGCTGCACGGCCTCGACGCGCTCGCGAAGAAGACCAGCGCCTTCGTGGGCGCCTTCGCGCAGAAGGCGTACGCGCGCAGGCTGGTCAACTACGCGCGCGACCGCGACGGCTTCGTCGCGCTCGCCGACGAGCTCCATCAGCTCGTGCGCGCGCTCGACCTCGGGATCGCCGTCGACGCGGCCGCGCTGCAGCTGCAGCTCGCCGACGCGCACGAGGAGGACATGTCCGAGCTCGAGGCGCAGCTGCAGGGCATCGCGCAGCAGGGGGCCGCGCTCGGCGCGCAGCAGCAGGCCGCGTTCGCGGCGATGGGCGACCAGCTGGGCGAGGTCGCGCGCCACATCGAGGCGCTGCGCGTGCACCGGCGCGACGACTCGCAGCCGGCCGCGCGCGCGGCCGCGGCGCGGCAGGCGGCAGCGAGGCCGTGCAAGACGATCGCGTGGGCGGAGCTGCGCATGGGCGAGCGGCTCGGCGAGGGCAGCTTTGGAGCGGTGCACCGCGGCGTCTACCACGGCACGGACGTGGCGCTCAAGCTGATGCGCGGCGCGGCGGCGGACGCGGACGAGCTGCGGCGCGAGGCGGGCGTGCACCAGTCGCTCAACTTCAAGCACGTGATCCACCTCTACGGCGTCGCGGCCGAGAGCGCGTCGCAGCTCTGCCTCGTCCTCGAGCTCGCAAGCAACGGCAGCCTCTACGACCTGCTGCGCGACGCGACGGCGCCGCTGCCGGCCGAGACGGCCGCGCGTTACGCCAAGCAGATCGCGAGCGGCCTGTCGTTCATCCACGCGCACGGCGTGCACCACCGCGACCTCAAGTCGGCCAACGTGCTGATCGGCGACGACGGCGTGTGCAAGCTGAGCGACTTCGGCTTGGCGCGCATCAAGCAGTCGACGCGCGCGACGCGGCTGCTGACGGCCGGCGCGCGCGGCGCGCGCGTCGGCACGTGGCCATGGATGGCACCCGAGCTGCACGACGAGGACAAGACGGAGGCGGACATCCTGTGGGAGCGCGCGGACGGCTACTCGTTCGCGAATGGTGCTCTTCGAGCTGCTCACGCGCCAGACGCCGTGGGCCGGGCTGGGCGAGACGCAGATCCTCTCGGCGCTGATCAAGGGCAAGCGGCCCGAGCTGCCCGCACCGCTGCCGCGCGCGCTCGAGCCGGTCGGCGCGCTGATGGTCGAGCTGTGGGCGGACGATCCGATCGCGCGGCCGCCGATCGACGGCGCATGCGTCGCGCGGCTCGACGCGGCGGCCGACGCGTGCGCGCGCGTGGCGGCGGAGGCGCGCGCGGCGGCCGAGGCGCGCGCGGTGGCCGAGACGCGCGCGGCCGAGGCGAGCACGGGCGAGACGCGCGCGGCAAGGCGCGCGCGGCCGCGATCGAGTGGCTCACGGGCAAGGGCCTGGCCGTCGACTTGCTCACCGCTGCAAGCATCACTCTGCGCGAGCTCACTGACGCAGACATTGGCGGTGTTGCCCTTCTGCTCAAGGTCGACGCGTCGCTGACCACGCTCAGCCTCGACGGCAGCCAGATCGGCGGCGCGGGCGCAATCGGCCTCGGCGAGGGCCTCAAGGTCAACGCGTCGCTGACCACGCTCTGGCTCGGCGGCAACCAGATCGGCGACGCCGGCGCGATCGGCCTCAGCGAGGGCCTCAAGGTCAACGCGTCGCTGACCGGACTCCGGCTCAGCGGCAACCAGATCGGCGACGAGGGCGCGATCGGCCTCGCCGAGGGCCTCAAGGTCAACGCGTCGCTGACCACGCTCGACCTCGACAGAAACAAAATCGGCGACGCGGGCGCGATCGGCCTCGCCGAGGGCCTCAAGGTCAACGCGTCGCTGACCACGCTCTCCCTCTTCGGCAACCAGATCGGTGACGCGGGCACGATCGGCCTTGGCGAGGGCCTCAAGGTCAACGCGTCGCTGACCACGCTCTATCTCTGGAGCAACCAGATCGGCAACGCGGGCGCGATCGGCCTCAGCGAGGGCCTCAAGGTCAACGCGTCGCTGACCACGCTCGACCTCGCCCAAAACAAAATCGGCGACGAGGGCGCGATCGGCCTCGCCGAGGGCCTCAAGGTCAACGCGTCGCTGACCACGCTCGACCTCGACAGAAACAAAATCGGCGACGCGGGCGAGTTGGCCGTCCGGACTGCCTGGCTTCCCTTGTGCTCGTGGTGGATCTCGCTGTCTCACCAGGACACTTAGAGCCTGATCACTCGCCTCGCTAAGTAGTGCTACGGGCCGCGGCGCTCACACCAGACCACACTCATGCGGCCGTTCTACGCCCTGGTCACCATCATGGCGTTGGACTTGAGGTGGCTGCGCTGAGAGGGAGGGCTCAGTGCTCTTTGAGGCAAGCCTTGATCCAGCTACTTCGAGCCCGACCTAGTGGCTCTCAGCTGGCAGCAAGCGGTGGCGAGCGCAATCGATCGCTGCAGGCCTGCATCACTCGTAGTGTCTAGTAGTGGGCGACGACGACTGGCAGTCGTGTGATGAGTCTGAGGCGAGCGGCTGTGACTAAGCGCTGGCGATTGGCCCAGTGCTCAACGCGCAGGCCACTGAGCGGGGCACCGACCAGCTCGTCCGCCAGCCAGACGCGGCTCAGGAGCCGGCCGCCGACCGCAGTGCTACATGACTGCGGCGCAGATGAGCGTGGTGGCTTCGCGAGCGCGGCACGTTGTGATGCTGGGCTGCAGCACGTGGCGGGTGCGTGCCTGCCACCGCGGCGACGCGCTTTTCTTCCAGCCATCACTACCGAGTACGAGAGGGCGACCCAGCCGCCATGGATCCATGGCTCTTGCATTTCGCGTGCTCATGGAGTCGACCGCGCCGAGCGGCTGCAATGTCCTCATCTAGCGCGAGAGTGGCCAGGACGCAGGATGACGAGAACGGCCCCTCCGTCTGCAGCTGCGCTCGCCTCGCATTCCAGCGTGGCCGGCCGACGGCGAGACCGAGCGCTACGAGGTGGAGTACGCGCACGGCCACGACACGCACGGTTCGGCGTACGGCGACACCGATGGAGGTCGGCGGCCGAGGAGGCTGTTCAGGCGACGACGCTCGACGGGATGCGAGGCACATGTACCTTCCCGCGTGGGCGCTTGGTCTCGCCACGGGCGGCGGCAACTGTCTCCTGTCTGCATCCGGTGTCAAACCGCCGACCGCCGACATCCCGCCGCCGCAGGCCACCGACGAGATCCCGTCGTCGAGCGCCGCCTTCGTCGAGTCGTCGGACCGTACGAAGGCCCAGGCCGAGGCTACCGTGCGCGGCTCACTCGTTCGTCGTCGATACGCGCTCGTCAAGGCCGCGGACGCGCACGCCGAGAAGATGCACGCCCTGGTCGAGCGCGCGCAAGGACGTGATGCTCGAGGAGAACGCGCGCGCCTACCAGCCCGCCGCCGCCGCCGCCCGCGCCGCCGCCCGCGACGCGCCTGCCGCCGCTCGAGGCCGAGTCGCCGGCACAGAGCACGCACGTCAACCCGCCGCTCGACGACTTCACGCAGGCCGTGCGCACTCTCATCGACTGGCCGTGGGTGCCGAGCCCGCCGCCGCCCGCGCCGCCACGCCTGCCGCCACGCGCCGCGCAGGCGCCGCCGCTCGAGCCGCTCGAGCCGCCCGAGCCCGAGCCCGAGCCTTTGTCCTTCGACCTGCCTCTGACGACTCCTCTCGCCATCGGCGCGCCAAGTCGTGCATTGGTCGCAAACAAGTCGCCGGAGGAGCCGCCGCGCCGCAAGTCGGGCCGCGCGCTGACGGTCGTCTCGAGCGCCTCCGAGCAGTCGCACCTCGGCTTCAAGCGCGCCAAGCACAACAAGTAGCGCCGTTGCAGTTGTGGTTTGCCGCCGCGAGCTGCCAGGTCGCGAACACTGTCCGAGCCCGTGCACTCCAAGGGGGTGACACACTCAGCGCGGGCCGGTCAGTCAGAGCGCCTCAGCACGCGTGGCGCCAGTATCGGACCGCCCCGGAATCCGCCTCGGGATTCTACTGGGCCTCGCCCGCCCAAACCCCTCCGGCCGGTCCGATTCCCGGGTCCGAGCCTCCACCGGCCGGACCCAGACCCTCCGCCGGTCGGACTCACTCCGGGCCCAAATTCTACTCAAAATCGGCCGGTCAGGGGGGGGGGGGGTCCCCAGCCCTGGACTGGCCCTGGACTTTATCCACACACCCTGTGCGCTGATTGGCTGGCTCATGATTGGCTGACAATGTAATCCCCCTACTGGACTCCCAGCCCCGGACCGCGCCCTGCCGTCCCGGGCGTTCCCGCTGCCGGCGTGCACAGGGTCGACGCCCTCATTTCAGCCTGATGTTGCGTGCGCCCTTTCGCTTGCTCCGTTTGTCCAGCCTCGGCCCCGTGCGCGCCCCTCCTGCTGACCCGCCTGTAAGCGTCGTTAGTATATAGTACCAACGCATAGCGAGGCACGGCTGCGCCGCGCTCACTTCACCGCTTCTACCGCCTCCGTCGCCGCGGCGGCCGGCTCGCCGTTGGCCTCTTCCTCGACGCCCGCCTGCGCGCGAGGGCGTCGCGGCGCCACCGCATGGGCCGCGCACGCTGTAAACCGCAAGCAAGCGCGCGGCCGCGAAGGCCTGCGCTCACGCCGTGGTGGCCGATACAGCTGGGATGGCGCAAGGGCGCTGGAGAATGCGAACGGCGCCCGCACGCGCAGGCGGGCGGCCCGCGGCGCTGTTGCGGCTCACACCTGCGCCATCAGCTCGCCGATCGAGCTCTCCAACTCGTCGATGCGGTTGCCCATCTCGTCGATGCGGCCGATGATCTGATCGGACATGGTGGCAAAGCGCCCTTGCTGCGCGCGCGAGGGCGCGGCACGGCGTTGGCGCGCGGGAAGCCGCAGACCAGTGAGGCCGCGCGCACTAGCGTGGAGCAGAGCACGCGCACGCATGGATCGTTCACGTCCGGTTCGCGCACCATCTGCGTGAGCAAATTCTGCACAAACACCGTGAGCTCCTGCGTCGACTGCAGCATGTTGGGGTCGGTCTCGGCGCCAGCCGGCTCCTCAGACGCCTGTCGAAGGCATGAGGCAAGCAGGCGCGCGCGAGCGCGCAAAGCCGCTCGCAGGACGAGACTGGCGTGAGCACAGCGCAGCGCTCGGCCCGTCGCGTCGTCACCTCTCCCTTCTGCCCTGCGCGCCGCGCGCTGCAGCGGAGCGCACCATCTTGGACTCAAAAGCCGTTGGTTGGCCCCTCCTTAAACGCTTCATAGGAAGGTCGGCTGCACCGAGTCAAGTCGTACGGCGACGACCGCCGGGCCGCGATGTCCTCGGATGCGGACTGGCTGTTTGAGAGCGTGCAGCAGTTCCTCGCGTCGCCGTCATGGGCGCTTCCCGTGATGGTGCGCCGTAGCCGTCGCCCGCGCTGGCCGGGCGGAGGGGTAGCGATCACCCGTACGACGTGGTTGGCGCGCCAGGAGGGTGACCACCTCGCGCTCGCACGCGCGCCGCGCCCTCTCTGCGCAGTCGTTCATCGACGAGAACTGCATTGTATTTGACAGCGACGACGAGAACAAGTTTGCCTACATGGAGATCTACCAGGTCAGCCAGACGGCCGCGTATGCGCGCCGCGCGCGTGTGCCTCACCTCGCCGCGCGACTGGTTGCGATGCGCGCCTCGCGCGCCGTCGGCTCACCTGGCGCGTGCAGGCGTTCAAAGACATGGTCGAGTCGCTCCTCGAATTCCACCTGAGTGAGATGGGCGTCACGATGGAAGCCTTCTACGCCGCGCTCGCCTCCAACCCGCATGCGCACCTCGTGAAAACTCTGCTCGAGCAGGTGTGCGCCCACGCGCCATCGTGCCCTCGCGCGCTTGCGCGCGCGCGCGCAACGGAGGTTATCCCCACGACGGCGTGAGAGCGTATGAGGCTCGCAAGGTCGGATCAGTTGCGCTCGCCGCTCGTCTCTTTGCGTGCGTGCCGTCCGCGCATCAAGCCCCGCCCTGCCGAGCGTTGGTCGCCTCACGCCTGGCGACACGTGTGCACACGTTGTGCGCGCCGCGTCACACGGGCACGCGCGCCGCCGCGCAGCTGCTCGTGATCGACGACTTCCTCTCCTTCAAGAAGATGATGGTAAAGCGCAACGCCGAGCTGGAGGCGGAGGCGCTCGGCATGATCGCGCGCTACCAGGAGCGCGCCGCGCTGGGCGACGAGGCGGACGACGCCGCCGTCGGCGGCGAGGACGGCGAGAATTACGAGCTGCAGCTCGAGCGCGCGATGAAGCTGTCGATGGAGGAGGCGCGCGAGTTCAAGGTCGAGAGCTCCGACCTCGACGCGCTGCGCCGGCAGCAGGAGCAGGCGGAGCTTGAGATGGTGCTCGCCATGTCTATGCAACTCGAGGCGGCGCGTGCCGCCAATCCAACCGTCGACGTCGATGCGCAGCTCGAGCGCGCGCTCGCGGCGTCCAGGGCGGAGGCGGAGGCGGCGCAGCGCGCCGCGCGTCTCGAGGCCGACGCGCAGATGCAGGCCGCCGCGGCGGCGAGCGCTGCCGAGCAGGCGGCTGCGGCCGCCGCCGCGCGCGCCGAGCAGGCCGCCGCGGCCAAAAAGGCGTCGGACGAAGCTGCCGCCGTGTTCGGCGCAAAGTTTGGGTCCGAGCAGGCGCTGGCGCAGGAGCAGCACGCGCGCGAGCTCAAGGCCGCGGACCCCCCTGCTGATGCGAGCGCGACCGCCGAAACCGACAAGAACACGCTCGCGACGTCTGTCAAGGGGGCGCGCCAGGCGCAGGCGGACGCGGCGGCGCTTGACAGCCGGATCGAACCGGGCACGGTCCGGCCGGCGCAGTCTGCCGCGACGCGCGCGGTCGCGAGCCTCGCCGCGTCCGCCCACTCGCACCAGTCGATGTTCGTCGCCGACCCGAAGAAGGCGTCCGACGCCCAGCGAGCGCAGCTGAAGCGCGCGGAGGAGGCCGCGCAGCGCGCGGCCGAGGTGCGCAAGCGCGACCAGCAGCACAAGCTGTCGCAGGCGGCCGGCCGGCCGCCCGCCGCCGGCGTCGCACTCTCGGCGACCACGCCCACCAACGGGCAGATCGACACCGTGCGCGCGCGTTCCCGCGCGCGCCGTGCCGCCCGTGCGTTTCAAATTGGGCCGCAGTTGCACGCGAGCTTTGCCACACTGTGCCGCGAGCCGTGCCGCCCTCTTGCGCGCCTGCGCCCCGCGCCTCGCCCGCTCGCTCGCGCCTTGCGCACCTTTCTGCCCTCGGCGTCACGCCTCCATTCGCTTACCGGCGAGCGAACCGCAAACATCCCCCCCCCCCCCCCCCCCCCCGTTCTTTCCCGAACTCTTTGAAACCCTTTTTGTCCTTCCACTCGCTCCCAATCTCTCTTGCGTGCAGGAAATCGAAGTTCAAAAGCGCGCGGAGCACATGCGCAGGCAGCGAGAGCTCCTGCTGCTCCAGAAGCGCAACCAGGCGCTCGCCTCCGTCTCGGCGACGCAGAGCGCGGGCTACTCGTCGGGCACGCGGCCAGGCGGCTCGGCCGCCGCCGGCGGGCCCTCGTCCGTCGCGCAGGGCCTTGGCTCCGACGAGCAGACGCACGCGTACCTCGCAAACCAGCGCAAGGAGCTCGAGGGCAGGCTCAACAAGGACGAGGCAGCCAAGCAAGCGGAGGTCGAGCGGATCCAGAAGCAAAAGGCGTCGCTCAACGCGATGCTCCTCAAGCCACTCATGTAGCTCGTCAGGCTTGACATGCCGTCTCATTTAGCTCGGCCGCGGGCCTGCGTTCCATGCGCGAGCCCTTGCCTCGGCCGTCGACCGCCACGACCGTGCCCGTCACGTAGCTCGCGTCGCTCGAGAGGAGGAAGGCCGCGGTGCCCGAGACGGCACACGCTTCGTCATCAAGCGTGCATTCACCGGCCTGGGCGGCACCTCGCTCCGTGTCGCACTCGATTGCGTTGATGCGGATGCCGCGCGGGCCGAGCTCGCGCGCGAGCGTGCGCACGAGCGCGAGGGCCGCGCCTGAAGACACGGCGCTCGACCGGAGGCCAGCCGCACCACCGTCACGCGCCGAGAGCGAAAGGAGGCTGACCATCGCGCTCCCCGGCTGCATGAGCGGCGCGCACAACTGCGAAGCGACGAGGAGGGAGTCGACGTCCCGCGCGAGCGAGGCTCGCACGTCTCCCAAGGCGCCGCATCCGAGGGCCGCGCCATCGTCAAGACTGCGCGTATCCACGCGTGCAGTTGCGGTGTGCACGAGCGCGTCCACGCGCGGCCCAAGCGTGGAGATGGCGCGGCTGAGCAGCCCCAATGTGCACGGATCGCGCAGGTCCGCTGCGATGGCCAGCGCGTTGCAGCCGCCGCCCACGAGGTGTGACGCGAGCGCCCGCGCGCGCTCGACCGCGTGCGCGTCACCGCGATGCTGCAGCACCAGCGACGCACCCTCATTGGCGAGCCGAACTGCCACCGCCCCTGCCATCGCGCTGTCGGCGTCGGTCACCACCGCGAGCCGACGCAAAAATCGAGCCGCCATCGTTGATGCGAGCACTGCCGCTCTTTTAGCGGGCGCCGCCGCATCGACGACCACGGAGAATCGGCAGAACCACAAGGCACTTCACATGATATGGCCATTTCCCCGCAACTCTCTACAAGTGCTGGTGTCCAACCCGCTGCATCAACGTCGCCGATCGACATGACAATCCGCACCACGTGCCGACAAGTCAAACTGTGGCCCGCCTGAACCATGTCAATGCATCGCCTCGGAACGCCCGACGGTACGCACGGCGACGGCAGTGCTCGGGCCGGCCGATGAGGACGGACGATGATCAGACCTCCACGTGCACGCAGCCCGTGCGCGCCGTGCCAGTCGCCGCGCGCTCGTCCTGCGCGCCGTCGAGGCCAAACGTCGCCCCGCTGCACTTGCGCTCGTCGTCGAGGTGCGGAGACAGCGCAAGAGCGACCGGCGGCGCCCAGCGCGGCCTGACGCGGGCGACGGCACCACCAGGCCACTGGCGCGCCGGCGTTCGAACACGTGCAGTCGCCGGCGAGAGGTTGTCCGGTCGCGCACGCACGGCCGAGCGACCGCCGCCGCCGCCGCCGCCACCGCCGACGAACGTGCCCACCTACTTGGAGCGCTGGCGCATCTTCCTCCTGCGGCGCATGAGGCGGCGCGTGCGCTTTTTCTTCCACTTCCATCGCATCGCCGCAGTGGCCTTCTTCCACGGGTTGGACTTGTGCCCCATGTTGATGGGGTCTGCGCGGGCGAGCGGTTGGCGGCACGAGGGCAGGGAGGGGTGCGAGCAGCGCGCGGCGGGCAGCGCGAGCAGGTGAGCGGGTGAGCGCGCGCCGGCGCGCGCGGCAGGCCCGCGCCGCGTCGCTCCACGGCGTGCGCCGCGCCGCCGTCGCATCGTCGCCGAGCGCAAGCACGCACCGCAAGCTGTCCTCGCTTGCCTTTCCTTGTTGCCTTGGCGACGAGGCTGTCGAGCCGGAAATCGCCCGGACTTGTGACGGCCGCACGATGGAGGCGGCGGTGGGAATGGGGACAACGCCGGTGACCGTGATTACCGGGTTCCTCGGCTCGGGGAAGAGCACGCTGCTCGAGCACGTGTTGCGTGAGCGGCACGGCCGGCGGATCGCCGTGATCCAAAACGAGCTTGGCGCGGGCGGTTCCCTCCCCGAGCAGGTCAGCATGCTCAACGAGACGGGCGACCGCTACGACGAGTGGGTCGAGCTGCCAAACGGCTGCCTCTGCTGCGCGGTGCGCGACAAGTTGACGATCGCGCTCGAGCGGCTGATGGAGCGGCGCGGACAATTCGAGTATATCCTGATCGAGACCACAGGCGTCGCGAACCCCGGCGCGCTCGCCTCCACGTTTTGGCTCGACGACGCGCTCGAGAGCCCGCTGCGACTCGACGGCATCGTCACGCTCGTCGACGCGGCCAACGTGCTGCGGCACGTGTCCGCACGGAGCGTGGAGACGGGCCAGGTGAACGAGGTCGTGCAGCAGATCGCGTACGCCGACCGCCTCATCCTCAACAAATGCGACCTCGCGCCTTCCGCCGAGCGGCTCGACGAGGTCGAGCAGACGGTCCGAACGATCAACGGCCTCGCGCCCATCGTGCGCGCCGAGTACGCGCACGTCGACCTCGACGCGATCCTCGGCACCAGCTCCTTCCAGACGCAGCGCGCGCTCGACGTGGGCGCGAGCCTCGCGCGCGCGCGCGCCGGCGTGCTCTCGGGCGAGTGCTTGCCGTGCGCGCCCATGGAGCCGCACGGCACCGCGCGCGACGACGCTGGCAGCGGCGATGCGCATTCAATCCGCGTGCAGACGTGCTCGCTGCGCACCGACGGGCGGCTTGCGCTCGAGCCATTCAAGGCGTGGCTGTGCGATCTTCTCTGGGAGAGACCGACACGGCCGGTCTTCCGCGCGAAGGGCTTGTTGCATTTTGCAGGCGAAGACGTGCGGCCTCACGCGCTGCAGGCCGTGCACGACGTGTGGGACCTCAAGCCGTGCGGGCCGGCGCTCGTTGCGGCCGACAGCGGCGGCGACGACGGCGGACAGCGCGGCGGCGCGGCGCCGACCAACTGGATCGTCATCATCGGCGCGCGTGTGGACGCGGACGCGCTCGGGCGTGAGTTCCGGGGTTGCGTGGCGCGCGAGGGCAATGGCGGTGCGGGCGAGGACGGCGCGGAGGAGGGCGGGCTGGGCGGCGCGCACGATGTCGACGTGACGTGAGTCGAAATTTCCGGAAGTCCTATCGTTCCGCAACGCATGCAAAGTATAATGATTTCTGATAGGAAGATTGAGGCCAAATTTTGGGGTTCGCAGGCCATGGGGGAGGTCAGGGGGTTGGAGCCGAGCGACCTGCACGACCTCTCGCGCCTCTCGAACCTCTCGGAGAATGCGGTCGTGCAGGCGCTCAGGGCGCGGCTGATGGGACGTGACATCGTGTACACGCGGGTCCACCGCCTGCTCGTCGCGGTCAACCCGCTGCACGACATCCCCGGCCTCTACACGCAGGCGAGAATGGCCGTGTACAATGAGGACGCGGACGCGGACCCGCCGCACGCATACGAGGTGGCAGCCAGCTGTTACCGACGAATGCTCGAGGGAGCAGACCAGGCCGTTGTGATTACCGGTGAGTCGGGCGCGGGCAAGACCGAGACGTTCAAGAAGCTGATCGCATACCTGTCATGGCGCGCGCCGACGCCCGCGCTCGCGGCTGACGGGCACGAGTCCTTCGAGCAGCTGCTGCTGCACACGGTGCCGGCGCTCGAGTCGTTTGGCAACGCGGCGACCAAGCTCAACCACAATTCGAGCCGCTACGGCAAGTTCGTCTCGCTGTACTACACCGGCAGCGGCCGGCTCGCCGGCATCGTGCTCAAGTCGTATCTGCTCGAGAAGACGCGCGTCGTCGCGGCCGGCGCCGAGCGCAGCTTCCACGCCTTCTACGAGCTTGCGAATGGCGCGGACGCGGCGACGCGCGCGGCGCTGCACATGGACGCGCTCCCCGCCGCCACGCGCTACATTGCCGACCTCGAGCGCCACAACGCGCGCGCCCGGCCGCCCAACGGCGCGCCCGGCGCGTCGGGCGGCGCGGGCGAGCCCACGCAGCCATCGACGGCGTCGACGCGGCCGGCGGTGCGCTCGAGCGGCGGAAGCTCGACGGGCAACTCGCACGTCGCCTCGCGCCGCGGCTCGTTCTTCTCGCTCGATGCCCTGTTTGGCGGTGGGAAGCGGTCGGGCGCGCGCACCGACGCGCTGCCGACGCGCGACGACGCGGGCGAGTACGGCGCGACGCGCGAGGCGATCCACGCGTGCGGCGCGGCGGAGGCGGACGAGCTGGCGATCTGGCGGTGCGTCGGCGCGCTGCTCCACATGGGCGCCGTCCACTTTGCCGGCCAGACGCGCACGGGCGCGCGCGACGACGACGCCGAGGCCGAACGTTCCGAGGTCGCGTCCGGCGCGCGCGCGTCGCTCGGCCACGTGGCCGCGCTGCTCGGCGTGGACGCGGTCGCGCTGACGGCCGCGCTGACCACGCGCAAGATCAAGGCGGGCGCAGAGTGGGTCACGTCGCACAACTCGCCGCGCGCGTCGGCCAACGTCGCCGACGCGCTCGCAAAGGCTGTGTACGCCGGCATTTTTGCGTGGCTCTTTGACGCGACCAACTGGGCGCTGGGCGGGCACGCGGCGACGGCGGCGATCGCCGCGGCGGACGAGGACCTCTACGCTGGCGCGGCCGCCGGCCCGTCCGCCGACGCGCAGGCGAAGACGATGATTGGCCTGCTCGACATGTTTGGGTTTGAATCATTCGCAACCAACTCGCTTGAGCAGCTGTGCATCAACTTTGCGAACGAGACGCTGCAGGCGCATTTCACGCGCACGACGTTCGAGCAGGCCGCGCGAGAGGCCGCCGCTGAGGGCGTCGAGGTGAAGGAGGCCGACTTCGCGTCCGTCGACCCGACGCCCACGCTGCACCTCCTCTCCGCGAAGGCGACGGGCATCCTGTCGATGATCGCCGAGGAGTGCTTCATCCCGAAGGGCACGGACGCGTCGCTGCTCGACAAGCTGCGCGCCGCGCACAAGGCGCACCCGCGCTTCGGCGCGCCCGCGCGCGAGCGCGACACGTTCGTCGTGACGCACTACGCGGGCGCCGTCACGTACTCGGCCGGCGGCCTCCTTGAGAAGAACCGCGATCCGACGCCCGAGGACGCGGCCGTGCTGCTCGCCGGCTCGTCCGTGCCGTTCGTCGCGGCCATCTTCGCGCCCGGCGGCGCGCGCGCGGGCGCAGCCGCCGCCGCCGCCGCCGCCACCGCCGCGCCGAGCAAGTCGCGGCTGCGCTCGGGCCTTCTGCCGTCGTTCGAGGCGCAGCTGCGCGACTTGAGCTCGGTGCTCGAGGCGGCGGAGATCCGGTTCGTCCGGTGCATTAAGCCGAACAACAGGCAGCAGCCGGGCGTGTGGGACGACGACGTTGTGCGCGCGCAGCTCCGCTCGTCCGCCGTCATCGCCGCGATCGAGACGATCGCCGCCGGCTTCCCCGACCGCGTGCCGCACGCTCAGCTTGTGCGGAGATATGCGTACATCGCGCCGCGCGGCGCGCTCACAGAGGCGCAGCGCGCGGCGCCCGACGCGCGCGGCGCCGCGGCGCTGCTTGCCGCGATGGGCATCGACGCCAAGCTCTTCGCGGCGGGCACGAGCAAGACGTTCTTGCGCGCGGGCGTCACGCAGACGCTCGAGCGGCTGCGCGAGGCCAAGCTCATTAGCGCCGCGGCCAAGATTGGCGCGCGGCAGCGCGGGCGCGTCGCGCGCTTCGCGTTCTCGCAGATGCTCGCTGAGGACCGCGCGCGCAAGGCGCGCGCCGAGGCCGAGGCTGCCGAGCGCATGCACGCCGCGCAGGCGGCTGTCGACGCCGCGGAGCGAGCCGCGCGGCGTGACAGCGGCGCGGGCGTGGGCGGCGCGGGCGGCGCAAACGGCGGGCGCGTCGACATGCCGCACTTGTCCATCGACTTGTCTTCCGTCGTCGCGCGCGCGCACGAGCAGCTCGACTCGGCGCGCGAGCAGCATGCCGCCGCCGCCGCGCGCAACGCGGCAGCGGGCGAGTCTGAGGCGCTTCGCAGAGCTAAGGCGCTGCTTGAGCCGTCGTCGGAGCAGTCTGCGCGCGCGCACCGGATCGCGCGGTGGCAGGCGCGACAGGCCGCCGCGGCCGCGCTCGGCCAGACGGGTGCGGGCAGCGGCGCGCATGTCTACCGCAGGCGGCCTCCGACCGCGCCCGCCGCGCCCGCCGATGCGGACGCGTCGCAGCGCGCGTCGGCGGAGCAGTCGGCGCGCATCACGATGAGCCGCTCGATTCCGTACGAGTCGGCGTCGGTTGCGCTCTCCCTCGCGTCCGCGCTCGGCCACACCGTCGCCGAGCTCGAGTACGGCCGTTACATCGGCCTCCATCTCGACACCGTCGATGCGCCCGACCGAAAGCTCCTGTATCTCGCGCGCGAGGGGCTTGACGCCGCGTTGCCCGACGGGTGGGAGCAGCGCATGGACCCGGAGGGGCGCACGTACTACGCGAACACGAGCACGGCCGCGCTCTCGCGCGCGCACCCCGCGGACGCGCTCTACCGCCAGCGCGTGATCGAGGCGCGGTACGGCGTCGACTCGTACCTCGCGCTCGTGCTCTCGCACGTCTGCTCGGCGCACGTCGTCGACGCGCTGGCGGACCTGCGCCCGTCGCAGCTGAAGCGCGCGGCGGCGGCCTTTGAGCGCTACGACACGAGCCGCGCCGGCGTGATCAGCTTCCAGCATTTTGCCTTTGCGATCAACGCGCACGCCATCAAGCTCGACCGGCCGGAGCCGCCGTTGCCCAAAGTGCGCGCGATGTTCACGACGGCCAACCTGAGCAATACGGGCACCATCGACCTCAACGAGTTTGTGCACATGCAGCGCCTGCGCAAGGACCGCTCCAACGCGCGCAAGCGCGTTGGCGCGATGGACGCGCTCCATGCGGGCGGCGCGCTCGCAAGCCCGGGTGCGCTCGCTCGCGCCGTCGGCGCGCCGAGCGCGGACGAGCCGTCGAGCCGCGACGGCGCATCCTCCGAGGCGTCGCCTGAGCCAAGGGCCAAGGGCGGGCGCGCCGGCGGCGTCTTTCCGACCCTCTTCCAGCGCGGGCAGAGCGTTGGCGCTTGGTCGAACGCGACGAGCTCGCTGCCGGCCGGCTCGTTCCTCTCGCACACCGACTCGGCCGCCACCACGCACATGACGACGAGCGAGACCGACTCGGCAAGGCCGCACTCGATGGGCATTCGCGCGTCGGAGGACGGATTCGGCGGGGCTGAGCGCGCAGCGAGCACGCGCGCGGCGGCCGAGCGCGCGCGGCCGTCGCCGCCGCCGCCGCCGCCGCCGCCGCCGCCAGCGGTGCCAAAGTCGCGCAGGTCGCTCTGGCGCTCCTTTCGCGAGTGGTGGCAGGATCGGCGCGAACGGCGAAAGAAGGCGCGGCTCGACAAGGCGCGCGATCGCCAAAAGCGCGCGCAGGCGCGCGCGGCTGAGGAGTTCGCCACCCGTGCGCAAGGGCCGCAGCGCGTCTAGGCGCGACCTGATGTTTGTCGTTCCGAGTAAAAACAAAAAAAATTACAAAGTGGAAATCCTTTCGCGATATTTATTATTCTTGGCTTTCGTCAGCAGCCGTGCGAACGCGGACCATGCTGTCGCGCGTCGGGCGCGCGGCCTTCATGCAGCGAGCAAGCGCCGTGCCGACCGTCGCGAGGCTTGAGTTGCGCACATGCACCGCTGACGCCCGGCATGCGCGCAAATCCAAGATCTCGAAGAAGGAGGTCTTTGATGCGTTTGTGGTTCGCGCACGCGCGCGCGGGGAAGAGAAGGCGCCCGCACCTCGTGGCTCGCAGCGCGGCCGCGCCGCGCGGCTCGCAGCGCGCATGTACGCCTTGCGATGGCGCTTGCTCGGCTTTGCCGCCAGCGCGCCGTGTTCGGCCAGCTCGCTCACGGCCATCTCCCCTCGGCGCGCGCCGCCTCATCGACGCAGGCATTCGATCAGGACAAGGACGGTTTCATCACGCGCGATGAATTCCGCCGAGCGCTGCTCAAGGATTGCGCGCTGACACCCGAAGACGTGACTGGTGCGCCGCGCGACCGCCTGCGCGCAACCGTGGCTCGCACGGCTCTCCGCGTGCCGCAGCCTTGACCCCTTCTGACCCCCCCCCCCCCCCCGGGGGGTGGTGCCCCGCGGGGTAGACCTGATCAAGGAGGCCGACATTGACGGGGATGGCAAAATCAGCTACGTGGAGTTCACGCAGGTGATGCAGAGCAACCCCGCCGTCATGAAGGGCCAAATGCCCGCTGAGAAAAAAGTGCCGTACGATCGCGGATACGGCTGACCAGTGGCCGCCAACTTCAGTGATCGAAGGTACGGCTCCCTCGCACTTCAGCCGACCGTCTCGTCACCTCTCCTCCTCATCGAGCAGCGGCTTGCGCAGCGCGACGGCGGCGGCTTCAACCTCGACGCCACGCTCCGCCATCGCGCGGCGCTCGCTCCGGCGCGGCGCGCCGGCGGCGGCGCGCGCGGCGCGCCACACGTCGCCGCGCAGCGTCGCCGTGCCGACGGCGAGCACGAGAAGCGTGCCGCCGAGGTCGAGCGCAACCGCCATGTAGAGGCGCAGGTTGCCGGAGAGCGCGAGGACGCCGGCCACGAGCTTGACGCCGATTGAGAGCGCGATGTTCGCGCGCACGACTCGCCGCGTCCGGCGCGCGTGCGCGATGGCCTGCGGCAGCCTGCGCAGGTCCTCGTCAAGCAGCACTATGGACGCCGCCTCGCACGCGAGCGCGGTGCCCGTGCCGCCCATCGCGAGGCCCACGTCCGCCTCGGCGAGCGCGAGCGCATCGTTGATGCCGTCGCCGAGCATGGCGACGGGGCTGCCCGCCGCGCGGCGCTCACGCACCCAGCTCGCCTTGTCCGCGGGCAGCAGCGCGGCGCGCCAGCCGCTCAGCTCGAGCGCGCGCGCGACCGGCTCGGCGGTGCCCGCGCTCGCGCCGGTGAGCATGGTCGTCTCAACGCCGAGCGCGCGTAGCGCCACGATGGCGTCGGCGGCCTCGGCGCGCGGCGCGTCGTTGAGGGCGATCGCAAGCTCCGGCACGCCGTCGATCGCGACGACGAGGGTCGCGTCGTGCGGGCGCGCCGCGGAGAACGCGCGGAACCAGCGCTCGCCGTCCGACGCGCAGCCGGCCCACTCGAGCGCGCGCTCGTTGCCGACGAGAACGACCACGCTCTCGCCGTTGTTGCGCTCGTCGACGACGTCGGCCTGCACGCCCACGCCGTCGAGCGCGCGGAAGTGCGCGGCCTTTGGCAAGCTCACGCCGCCCGCGCCGACGCAGCCCATCGCCCGCGCGACGACCGCCGCCGCGAGCGGGTGCGTTGAACGCGCCTCGACGGCGGCCGCGAGCTTGAAGCAGCGCGCCGTCTCGCGCGCGTCGTCGTCGTCAGCGTCGCCGCCGGCCTGCGCGCTCGCGCCCGCGCCCACGCCCGCGCGGAAGCGCTCGGTGGCGACCACGGAGAAGTGGCCGGAGGTGAGGGTGCCCGTCTTGTCCGCGCCGAGCGAGCGCACGATGGCGAGCGCGTCGAGCGCGCGCGGCGTGCGGACGAGCACGCCGTGGCGCGCAGCGCTCGCGATCGCGCACGAGGTGGGCACGGGCGCGGCGAGCACGAGCGAGCACGGGCACGCGAGCAACAGGAGCGCGAGCGCGGGCTGCACCGCCGCGCCGACGGCCGCGCCGCGCAGCGCGCCCCAGCACGCGACGCCAAAGGCCGCGAGCAGCACCGCGGGCGTCCAGATGCGCGCGAAACGGTCGACGGCGGCCTGCGCGCTCGGCCGCTGCGTCTGCGCGAGCGCGACGAGCTGCGCGGCGAGCGCAAGCTCCGACTGCGCGGGCGGCGCGTCCAGCTCGAGCTCACAATAACCATGGAGGACGAGTGCGCCGGCCGCGAGCGGCGCGCCTGCGCTCACCGTGCGCGGCGCGTGCTCGCCGGTGAGCGCAGCATCAGAGACGACGGCCTTGCCGGCGCACACGCGCCCGTCCGCCAAGCATTGCTCACCCGCGCGCAGCGCAATGCGATCGCCCGCGCGCAGCTCGGAAAGCGAAACGGCTGTGCCGTCGGCTGCACGATTCGCCGTGCTCGGCTGCGCGAGGTGCGTGGCCGAGCGGAGCGCGGCGCCGACGCGCGCCATCGCGGCGTGCTCGACGAGCTGCGCCGCCGCGAAGAGCGAGACGAGCAGCGCCGCGTCGCACTCCTCGCCCACCGCCATCGCGCCGACGGTCGCGGCGAGCATGAGCGCGCGCATCTCGATCGCGACGGCGCGCGCGGCGAGCGCGACGCGCGCGATCGAGATGGCGATGGGCGCGAGGCCGAGGAGCGCGCACGCGATAAGCACTCGCCGGCCCGCGCCGTCGCTCAGCACGCCAAAAGGGCCACCGAGCGCGCCGAGCGCGAGCAGAAGCCACAGCAGCGCGGCGTGGGCGTACGGCGCCGCGGCGCCGAGCGTGTCCGCGTCCGAGTCCGCGCCGTCGGCGGCGGCGCGCGCGCCGAGAGCGAGGGCGGCGCCGAGCTGCGCGCCGTTGAGCGTCTTGGCGATCTGCTCGGGCGGCAGGCAGCAGTGCGCCGCGCAGTGCTGCACATAGACCATCTTGCTTAAAACGTTCACGTCGATCGAATCAGCCGGCGCCAGCCCGCGCAGCGGCCGGAGCAGCTTCTCGACGAGGCGGACCTCAGCGTCGCAGCAGAGGCCGCGCACGCGCAGCGCGGTGCGCACCATCGTGTGCGGCACCGCGTCCGGCGCGTCCGTGCACGCGTCGCACTTTTGCGCTACGCGTACGTCGACCACGACCGCGTCCGCGGCGGGTGCGGCCGCAGGTGCAGCGGGCGCGCCGTTGGCGCGCGGCTTGGGGCGGTACGCCTCGTTGATGAGCAGCTTGGGCTCGCAGCACCCTTTGCTCGCCTCGCCACTCAGCTCGGACGGCGGTGGCTGCACCAGCGCGCAGCGCTCGGCGGGAGCATCAGCTGGCGCGGGCGGCGAATCGCAAGGCGCGGGCTGCCGCGCCTTGTCGCAGCAGCCGCCGCCCGCGTCGCAGCACGCGTCCCCGTCGTCGCAGCCGGCGGCCTTGTCGCAGCACGCCTCCCCGTCGCAGCACGCCTCCCCGTCGCAGCCCGCCCTCGCCGCCTCGACGATGCGCGCGTTCGTCGTTGCCGGCATCATCCTGCAGGCACCACCGGCCTTCGCGTCTGCGTGCCCGCACTGGCCCTGAGGCCCGTTCCCTGCAGACAAAAATTTCTGCAGACAAAAATCGTGACGCTCTTCTGGCCCCTGTTCGATTTTGCGCCGCCATGGATTTTCGGTATCGTCACATATGCCGAAACACCAAATTTCGTAAACTTGACGCCAAAAAGTTTACAGGGAACGGGCCTGAGCCCCTGACTAGAGTCACAAGGCACTGCCAGTGCCCGCGGCTACCATCGACCATCGCCTTTCTGCCGTCGGCGGTCGACTTCAAGCGCAGCGCACCCCCTCCCAGCCGCTCTGGACGCGCTCATGCCGAGGCCGTGAGGCAGGGTCCACGTCACGCGAGGGGCAGTCGGTGTCGTATCAGCGCAGCAGTTTCGGTTTCGCCCGACCGGCGCGCGGGCCCCGCGGCGCGTCGGTGGGCTCGTCGCCGTCGGCGGCGCCGGTCCGGCCGTCACTGCCCGCGCTGGCCACACTAGGCGCGGGCTCGCGTGGCGGTGGCTGGTCGGCCCAGAGCGCGACGGCGCGCTGGAGAATGGCGGCGGCGACGCGCACGTGCCAGAGGTGGTGCTTGGACGTCTTCGCGTGGATTGTGGACGCCGCGTGCGCGAGGTCGTTGTAAGGCAGCACGTACCGCGGCCACACGACGAAAGGAAGCGCGCCCTGAAATTCGTACATGACCGTGTCCGCGCGTCCGTCGCGCGTGCCCAGAGCGCGCGCGTGGACGGCCTCGCCGCCGTCGGTTAGGCGGAGAAGCGCGCGCGCGCCGCGACGCGAGAGCACGTACGCGACGGTGCCCGGCGAGCGTACGCGCGCGCTCAGGTCGTAGGGCACGAGCGCCGAATGCCCGCGCAGCGGCGGCTCGGCGGCCGTGTCGGTGCCGTGGTACAGCTGCAGCGTCGTCCATCGTGGCGGGAGCGCGCGGACGAGCTCGGCGAGCGAGACGGGCCAGAGCGGGACGAGGCCAAGGTGCGCGTCATCCTCGAGCACGAGCGCCGCCGCGTGCCCGTCCGCCACGAGCCGCTTGGCGACGGCGAGGTGAGAGAGCGTGCAGCCGAGCTCGCCCGGCGAGCTCCACTCAAAGCCCGAGTGCACGTGCGCCGAGCCGAAGCGCTGGCGGCCGTCGACCGCGCGGACGCGCACGCCAATCACCGGTGGTGTCAGTTCGGCCAGCCGCGCCTCGAGCTGCGCGCGCCGGTCCGCGTTCTCGTCCATGTTGACAAAGTAGACGGGCAGCCCAATCGCGCCTGCGCGCGCGCCGCGCGCCCGCGCGCGCGTTTGGATCCGCGCGAGCAGCGCGTCCATCGTCGCAACGTACGAAGCGATGCGTCGCTCGTACGACGAGAGGTGCCACGCCACCGGCACCGCGACCACGAGCGCGACTGCGACGAGGGCGAGCACCACGTGCGCGCGCGCTCTCCGTCGACCCGCCGCCATGCTGCAATTCAAAAAGGTGGGCGAGGTGTTTTCCGCGCCGCTCGGAGCGGACAGCGCCATGCTGACCGCGGCGCGCAAGCCCAAGCCCTCATCCAAGCCGAAGAAGGTGCGCGCGCGGCGGCGCGAGCGCGCGCAGCTGGCCCGCCCGTGCACACAGCGCGCGCGCCTGTCGGAGCCCTGCCCGTGCGCCCTGACGTGCAGTTGCGCCGCGGCCCCGGCCCATGCACTCGCGCGCCTCCGCGCTTTCGCGCGCCGCCCGCGCGCCGGCGGCCGCGCAGGATGCGGCGCCGGTCGACGTGTTCTGGTTCCCGCACCAGACGGAGGGTTACGTTCTCGGCGACGTGCTCGACAAGATTGGGCACGGCGACATTGCGCGCGTGCGGCTGCACCTGCCCGACGGCGAGACGCGCGTCGAGACGCTCGGCATGGCGATCGCGCGGCCGGTCAACCCGCCAAACCTGGACGGCGTGGGCGACAACACGCAGCTGATGCACCTGCACGAGCCGTCGCTGCTGCACAACGTGCGCTACCGCTACGAGAAGGACCTGATCTACACGTACACGGGCTACATCCTGATCGCGGTCAACCCGTACAAGCAGCTCGGCTGCTTCTCCGACGCGGACATGCACGACTACATCGGCAAGTCGATCGGCGTGAAGGCGCCGCACCTGTTTGCGATCGCTGACCGGGCGTACCGCTCGATGAAGGTTGACGGCTGCTCCCAGTCGGTGATCATCTCGGGCGAGTCGGGCGCGGGCAAGACGGAGTCGTCGAAGATCGTCATGCGCTACCTCGCGCTCGCCGGCCGGCCGCCGGCCAACAAGCTCAAGGACTCGGACGAGCGGCGCGCGTCGGAGACGTTGACGCAGCTGTCGGAGAAAGTGCTCGGCTGCAACCCCATCCTCGAGGCCTTTGGCAACGCCAAGACCGTGATGAACAACAACTCGAGCCGTTTCGGCAAGTTCACGCGTATCCATTTTGACACGCGCAACTGGCTCGTCGGCGCGGACATTGTCACCTACCTGCTCGAGCGCAGCCGCGTGGTGCTGCAGTCGCCCGACGAGCGCAACTTCCACATCTGGTACCAGATGCTCGCCGGCCTGAACGACATTGACAGGCAGGAGTTTGCCCTTGAGCATATCCAGCACTACACGTGCGGCCGGCCCGCGCCCGCGAGCCGCGCGCGGCCGCGCCGCGCGCCGACTTCCGAGCGCGACGCGCCGCACCCTCCGCGCGCGCAGCGCCCCGCGCCCCGCCGCGGCCGCCGACGCGCGCGCGCGTGCCACGCCGCGCCGCCTGCGTCGCGCGCGCGCACACACGGGCAGCTACCTGGCGCAGTCGGGCTGCTCGGAGATCGACGGCGTCGACGACTCCGACTGCTACTCGGAGCTCGTCGCGTCGATGCACACGTGCGCGATCGACGCGGCGACGCAAAAGTCCATCTTCCGCGTGCTCGCTGCGATCTTGCACATGGGCTCGCTCCAGTTCGGGCCGCTCGGCGGCGCGGGCGGCGAGCACTCTGACGGCTGCCGCCTCATCCATGGCCGGCCGCTGAGCGTCGCGGCGCGGCTGCTCGGCTGCTCCGAGCCCGTCGCGCTTGACGGCCTCACGCAGCGCACGATGACCGTCGGCGGCGGCGCGGCGGGCAAGGCGGCGGAGACGTGCAAGATCCCGATCAAGGCGACGGATGCGCACTACGCGCGCGACACGCTGTGCAAGTGGCTGTACGCGGCGCTCTTCTCGTGGCTCGTCGGTCGAATCAACGGCTGCCTGCTCACGCAAGCGCAGACGCGTTCGACCATCTCCGTGCTCGATATCTTTGGCTTCGAAGTCTTCCTCGTGAATTCATTCGAACAATTATGCATCAACTTTGCCAACGAGAAACTGCAGGGCCACTTCAACGCGTGCATTTTCAAGCAGGAGCAGGAGATCTACATCCGCGAGGCGATCAAGTGGACGCCCATTGACGAGCCGAACAACGAGGAGTGCATCGCGATGCTCGAGCAGAGGGGCGCGGCGACCGTCCCGCCGGGCATCTTCCACCTCCTCGACGAGCAGTGCCGCCTCGCCGGCGCGACGGACCAGGCCTTCACGCGCAAGGTCTACGAGCTGCACTCGGCGTGCAAGGCGCTCTCGCGCCCGCGACTTGGCGGCCGCCGGCCGGGCGCGCGCGAGGGCCTCTCGGAGGACGAGGCGTTTGTCGTGCGGCACTATGCGGGCGAGGTGAGCTACTGCACGGCCACCTTCATCGACAAGAACAACAACGTGCTGCACGCCGACCTCGAGGAGGTGGTCATGTCCACCACCGACCCCTTCTTGCGCGAGGTCCTCGCGGGCGCGCCGATCTCGAGCGGCGGCGCCGGCAGCGGCGCGCGGGAAAATGGCGGCACGAGCCGCACGCCTGCGTCGAGCCGCTTCCAGTCGGTGTCCGGGCAGTTTGTCCGGCAGCTCGGCGAGCTGATGGGCATGCTGCGGCAGACCAACTCGCATTTCGTCCGGTGCATCAACCCGAACACGCACAAGCGCGCGGGCCAGTTTGATGGCGGTCGCGTGCTCGCGCAGCTGCGCTGCTCGGGCATGATTGAGGCGCTCCGGCTGATGCACGCGGGCTTCCCGACGCGCTGCCCCTACGACGACCTGTACGAGCGGTACAAGGAGATGATGCCGCGCTCCATCGCCTCGCTTGACTCCCCGTCCTTCTGCGAGGTGCTGCTGATGGCGCTGGGGCTAGACCGCGCGGACTACCAACTGGGCATCACCAAAGTCTTCTTCCGCGCGGTCAGGCGCCGCGCCGCCGCCAGCGCCGCCGCCAGCGCCGCCGCCAGCGCCGCCGCTAGCGCCGTCGCGTTGCCGTGCCGGCACGCACCCTCCGCGATGCCCGCAGGCGTGGGATGTGACCGCCGCCATTGCTGTTGGCGGCGGCGCGGAACACGCGCGCGTGCACGCCACCATCTCAACCCAACGCGCGCGCGCGCGCGCGCGCGCGCGCGCGCACGTCCTTACCCACGTGCGCTGCGCGCGGAACACGCGCACGCCAACACCCGCCGCTGCCCGCCATCGCGCGTGCAGGGCAAGCTCGCGTTTCTCGACGAGCTGCGTTCGTCAGAGTACGAGGAGCTCGCGCCCGACATCGTGAATAAGGCAAGGCGCTGCGCGCGCGACGCGGCGCGCGCATCGTGCGATGGGGCATGCCGGGCGGCTCGCTCAGCGCGCGGCCGCGCGCCGCGCGCGCCGCGCGTACCTCCCGCCGCTGTTCGTATCTCCCGCCGCTTTCTAAAACCCGCGCGCCCCGACTGCACTGCGCGCACTGCGCCCACCGCCGTCGCACGATGGCGGGCAGGTGCGGATCTGGCTGATTCGCAAGCGCTTCCGCAGGCACACGATCGCCGTCGTCGCCTACCTGCGCATCGCCGCCACGCTGCGCGAGCTGCGCGCGCGCGCGCGCATCCGCCGCCTCTTCGGGGTCGTAACGCTTTTGACGAACCGGCCAAAGCTGTCGTTACGGCGTGCCAAGGAGCTCGTGCGCACGCGCGCGGCCGTGTGCCTGCAGGCGGCGGCGCGCCGGCAGATCGTCGTCGCGCGGCAGCACCGCCAGCTGTGGGCCACCTTCCTCGTGCAGCGTACGTCGCGCGGGCTGCTCGCGCGCGCGGCGACGCGCGCGCCGCTCGCGGCGGCGCGCGAGGCGCGTCGCCTCGACGCGCTGCAGCGCTCGGCGGAGGAGGAGGCGGCGAAGCGCGCCGCGACCAAGCTGGAGCTCGCGCGCGTGCGCGAGCTCGCCAACGCCGCCAATGCCGGCCGGCTCGGCGCGGTGCCTGCCGGCGGCGGCCGGTTCCATGACGCGAGCCGTTACGCGAGCCGCCATCGTGCGCCTCCGCCGCCCCCGCTCCCGCCCGTGCCGCCACCGCCGAGCGACGGCGCGAGCGACGAGGAGGTGGCGATATACCGCGCGGCGCTGCTCGCGCGCCAGCGCGCCGCCGCCGACGCCGCCGACGCCGCCGCCGTCGCCGCGCACCACCCGCCGTCGCTCGGCGGCGGCGGCTTCGTGCCCGCCGCGGCGCTCGTCGCGTGCGAGGAGCGCATTGCGCGCCTCGAGGAGAAGCTCGCCGCCGTCGTGCGGATGATGCAGACCGAGCAGGAGCGCGTCGCGCTTCTCGAGGAGAAGCTCGCCGCGTCCGCCGGAGGCGCGCAGGCCGGCGCGATGGCGCCCGCCGACCTCGAGGCGCACATCCGGACTGTGATGGATCGGGCAGTCCGGGAGCGAGAGCGCGCTACGCAGGGCCCCGCTGCGGGCGCGCCCTCGCCTGCGCTCGCCGCCACCGCCGGCGGAGGTGGCGGCAGCGGCGGCGGGAGCGCCCGGCGGCAGTCGGCGGTCGGCGCGGGCGTCGCCAAGGGCACGTGGTCTGTCGGCCTTCTTGATCTTCTTGGTATGGCCGGCACGCGCGACGGACTGGGCGCGGCTGACGGCCGGCAGAACGTCGACTCGCGCGGGGGCGTGGGCGGCGCGCAGCGCTCGCAGCGCGCGTCGTTCGCGGCGCAGGGCGGCGGTGCGCGAAGCATTATCCCGCCGCCAAACGACGCGCTCTCTGGCCTGCAGGCCGCCGCGCGAGCGATTCAGCTCCACTTTGGCGCGGACGCGGGCGGCGCCGTGCCGCTCAACGACACGACCGTTGAGTTGGGCGACGACGCGGCGAACAAGGAGATCGCCGTGCTCGTGCGCGGGCAGCTGTGCACCGCGCTCTCACGCGTGATGCTGCACGGCTTTAAGAGCTTTAAGCTCATTGGCCGCTATCACATCTGGGACTTTGTCCAGTCCGCGGCGGACGCGGTGCGCCACCGCGCGCGCGTGCGCGCGTGCGCGTGACCTTGTGACCGGCGCGCGTGCCTCACGGCCGCGTGGCATCCCGCGCACTGCGCCGCGACGCGCGCGCCGCCCGTCGCGCCATGCGCGCAGGTGCACGAGATGGGCTTGGCACTCGGCAGAGAGCTCACGCCGGGAGAGGCTTCACTCACGATGGCGGTCGTGCAGGTACGGCCCCGGGCAGCAGCATGGCCGCCCGTGCTCCTGTGCCCTCGGCCTTGGCCGAGCGGTCCTGTACTCCCCCGCTCCCCCCCCCCCCCCCCCCCACCCCCCACCCCCCACCACCCGCCACCACCCGCCACCACGCCCCAACCCCCACATCCGTCCCCAACCGCCTCGCACCGCCACCCTCCGCCCGGGCCGCCACCCTCCGCCCGCGCCCCCACCCTCGCCCGCTGAGTCTGTCAGCCGCCCGCCCCCAACCGCCGCGCACCGCCACGCAGGTGAACGAACACGAGGGGATGGCAAACAACCCGAATATTAAATTCCGATCGTTTGTCTGCCAGGGGCTCAACGACCTGCTGCTGCACGAGTGGATCGCCATCCTCACGCGCGACGAGCCGACGATGACCAAGTTCTACGAGACGTGGGCCTTCGTTCGCGCGTCCGAGGTGCGCCTGGCACGCCCGCGAGCGCGCGCATGCCCGCGCCGTCGGCGCGGCTGCGTGGCCGCGCGTGCTTGCATGGCTTCGGGCCACGCTCACGGTACGCCTGCCCGCCATGCTGCCCGCACGCCGGTCCTGCCGCCTCGCAGAGCGCACTGAGCCAGGTGATGTGCACCATCGAGCCGCTTAGGAAACTGCCCTTCCGCCTCTCGCTTGACTATGAGATCACCCGCTGGGACCTGTGACTGGGATTGCGTGTCTGATGTTGCGTGCGTCCCCTGAGGGTCCGTCAAGACGCGTGGGTCTAGGCACGGCCACGCCCGTGCGAGCGGGCGTGCCCTCAACTCGGCCCAGCTCGCGTTGGTCAGGATGAGCGGCGCAGCCGTGTCGACGCACGCGCGCGCGCCCTTGGTACCACGCCGTGCAGCACGCGCGCACGGCGGCGCTCGCGATCGCCGGATCTGCCGAGCCCGCAAATCCGGCCAGTGCGTCGCGCAGGATGGGCCCTCACCTTTGCGAGCCATATTTTGAAGTCAGGCGGAAGCGGCATCTGGGCGTGCGCGGCAGCTGGACCCACGGCTTGGAGTACAATTGCACGCGGCAGTAGGGCGCGTAGGGCGCCGGCCCGCCCGGCTCACCGCGCAGTGCCATGCGACGCAGAAGGCTAGCGGGCATATTCCTCGACTTTTCAAAACGTGAAATGAGGCGGGACTCTCAGCGCCAGCCGCCCGCGCACGCGCCGCGCCCCTCCGCCGTGCCCGGCGCGCACAGGTTGCACGTGCACGGTCGCGCTAGGTCTAACCCGTCCTCGCCGCGCCCGTCGCCGACCTCGCCGCCGGCGGGCGCGGCCGCCGCGCGCGGGCGCATGATCTGCGCGAGCGAAAAGGCGAGGTCGTCGGCGGCGGTGCAGTCGTGCACGAGCCGCGCGAGCGCGTCGGCCTGCGCGGGCAGCGAGCCGCCGCCAAGTATCCGCTGCAGCTCGACGCCGCGCGTCTCGCCGCACCGCGGGTCGCCGCGGCCGCTCCGGCCGCCGCAGCAGGGCCACGCGCTGAGCGGCAAGGGCACGAGACACGTCAGGCATGGCGCGGGGGGCGCGTCGTCGCCGATGCGCGCGAGCTCGCGCTCGACGCGCGCGCGCTCCGCAATCGCGAGCGCGACGGCCTCGTCGTACAGCGCGCCGGCGCCGAGCGGCCGCGTCTCGTTGCGATCAGCGGCCACGTCGAAAGCAAGTGGAGGGTTGTGCCAGTCGAGCGAACTGTCGTCGCAGCCGCAGCCGGACTGCGCGCCGAACGGCGCACGCTCGGCCCAGCCCGCGCGCGGGCAGCACTGCTCGCATACGTCGGGCGCCCACCCGCCGCGCGGGCCGCCCGGCAGGTCGTCCGGTTGGGCCCAGCGTTGCGTCGCCCAGAGGATTTTAATGTTGCGCACGCGCGCGCCGATCACGCGCGCGCCGCAGAAGTGAAGCTGCGCGCGCGTCGCGCCCAGCCCGTCCGGCCCAATCAGCCACGGGTTGAAGGCCGCCACCGCCGTGCGCAGAAAGCGCGACTGGTCGACGCCGTCGAGCGCGCGCAGCGCGGCGCGAGCGGCTGGCACGGGCGCGCGCGCGAGCGAGATGATCGTTGGCAACCAGTCGAGCGAGCGGACGGGCGCGTCGGAGACGGTCGCGGCGGGCACGAGCCCACGCCAGCGCACGATGGCGGGCACGCGCAGCCCGCCCTCCCAAACCTGCCCCTTGCCGCCGCGCAGGCCGCCCGTATGGCCGGACTCGGCGCGGCCGGACTCAAGCGCCGGCCCACTCACCGCTGCAAAGACGACGAGCGTTGACTCGGCTTGACCAAGCGCGTCGATCTCGGCGAGCAGCGCGCCGAGCGTCTCGTCCAGCTCGGCGAGCGCCGCGCCGAACCGCGTGCCGTCGGGCGCGCCATGCGCGGCGAATTGCGGCGCCGCAGGGTGTGGGTCGGCGAAGACGTGCAACCATGGGCGGCGGTGCGCGGCTGCGGCCTGGATCGAGCGAAGCGCGTGCTCGCGCAGGTTGGCCGCGAGCCCGTGCATGTACGTCGGCTGCTGCACGATCGTCGAGTTGGCGATTAGGGGACACCACGCGGCCGAGCGCGCGTACCCAGCGGGCGGCTGCGCGCGACCCGCGCCGCGCGCGCGCGCGCAGCCGTCCGTGCCGCACGGCGCGGGACGCGGGTCGCACAGGCCATTGTGCGCGAGCGGCAGGACAAGCGACGTGTCGAAGCCGTGCTGCGCCGGCAGCAGCGCGAACGTGAGGTTGCGCGCGCCACGCGGCTCGCGCACGCCGTCGCCGTCGCCGCCGCCGCGCCTCGCCTCACGCGCGCGCGCGAAAAGCTCGGCCAGCTCGCCGCCGCGCGCAACGTCGGCGTCGGCGCGCGCGGCGGCGCCATCGTCCGCACCGTCGGCCGCGCCCACGCCCAGCTCCCACACGCCCGAGAAGCCCGTCTCGTAGCCCGCGGCGCGAAGGATGGCGGCGAGCGTGGCTTCGGATCGCCGGAGGCCGGCGGGCGCGCCGGTGGCCCACTGCGAGCGCTGCGGGCCCGCCTCGCCGCCGGCGAGGCCGTAGCGCGCGGGGTAGCGGCCGGTGAGCAGCGCCGCGCGCGCCGGCGTCGAGTGCGCCTCGGTCAAGTAGTGCGTGAGCATCAAGCCGTCCCGTGAGAGCTGCGCGAGGTGTGGGGTCGGTTGGGCAGGCAGCGACCGCCCGATCGCGTGCCGCGCGAAGACGCTCGGATCGGCATAGCCGAGGTCGGCGGCGAGGTAGAGGAGCACGTTGGGCCGCGCCGCCGCCGCCGCCGCGGGCGACGCCTCCGCGCCCGACGGCGGCTCGGCGCGCACGGACGCGCCGCCGAGCGTCGACGCGGCCACGTCGTTCTCGTCGCGCCTGTGCGCGTGGCCGAGCAGGCGGCGGCGACCGCCGCGCGGCTCGCGCCGCGCGGTGCCGTCCGCACCGGCCATCAGCCAATCGGCAAGCACCACAAGCGGAGGCGCGACGAGACCGGCGGTTTCGCGAGGCGTAACGGTCAGCGGGTCAAAATGGCGACCGAGGAGCGCTCCGGACTCGAGCGCCGCAACGAGCGCCGCGAAGAGCAGCATGCCGCACAGCGCACAGCCAGCGGTCGCGCGTGCGCGCATGCGTGACCGTGCAAGCTCCGCGTCACCGTCACCGTCACCGCCACCGTCACCGTCACCGTCACCGTTGTCCGCCGGCCGTTTTGCCGCAGCTTCGGCCACGCCGGCAGCGCGCGCGTGCTGCACGCGCGCTGCGTCTGCAGCCGCGGCCAGCGCCGTGGTGGCGCCTGCCGCGCGTGGTGCACTCGCCTCACCCACGGGCAGGCCGAGAAGCACGCGCCGCGCGAAGAGCACGCGCGCCTCTGCCGCGGCGACGCGCGCGGCCGCGTCGGGCGCGCGCTCGTCCGAAGCGGCCGCGCGCCGCTCGGCACGCAGCTCGCGCTCGAGGTGTAAAATGTCGGCGGAGGTGAGCGGCTTCTCTGTGCCGCGCCGCCCGTCCATTGAAACGGCCGACGCCTCGTCGAACACCGTGCCTACCACCGTCGCCGCCCCGCAAGCGGAGCGCGAGCGCGCGCCGTCGGGCGCCGCCGCCGCCGCCGTCGCCGCCGCCGCCGTCGCCGTCGCCGCCGCCGCCGCCGCCGGCGGCGAGTCGGCCGCCGTCGCCGGCGGCAGTGGGTCGGCCGCCGCCACTGGCTGCGGCTGCGGCTGCGCCGGCGGCGCCCGGAGCGAAACGGACGGGAAATTGCGCTTGAAGGCGGCCGCAGGGGAGAGCTCGGGCTCGCGCGCGGCCAGCGGCGTAACGGCCGCCGTAACGGCCGCCGTAGCCGCAGCGGCACCGCGAGGCTCGGGCGCGCGCGCCTCTTTCTGCGCGCCCGCCTCCTCGTCGTCCGCCGCGCTCACCGCCGCGCCCGCCGCCGCGCCCGCCGCCGCGCCCGCCGGCCGCCGCGCGCCTCGCGCCTCGCGCAGTAGCGCGAGCGCAGGCACCACAATGCACAGCGAAACGGCGACCGCATACACGAGCGCGCGCGCCCACAGCCACAGCGGGCGTGTTCGAGTCGATGTGCCCGGCGGCAGTGGCCACGTGCCGTCGGCCGACGCCATGCTGAGCAAGCATGGCGGCGCAGATCCGCCGAGCGGCGCGCCGCTCCCGCCGCCGCCGCCGCGCACGCGCGGCGCGGCGCCCGCGGGCGCGCCGGCAACGTGTCCGCCGCCCGCGTCTGGCCGGAAATCGGTAAATTGCGGTAAATCGGTAAATTGCGATGTGACGCGCGGGACAGGCGCGTCGGAGTGGACGGGGCGGTGGTATCTGTAGTTGCCCTCGCGGACCACGCCGCGGGCGTCGGCCTCGCCCAGCGAGCCCGCGTCGGCCTCGCTGCCCGCGTTGCGCGCGTCGGTGCGCGCGTCGGCCGCCGCGCCGCCTGCCGCGCCGCTCGCCGCGCGCGCGGCGGCGACGGCGAGCATGGCGGCGCGGTCGCATGCGTAGCTGAAGAAGCGCACGCCCGCGCGCGAGCCGTTGCCCAGCGGGTGCGCGCACCCCAACTCGAAGCACGCGCCGCCCAGCCGGCCACCGCGCGCGGCGAACGTAACGGCCGCGTCGGCCGCTTCGGCACCGACGCGCGGCAGGCAAATCATATCGCACGATGCGCAGTCGGGAGCGCAGCCAGGCATGGGCAGCAAGTGGTACGCGTCATCTCGGCCAGGCGCGCAGCTCGCGCCGCCCGGCCACGCATCGCCGCGCCGCCAGCCCGCCGCGCGCTCGGCGGCCGCGGCCACGGCGCTCGCATCGGCGGCTGAGCGGCCCGGCGGGCTCGGTGGCGGCGACGACGGCGGCGCGAGTTCGGCGGGTAATTGGTCGACGTCCGAGCGACTGCGAAAGACCTCGTGCGTGTGGTGGATCCCGATCAGCTCAACACTCGGCGCGAGCACCCCCTGCGCGAGGTGCGAGCGCCGGTCGCCCGGCTCGCCGACAGAGCGGTGCGCCGCGCGGCGGCCGCCGCCGACGAGGTCCGTCCAATTCCAGTTGTGCTCGATGCCGAGGGGCGCGGGCGGCGCGCGCGGCAGGCCGCGCGACAGCGCGACGAGCGCGACCGCGAAGCCCGCCACGAGCGCCAGCGCGAGCGAGGCCGCCGCCTTCGCCGTCATCGCGGCCTGTGCCGCCGGCGCGGCTGGGCTTGAAATGCCGGCGCCAGCTGAGGAATGAACTATGCCGTTGGACGAGCCAGTGACTGAGTGACTGGCGACGCAAAGTTGCGCACAGTTGCTCGAACAGGCGGGCACAGTTGGTGTCGACTCCGAGACGGCGGCGATGCAGCCTCTGCCTCCTCGAGACGAACGATGAGGCCAAAGAGGGGCCGTCACTCTCCGCCTCCGCCTCGCACAATGTTCTCCACGGCGCGCGTCCCGTTCTGCACGAGCTGCTCGTAGTGCTCGGGCCGCGAGAGCGTGTGCGCGTAATCAATGTACCACTGCCGGTGCGAGCGATACTGCACGTACAACGCAAACGCGATCACGACGAAGATCTGGATCGCAATGGTCACCGCGCCGATCGACACGGCGACGAGCGTCATCGTGCGCGAGTAGGCGTGCGAGTCGAGGTCGTACTGCTTGCTCGAGGCGGCCGTGCCCAACGCAACGCCACGCGCGCCGCGCCGCTTCCGATGGTACCGGAACGCGAGCGCGCGGTCGAGCCGCTCGTCGAACTCGGCCTGCGTCAAATCGACCCCATCAAAGTAGGCCTGCAGGGCTACGTCGCATGCGGTCGAAGTCTCCTCGGCGTCGACGAGCCCTGCGCGCGCGCGCGCGCCGCGCACGTCAATTTTCGCGCGCGCGGACGCGTGCGCGCGCGTCATGCCGCGCGCCGCAAACTCGGAGGCGTGCGCCGGCCACACGAGCCCCGAGACGTGCGGGCTCCGAAACCGGCCACGTGCGCGCTGTCACGCCCCCCCTCCCCCCCCCTCTTCCAACCAGAGCGCGCGCATATGGGAGGCGCGCGCGCACCGGGATAATGATAGTGGCAGCAGCAAGTGGAGCACAGCCAGTGATCGCACCAACACTGACCACAGCGCACGGTGCCGCGCGCGTCGACGAGCGGGCCGTTACACGGGCAGCGTTGTCTGCCGACCACCTCGCCAAAGGGCTCCCATACCCAGCAGCAATGCCACTGGGTCGCGCACGGGACCCTGCGAAAGCCAAAAGAGCCGCGGTCAAAGTAGTGCACGCGCACGTCGTCCGCGTTCCACGAGCCGCAGCCGAGCACGCCCCACGGGCAGCGTACCGTCGGGTAGTTCACCTCGACGCGGTTGTTATACACGTGGAAATAGGCGCGTAAGTCTGCGCCGGGCGCGGGCGCGGGCGCGGGCGCGGGCGCGGGCGCGGGCGCGGGCGCGGGAGTGGGGCCAAGGACGTTGGCGCGGGCGCGGGCGCGGGCGCGGGCGCTTGCGCTTGGTGCGCAATTCGCGCGAGAGCGCTGGCTGACGGCGACGAGGGTGCAGCTTGTCCGGACGAGTATGCAGCTTGTCTGGACGAGGGTGCAGCTTGTCCGGAAGAGGGTGCAGCTTGTCCGGACGAGGATGCAGCTTGTCCGGACGAGGGTGCAAGCTCATCCGGACGAAGGTGCAGGGGGCGGACACGGCCGAGCAGGGCCGGTGCTGCGCGCGCCGCGCGCGCACCGTAGCCCTTGGAGTGCCAGAGGATCGGCTGGTCCCACGAGGAGACACCTGCCGGGCAGCCGGCGCACGTATAGACGCGCCAGAGGTCGTAAGCGTATTGGAAGATCATCACGGGGAACGGGCACGCAAGGGCGTATGCGCACGGCGACTGCGCGACGATGTGGTCCTTGAAGCGCAGCGAGACGCGCGCCGTGTACAGGATGCGCTGAGGCCGGTGCGAGGCGAGCTGCGCGTTCGGTGCGTAGTTGTCACGATCTGTCAGCCAAAGGCCAATCTGGTCGGGGATCTGCACGTTGGCGTCGTGGTTGCGGAGCAAGCGCACGTCCGCGCGGTCGAAGCCGGATGAGCGACCACGCAGCAAGTGCGGCGGGCCGCTCGTGCTCAGGCTGGGGCTGGCCGAGCCGGGGCCCGCGCAGCCGACCGGCTGCGCGTGCGCGAAGAGATTTGCGAGCGAGCGCGCGCTGCCCGGCTGGTGGCGCGGCGGTGACGTCGCCACACCGCCGCCGTCCGCCTTGCCCGCCCGCGGCAGCCCATGGTAGCGCGGCTGGTCGAAGCGGAGGCGGAGCGGCCGCCAGTGGTCCGCCCGCCGCTGGCGCGCGCGGAGGTACGGATCCATGGAGGCCGCGGACATAATGGCGGTGCGCAGCCTGACGCGCGCGCGCGAAGCGCCCGCCGTCGGCGACGGTGCGCGCGCATGCTCCGCGCCAGCTGGCGCGCGGCTCGCCTCGTCCACGCAACCGGGCGCTCCACCGCTATCTGCGCCGCCGCCGCCGCCGCCAGCACCTTCGCCGCCACCGCCGCTGCCGAGCGCGTCCGTGGAGGGCGCGAGGGCAATCTGGATGTGCTGTAAGTTGAGCGCCGCTCGGTCGGCCGCGTTCAGGTCGACGCTGTTGCGCAGCTCCGTACGTTCGGGCGACGCGGGAGCGAATCCGGGCGGCGGCGGCACGGACGCGTACGCTCCGACGCGGGTCGCGCCGGGGACCTGGGGCGTGTGGGCGGTCGGAGCGGGATCGACAAAGCCGAGAGGCGCGGCGACTGGCCCGCGCGGCGCGTCGCCACCCTCGACGGCCGTGCTCGCCTCATCCGGGTACGGAAGGGCGTAGCTCATTGCGGCGCGCCCTCGAGTGTGGTCTTGTCGCTCGGATGACGCCCAGTTGAAAGGACGGGTCGTAACCCGTCAGTTTATTAAAGCAAGGACATCACAAGGATTTCAAATGGTTGTACGGCAGGAGGTGCCGCGCGGCGTGCGCCGGTCGGGCGAGCTGCTCTCCCAACGCGCGCCGGTCGAGCACGACTCGGCGCACGCGCACGAGGACGCAGACCTTGTCAGCAAGGTCGCGCCACTGCCGCACAAGTACAATTACCGCACGCCCTGCTTCCGCGACCTGCAGACGCAGAACGCGTACTTGCGCGGCCAGGTCGCAAAGCTGAGCGCGGAGACGCGCGACGAGGCGTCGGAGCTCGAATACTACAAGGGGCAAGTGCACGAGCTCACCGTCCACCGCGCCGTCCTCCACAAGGAGAACGAGCGCCTCCTTGCCGAGCGGCGTGCCGTCGAGGAGGCGGCCGCGCGCAACGCCGCGAGCCACGATCGGCACCTCGAGCTCGCGCAGTCGGCGACGCGGCTGCGCACGCAGCTCGAGGACTCGCTCGCGCTGAACGATTCGCTGCGCGACGAGCTGCGCGCCGCCGCGCTCGCCCGCGCCGCCGACGGTGTGCGCGCACAGGCGCTCGAGCGCGAGCTGGGCACGATGGAAGCGGAGCTGCGCGCCGCGACCGCGCGAGGGCGCGCGCTGCGCGACGAGGCGGCGAGCAGCGCGCACCAGCTGCGACAAGCGCATCTGCTGCTGAGCAAGACGCAGGACGTGCGCGCTGCTCGCCGCCTCGTCGAGCCGCGCCACGGCCGCGCGCGCGCCGCTCACGCCGCACCCGCACCCGCCGCGCCCCGCCGCGCCGCGCCGCGCGTCGCGCAGTCGCACTCCAACGCGAGGAGCAAGCTTGACGAGCTGAGTGCGCAGCACGAGTCGATGAAGGCAACGTTCCGCGCGCAGGCCGCGCTCACCGAATCCCTCGACCAGCAGCTCCGCCGCGCGCGCGACGACGCGCGCGGCAACGCGACTGGTCACGAGAACACCGCGCACGACCTGACGCGCGAGCGCGAGGCGCACGTGGGCACGCGCCAGGCGCTCGCCGCCGCGCAGCTCGAGGTGGAGCGCCTGCAGCAGAAGCTCGATTGGTGCGCGCGCCGCGCGTCGCCTGCCGCGCCTCCAGGCCTTGTCGAGCCCCCACCGCGCAGCGCGCGCTGCGCTCTTTCGGATTCCGGCGGATTCCGACAGCGATTCCGTCGCCCATGGCGCGCAGGATGGCCGAGAAGTACGGCGAGGAGGAGCTGGGCCGGGGCTCGGCTCAGATCAAGCTGCGCGACGCGCACGAGCAGATCGCGGCGCTACAGGCGCGCATGTCCCTCTATTCGCAGTGGGTCGGGGTGGGCGGGCAGGACGCGGTCAAGATGCGGCAATGGTCCAAGCACGACGCGCGGCTGCGCGAGCACCTGACGCACGAGCGCGATCAGCGCGACAAAGCGTGGTTCCGCGCGGAGGACTTGCGCGGCGGTGCGCGCGCGCTCGCCTGAGACCGCGCGGCTGGGCGGACTCGGAGAACAAAAATCGGAGGCCTTCTGACGTCCCGTCCCTTTCGACAGTAGCCGCCCCCGGTTGGGCACCGTCCGCCGCCGATATGCTCGAGCGCGTACGCCTGGGCGCGCAGCATGTGGCGAGCCGCGTGCGGCGCGGCGCAGCGCGTACCGACGAGCGCGCCGCCGCCGCCGTGCACGCCGAGCTCGCCGCCGCCTCCGGCGCGAGCGTCACGCGCGTGAGCGACGTGCGCACTCTGTACGAGTTGGGCGCCGAGCTGGGCCGCGGGCGGACGTCGACGGTGTTCGAGGCGGTCGAGCGGACGAGCGGGCAGCGCGTCGCGCTTAAGACCCTCTCCACCGCCACGCTCGCTGCCGACCGCGAGGAGCTCGCCTCCGTCGGCTGCGAGCTGCGCGCAATGCGCGCGCTGCCGCCGCACCCGCACATTGCACAGCTGCGCGGCGTGCTCGTGAGCGGCGAGCACGTGGCGCTCGTTCTCGAGCTCGTGTGCGGCGGCGATTTGCTTGGGTCGATCGAGCGCGATGGCGCGTACACGGAGGCGTGCGCGCGCTGCATCCTCGCACAACTCGCGTCCGCACTTTGGCATTGCCACGCCCATGGCGTCTGCCACCGAGACGTCAAGCCGGAGAACGTCTGCTTCGTGCGGACGGACGGGTGTGGCGAGCGGCCGGTCGTCAAGCTGATCGACTTTGGTCTCGCCGACTTCTTCGCCGCTGCCGAGCCGCCGTCAGACGGCGACGACGGGCTGCGCGGACTCGCGGGCACGGCCGTCTACGCAGCGCCCGAGGTCATGGCGTGGTACTGGGAGGAGGACGCAAACCTGGGCGACGCGGGCACGCAGCCGGGCAGCCGGACTAAGCCGGCCGGACTCGTCGCGGCGCCGTACGGCCGCCGGTGCGACGTGTGGGCTGCGGGCGTCGTGCTGCACGCGGCGCTCGTCGCGGAGTTACCATTCGGCCAGGCGCTGCCAATTGACGAACTCCTCCATCGATGTGCCCGGATCGGCCCGGACTGGTCCGCGCCAGGCTGGGCGGCAGTCTCGGCGGGCGCGCGAGAGCTCGTCGCGTCGATGCTCGCGCCGCGCGCCGACCAGCGCCCGCATGTGCGGCAGCTGTGCGAGCATGCGTGGCTGCGCGACGAGGTCGCGCGCGTTGGCCGCTCGGTCGCCGCCGCCCGGGCGGACGCGCACGCGGACGGGCTCGCGCGCGCATTCGGGCCGGGGCGCGTGGCGCTTGCGCTGTGCGTCGACGGGTGCTCGGGCGCTGCGGCTGTCCGGCTGCGCGTCGGCGCGGTCCGGCCAGCGGATGGCGGCGGCCTTTTCAGAATGGCGGCCGCGACCGTCGGCGCGCGCGGGGGCGCGCCCCGCCTTCAGCCGCCGCCGCCGCCGCCGCCGCCGCCGCCGCCGCCGCCGCCGCCGCCGCCGCGCGCTGCGGCTGTGGCCGCTGCCTCGGCCGCCGCGGCGGACGCCGGCGAGCCCGGCGCGCCTGACGACGACGCCGCGCTTGAGCTACTTGGCGCCTTGGCGTTCTTGCCCGTCGCTTTCGCGCGCGCGCGCCAGCGCCCGGTAGGAGCGGCTCCTGCGCCCGCCGCCACGGGCGCGGCGCCGTACGGGTGTGCGAGCGCGTGCGCCGATGTCGCGCACATCGCGGGCGCCAACGGTTGTGGCGGCGGCGAGTCCGGTGGAGAGTCCGGCGCGGCGCCGGACGGGTGTGCGACCGCGTGCGCCGATGCCGCTGCGTGGGAGGCGGCGCGACCGCCATTCTGCGGCGACGCGCTGCTGCGCGTGCACTGGCGCCACGGCGAGCCGCCGCCGCCGCCGCGCGAGAGTGCCGCGCGCGGCGCACGCGCGTCCGCCGCGCGCCTCGGCGCCGCGCTGCCGTGGCGGCAGCGGACGGCCAACGCGGGTTCGGTGCCTACACCGGACTCGATGCCTCCACCGGACTCGTTGCCTCCAACGGACTCGGTGCCTCCACCGGACTCGGTGCCTCCATCGTTGGCGGGCGCGGATCCGGTGGCGCACGGTGCGGGCAGCGGCGCATCAGCCGCCGAGCACGAAAAGCACGACGACGGCGGTTACGCTGGCGGGGCCGGCGGTGACGCTGGCGGGGCCGGCGGTGACGCTGGCGGGGCCGGCGGTGACGCTGGCGGGGCCGGCGGTGACGCTGGCGGGGCCGGCGGTGACGCTGGCGGGGCCGGAGGTGACGCTGGCGGGGCCGGCGGTGACGCTCGCGGGGCCGGCGGTGACGCTCGCCGGGCCGGCGGTGACGCTCGCGGGGCCGGCGGTTACGCTCGCGGGGCCGGCGGTTACGCTCGCGGGGCCGGCGGGTACGCTCGCGGGGCCGGCGGTTACGCTCGCGGGGCCGGCGGTTACGCTCGCGGGGCCGGCGGTTACGCTCGCGGGGCCGGCGGTTACGCTCGCGGGGCCGGCGGTTACGCTCGCGGGGCCGGCGGTTACGCTCGCGGGGCCGGCGGTTACGCTAGCGGGGCCAACGGCGCGCGCTGGCGCGCAGAACGAGCGCTGCTCGCCGCGCGGCCCGACCCACAGCCGCTCATCGTCACCGTGCGCGTGGAGGGCGGTGCCGGCGGCGTGCACGACGAGGCTGTTGCCTTTGTGCTACACGGCGATTTCACGCGCGGCGTCGAGGGCGGATGCGGCGGCGACGGTGCGAGCGTCACCGGCGGCTGTGGCGACGGCGACGCGCGCAGCGCAGGCGGTGCGGAGGAGCTGTGCGCGCCGCACGGTCCGCTCATCTTTGAAATGAGCGCGGCGTGCGCGCGCGCATGGCTGCGTGGCGAGCTATCGACGCATGAGCTCGCGGACCACTTGGCGCCTTTGCCGCGCGCGCGCGCCGACGTGGGGCGTGCGGGCGATGCGGCGGCTTTCGAGCGGGCGCAGCCGCAGCCGCAGCCGCAGCCGCAGCCGCAGCCGCAGCCGCAGCCGCAGCCGCAGCCGCAGCCGCAGCCGCAGCCGCAGCCGCAGCCGCAGCCGCAGCCGCAGCCGCACGAGGGGGCGGGAAGCCGCGCGCGCGCGCTCCAATTCGCACGCGCGTTCGCACCCGAGCCCGGCGCATTTTCGCGCTACGCGGCAGAGCACGGCCTCGCGCCCGCCGAGCTCAACGCCGCGGGCTCCGCCGCTGACGCGCCCCTCGCCGCGCTCGCGCCGGCCGTTGCCCCGGACGGCACGGCGGCGGGTGACGGGCGCGGCGCGCACAGCTCCGAAGAGGCGGCGACGCGAGCGCGGCCGCTGCACGCCGCCAATTTGCGGCGGCGCGCCGCCCTGGCGGTGGCCGGCGCGGCAGCGGCCGCCGTGGGGCCGGCGGCGCACGCGGCGCAGTGGGCGCTCGGGAGGCGAGCGGGCAGCGACGAGGGCGCGGACGGCAGTGGGCCTGCCGCGCGCAGCGTCGGCGGCGTCGGCGACGAGTCCGGCGGTCCGGGTGGCGGCGTCGGCGACGAGTCCAGCGGTCCGGGTCCTTGGCCGGACGCAGCTGCTTTGGACCCCTCGCTTGCAATGGCCGGCGGGCCAGAAGGGGGCAGCGAATGCGCGCGAACGGGTGCGGACGGTACGGCGCCGCTTCTGCCCCTGCCTTTCCCGCCGGCGCTCGGCGAGCGGGAATACGCCGCCTCGGATGGCGGCCATGGCGGCCATGGCGGCCATGGCGGCCAGGGCGGCCAGGGCGGCCATGGCGGCCATGGCGAGCGACGGAGCGGCCACGAGGCTGCGCCGGCGGTCTCGCAGCCGACGGAGGCGGTGAAACTGGCGCCAGCGCCACAGCCGTTACCGTCACTGCCGTCACCGTCACTGCCGTCACCGCTCCGCGCGGACGACGGCGGGCTCGGCAGCGACAGCGGTGCTCGTGCCGCCATTGTGCAGCCACGCTCCGCATCGCGCGCGCTCAGCGCGCTCGCCGCGCGCCGCGCCAAGCTCGCTGACCAGATCGCGTCAACGCTCGCCCGTAGCCGCTCGGTCGTCGAGTCCGTGACCGCCGCGCCGCGCGCCGCGCAGCCGCCGCCGCCGTCGCTGCCGCGCGCCTCCACCGCGGAGGCCGCGAGCGCCGAGCGCGCCGAGCACAGCGCCGGCGGTGCGCACAGCAACGCGTGCGCCTTCTTTGGCGGCGCGGGCGCGGCCGCGAGCGCGGGCGACGGCCTGCGGGGCCTCGTGCTCTCAGGCCGGTTGCGCCGAGTGCCCGACCAGGTCCTCTCAACCGGCGGCTCTGACGCGGATTCGCGCGCGCGCTCCGACTCAGGCGCGTGGCACACACCGACGGACGCCTTGCCGTCCGACTCCGGCGGCGCGCAGTTCACTCCCGGCCGCGCGTCGAGCGCCGCGTGGCCGGGCGCTGCGGCGGGCGCGGCGGAGCTGCGCTTCGCGGTGACGTGCTCGCGCAGCAGCTCGCGCGAGTCGGACACCGGCTGGCAGGGGCTGCGGCCGCGAGGCGACTCGGTTGACACTGAGCCCGCAGCTTACTACGGCGCTGCCGCATCGCTGCCGCTTGCGCCGCTGAGTTCATGCGACGTGCAGGAGCTGCCGTAGGAATGAGCATTCGCCCCTGGAGTCACCGCCGAGTCTGACCTTGAAAATTGCGCGCGCGCTCCCCTTTAAATGCCCGCGCGTCGTCCGCGTCCACCGACGAGCGAGTCGTCGGCCGCGACGACTCGCGAAATGACCACAAGTGCGCGCATGCCGCCGCCGCCGATGCTGGTTGCGCTCGCCGCTCGGCGTGCATGCACGAGCCACGCCGCTCGGCGTCGCGCACGGCCGCGCGCGCGAGCGGCTCGGAGGCGCGCGATCGCGCCCTCCCCTCGCCTCCCCTCGACGCCTAAGCCACGCCCTGCGCCGTCGCGTACTCCACGCCCAGGCACGCGCTCGGAAGCCCGGCCGAGCCGAGCGCCGCGGCGACCCAGTTCGGCCCGGCGCTCGCCGCCTTGGCGCCGCCTGCCGCAGCCGGCGTGGAGAAGAGAAAATCCGCGCCGCCATCGCCGTCGCCATCGTCGTCGCCATCGTTTGCGGCGTATCGGCGCGGCACCGCGGCAGCCGCCACGCCAGCGCCGGGCGCGGCGCTCGCGGTCGTCGCGTGGCCGACGGAGGCTGCCGGCGGAGGCGACGCCATCGCGCCAGCGCCTGCTGGCCGCCGCGTCGGCCTCGGCTCGGTGCCACCGGAGGTGGAAGGGGCGCTGCCCGCGCTGCCAGCCGGCGCGCCGACGGCCGGCGCATGCGGCGGCGTCGCAAGGAAGGAGGAGGTCGTGTCGCGCGCGCTGCACCCGCCGATACTCGAGCCGCCGAGCGAAAGGCCCTCGTAGCCGCCCACGCTCCTGCCGTACGCGCCGTATCCGCCCGGGGACACGCCGGCGCCCGCGCGCGCGAACCCGCCGCCCGCCGACTGGCCGCAGCCGTACTCGCCGGCGCCCGCGCGCGCGCCGTGCCAGCCGTTCGCCGTCGCGGACGCGTATTTGGCGAATGGCAGCGCGCCCGTGCCATTCAACCCGCCGCCATACGCCGGGGCCGACACGTACTTGGCAAACGGCAGCGCGCCGGGCGCGCCGCCGGGCGGCTGCGGCTGCGGCGGCGGCGTGGCTGCGCCGGCAGCGCTCCATTTGGGCGCGGGCACGCCAACGCCGCCGCCGTACGCGCCCGGCGCGCTGCGGCCGCTGCTCGCGCCTGCGCCCGCGCCCGCGCCGAAGAGCGCGGCGGGCGGGCGGTATGACGCGGCGGCGGACAGCGCGGCGGACGAGGCTGCGCTGGAAGCGCGGCCGAGCTGCGCGTCGTTCACCTCGCGGTTGAGCCATTGGATGACCTGGGCGGATGAGCGCGCGGTGCAGAGCGAACGTAACGTGACGCGTAACGTGACGCGTAACGTGAGCGCGCGCGAGTGACGGGGCGCGCCGCGATGCGCGCGGCCGGCTGCGCGGCATTGCGCGGCGGCAGGCGGCGGGCGCGCGTCACGCGGCCACGCGGCAGGCCACGGCCAAGCGCCTCGCGGCAAAGGCGAGGCGAGGCGCGCAGCGGGGCGCGCGCGCGCCGAGCGGAAGATCGCGTGACAGCTCGACGGCAGCGGCGGCGCACCTGCTGGTTTGAGGCCAATTGCGCGTGCGCCTCATCGAGCTGTCGCGCCGCCTCCGCCGCGCGCTCCTCCGCGCGCTCGCGCGCGGCCGCCGCCTCGGCGAGCGCCGCGCGCTGCCGCTCGGCGTCGAGCGCGGCCGCGTCGAGCGCGCGACGACCCTCCGCCGCGGCCGACTCCGCCTTGGCAGCGGCCGCGGCGCGCAGCTTGGCCTTCGCGCGGCTCGCGCGCGCGTCGGCCTGCAAGCGCTCGATGATCTCGTTCCCCTTGCCGATCTCGTTCACCGCGTGCTCGAGCTTGGCCTCCGCCTTGTCCAGGCGCGCGCGCGTCTCGCCAAGCGACGCCTCTGCCGTGCGCTTCGCGTCCAACGCCGCGTCGAGCAGCGCGGACGTCTTGGCGACGATCTCGTCGCGGTCGTCGACGGCCTGCGTGAGCGCCGAGAGCTCGAGCGCAGCCGCGTGCGCTTCCGACTCGCCGCGCCGGGTGGCCGTGCGCAGCGTCGCCGTCTCTGCGCGCAACGCGGCCGCGTCGTCGCGCGCGGCGCGCAGCTCCGAATCGGCCGCCGCGAGCCGCGCGGACGTGGCGGCGAGGCGCATCTCGAGCTCGTGCTTCGCGGCGGTGAGCGCTTCGCCCTGCGCGCGTGCCTCGCCAAGCGCGCGCCGCGCCTCGCCCGCCTCTGCGCCCAGCGCGTGCCGCACGTCGGCGAGCTCCGCGGCCGCGCGCGCGGCGGCCGAGCGAGCGTCATCCGTCGCGCGCTCGCGCGCGGACGCGAGGCCTTGCGCGGCGCGCGCGGCGGCGTCGCGCGCGGCAGCCTCACGCTGCGCCTGCTCGCGCACGAGCGCGTCGCGCGCCTCGTTCGCCGCCGCCTCGGCGCGCGCGCGCTCCGCGCCGTTTTGTGCGGCGAGCTCGCGCGCGGCCGCGCCATCGGCTCGCAAAGTGCGCACGAGCTCGGCGAGGTGCTTCTTGAGCTGCGTATCGGTCGCCGGACGCAGCTTGAGCACCAGATGCGGCAGCTGCGAGAACGAGTTGGTCTCGTGCACGGCGAACGTGGGCGCGGACGGCGATGCGCTGAGCGTCGCCGCGAACGCCGGGTGCGGCTCCGCCGACGCGCGCGCGCACCGCTCGAGCAGCTCGGCGAGCTTGGGCGTGAACTCGTGGAAGTCGACAAGGAGCGAATGCTCCGCCTTGATCGCGTGGTACTCATCCTCCGAGATCTCGAGCGTGTACAGCAGGAGAGCGTCCTCGGGGTCGGTGAACCGCAGCATCAGCGCGGTCGGCGCGCGCGACGACGCGCCGCCGGTCTGCGAGATGCGCACGGAGAGGCGCGCGAGGCGATCCTCGCGCTCGGGCAGCCTGACGCGCGCAGGCACATCCGCCGCGTACAGCACCTCGTCGGCCATCGCGACCGGCCCGCTGGCTGCCTGCTGCGCCCCCGCGGAGCGCCCGCAGCCCAGCACCGCGCCAAAAAAGCTGCCGTTGGTCGCAGGCACTTTCAAATGGGGCACGTTTTCCCGCCCTTCGCTGGGGCTAGCACCCAGTGTAGTGTGCATCCGGGCGGCGGGCAAAACAGAGTGGCACGTGCAGGCGCCCGACCCCGGGCCGCGGGCTGAGACTGGGGGATCGATGGCCACACTGGCTTCATACGAACGGCGCGCGCTCACGACCCGCTGGCTGGCCCGTGCAACCGGCTTCGCAGCCACGGCCGTTCACGCGTTCACATAGACTTGAAGGAGCGGCTCGCGTACTTGACGTCGTCCTCCTCGAGCCAGTTGATGAGGTCTGGGCGCACCCACTTTTTGAGGGCCGGTTCTTCCGTGAGTGACATCCAGTACGTTGCGTCGAGCGGCGCCTTCTTGGCGAGCACGATCACGACCTCGCGATCGCTCGCAAACCAATGAGACGCGCCCACGTCGACCTCGTGCCTGAGAGGCACGTCGATGGCAAGGCGCTGGCCGTGGTGCGTGGCTGAGAGCGCGAGGCATGTTTCGTCGATATCCACATCGACGTCGCGCAGGCTGTCGAGCACGCAGTTGACCAGCACCTTGTGGCGCGTCTGGTGCCAAATCAGCGGCGCGGGCCGCGCCGTGATGCCGTCGGCCTTGGCTGTGCCGACGGCGCTGCGCGCGCCGTTGGGCGCGGGCGCAGCAGTACCGGCGATGGTAGTGCCCGGCGTGTCTTCGCCGCGTGCCTCGTGGGTTGGCGCCAAGGCGGCTGCGTCGACGTTCATCGGACGGTGTGAATCCGGCCGACGCCGTCCGTCGTCGTCCCCGTCGTTTTTCAGTGAAAATTTTCTGTGCATCTTTCAAGTGAGTGTGCCGCCGCCCGTCGTCGCCTTGCCGGGCACGGGGCACGGCCCGCAGCGGCGGGCTGCCGCCTGCCACCTGCCGCTGAGTCAGTCACCAGTGGCCGACCACACGCACTGAGCGCCACCGAACGCGCAGTGTCCGCCGCAGCGGCGGACGGCGGCACGGCGCCGAGCGCGTCACTCGCGCCCGCGGCGCACGATGGCGTTGCCCCGTTGCCGCGCGACTTGACGGCGCGGAGCGCACCCGCAGCGCGCGCCGCTCCCTGCCGCACGGGCGTCGCAACCGCAAGCTGCCAACCCGCGCTCTGCCGCTCGCGCGGCTCAGTGAACCCGCGCTCGCGCGGCTCAGTGAATCCGCGCGGCTCAGTGAACCCGCGATCGCGCTGCTCAGTGACTCACCGCGACGACACCCGCCGAGGCACCGCCCAGCCCCGGCCACGGCTGCTGCCCTTCCAGAGCGGCCGGCGTGGCCGGAGTGTCCGGCTCGGCCGCCGAAAGCGCCGCGAGCTGCGCGTGCGCCGCGGCCTCTGCGCGTTCGGGCAATGAGGCGCCTGGCGTAGTGGGCGCGTCGGCTGTGGCGGTGGCGGGGACGGGCGACGCCTTCTCGGTGGTGCGCGATGGTAGCGGCGGCGACAACGGCAGCGGCGCTTGCGCGCTCGCCCCGACGGAGCCGAGCGCGCCCGCCGCCGGCGCGCCGCGCATGCTCGTGTCGTCGGCGCGGCGCGCGGCGAGGCGCTCGGTGACGATCTCGCGCAGCGCGTCGCGCACCTGCTGCGGCGACGGCGGCCCCGGGTTGCCCTCCACCTCCGGGCGCCTCGAGAGCGTGCCGAGCGCGACGAGCGGGCCTGCGACGAGCACAAACATGACGATGGCGCCGACGCCGACGCTCATCCACGGTCGCTTGGCGCGGCCGGCGAGGTCAAAGGTGACCGATTCGAGCGCGGCGCGGCGGCGGCGCCGAGTCTCCGACGACATGACCGAGCCCTCGCGCTCGGACCATCGCTTCACGCGCGGCGCAGCGTCGCTCGGGCGCGGCGCGCCGTCGCTCGCCGGCGGCGTGAAGATGCCGGCCGTGGACGCCTGCTCGGAGGCGGATCGGTGGTGCTGCGCGACGCGCAGCGAGGCGAGATCTGCGTGCCCCAGCTCGGACAGCGCCAGGGAGCCACCAGGGCTCGACGCACGCGTCCCCGATTTGGGCGTCGCGGCTCGCGGCGCCGCTTGTGAGCAGGAGGCGCCCATCTCGACGCGCGCGTCGCCGGCCAAGGCGCCCGCCACCGGTTTTGCACCCAAGAATCCCGCGGCGGAAACGCCGCCATCGCTCGCTCGCAATGGAGCGGCGCGGCGCGAGCAGCGACGCGCGCGCGCCGCGCGACGGCGCGGGCGAGGCGGCACGCGGCGGCGGCGCGCGCGGCCGCGACGCGGCCGTTCGCGCCGCGCGCTTTGCGCACAATGGCCGCGCGGCGCTCGCGCTGCTGCCGCCCGCCGCCCTGCTGCTCGTCGCGGGCGGCTCGACGCTGTGCGGCACGGCCGTGTTTGGCGGGCTGCTGACGTACGCGCTCGATCTGCAGGGCTGGCGCGAGGCGTCGCTCGCGTCGATGTGGGGCACGCTCATCTCGCTCGCTAGCGGCCACCTCATCTCCGCCCTCCTCGTCTTTGGCTTCTCGCCGCTCGGGCTGAGCGTCGCGGCAGGCGCGGCGACGGTCGCGCTTTGCATCGGCGCTTGGGGCAGCCTCAACTACCGCAGCCTGGTGCGGCAGTACGGCGCGCAGATGGCGGCGCTCGAGCGCGCACTCTTCGCCGCCGCCCCGTTCGCCGCCGCGCCCGTCCTCGCGTGGGGCGCCCTCGCGCTCGACGGCCCCGCGCGGGCGCCGTGCGAGCTGGGCGTGTGCTGCGCGCTGCTGCACGCGCTCTGCGCCGGCCCGGCGCGCGCGAGCGTCGGCGGCGGCGGCGCGACGCCGCTTTGCCCGCGCGGCGTGGCAGGCGTGCAGTGCGTCGCGACACTCCTCCTCCCGCCACTCTTTCACGTCCTCCTCGTCCGCCACGCGCCCGACGGCTCGCGTACCCTCGACGCGCTCGCCGCGGCGACAGTACCAGCGGCAGCGCTTGGGCTGCGGCCGGCGGACGATGCTTTCTGGTGGCTCGCGCCCGCGCTCCGCGACACGGGTGGTGCCGGCGGCACGAGCTCCACGCTGCCTAGCGACGGCGACGCCGCGCCGCCGCCGCGCCGCGCTGCGCTGTCGCGCGCGCCGGCGGGCGCATGGGGCCCGCGCGCCGCCTCCGCTGGCGCGCGCTTGTTCTCTGCGGTGGTCGTCGGCGCCTTTGTGCGCGGGCGCGTGCTGCTCGGATCGCTGCGGCATTACGTGGCGATGCACGCGCCGTTTGACGAGCTGCTCGCCACGGCGGCCGTCGGCTGCTCGCTCTTCGCGCTCGCCGCGTGGCCGCTGCTGCCGGCGCATCGCGCTGTCGCGATTGCATCAGCAATGCACGCCGCGTCCGCCGCGGCGCTCGGCGCGCTCCTCGGCCTGCCGGCGCTGCTGTGCGCCGTGCCCGCCGCGGGCGCGCTTGCCGCCTCCGCCGCGCTCCTTACCGCCGCCGCGCCGTCGACGCTGCAGCTCGCCACCGCGGCCGTCGCGGCGCAGCTGAGCGTCGGCGCGTTTGCGCGCCGCGCGCTCTGGCCCGCCCATTTCAAATTCGGGGGCGCCTTTGGCGGGCTGGACCGCGGCGTCTCGCTGCAGGAGCTCGTCGTGCTCTGCCTCGTCGCGTCCGCGCTCGCCTTCGCCGCCGCGGCCGCCCTCTTCGCCGCGCGCATGGCGGCGGGTGCAACTCCCAAGATGGGCGCGGGCGGCGCGCGCGCGGGCGCCGACCCGCGCGCGCGCGCCGCCTGCAGGCTCTTCGACATGCTCGCGCTGCTGCTGCTGCCGCTGCTGCACGCGGCCGAGCTGCTCCTTTACTGTACGCCGCCAGTTGGCCTCCTTTACCCGCCATACCTCCTGCTGGCCACGTCCGGGGCGGGTGTCGCCGGGGCGCTTGCGAGCGCGCGCGCGCGCGCGCTCGGCCGCTGCTCGACGGCGGCGGCGCCGGCGCCGACGGCTGGCGCGTGGCGGCCGGCGCCGAGCCCGCTCAGCGTCGTGCTCGTGTGGGGCTACGCGAGCAAGCTGGCGCTCCTCTTGCCCGGCGTCGCCGCGTCGCGCGCGGCGGGCGCGGGTCCGGCGTTGGCGGGTCCGGCGTTGTGGTTTGTCGGGTTGAGTGCACTGCATGCTCCTTGGCTCCTTGAGCCAGGCGACGTATCAGCCGCGCAGCTTGGCGCGAGCGCGGCGATCACGTGCGTGGCGGCGTGGCTCGCGCGCGATGCGGCGATCGCGCCGATCATCGCGCTGCTCGCCGGCGGCGCGCCGACGCGCGCGACCGCCACCGCCGCGGCGTGTGCGATCCCAGCGGTGTCCACCGCCGCCGCGCTCCGCCGGCACGCGCCGCGCGCGCGGCGCGCGCCGCGGCTGTGCCTCCTCCTTCTCGTCGGCGCGGCACTGCTCTGGCTTCTTCAGCCTAGCCTCGATTTCGAGCTCATCCGCGCGTCGCTCCAGCACACGCTACTCCACCCGGCGCGCGCGTTCGCACCCGCCGCCGCCGTCGGAGCGGCGGCGGCGGGCGCGCCGAGCGCACGGCTGCTGCTTTGGCCGCCGTGGGCGCTGTGGTTGCTCGGCGTCGGCTGCGCGGGCTGGGCGCTGCTCGCACCATCGGCCGGCCTGTCGCCCACGCCGCGCCTCGCGCTCGCAGCCTCGCTCGGCGCTCTTGCTGGCTTGTATTGCGCGGGCGTTGTCGGCATGCCGCCCAGCCGCGTCGGGTACGCGCTCGTCGCCTGCGCGGCGGGCGCGCACGGCGCGCTGCTTGCCGCCATGCACGCAGCTGCGCCATCGCGCGCCGGGCTGCGCGCGCTCCAGCTCGTCGCGCTCGCCCTGCTCAGCGCGAGCGCGCTGCTCGGCGACGGCGCGCTGGTCGCGCCGTCGGCGCGCGAGCGCTTTGCGGGCGGCTCGCACCGCGGCCGCGTCGCCGCGCTTGCTCTTGGCGCCAGTGCGCGCGCAGCGCCGCGCGCCACGCGCGCCAGCCGGCGAACCCAGGCGGCCACGCGCGCGCGCGAGCTCGCGCGCGCGCGCACTCGTCGACTGGGCGCGCATGCCGCGCGAACGCTTTTCGCGTGCCTCGCCGCCGTCGCCCCTCCGCCACGCGCGCGCGCGCGTGCCAGGCATGAACGTCCTGATTGGCCTTTGCGCGCGGCTGCAGCCCGCCGCGCAGCAACCGTCGCGCGCCGTGGCCACCGCGGGCGGCGGTGGCGGCGCGGCCGCGCTGCGCGCGCAGCGCGATGCCGCGGCGGCGCCTCCGGTACGTCGCTCGCGCGTGTGCGGCCGCGCGCGCGCGCCGTCCCGCCGGCATGTGATCGCCGCGCGCTGCGCCCCCGGCGCACGCCGCCATGGCCGTTGCCACCGCGCACGGCGCAGGCGGCGACGGTGGGCAACGTGGCGACGCTCATCGGGTGTGCGCTCAGCTTGGCGCTGCAGTTGGTCGCGCTCGGCGGGACCGCGTGGGCGTTGGTAGCAGTTGCGCCGCTGCTGCTGCTGCTGCGCGCCGAGCCGCGGCTTTGCCCGTGGCTCGCGCCACACCGCCGTTACTGGCCGCCGTGCGCGGCCGTGAGCGCGGGCTGCGCCGTGTACGCGCTGCGCGCCGCCGCGCTCGCGCTGCGCGCACGCCGCGCCGCGCCGGCAGCTGCGGGCGGCGGCGCGGTGTGGTCAGCGGCGCTGCAGCTGCTGCCGCTGTGCGGCGTCGCGCCGTCGCACATCTCGCTGCTGCGCGCGCTGTGGACGGGCCGATGCGTGCCGATCTCGCGGTCGGCGGCGCTGCTTGCGCTGTGCGTCATGCCGCTCATCTGGGCGCACACGGCGGCACAGGCGCTCGGCGCGGTCTCGGGCGTCGCGTACGCGCTCGCCGCGATGGCGCTCAGCTACGCGCGCGAGGTCGAGGGCTTGCGCAAGCTCTGAGCTTGGCGGGCGTCCCTGCATGGGCGCCTGCGCGCCCCATGCATGATCCCAATCCTGGCCCCTGCGGTCGGCGTGCGCACGCGCGCTCTCCACAGGGGCAGGGGCGCGCCCTCTGAGGCCGCAGCATCCAGAAAGCAACGCTTCCCCGGCCAGCACGGCCGGGGGCCTAAAGCTGGGCTCGCCCAAACTAGGCTCGCCCAAACTGCGGCAGACGATGTGACCTCGTTTGCGTGACGCCGGCGGCCTGTGCCATCGGCGCAAGCTCCGAGCAGAGGGGACCGCACACCTAGCGGCCCGGGGGGGGGGGGGGGGGGGGGGGGGATAGAAGAGGTTCGCAGCCGCGCGCGCCTGTGCGCGCGCGATCCGCGGACGCGGTAACCCAAGTGCCCGACCGCCCCGTGCGTGCACACGCACGGGGCGGATCGGCCCGACGGCCTGCTGCTGGAGGCAAGCAGCTTGCCTCCGACAGCAGCGCCGCCTTACGAAGCGTGCAGGTCTGTGCGCCTTGCGGCGTGGTGGTGGTGCTTGCGCGAGCGCGCGTCGGCGGCCGCGCGCGTGGCGAGCGGAGGAGCTTGCCACGCCGCGCGCGTCAGCTCGGGCGCGAGCGAGCGGCGAGGGGCTGCGCCGCCGGACACGAGCGCGCGCGGTGTGTGCGATCGCGCGCTCGTCTGGCGGCAGCCCCGTCGCTCACGGCCCGCGCAGCTCGAGCGCCTTCTTGTGAATGTTGCGCGCGGCGTTGAAGTCTCGGTCAAAGATGGTTCGGCACCACGCGCAGCGCACGAGCGTCTTGACGACGCGGTTGGTCATCGGGCTCGACGGGTCGTGCTTGCGCACGCGGACCTGCCGGCGCGTCTTTGTGAAGAAGTCGCAGCAGCTCTTGCCGTCGCACTTGCTGCAGTCCTGCGACGTGTAGCTCTCGTCGACGAAGCCGATCGTGTAGCCGCACGCGCGGAAGGCGTCGACGATGCCCATCGTCTGCGACGGCATCTTGCCGCGTTCGTGCCACTTGCCAAACTTAAGGTTGTGCAGCTGCAGACTCCAGTCGCCGAGCGCGATCATGACCTCGCCCGGCCCGCCGTACGTTGCCGCGAACGCGTCGACCATCCTGCTGTGCGCGCGCTGGTGGTTGGAGTAGGCGTGCATGCGGTGCGTGCGGAACCACTCGTGCCCGTACGCGCCTCGCAGCAGCTCGCGCGCCTCGCGGCGCTCGTCCTCGTTAAGCAGCGGCGCGCCGTGGCCGTCGAGCTGCGCGAGCGCCTCCTCGAGCTGCGCGATCGAGCGGCGCTGCGGGTCGCCGCGCACGACCGTCATCTTCTTGCGACGCAGCATCCGCTCCGTCGCGCGGCGCTCGCCCGCGAGCCGCCGGTGCCGCGCCGCCGACCAGCCGAGCGTGCGCGGACACGTCGCGCCGAACAGCGCGCAAGCCTACGCGAAGAAGAGCTTGTTCTTGCCCGGGTCGAACACGACGATCTGCTCGGGCGTGTAGCGGCACAGCGTCTCGCGGTCGAGGTAGTCGGTGCGCCCGAGCCCGTCCGGCCCGCCAAGGCGACTCGCGAGCGGCGTGTCGCACGTGCGCAGGATGAGGCAGCCTTGCCGTCCGTCTGGATTGACGAGACGTAACCACCCGCGCGGTTGGCGCGCCCGAGCGCGCGCGACTCGGTCATCTTGAACACCACGTTGAAGATGCGCGTGCGGTTGCTGCCTGCGGTGATCGGCAGCCCCGCGTGGCAGCCTCTGCCGACCGTCCGCTCAAAGTCCTCAGGCCAACCTCCCCGTACCTCTGAGTTGGCACGGCGTGCGCCGCGCCGCGCGTGGAAACGCGCACCTTGAGCGCGTCGACACGCACGACGCACGGCTGACGCGCGTGGCAGCACGCGTTCTGCGCTGCGCCTCGGTCTGCGACGCGTTTTGGCGAAGCACGTCGAATCGGCCGTCGCCCCGTCAAGGTGCAGGAGGGCCAAATGTCTCCGCCTTCGGGGAGGTGCGCGCAGTAGCGGCGAGCATGCGAGCGCGTTGCAGCAACGGTGAGCGCGCATTCGCGCGGCGAAGCGCCCCTCACGCGCCATCGCTGTGCGCGCGAATCACGGCGCGCAGGCGTTGCGCTTCCACGCCGCGAGGTCGAGCGCGGCCATTTTGGTTTTGGCTGCGCTGCGCAGGAGGCCATCGCAAGACGCGCGCTTTCGCTCAGCGCGCTCGTCGCGTGCGTGCCCGACGCCATCATGCCGGGCAGGCATGCGTACCGCCGCCTTTCCAGCCTCGTGGCAACCAAAGCTCGAGGCTGCGGCGGCCGGCGCTTCGGGTGGCGCGGCCGGTGGCGCGGCCGCGCTGCCCGCTGGCGCGAGCGAGGTCGCGAGCGCCGAAGCGTCCAAGGCAACATTGCGCGCGTCCGCTCTCGAGCCGCACGCGTTGGCCAGTCGCCCACGCACCGCCTCGGGCTCCGACACTCGACTGGCATGCACGCGCGCGGTCAGCGTCCAAGCTCTCCGTCCGTCTCGAGGGCCGGGCGCACCGTCCCGGCCAGGACCTCGAGCGGCAGACCCGTGAGTGAGGCGAGGTCTGCGTACTTCATGCTGATGTCCGCCGGCGACGCGACAGCGAAGCGGCTCGGTTTGTTACGCGCGACGGGCACGGCGAGGTCGTGCTCTCGGCCGGGCGCGAGCTGGGCGACCACCGCGCGCGCAATGTCCGCGCGCGAGAGCGGCCCGGGCCCGCCCGGGTTATACGCGCGCGCGCCGCGCTCCGGCGGCCAGCCCCTCGCGACGAGCAGCGCAACGGTGCGCACCACGCGGCCCGGCGCCACTCGTCGCTAATGGCATCCACGCGCGGCCTGGTCGAGGCCAGCCCCCCACTTGCGCCGTCGCCGCCCGCCGTCGGCGCATCCGCCGCGTTGCCGCTGCGCGGCGCGAGCCAATTGGCGGCGAACTGCAGGGACGTGGCCATCTTGCGCGCGCCGCGCGCGCACGGGCCGAGCACGAGCGTGCAGCGCAGTGCGATCGCTGCGGCACCGAGGCGGCTGATCGCCGCGCGACAGGCGATCGCCGCGCGGGCAGAGCCGCGGAGAGGAGAGCAGATCCCCCAGGACGATGCACATTCTGGACGAAAGCCGCGAGGGGATCCCCCGCAGTCTGTGCAGTCACACGTTCAACCGAGAGCGAATAAAGCGGTGTGCAGCGGTAGGTGCCCCATGGCCCCCGCCGCTTACGGTGCGTTTGCACGCCCCTTCACCCAGCGCAATGCGCCCATGTCGAACCGGTGCGATTCCTTGAACTGCCGATCGAGGTAAATGACGTCGCCGCGCAGCGACTCGACGCCATTCGCCTGCAACGTGCGCACGTTCGCGCTGAGCACGAGGGCCGTAGCCAAGTGGGGCGACGGTGATGTCCCGATGCGCCAGCCAGTCCCGCCAACGTCGGTGGCACCAGAGTGGTGTGGCGAGGCGAGGCGATTCGGGAGCGATCCAAGGTCGCTGATGACGGTAAGTTCCTCGGCCGCCCCGTCGAGGTCATTGAGGTCAGCTTTGGCCGCCGCTGTGAGCTTGCCTTCGTGAAGCACATCGCGGAGCAGCGTGCGCCATTTGCGCGCCTGCTTCTCGTCCTCCTCCTTGTGCAGCTTTGCAGACGTCAGCGCAGCCCACAGGGTGTCCACCATGATGCGCGGCTCAAACTGCTCCTTGTACAGCGCGAGCTGCGAGGTCTTGGAGCTGACGCCGAGCTCCATTTCGCGCTGTGCTTGCGCCAAGAGCGTATTCTTGGCCGCGATGACCTCATCCTTGGCCGCGATGACCTTCTCCGACGCCTTCTCCGCCTGCACGATGGCCTGCTCCTTCGCCGCGATGACCTTCTCCGACGCCTTCTCCGCCTGCACGATGGCCTGCTCCTTGCTCGCGATGACCTCATTTTTGCCCGCGATGACCGTCACAATGCTCTGCCCGATGTTGCGAACGATGTCCTGATCTGTGATATGCCTGAGCGGATGCATGAGCGTCTCGACCATGATCTCGTAGTCGTGCGGGGCTGGGGGGAGGGGGGGGGGGGTGAGCGCGTCTTAGACAGCGAACCATGCGCTCGTGCGCGGTGCATGCAACGCACCATCCGCATTCGCCGTGGATTTCAGCAGTCGCGCGCGGCAGCTGTCGCCGTCGCGCTTCTCGGCGAGAATCGCGACGTGCGGCGTCGCCCTGCATGTGCGCGCGGCGTGTGGCGATGCACCATTTGGTCTCAACGCGAGCGCGGGGTAAAGCCATTGCGCAACGTAGCGCAGACGCACGCTCCCACGAGAGCGACCGCGCATCACGTGCGCAACTCACCGCCAAATGGCCCCAATGCGAACGTCGCGCGCCCGCAGAGCGCGCCGGAATGCCGAGGCCCTCTGCGCGATCGCGAGAAGCATGGCGCGGAAGCGGCAGAGCGGCAGGCAGGCCGCGAGAGAAGGGGACAGCAGCACGGCTCAGGGGTTTTCAGCCGAGGGCGAGGGCCCTTGATCCTCCCCCCTCGCTCCTTACCGCCGAGACCGCCAAGAGTAGCGCGCCCATTTTGTCCACTGTCGAGGGGTTTTTGACAAAAAATTGGAAAAATTGCCTTTGTGGGTAAGATGGCGGGCGCCATGGCCCGAAAAAGCACGGCGAGGATGTCATCGACCTCACGTTGGTTTGCTGCCCGCGCCACGCTGCGGCAGCGAGTTATACGACAAGGTCGCACGTGATCAGGTGGTGGCGCTCTTGGCATCGAGTTGAACGGCGCCAAGCGCCGAAGCGCATCTCGGTGCTCCCTCCCGACGCCGCCCCGGCGACCCAGTTGCTCGTCCTCGGAGACATCGCCGACATCACCGACGCCACCCACAACTTGCACTTGGAGCAAGCGGCGAGCCGCTTGCCTGATGAGCTCTTCTCCACGCCATCGGCGCCACGCGCACGCGGGGGGGGCATGCCTGACACGCGCAAGGCGCTCGTCACCATTACTTTCAAGGCCGAGCGCGAGAGAGTCGCCAACCTGCTCGCCGAGCTGCGCAACGCGGTCAGGCAGATGGCACTCGACGCGGAGCAGGACATGAACCAAGCTTCCTTGGCTTAGATTGCACTTCGGCTGGCGCGCAAGGTGCGCGCCGTCTTCCTCGACCCCAGCGCGCGGTGCATCGCGAAGGAGCGAGCGGCGGGCGGTGCGCCGCACGTTTTCGCGCCGTCGTCGTCCTTCCTCGCCGCTGCGCGTTGGCAACTTGTCGCGACGCAGGCAATACCCGCGCGCACGACGCCCAAGCCGCCGCACATCTTGCCGCTCGCGTCCGTGTCGCCAATCGAGCTGCGCGCTGCGGATGCGCCGCCTGCCGCGCCATGGCTGAGTTGGCACGTCGTGCGCCGCGCCGCGCGTGGGCGCGCGAGGTAGTCGGCGGCTGCGTGCTCGATACGTCATTCGTTGACGCGCAGCTTCCTCCCCTTCTCTCCCTGTGCACGCGTGCGCGACAGCGTGGGCGTGCACGCGTGCGCGACAGCCCGCGTGCGCGCGGCCGCGCTCGGCTGGCGGCTCGCGCGCGTGCGGCTGACGGGCAGCTCATCGCGCGCTCCACACGCTTCTGGCGCAGGAATGAGCCGCACGTCGACGCGCTGCTGCTCCAGCCGCGCGCCACACGGGCAGCTCGGCAGTGCGATTCGACTCGGATCGGCGACGCACTCGGCCGCGCTGTGCGTGGGCGCGGCCGTGCGCTTCATGCGCGCCTCTCCCGACGGGCTGCTCGACACCGTGCGCGCAGACACGTGCGCGCGCCGCGGCGCCCCACGCTCGCGCACTGCGCGCGCAGCCGAGATGGCGCGTGATGAACGCTGCACGAGCCAGCACGGCGCCGTGCCGCGCTCATGCCGATGCTTGCCCCCCCCCCCCCCCCCCCCACCCCCCCCTTTCTTTCGCGCGCGCGCGCTCTCTGCCGCGCGCGCGCGCGCTCTGCCGACTCATAGTTTGCGCGCAGCTAGGCGAAGCACGTCGACTCGGCCGTCGCCCCGTCAAGGTGCAGGAGGGCCGAATGTCTCCGCCTCCGGGGAGGTGCGCGCAGCTAGGCGAAGCACGTCGACTCGGCCGTCGCCCCGTCAAGGTGCAGGAGGGCCGAATGTCTCCGCCTCCGGGGAGGTGCGCGCAGCAGCGGCGAGCATGCGAGCGCGTTGCAGCAACGGTGAGCGCGCGTTCGCGCGGCGAAGCGCCCCTCACGCGCCATCGCTGTGCGCGCGAACCACGGCGCGCAGGCGTTGCGCTTGCACGCCGCGTGGTCGAGCGTGGCCATTTTGGTTTTGGCTGCGCTGCGCAGGAGGCCACCGCAAGACGCACGCTCCCGCTCAGCGCGCTCGTCGCATCCGTGCCCGACGCCATCATGCCGGGCAGGCATGCGTAACGCCGCCTTCCCAGCCTCGTGGCAACTAGAGCTCGAGGCTGCGGCGGCTGGCGCTTCGGGTGGCGCGGCCGGTGGCGCGGCCGCGCTGCCCGCTGGCGCGAGCGAGGTCGCGAGCGCCGAAGCGTCCAAGGCAACACTGCGCGCGTCCGCTCTCGAGCCGCACGCGTTGGCCAGTCGCCCACGCACCGCCTCGGGCACCGACACTCGACTGGCATGCACGCGCGCGGTCAGCGTCCAAGCTCTCCGTCCGCCTCGAGGGCCGGGCGCACCGTCCCGGCCAGGCCCTCGAGCGGCAGGCCCGTGAGCGAGGCGAGGTCTGCGCCTTCCATGCTGATGTCCGCCGGCGACGCGACAGCGAAGCGGCTCGGTTTGTCACGCGCGACGGGCACGGCGAGCTCGTGCTCTCGGCCGGGCGCGAGCTGGGCGACCACCGCACGCGCAATGTCCGCGCGCGAGAGCGGCCCGGGCCCGCCCGGTTTGTACGCGCGCGCGCCGCGCTCCGGCGGCCAGCCCCTCGCGACGAGCAGCGCAGCGGTGCGCACCACGCGGCCCGGCGCCACTCGTCGCTAATGGCATCCACGCGCTGGTCGAGGCTAGCCCCCCACTTGCGCCGTCGCCGCCCGCCGTCGCCGCATCCGCCGCGTTGCCGCTGCGCGGCGCGAGCCAATTGGCGGCGAACTGCAGGGACGTGGCCTTCTTGCACGCGCCGCGCGCGCGCGGGCCGAGCACGAGCGTGCAGCGCAGTGCGATCGCTGCGGCGCCGAGGCGGCTGATCGCCGCGCGACAGGCGAACGCCGCGCGGGCAGAGCCGCAGAGAGGAGAGCAAATCCCCCAGGATATGCGCATTCTGGACGAAAGCCGCGAGGGGATCCCCCGCAGTCTGTGCAGTCACACGTTCAACCAAGAGCGAACCAAGCGGTGTGCAGCGGTAGGTGCCCCATGGGCCATGGCCCCCGCTGCTTACGATGCGTTTGCACGCCCCTTCACCCAGCGCAATGCGCCCATGTCGAACCGGTGCGATTCCTTGAACTGCCGATCGAGGTAAATGACGTCGCCGCGCAGCGACTCGACGCCATTCGCCTGCAACGTGCGCACGTTCGCGCTGAGCACGAGGGCCGTAGCCAAGTGGGGCGACGGTGATGTCCCGATGCGCCAGCCAGTTCCGCCAACGTCGGTGGCACCAGAGTGGTGTGGCGAGGCGAGGCGATTCGGGAGCGATCCAAGGTCGCTGATGACGGTAAGTTCCTCGGCCGCTCCGTCGAGGTCATCGAGGTCAGCTTTGGCCGCCGCTGTGAGCTTGCCTTCGTGAAGCACATCGCGGAGCAGCGTGCGCCATTTGCGCGCCTGCTTCTCGTCCTCCTCCTTGTGCAGCTTTGCAGACGTCAGCGCAGCCCACAGGGTGTCCACCATGATGCACGGCTCAAACTGCGCCTTGTACAGCGCGAGCTGCGAGGTCTTGGAGCTGACGCCGAGCTCCATTTCGCGCTGTGCTTGCGCCAAGAGCGTATTCTTGGCCGCGATGACCTCATCCTTGCCGGCGATAGCCTGCTTCTTGTCCGCGATCGAATTTTCCAACGCCTTCTTCGCCAGCACGATGGTCTGCTCCTTGCTCGCGATGACCGTCACAATGCTCTGCCCGATCTTGCGAACGATGTCCTGATCTGTGATATGCCTGAGCGGATACATGAGCGTCTCGACCAAGATCTCGGCACCATGCGCATTCGCCGTGGATTTCAGCGGTCGCGTGCCGAGAGGCGCGCGGCAGCTGTCGCCGTCGCACTTCTGGGCGAGAATCGCGACGTGCAGCGTCGCCCTGCATGTGCGCGCGGCGTGTGGTGATGCACCATTCGGTCACAACGCGAGCGCGGGGTAAAGTCATGGCGCAACGTAGCGCAGACGCACGCTGCCACGAGAGCGACCGCGCATCACGTGCGCAACTCACCGCCAAATGGCCCCAGTGCGAACGTCGCGCGCCCACGGAGCGCGCCGGAATGCCGAGGCCACTTGCGCGATGGCGAGAAGCATGGCGCGGGGGCGGCAGAGCGGCAGGCAGGGCGCGAGAGAAGGGGACAGCAGCACGGCTCAGGGGTCTTCAGCCGAGGGCGAGGGCCCTCTGATCGGTGATCCTCCCTCCTCCTTCCTTTAAAAGTCGCCGCGCCCTTTGTCCTCGCAGCCGCCATGGCGCCGCCCAGGAAAGACCGGCTCGAACCGCTCATCGGCTTTGGCGTGGACGGCATCGCGACCTTGAGCGCGCAGGCGACCGCAGCACCCAAGCGCGTGGCAAAGGTGGGCAGCGTCGCTGGAAATTCACACGCGCTCAACGCGTTCGACTCGCGTATGATTCCCGTCATCGCCAAGCGCACGGTCAGCGCCTCGCGCGCGCGCAGAGCACGCCGTCCTGCGCACGTGGCGAGCGGTTGCCCCTCGTGCCGTTACTGTAGCGCTATGCTCCATGAGCTCATGCGCGTCCGCCCTGCGCCTCGCGATGCACCCGGGCGCGCCACAACCCGCGCGCAGCCGGCCGCACCGTCGAGCGCGTGGCACGAGATCGGCAAGGCGGAGATGACGCGCGAGCTCAAGGACGACCTCAACGTGGTGGCGATGCTCGGCGTGATCGATCCCAAGCGCTTTTACAAGCGCTCCGACTACAAGAAGGGCAAGCTGCCGACCAACGTGCACGTCGGCACGATTGTCGAGGGGCCGACCGAATTCAGATCCGCACGGCTCGCACGCAGCGAAAGGTGCGCGCCTCATCGGCACGCGTCGCGCGTTGCGCCGCACGGCACGCGCCCAATTCGCGCCGCTCGCGCCACCCGCCGGCAGCTCAGCGCCGCGGCATGCGCCCCAATTATGCGTGCGCCCGCGTCCGCGCTCCGCCGTCAGGCGCACAAACATGGTGGCGGAGCTCATGGCGGACAGCAAGGTGCGCTCGTACGCCAAGAGGAAATTTTTGGAGGTGCAGACGCAGAGCCAACGCGGCGGCAGGAACGCGAGCAAGGCGAAGGCAAAGGCTCGGAAGCCAAAGTGGGCGGCCAATCGGCACTGAGCGACTCCCTGACAGTGACTGCAGGCCCTCATTTGGAACGGGCCAACGGATGTGTCATGCGTGGCTCACTTTGGCCGGCGACGAGTCCCACCCACCCTCGTCAGTCGACGTCGCGCTTGCGCCGCGCGCGCTTGCGCTCTGACGAGGCGGTGAGGTCCTCCGAGGACGGCGCGCGCGAGCGTGCGTCGGAGGCGGACGCGCGCGCGGCGGCGCGCACCCGCCCGGTGCGCCTGGCCGAGGCCGTCGCCGCAGCGGCGCGCGGCGCCTCAGCGCCGATTTGCGGCGGTGCGCGCGCACGCCGCGCCGGCTGCTCGCGCGACGGACGCGAGGCGGAAGTCGTGGGCGACTGGCGGCGCGGAGACGAGGTGCGCCTGCTGCCGCGGCTCGGCGTGCCCTGCCGCTTCTGTTCGTCGTCGACAGCAGCGCCGGCGCCCGCGCGCGTGCGGCCCGCGCGCGCGGAACTCAGCGTCTCTGCCGCTGACGTGCCCGCGCTCGCCCGGCACACAGCCCCGCTCAGCGCTCCAAGCGCGCCCTCTGCGCGTGGGTCGTCTGGTCCGGGTCCGCGCAGCTCGTCGCGCGCGCGGCGCGCGCCGCCGCGCGCGCGCTCGAGCACGGCAGGCACGCCCCCGGAGGGCGGCGACGCGACGAGGAGGTGCCGGCCGCTGCGGGTTGTGGCCGCGGCGGCCGTGGGCACGGAATGCGCGGCGGGCCCTTCGTCAGCGTCTGCATCCCCATCTTCCGCCACCTCGCCCTCGCCCTGGCCCTGGCCCTGGCCCTCGCCCTCGCCCTCGCCATCGCCCTCACTCTCGTCCTCGTCCTCGCTCGCCCCCTCCGCCTCCTCCGCCCCCGCCGCCCCCGTACGATGCGCCGGGGGCGCCGGCGTGGCCTGCGCGGTCGGCTGTGGCCGCACGGGCGGCGGCGCGCTCGAGCCCCGGCCGCCGTCTGTACCGGCGCTCTGCGCGCGCGCCTGCAGCTCCGCGTCGCACAGCCAGTCCGCCTCCCTTAAAAACTCCTGCACCATGTTGTTGCCGGTTGCGTAGCGCGCCTCGGCGTCGGCCGCTCGCCGTCTCAATTCGCCGCACTCGGTCGAAAGCGCAGCGGCATGTCGCTCGGCGGCGGTCGCGCGCTCGCGCGCTGCGGCGAGTTCCGGCTCGAGCGCTGCCGCGCTGAGCCGCGCCGCCTCAAGCTCGACGCGCAGTGCCTCGGCGGCCGCCTCCGCCGCGCGCCTTGCTGCGGCGTGCCCTGCGGCCGCGCCGTGCGCCGCGCTCAGCTCTTCGGCGTGCGCCGCCTTTAGGCGGAGCGCGAGCACGGAGAAGTTGCGACGCTCATCGCGCACGACCTGCGACGCCTGGATCACGTCGAAGGCGCTTGGTGCGCGCGCTTGCGCGTGCGCGCACGCGTCCGCGCGCTTCGCGCTCGGCGCGGTCGCCCAGCCCGGCAGCGTCGGCGCCGCGGACACGAGGGCAGGCCTGGGCGGTGGCGGTGCCATGGCCGTTCGCAGCGGCGCGCTCGCCTCCGCGAGCAGCGAGCGTACCGCCACGACCTGGCCGAAGGCCGACTGTGGCGTCGCCAGCGCGCCGGTCGGCAGTGGCCCGAATAGCGGCATGCGCGTGGACCGAGATGTCAGTCTTAAGTCTAAACGGTCATGCGTATAGATGGTCAAGCCAAATCCGATCAGGGGCACGATCGCGCCCCGAGTGCAGCGCGGGCCGTTCGGAAGGACGTCCTTGTGAGGGAGCTCTTCGCGTTTGGCGAGCGGGGGAGCACGACGCGCAGCGTTGCTGCGGCGGCGTGCGGGCGGCGAGCAGCGGTCGGGCTGCTCGCGACGAGGCCGGAGCAGACGGCGCCGTGGCCGCCGGCGCAGGTGACGCGCGCCGACGAGCCGTAGCGAGCGTCCGTGATCCGCACGGCGGTTGGAGCGGGCCGGCTGGTGCGGCGCGCTCGGCCACGGGTGGCGGCGTGCACGGTCGTGCCGCGCGCGGCACGCGTCGCCAGCCGCGCGCGACCTGGGCAGAGCCCGCAAAGCGTCGACCGCTGCGCGGCTCGGCCGTGCGTCAACGCCGGCCGCGCTTCGGCCCGCGCGCGCTGCCGCCGCCGGCACTGGCGCTGGCAGCTCCGCGGGCGGGGGTGCGGGCGCGAGAGCCGCCGCCGCCACCGCCGCCGCGCCCGCCGCCGTCGTCGCCACCGCCGTCGCCGCCGCCGCCTCCCCCGCCGTCATCGTCGTCGTCGCCGCCGCCGCCTCCGTCGCCGTCGCCGTCGCCGTCGCCCTCGCCGCCGCCGCCGTCGCCGCTGCCATCGTCGTCGTCGTCGTCGTCGCCCTCGTCGTCGCCCTCGTCGTCGCCGTCGCACTCGTCGTCGCAGTCGTCGCCCTCGCCGTGCACCATGCGCTCCTCACGCTCCCACACCTCGCCGCGCGCCCACCAGGCGAGCACGAGGGCAAAGCGCTCAGGCGTCGACGTGGTGTCGCGCCCGGCCGCGTGCGCCGCCATGTCGTGCACGTCGTAGAAGATGTTGCGCGCGGCGTTGTAGTCGCGGTGCACGGGCTTCTTGCCGCCGTTGCACGCCGGGCAGATGACGAGCGCGTGCACCGTGCGCGTGCCGCCCTTTGCCACGGGCAGGCGCGGGTTCTGCGCGAGCTCCGCGCCGCAGCGCTGCAGCCTGCCGCCCTTGGCGAGCCGCGGCATCGAGCAGTGCATCGACGTGTACGGCTCGGGCACGAAGACGGCCGCGACGCCGCGCCGCCGCAGCTCGCGCAGCAGCCCCACCTGGAAGGCGGGCGGCGCGCCCTTGGGCTGCGCGCCCTTGTGGTCGCGCAGCCACTTGCCCACGCACACGAGCAGCCGGTCGCGCGTCACGCCGTCGACACAGTGCGCCGCGATGAGCGCCTCGGCGACGCGCGCCGCGTTGGACCGCCCGCCGCTGTCGCGCCGCCAGCGCTCCTTCCGGCGCGCCGGCGCGTCGTACACGTGCTCGGCGGCGCGCTCGCGCACCCGCGCGCTCTCGCGGTGGAAGGCGTGGAACTCGCCCTCGCCGAGCACCTTGGCGCTGTGCGCCTCGCCAAGCCGCGCCTCGTCCGCCTCCACGCTGAACTCCTCGCCGCGCCCGTCCTTGCGCACGCGCCGCCGCGCCGCGTTGGTCTTGGCCGTCTCGCGCGCAAAGCCCGCGGCGCGCGCGCGCGCGCGCTGCGTGAACTGCCGCCAGACGGCCGCCCGCCCGACGTGCGCAGAGTAGGTGGTGATGTTGCCCATGTTCGGGTCGGCCGCGACGACGACCGCCGCCTCGACGTCGATCGCCCGCCGCAGCTCGGAGCCGAGCGCGACGGCGATGCGCCCGTCTGGCCGGCGCCAGCGGTGCAGGACGCCCGAGCCGCCGGCCGGCGCCTGCGCCTTCGGCACGAGGACGGTCCCGACGGCGTGCACGGCGACGCCATCTGTCACCACCGACTTGACGGGCTGCCGGCCCGGGAGCGGCACGCGCGGCAGCGGCGCGAGGCCAACCCACGAGCGCCGCGCGTGCCACGGCAGATCGGCCGGCGGCCGCTCGCGCCCGGCGTAGTCGAAGACGCGGTTGGAGATGTCGAAGCGCGTCGCAAAGACCGCGTACCTGACGCGCACGTCCGACATCGGCGGGGTGTTGCCGTTTGTGCCTGTCCACTTGATCGGCTCGCCATCGTGGTCGCGCAGGTCCAGCGCCTTGAGCCGCGCGCGCAGCTCCTTGCGCTCGTCATCCGAAAGCGTCACCCAGATGGCGCTCGCGGCGAGGCGCACGTTGCGCGGCACCTGCGCGCAGCGCGCGGCGCGCGAGCGCGCGGGCGCGTGACCAACCTGGCCGCGGGGCGGCGCGCACGGCGGCGGCGCGCGCGCTTGGGCGCTCGGCGGCGGCAGCGGCAGCCACGCCTCGCGCGCACATTGTGCGTGCGCAGCGGCGCCACATTGTACCGCGGCGGCCGGCCGGTCAGCTGCGTGTGGATGTGCGCGAGCCGGCAGAGCAGCGCCTGCCCCTCGGCCACGTGCTGCAGGGTGCGGATCTGCACGAGGAAGTAGCGCGTCGTGTGCCGGTCGTAGTTCCACCTTTTCGTGGGCGTGCACTTGTAGTCGATCTTGTGGAGGACCATGTCGGGCAGGTGGCGGTCGAGCGCGGCGGGGCAGCCGACGCGCGCGCCCTCCACGTCGCCGCGCAGCAGCCGCTCGCACAGCTCGCGCACGCGCGCGTTTCGCTGCATCTCGGGCAGCGCGACGAGCGCCTCGTCGCGCTCGACTGCCGCGCGGACGACGTCGCGGAGCAGCCCGTTCACGACGCGCGATGGATGCATCAGGCACGCGGTGGACACCTGCGTCGCCTCCGCCTCGAGGATCTCCGTGAGGCCCACCGCGCAGACGGGCTGGACGCCCTCGGCCATCTCGCCGACGGCGCGCGCCGTCGCCGCCTTGGTCTGCGCGGCGGCTTGCTCGGCGGGCTTGCCTCGGGGCGCTGCACCGTACGTGCTCTCGTCCTTGTGCCAGCCGATGGCCGAGAAGATCGCACGGACGGTTCCCTTGTCCATCGTGGTCGACGTGTGCACGCTGGTCGACGGGCCGCCCGACGCCGCGCCGACGGCCTGCGCGCTCGCCACCGCAGCCTCGTCGCGCACCACCTTGTTGATGACGCGGTACGCCTGTGTCGTGAGCCTGTGCACGGCCGCCGCGATGCGCCGCAGCTCCTTCCGCGCACCGGGCTGCGCCGTCACCGCCTGCGGCCCCGCGTTGAGCGTCGAGCGCTTGACCACGAAGCCCGGGAGCACGCTGACGCGCGTGCGCGCCGTCGCGCCGCCGGCGGCGCGCGCGCTCGGCGCAGCGGGCTCGTCCACGCGCGCGCGCTCGACGCCGCGCGCGCGGGGAACGCTCGGCGCGCGCGCGCCCGCGGCGTCGCGCGCGCTCGCGGCGGCACCCGCCGCGGCGCGCTTGCCCGCGGCGCCCGACTCGCCGTGCGCGCGAAGCGGCGCCGACGCCAATGCCGACGCCGCGCCCGCGCCGCCGCTGCCGCTGCCCGATACGCCCGCGCGCCGCTTCTGCTCGTCGCGCGTCTTGCGGAACTGGGCGACGAGGTCGCTGCTCACGTTGGCCTCAGGCTCCCACGTGTCGGCGCTCTCGTCGTAGCCCCGCCACCTGATCCGGAACTGGAACGTCACCTTCTTGCCCGCCTTGCGGCGCTCGTCGACGACCGCCTCGACCTCGTACGTGCGCGCCTCCTCGTCGACGCTCGCGCCCGCCGCGCTCGCGCCCGTGTCCGGCCACCCAGCGACCGTGCCGCCCAGCCTCTCGGCGGCCGCGCGCAGCTGCCGCTCGCGCTGGGCGGCCGCGGCGCCTCGCGCGACCAGCGCGGGCAGCATGCCCGCGCCGCCCGCGAGGCCGTGCGCGCCGACGCTGGCGGTCATCAGCGCGTCGAGGCACGCGAACGTTGCGAGCGCACGCGCGCCATCGTCGCCGCCGCGCGGCTGCGAGCGCACGACGGGCGATGGCCGCGGCTCCCCCTCGGCCGCGAGCAGCGGCCAGATCGCACTGGCCAGCGCGACGGCATGCGCGCCGACCGCGACGGCCACGTCCGCGTCGAGCGGCGCAAAGTCGTAGCGCACGAGCGCGGCCGGGCGCGAGTCGTCCGTCGGCCGGTCGGCGACGAGCAGCCCGACCGGGCGCGGCGGCTCGCCGGACGGCGCGGCGACGGGCACGCAGAGGAGCACGACGAGCAGGCGCGGCGTGCCGCCGAGCAGCGCGCGCGCGGCATCCGCCCCGTCGGCTCCGCCGCGCGCGGCCGCGGCGAGCAGCTCGGCCGCGCGCGTCGGGCCCAGCGCCGTGCGCGCGTCCTTGCGCGCGCGTGCGCGGGCCGTGTACGCGGCGCAGGCGTCGTCGAGCACCGCCGCGCTGGGCGCGGTGCCAGTCGTCGCCCACGCGCGCAGCGCGTCGCGCACCCGCGTGACGATCGCCTGGTCGACCGCCGCCTCGCCGGCAGCGTGCGCCGGCGCGCACGCCGGCGGTGCGGCGGCAGGCGCGAGCGCGGGCGCGCCGTCGGCGCCGTCAACGCCGACGGCGCCGTCGGCGCGCCGCCACGCGAGCTTCGCCTCGATCTGCTGCCGGACGGCGTGGCAGTGCCGGTCGATGCCGCGCGCGTCGTCGAGCGCGGCCAGCGCGTCCTCAGCGGCGGGACGGCCGCTCGCGTCCGCGACGGCCTGCAGGCAGAGCAGCGCGGCCGCACGCGCGTTGCACGCGCTCTGCGGCTCGGGCGCGAGCGCGAGCTCGAGCTCGAGCGGCGACGCGCCTCGCGCCGCGGCGATCGCGTCCATCAGCACGTCCAACCGCTGCACCAGCGCCCTGTGCGCGTCGCGCGGCGCGCCCGTCGACGGCGCGCGCGAGCGCGTCGCCAGGAGCCCGAGCGCGCGCGCCGGCGCGCCCGCCGGCGTGTGCAGCACGAGCAGCGCCGCGCCCGCCAAGCTCGCGTTGCGCGTGACGAGCGCGAAGATGCGCGTCGCCTCGTGCGCGCCCACCGACGCCCAGATCGCAGCGCGATCGGCGTCCGTCTGCGCGTCGCACAGGTCGCGCACGTCGTCCGGCGCGAGCAGCGCGCCGCCGCCGGCGGAGCGCGCGACGATCGCCCGCGCCTCCGCCACGAAGACGGCCTGCGGCAGGTCGGCGTGGCGCGCGTCGACGATGGCGCGCGTCGCGTGCACGCCGAGCTCCACGCCGCGGTAGAAGGCGCGCGCGTTGGCCGCGCGCGCGTGCGCCGGCCGTCCGTCCGCGTTGCGCCTCGCGCGCGCCTGCTTGCTCGTGCGCGCGAGGCCGTCGCGTGGCGGTGGCGGCAGCGTGGCGAGGAAGCGCGCGGCGGGCGGCGGCGCGCGCACGCCGCGCTGCCGCCGTGCGATGGCCGCGAGCCGCCGGCCCGCCGCGCTGCCGCCCGCGCCGACGTGCTGCCGGCGGCCGAGCGCCGCCGGTGGCGGCGGCGGCGGCGGCGCGGCGGCGGGCGGCGGCGCGACGGCGGGCGGCGGCGCGGCGGCGGGCGGCGGCGCGGCGGTGGGCGGCGGCGCGGCGGCGGGCGGCGGCGCGGCGGCGGGCGGCAGCGGCGGCGGCGCGGCGGCGACGGCAGCACCAGTCGGCTTGTCCGCCCACGCACCCGAGACTCTGTCCCAGACCTTGCCCCATGGCGCGCGCCCACGCGGCCGCGCGAACTGCCCCGGCTCGAGCGCCTGGCCGCGCTTGGCGGCGGCGGCGGCGGCAGGGGGCGGGCGGCCGGCGCGCCAGTCGAAGACAGGTGCAACCGTGGCGGCAGGCGCCGAGTGCCGCGCGTCGGTCACAGAGCGCGTGGTGCGCGCGGCGACCGTGGCACGCCTGGCGGGCGGGCGGTGAGCAGCGCCCGCCGGCGCGCCGGCGGGCGCGGCCGCCTCGAGCCCGGCGGAGGCGCCGCGCTTGCGCTTGCGCGTGCCGCCGCGCGTGCGCCTGCGCGCGCGCCCGCCGCGCGCCCGTTCGGCCTGCGCGTCGCCAGCCGCGTCGCCGGCCGCGTCGCCGCGCCGCACGTAGACGACCGCGAACGCCTCCTCGCCGGTCCCGTCGACGCCGCCGCGCGCGCGGCGCAGGACCGACCGCCACTGCAGCCGCCGCGCGCGGCCGGGCTCGCACGCAAACCAGCGCCCACCGCGCCTGACGACGGCCACAAAGTCGTCGTCGCGCCGCCCGCGCCGGCGCGTGCGCAGCAGCACGCACTGCACGTCGAGCCAGCCCTCGTGCCAGTCGGCCGTGCTGGGGGCGACGCGAATCGACTGCGGGAGCTCGACGCCAAAGCCGGCGAGGCGCACGATGTGCGCGACGATGACGCTCGAAATGGCGGGGGCGCTCGACGGGTCGCCCGCTGCAGCGAGCACCGCCCCGCCCCAATGCTCACGCGTGACGCAATCCGCGTCCTCGACGTGCACGTGCGCCACGCTCGCGCCGAGCTGGTGCAGCAACGCGCAGATGTCGGCGTCGACCGTCCTCTCCTCCTCGGCCGCCTCGGCCGTGCCGCGGGCGGCGGCGTCGCCTGCCGGCTGCCCGAGGTACGCGATCGCCCGCTCGACGGCCGCGCGCTCCGCACGCGCTGCGCTGTCGATCGCCGCATTGCCGACGGGCGCGCGCAGCGCCGCGATCGCGTCTTGCAACGCCGTCGCGTCGCCCGTCGCCGCCGCCGCCGTCACCGCCGCCGCGCTCGCGGTGCCGTGCGCGACGGCGTGCAGCGCGGCGGCGCGCGCGGCGGGGATGCGCCCGTCCAGCGCGAGCACGAGCGGCGGCCCGGCCGGCGTCTGCTGCCGCCGGTGCCGCCGGCTCGCAGCCGGGTGGTCGGCGCGCGCGCGCTCGAGCCGCGCGCGCCGCTCGACGACGCGCGCCCAGAAGGCCTGCACCCTCGGCTGCGCGAATGCAAGCCAGCCGGCGCCGCGCGTCACGACGTGCACGACGATCCGGTCCTCGTGCCTGAGTTACTGCACGTAGAGCGCTTTGCTCACGCCGAGGACGTGCATGCCGAGCTGCAGCTGATCGCGGTGCGGCTGCGGCGGCCCGTCCTCGTGCGCCGTGGCGCCCGCCTTGGTGAGCGTCTTCACCTCGACGAGGACCTGCTCGTTGTTTTCGGGGAGGATGGCGAGCCCGTCCGGCGAGAAGGCGAACGGCGCGCTCTTGTCGTGCGGGTCCGCACGCACCATCGGCAGGTTGCACACGACGGTGATGCCGTACGCGGCCGCCAGCTTGCGCAGCGCGACGGCCTCGCCGAGGATGCCCGCGGTCGTCGCCTTGGTCCGCACCTCGCGCCGCCGCCGGTGCACGTACTCGTCGGTGAGCGTCTCGTGCGCGACGCCGGCGTTGTCGTTCACGACGTCGCCAACCTTGCTGCCCGTGACCTCCTCCCATCGCTCGTCGTGCCAGCGCGGGCTGCGCTGCGCGGGCGCGCCCGCGCCGACGGCGTCGAGCACGCGGCGCAGCGCTGTGCCGTCGGGCGCAGCAGGCACGCGCGCGCGGTCCTGGGCCTCGCGAGCGTCGAGGACGCGGCCCGTAGTGGAATCTTGGGGTAGGTCGAGCTTGCTCGCCTCGCCGTAGCGGCTCTCCAGCTGGCGCGGTGCGTCGGCAGGGCCGCCGTCCGTGCGCGCACCCGACGCGCCCGCCAGTGCACGCGGCGCAGCGTCCGAGGCGCCCGCCGCGCCCGCGCCGCCGCCAATCGCGCCAGCGCACGCGCGCGCCGCGACCTGCGGACGGCCAGCCGCAGGGACCTCGTCCGCTCGGCCGGCCGCTGCGTCGGCCGTCCGCTTGGCCACCTCGCGCACGTCTCCGAGCGCGAGCGTGGCTGGCGCCGTCCAGCTCCCGTTGCGTTTGTCCCAACATTTGAGCAGCCCGCCAAGGAAGGGCGTGCCCGTCGGGCGGTCCTCGGGCACCTCCGCCAGGATCGCGTCGACGCGCAGCGCGGCCGCCACATCGCAGAACGCGCGCGCGGCGCGCGCCATCCGCTCGGCGCGCGCGCCGCCGTCGTCCGCCGCGCGGCGGATGGCGTGGCTCACGTGCGCGACGCGGAGCGAGACGACGGCGTGCGCCGGCGCGTCGGCGCCCGTGCCGAGCGTGTGCCGCCGGATGGCCAGCTGCCCATCGCCCATGCGCGGCGGCAGCGACGCGCACGCCGCGACGGTCGTCGTGCCGGCCGCGCTGTCGCACAGCCAGCTCGCCTCGCCGCCGCCCGCAAACTCAAAGGTCGCGAAGCCCTCGCGGCCGAAAAGCGCGACGAAGTGGTCGAGCACCGCCTTGTTGATCGCGCGCGCCGCCGGCCGCGTCGATGCGCCGCGGGCAGCGCCACCCGCCGCGCCGCGCGCATCGCTGCACGTCGCAGGGCAGGTGCAGCCGGACGCGCGCACGCCGTCCGACCGCGTCCGCGGCAGCTCGAGCTCGCGCACCTTGGGGCAGAACCAGAGCGGGTTGGACGCCTCGAGGCACAGCACGACGAGCCGCCCGTCCGTGCCGGCCAGCGCGCGCGCGTCGCGCAGCAGCTCGACGGCGAGCTCGGACGTCGCCGCGTGCACCGCCGGCTCGCCCGTCGCGCGGTCGGGCGGGAAGAGGCCGCCGCCGACGAGCGGGCTGGGGCAGCGGCCGAGCATCACGAGAAGCGGCGGCGGCGGCGTCTGCGGCGCCTGCTGCCCGACCGCAGCCGCCGTCAGCCCGGCCAGGTCGGAGCTCGTGCGGAGGGCCTTGAGCGCGACGCGCGAGCCGGTGCCCGCCTGCTCGGAAAACGTGGCGAGCATGGCGCACGTGCTCGCCCTCGCGCCGCACTGCCAGCTGACGCGCGCGAGGAGGCCTTCCAGCGTGTCGTTTTCGCGCGGCCGCGTGACCGCGTCGAGCGCCGCCGGGCCGAGCTGGAGGCTGCCGGGCGTGACGCACAGCACCGCCTCGTGGTAGGCGCGCAGCAGCTCCCTCGGCAGCTGCTCGGCGGGCGTCGCCGCCTGCCCGCCCACCCACCGTGCACCGTGGCCGCCGTCGCCCGCGCCCGCGAGCCGGACCGCCGGCCCGCCCGTGATCGCCGAGGTCGGTGGCGTGCCGAGCGCGTCGACGAGCGCGCGCACGGGCGCGACACGCCTGCGCGCAGCGTCCGCGCCGACGGCGAGCGCGGCGATCTGAGCGCCGTCCCATGCGCGCTCCCTCGCGTCGTCCCGCGCGGCCGCCGGCGCGGCGCCCGGCCGCGCGCCGGGCGGCACCGCGCACGCCGCCGCGACGACCTCCGCGCGCGCGCCGGCGGCGTCGGGCGCGTGCAGCTGCGCGAGCGCGCCAAAGAGCGCGGCGGCCGAGCGGTAGCGGCCGTGCGCCGCGACGAGCGCGTAGAGCACGCGCAGCGCGGCCACGCCCGCCTGGTCGGGCGCGTCGCCAGCGATTTGCTCGACCTCCCACGTGCGCGTGGGCGGCGGGCTGCCGTCGGCCGGGTCCGGACGCAGCGCCCACGCGCGCTCGACGATCGCGTTGAACACGCCGTGCGCGGCGCCCTCGTCAAACTCGGCGGCGCCCGCCGCGTGCGCGCACCACCCGTGCACGCGCGACGTGGGCGCGTCCACGGCGCGCTGCACGACGAGCACCGCCGGCCGGTCGACGCAGCCGAGGCTCACCGCCGCGTGCTTGCCCTCGAGCAGCGCCGCCGCCGCAGCCTCGACCAAGGCGTCATCAGGCGCGTCGCCGACGACGACGGCACAGCCGTCGCCGTACTCGGCCTGCATCGCGGCGACGCACGACGCGACAAAGTCGCCGCCCGCGGCCGCCGCGTGTCGCGCCGCCAGCATCCGGCGCGCGATGGCAAGCCAGACGTACTCGGCCGGCGCGCGCGCGGCGCGCGCGCGAGGCGCGCCGGCCGCGCCGCGTGCGCCCGCGCGTGCGCCTCCAGCGGCCGCAACGGCCGAGGCGGCTGGAGCGGCGGTGAGCGTGCGCCGCGCGCGCTTCGCCGGCCGCGTGATGGGCGATGCACCCGCCATCGCACCGCCCGCAGCAGCCGGTGCGGCCGCCACAGCGCCCGCCGCAACGCCACTCGTCACGACGCCCGTGGCGGGCGGCGCGGCGGCGGACGTGGCCGCCTCGACGGGCGTCGCGCAACTACCGCCAGCGGTCGCGGACGCGCCCGGCGACGCGTCGGCGAGGAGGTGGCGCAGCACGCCGCGCGCGAGCGCGACTCGCACGGCGAGCGTCAGCGCGCGCAGGCGGTCGGAAGGCGAGGCGTCGCGCTCGGCGTCGGCGGACGTGGCGGCAGCAGGCGGGGCGGCGGGCGGCACGGCGGCGGGCTGGGCGGCCGCCGGCGCAACCTCGTCGGCCTTGGCCAGCCAGACGAGCCCGGCGACTGCGAGCACGACGCTGTACGCGCCGACATCGTCACCCGCAACGCGCGCCAGCCGGGCGTGGGCGTCGGCCTCGGACACGGCGACGTGGAAGAGCACGTCGTCGCGGGCAGCTTGCTCGGCAAACTGACGCAGCTGCTTGGCCATCGTCACGCCGGCGACGCACGCCTCGCCCGCCTCTGCCTCGACCTGCTCGTCCTGGCCGATGGCGGACGCGCCGGCCTCGGCGCCAGCGTCGAGTGTCCGGCGGCGCTCGAGGGCGAAGCCACGCACACAGACGCGCTGGAGGCCGCCGAGCGCGCCCGCCTTCTCGTGCAGCGCGCACGACAGCTCGACCACCGAGTCCACGCGCCTCGCGGCGGCGCCCCCCCGCTCGCCGCGCGTGGCCGCGCGCACGACGAACACCGTGAATTGCGCGCGCTTCGCCGCGCGCGCCGACGCGCACGCGTGCTTCAGGAGCCGGCAAAGCGCGGGCCTTTGCGCCGCTGCGCCCCGCGTGCACAGCAGCAGTTGGCCGCGCTCGTCGCCCAGCTCCTGCTCGACGGCGGCCTCGAGCGCGTCGTCCGTCAAATCGCCGTGCTCCGTCGAGGCGAGCGCGCGCGCAGCCGCGAGCGCCAGCTCGCCTGCGCCCGCGCGCCGCCGGCGGCGCGCACCGGCGGGCGCGTGCGGCGCCGACGCGTGTGACGACGCCGCCGCGTCCGCGCGCGCACACGCGGCGCGCAACGCCTCACGCGCCGAGGCGGCCGCGCGCGCCCTGGGCGCGAGCTTCAAGAACGTGCGCGCGGCGGTGGCGGCGGCGGCGGCGGCGGCGGCGGCGGCGGCGGCGGCGGCGGCGGCGGCGGCGGCGGCGGCGGCGGCGGCGTCGCCCGCGTCGCCGGCCGGCGGCGGCGGTGGCGGCGGTGGCGGCGCGGCCACGGCGGCGGCAGCAGCGGCGGCGGCGGCGGTGGCGGCGGCGGCGGCGCCCAGCGCGGGCGGCGGCGGCGTGGCGGCGGCGGTGGCGGCGGCGGTGACGCCAGCGGCGGCCTTGGCGCCGCGCGTCTGCGGCGGCGTTTCGGCGCCATCGGGGCTGCCCCCGCCGCGCACCGCGCTCGTGACCGCGCAGACGCCGCCCGGCGCACGATCGCTGGCCGCGCCGGTCAGCGCGACGCGGAGGCGCTCGCCGACAGCGTACATGTCCGCCACGCTGAACGTGCGCGGCGCGGACGAGCAGCCCGCCGCGGCGAGCGCGTCGTTGAGCGCGCCCACTATCGCGAGGCCGCACGTCGCGCCACGCTGCGCCGCCTCGTTGAGCAGCAGCGCGCGGCGCACGCGCGAAATGTCGAGACCCGCCGCGTGCAGCGTGGCAGTTATCGCCTTGGCGAGCATGAGCGCCTGCCTGCAGGGCGACGCGAGCGTGTCGACGAGCACCGCGTCGTAGCGATGCTCGCCCGCGCGCGCGACGCGCACAAGGCGCAACGCGGTGAAATGGCCGGAGGCGAGCTGCGCGCCGTCGTCACCGCCCGCGCCGCCGCGCTCGTCCGACGGGCTCCACACGCCGATGACAGCCTGCGTTGTCGCCTCGCTGCGCAGGCGGTGCAGCAGCGCGGCGCGCTCGGCGTCGTCCTGAAACACCGCGGGTTGCGCGGCGAGCGGCACGTGGCAGACATGCCCGCCGCCGGCCTGCCCGTGCACGCGCAGCACGACCTCGCAGCACGCGTCGACGGTTGAGGCGAGCATGTCGCCGCTGGCGATGCGCTCCACCTCTGCCTGCGGGAGGCCGGCGCTCGCGGCGGCGGCGGCCAGCCGGCGCGCAGCCGCGTCGCCCGCCCACGCAAGCAGCGCCGAGTTGGCGGGTTGGAGGGGAAGCTCAAGGGCGGCTGGTTCGGTGGCGGTAGCCTCGTTGGCAACGGGCACGTTGGCGGTGCGCGCGTTGGCGGCGGGCGCGGCGGCGATGGCTGGTGGGGCGGAAGACGCGCCCGCGGCGGCGGGCGCGGACGCGGCAGCGGCAGCGGCTAGTGGCGCGGGGAAAACGCCGTCGGAGGCGGCCTGGAGGGCGGCAGCGGCAGCGGCTAGTGGAGCGGGGCAAAAGGCGTCGGAGGCGGCCTGGAGGGCGGCAGCGGCAGCGACTAGTGGGGCGGGGAAAACGCCGTCGGAGGCGGCCTGGAGGGCGGCAGCGGCAGCGACTAGTGGGGCGGGGAAAACGCCGTCGGAGGCGGCCTGGAGGGCGGCAGCGGCAGCGGCTAGTGGCGCGGGGAAAACGCCGGTGGTGGCAGGCGCGGAGGCGAATGCAGGAGCAACTAGTGGGGCGGGAAAATCGGCGGCAGGCGCGAAGGCGGATGCAGGAGCGGCTAGTGGGGCGGAAGACACGCCCGCGGCGGCAGGCGCGGACGCGACAGCGGGAGCGGCTAGTGGCGCGGGGAAAACGCCGATGGTGGCAGGCGCGGAGGCGAATGCAGGAGCAACTAGTGGGGCGGGGAAAACGCTGTCGGAGGCGGCCTGGAGGGCGGCAGCGGCAGCGGCTAGTGGAGCGGGGAAAACGCCGTCGGAGGCGGCCTGGAGGGCGGCAGCGGCAGCGGCTAGTGGAGCGGGGGAAAAGGCGTCGGAGGCGGCCTGGAAGGCGGCAGCGGCAGCGACTAGTGGGGCGGGGAAAACGCCGTCGGAGGCGGCCTGGAGGGCGGCAGCGGCAGCGACTAGTGGGGCGGAAGACACGCCCGCGGCGGCAGGCGCGGACGCGACAGCGGGAGCGGCTAGTGGCGCGGGGAAAACGCCGGTGGTGGCAGGCGCGGAGGCGAATGCAGGAGCAACTAGTGGGGCGGGAAAATCGGCGGCACGCGCGAAGGCGGATGCAGGAGCGGCTAGTGCGGCGGGGAAAACACCGTCGGCGGCAGGCGCGAAGGCGACAGCAGCAGTGGCTAGTGGAGCGGAGGCGCAGGGCCACGCGCGCGCCAGCCGTGCAAGCCCAAGCCGCGCGCGAGCGACGCACGCGCCGATGGCCGAGGCGGCGGCGCAGGCCACGACGTGGCATGGCACCGGTGTGGCCAGCCGCTCGCGGGTGTGCACGTCGAGCCGCGCCCCACGCCAAGAACGGCGGCGCGCTGAACGGAGGCGCACGACCCCGATCGGTCCGCCCGCGCACGCGCGCGCCGGCTCAGTGTGGCCAACGCGCGCCGCTATGCAAGGCGCGCGCGCGATAACGGCGGCTGTCGGCCGTGGCGTGCGCGTGGCGGCGCCGCGGCGACGGGCGCGGCACACGAGCCGCTCGGGTGCGCCGCCGCCGCGCGGCACGATGTCGAGCAGCACGGTCACGCCGCGCGCGCGCGCGACCGCCGTGCACGCGAGCCGCACGGGCAGCGGCGGCCCGTCCGGGCGCGCGAGCGCCGCCACCTCGGCGTCGGTGAAGCTGTGCAGCTCGCGGCGCGCGCGCGCGAACGCGGCAATGTCCGCGCGCAGCTCCGCGTCCGTGCCGAGCGCAACGCGCGCGTGCACGGGGAGCGACGCGCGCAGCGCGTGGAGCACGCCGCCGCGCGCGCCGCGCGGCGCCGGCGCGCGCTCGCGCTCAGCGCGCGCGGCGCGCGTGAGCTCGCGCACCGCGCGCTCGAGATTGCGCGGCGCGGCCGCGACGGGAGGGCTAGGTGCGCGCGCGCGCCGGTTGTAGCGCGGCCGCGCCGAGTTGAGGGGCGGCGGACGCGGTGCGTACGCCGCGGCGCGGCCCGCGCGCCAAAAGGCCGGCGGCGGGCGCAGCTCCGTCGCGTCGACCGCGGCCGCGAGCGCGCCGAGCGCGGCGTCGCTGTCGCCCGCCGCGTCGGCCGCGTCGACGAGCACGAAGAGCGCGCCGAGCGCGCGCGACGCGGCCGCCTGCGCGGCGGTGGGGCGGGCGCAGGCAGCGACGCATGCGGCCGCCATGCCACGCGCCGCGGCGAACGCCGGTGACGTGACGGCCGCGCCGATGGCAACGGCGGCGGCGGCGACGGTGGAGGCGGCAGCGCCGGCTATGGAGGTGGCAGCGGCGGCGGCGCTTGCCATCGCGCGGCGCGCGAGACGCGAGGCGCCACCGACCGCCGCCGCCGCAGCGCGCGCTGCGCGCGCGCCGGTGGCGCGCATCGTCGCCGCGCCAGGCGCCGCCGCGCCGATGCCGCCGGCGCCCGCGCCGTCGCCGCTCTCGGCCGTGCAGGGCTCCGATGACGGGCCCGGCGTGCGCTGGCGCGTGATGCGCGCGCCGAGGCGCGCGCTCCGCGCCGCGCGGCCGGCGACGTCGAGGACGCGCCGTGCGCGCGCCGCGCACAGGCCACGCGCGCGCGGCGGCGCACCGACAGGCGCCGAGCGCCGCGGCGCGCACGCCGGCGCGTCGCTGTCGGGTTGCGCAGCGCGCGCGCGGGAACTCGGCGCGGCGTGTGCGGGCGGCGGGCGCGCGCCCGCGCGGCGCAGAGGCGCGAGGCGCCGGCCGCAGACGAGGCGTGTGCGCGGCCAGGACGGTGAGGGCCGCAGGGCGCCGTCGACGTCGCGCATCGGCGGGCTGCGAGCGCGCCGCGCAGCCGTGCGGCGCGCGCAAGGCGCTCGGCGGCGCGCGCGCCGCACGGCGCGCGCGGCGGCGCGCACGCCAGCGACGGCTGCGGCCACGCCGCGCGCCAACACGGCCGCGGCGTGCGCCATCGCACCGAGCACGGCGCGTGGCGCGCCGAGCAAGCGCAGCAAGCGCGACGCCGTCGCGCGCGCCGGCGCACCGTGTGCAGGGGCCTCGCCAGCGCCAGCACCGACGCCGCCATCGCCGCAGCCGCAGGTGGCGTCGCCGCCGCCGCAGGCGTCGCGACGGACGCCGCCGCCGCCGAAACAATCGCCGCACACGTCGCCGCCGACGTTGCCACCCCAGCCGCCGTTGCCTGCGTAGGTGGCTGCGGCGCGTGCGTGCGGGAGGCGTGCCGTGCGCCGCGCATCACACGGGCTGCGCGACGCGAGCGACGCCGCCGGGGGCCCCGCTGCGCCAGGCGCGCCGTGCGCGCCAGCCTCGCCGGCCTCGCCGGCGCGCGGTCGCGCGCTCGCCTCGACGTGGCCGCCTCCGCCGCCATCGCCGCCGTCGAACCGGGCGGCGGAGGGCTGCCGCTCGAACCGCTCGTCGGCGTCGGCCGCCACCGCCGCCTCGCGCTCCGCCGCCGCATCGGCCGCACGGCGCGCGTGGCGGAGCGCGCGGCCGCCGTCCGCTGCGCGGCGTGGTGGCGCGGGCGCGGCCTTCGGCGCGCGCGGCCTCTCGGCGCGCTCGCGGAGCACGGCGAGCGGCGTGCCCGTGGCGACGCTCGTGCAGACGCGCTGCAAGGCGGCGCTTACGCACGCGTGGACGACGCGCGCCGTCCGCTTGTCGGCGGCGCGCGCGGCGCGGCGCGCGGCCTTGGCGGCGGCCTTTTTGGCGCGCCTCTGCTCCGCCTGCTCCGACAGCGCGCGCGCCTGGCGCTCGGCTGCGAGCGCTTCCTCGGGTGAAACGGTCGGCCTCGGCGGCCGCGCGCGCGCGCTGCGACGCTGCGCGCTGCGGCGGTCGGACGGCGGCTGCCGCGGCGGCGAGGACGGCGGGCGCAAGCTCGGCGTGGGCGACCAATCACCGCTGACGGTTGCGAGCGGCGCAAACGGGTTGTCGTCCCCGCACCCCGCGGCGTGCGACAGTGCACGCGGCGTCGGGCGCCGGCCGACCGCTGGCGGGCCCCACTCGGACGGCAGCTCCGAGGGCGAGCGCGCCGTCGGCGCCGCGCGTTCCGCGGCCGGCGGCGCCTCCCGGTCCAGCGCCGCCTGCTCTCTCGCCGCGGCCTGCTCGTCACCCTCCGGCACGCCACGCGGCGCGAGCACCGCGGTGGCGCAGCGCGTCGCGTTGAGCAACGCCGCCTCCATCTGCCGCACGTTGGCCTTGGCGCACGCCACACCCTGTCTCGCCCGGCGCAGCGCCTCGTGCGCGCGGCGCACATCCGCGTCGGCATCTTCGCGAATGCCAAAGTGCGCCTGTTGCAGCCGCAAGTCCGCAGGGCGCCCCTGCGCGCGAGGGGCACGGGCGCGGCGGCGCGCAGGTGACGGAGCTGGCGCGCCGTTCTGCGCTGCGCGCACGCCAATCGACGGGCGCGCGCGCGGCGGGGCGCGCGCGCGCGCGCGCGCTGCCTACCCAGCCGCCGGCCGGCTCGCGCGAGCGCGCCAGCTGCTCCGCCGCCTCGGCGTCGAGCACGCGCTGCTGCGCCTCCTCCTCGCCCAGTGCAGCGAGGTGCAGCCGGCGGGCTGCCTTGCGGCAGTTGCCCTCCGCCTTGCCCACGGCCTTGCGCGCCGCGTCGACGGGGTCGTCGTTGGCTCTGGCGCGCCTGCGCTTGCCCTTGTCGGCGGGCGGCGGCTCGGCGCGCTGCAGCGTGCCGAGCGCGTCGTCGGCTCCGCGCGCGGCCGCCCGCGGGCGGCGGGCCCCAAAAAGCGCACCGGTCGCCGTGCGCGCCGCGCAAGCAACGACCAGCGCTGACATGCCGGCGAAGACCGCACCGCCCAGCGCCACGGTTGCCACGATGCGCAGCGTCCCGTGCGCAAGCCGCGCTGCCTCCGCCGCTTTGGCGGCCTCGCGCGCGCGCGCATCGGCGGCTCTCATCTCGTGCAGCAGCCCGGCCGCGCCGCTCGCGCCGTCGCGGCCGCGCGCGAGCTCGCACAGCACCGCCGCCGCGTGCCGCGTGGGCTCGCGCGCGAGCAGCTGCGCGCTGCCGTCGGGGCGCAGCTTCTCAACGAACTCGACAAACGTCGCGTCGCGCCAGAGGGACTTGCGGAAGGCCCTGTGCACCGCCCCCTCTTGCTTGCGCATCCGCCGTGCCGCCCGCCTGCCGTCGCGCGCGTGCGCGTGCGCGGCCGCGTCGAATCCCGCGACGCCGCGCTGCGCGTCGCGCGCGGCCGACGACGGCGCCGCCGCGCTGCCCGCCAAGGGCGCCGCAGCGGCGACGCACGCGTGCGGAGCGACGGGATCGCCGGCGGCCGGCGGCTCGGCGCGCTGCGGCGTGCCGTTTGCTCCGCGCGCGGCCGTCCCGGGGGAGATGGCCGCGATGGCGCCACCAGCCGCGCCGTGCGCCAGCCACGCGCATAGGCTGCCGACGAGCTCGCCGAGACCCCCGACGGTCGCCGCGGCGGCGAGTGCGCCGGGCTTGCCGGCCGACAGCGGCTCGCGAGCGTCGTCGTCGCAGCCGCCGGCACCCGTCTTGGCGAGTGCGTCGCGCTCGCCCTCGACGCCCGCCACGACCGCCGCCCCTCCGTCGTCCGCCGCGCCGGCCGCGCGCGCGGCCGGGCGCAGAGGAGGCGTGCCGGTGCAGCCGTCGCCGCTCGTCTTCGCCGTTTCCTCCACCTTGATCGCTTCGTCGCTACCTGCGCCATCTCCGACGCCGGGGCCCTTGGTCACGCTTGCCGCCATGGGCATCGAGCCGGTCGTCTCCTGCGCCATCGCGCGTGCTGGTCGTCCGCGTCGGTCGTCCTCGCGGGCGGATTGGCAGACGCCTTTTGATCCGCTGCTTTTGAAAGTGTGATAAGACGTCGCTCTTGGCCTCATAAATTTATAGAAGGCCCGTGGTGCGCCCCACGGCGAGCGATGTACCACTGCGCTCGTGGAATGCATCGCGCTCGTCGCGGCGCTGGGCGTGCCGGACGCGGCCGCCCTAGCGGCTGTTTAAGCGGGAGTTTCTGATGGGAGATTGTCCCCAGCGACCTTATCGACCGACCCCCCAACCAACCCCCCCCCCCCCCCCCCCCCGCCCCCGCACCAGCCACGCCTGCTCCGCCGTGCGGCAGCGGCCGCGTCGACGTCGCGTGCGCCGCACGCCACGTCGCCCGCCGAGGGCGACACGGCGACACCGCGCTCGCACGGCGCGACGAGCTTGTCGGCAGGCGGCAACACGCGCGCGTCGCCGGCGCTGCCGTCGGCCTCCTTCGCGCCGAGTGCGCCGCCGTTCCGGCCGACGACGACGAGGCCGCCGACGACGACGACGCCGACGACGGCCCGGCTAGGCCGGCGTGGCTGGCGCGCGGCGCGCCCACGACGCCCGCCACGGCCGACGCCCCTGCCGTCGTCCGTCGCGCCGGCCGCGCGCGCTTCCGCGCGCGAGGCGACGGAGGCGGCGGCCGTGACGCGCCGGTGTGGCCGTGGCCGCTCATCGCCGCCGCGTCCACCTTCTCGTTCGCTTCAACGCCGCCTGCACCACTCCCGACGTTGCCGCGCTGAGTCACGCTTGCCGCCGCGGGCATCGCGCCGCGCCACCCGCCACGCGCTGCGACCGCCCGGCGCTCTGCGCGCGTACGTACGGCTGCAGCGTGCCGGTGCCGCGCCGCACCGGCCGCGGCCCGCCAGCCGCGGCCGGGCCAGCGGCGCGCCGTCGGCGTCCGCGGCGGGCGTCGCGCTCGGAGCGGGCGCACTTCCGCTTCACCTCGCGCAGCTGCGAGCATCCGTTGGATCTCCGCAGCTTGGGTACGAGGGTCGTCGCGATGTCGAGCCGGCGCAGCGCCCAAAGCAAGCCCCTCACCGAGCGCGGGCGGCTTGCCTCGCACACGGCCGCCGCCGCGCGACCGGTGCAGCCAGCTGCCGCACACAACGAGCAGCTGCTCGGGCCGGAACCCGCGCCCGGTCGCATGCACGCGCTCGAACCGCGCCGCCGCGAGCGTGCACGCGCGCCAGTTGAGGTCGCCGCGCCGCCCGCGCGCTCAGCCGCGCGGGCGGGTTGTGCACGTGCCGCGTCTGCGTGCGCACATGCGTGTGCGCGCGCGTGAAGCTGACCCGCTCGTTGGCCTCCAGCACCGTGCGCCCTCGGTGCTCCACGCCGCGCGCCGCATAGGGCGCGGCCGCCCGGCGCACCCGGCGCCGACGGGGGCCGATGCGCTGCACGGTGGCCCGTCTCGCGCGCGGTCGCGTGCCGCGCGTGCGCAGTGCGCTTGCGCTGCACGAGCGTGACCGAGACGGGCTTCTGTCCCTCGGCCACCCGGCATGTACGAGGCCCTCAGCGCCCGGGTCTACAGCCGCGAGCAAGAGGCCGGCGCGTCGGCTAGCCGCGCGCGCGGGGGGGGGGGGGGGGGGGGGGGGGGGCGCAATGTGGACCGGGCCGTTCGGAGTGCGCCACTGTGTGTGTGAGATGCGACGCCTCGCCGAGCCGCCGGGGCTCGCCCTCGTCCTCGCCGCGACACATTTTTCACGTCTTGTCTGCGCGCTGCGTGCTGCGTGCGCGCGCAACAACTGCCCGGCGCGCGCCGCGGGCTCGGCGCGAGGGGCGGCAGGAGTGGCGCCAGTCCGCAGGGTATCACGTGCTCGATGTGGCACTTAAATTCATGTCGATGTGACGGCCTCCCTGCTCGATGTGCTGTACGGCCACGGCGTGTCGGATCCGCCCCTCAGCCGTGACCGCAGCTTCGTCCGGCCACGCAGCGGGCTCCCGCGCGTTGTGCGCGCTCGGCGCGCGAGTGGTGCCAGTGGCGGGCGAGCCTCGTCGCCCACGGAGCCCGCCCCCGGCTCGGCGGCGCGCCGCCTGCTCGCCGGATCGCGCACCGCCGTCGCCGCCTCTGCGCGCTTGCCCAGCTTGCCGGCAGGCGGCAGGCGGCGGCGACGGCGGCGGCGGCGGCTGCGGCGCGAGCGCGACGCCGGGCGGCGGCAGCGCCGACGGCACGCGCGTGGCGGCGACCCACGCGGCGGCGGGCGGCGCGCCGGCTTGAGGCCCCTGCACGCCGGCCGCATTGGCGCCGCCCTGCGCGCCCGCGAAGGGCGCGCAGGTACGCGGGCCGGTCGCGCGGCGCGCGGTGCTGGCGAGCATCCGCCGGCTGCGCGTCGGCGCGAGCGGCGCGGCGGGCGTCGCGCCGGCGGGTGCTGGCCAGCACCGCGCGCCGGCGGCGCGCCCGCCGCCAGCGCGCCGCCCGCCGCCGGCGCCGCGCGCGCCGTCCGCGCCGCGCCCGCCGCGCTCGCCGCCACCGCGCGCCGCCGCCGCGCATTCGCGCGCGGCGGCGACGGCGGCCGCGGCGAGCGCCGCCGCCGCCGCCTCGCCACCGCTGACCGCGCGGAGCACCTCTTTGAAGACGACGCTGCGCGTCACGAGGTCCGCGCCGAGCGCAAAGCGGACGCGCGACGTGTGCCCGACGCGCGAAGCGGCCACGTGGAGCTGGCCGTGCGTGAAGCACGGCTCGGCGAGCCACACGCCCGCGCACCCGAGCGCTTGCCCCTGCGCCTCGTTACGCCGGCCGCACCGGGGAACTGGCGGCGCATCCGCACAAGCGCGAACGTGCCGTCGTCGGGCGGGTGGTGGTCGACACGCGCGACGAGCACGGTGCTGTCGCGCCCGGCGGCCGCGCCGGGGCGTGCGCACTCGAGCAGCCGGCCGCCGGCGCGCACGCCGCGCACGATCAGCCGCGTGCCGCCGCACAGCCCCTCGCCGGGCGAGAGGTTGCGCGGCAGCATCACCACCATCCCGGGCTTCAGGTCGAGGACGCGGTGCGGCATCTGCGCGTGCTCGAGCGAGTCGAGGAATTCGACCGACGCCCGCGCAATCTGCTTGCCCGCCCCGTCGTCGCGCCAGCTCGTCCGCCGACGCGCACCTCGCCGCCGCGCCCGGGAAGCGGCCGATCGCCAGCCAGTTGATCCGCGCCACGTCCGTCTGCTTGGCGCAGAGCACCGCGCGGTCGCACAGCGAGCCGTCGTCGGTCCAACACGTCGCGCCGTGGACAAAGTCGTCACGAGCTCCGTCGGGTAGGCCGAGCCCACGCGGATGGGGACGCCGCCGACGGCCTCGGGCAGCTGCACGGGATCGAGCGGGAATGCGCCGGGCATGGCCCCGGCCGCCGGCACCGCCGCGGGAACGGCGCCGTCGCCGGGGCTGCGCAGCAGCTCCGCCCACTCGCCCGCGCCGAGCGCGTCGCCCGTGTCGCGCGCCGCGCTCGAGGCGCGAACGTTCTCGACCAAGGCGTGCTGCCGATCGTGCTGCCACGGCGCCGAGTACTTGAGGCAGGAGCGCACGATCTGCGCGCGCGAGCCGCGCCGCACCACCGGCAAGCACTGGCGAAAGTCGCCGGCGAGCAGCAGCGTCTCGCCGCCGAAGCGCTCGTCGACGCCCGTCACGTCGCGCAAACACCGATCAGGCGAGTCGAGGTGGCACCGCGTCTGCATCGGCGCCTCGTCCCACACGACCAGCCGCCGCGGCGGCCAGGGAGCGCCCGCGCTCGGAGCGCGGCACGCCATTGAACGGCTTGCCCGTCGGAGTCGGCACCGCCGGGCACCTTGAAGGTCAAGTGGAAGGTGCGGCCGTCGGGCAGCAGCGTGGCGGCGACGCCCGAGGACGCGCCCACGACGACCGCGTGCCCATCCGCGCGCACGGCGGCGATAATGGCGCGCTCGACGAACGTCTTGCCCGTTCCGCCCGGCGCGTCGCAAAGATGCAGCCGGTTGCCCACGCCGCGCAGCGCCGATTTGACGACCGCGCCGTGGAGCGCGCACTGCTGGCCGCCCTCGGCCATCGCCGCGCGCGCCGCCGCCGCGCTCGCAGCCCGCTCGGCGCGATGGTAGCCCTGCGCGCGCGCGAGCTCGCGCCCGCCCGGCCCGGCCGGCGCGCGCGCCGTGCGCAGACCGGCCACCGCCGCGAGCGCCGCCGCGCGCTCGCGCTCGTCGGGCACGTACAGCCCCGTGGAGTCGAACGTGTCGGCCCAGGCGGGCACGCCGTACGAGGCGAAGGCGTCCGAGCCGGGCTGCGGCCGCTGCTCGGCGCGCTTCAGGAGCATGACCCCGCACACGTTCCACTTGGTGCCAAACATCGAGCCCGTGAGCCCCGTGTAGACGCGGTCGAGCTGCGTGGCGATGGCGCAGACGTCCTCGTGCCGGATCTCGTCGACCGGTTCGCGCCGCGCGTCGACGAGCGGCACGACGCGCTCGGAGCCCGCCCACGTGAACGTGCGCGTCGACATGTTCAGCCGCGTGTGCGCGAGCGTGTCGTCCTCGTACTTGGGCTTGACGGCGGGCGAGAGCTTGCCGCGCACCTCCTCCTTCGAGAGGCCGCGCGTGTTGAGCAGCTCCTTCTGGCGCGCGTGCACCGTCTCGACGCGCTGATCGTCGATGGCGCGCAGGGCGCCAAAGTAGGCGTCCATCTGCGCGAGCGGCGCGCCTTCAATCGGCAGCTCCTTGTCGGTCACGCCGGCCGTGTACGCCGCCTTGTCGACGTCCGTCGGCCCGTACATGGTGCCAAAGTTGCCGTCGCCCGTGAGCTCGGGCCAGTCGACGACGCAGGGCGGCGAGACGAAGGCGAGCGCGCGGCGCGACGGCCCGTAGGTCAGCTTGTCGACCGTGCGCGCCTGCTCGCTCGGCTTGACCGGCCGCGTGCTCACGATCTCGCAGTTGACGAGCGCCGCGTCGAAGGCGCGCAGGTCGATGGCGGCCATGGTCGTTGTGCGCGGGAGATCACGCTGCAGGCGGCTCCACAGTAGGTTCGAGAAAAAAAAAAGCTGGGCCAACGGTCAGTCGAGCGCCACAAGCAATCCTCGGGAGCCGGTGGCCCAACCCAACCCAACGATCTTCGTCGCCACCCTTCGCGCGTTTTCCGTTCGCGCCCAAGCAGACAATGAGACCACAATCTCGGTGCTGCTCGGCGCGATGATGGGCCTCAGCGGCTCGGTGGCGATCGTGCTCTACGTGCGCGCGCGACGTCGCGAGGTGCAGCACGGGCGCGTGGCGACGCCGCGCATCATCCAGCGCCAGCTCGAGCTGCAGCTGCCGTGGGGCCGGCCGGACGAGGCATCCGTCGCCTCGCGTGCCGAAACGCCGGGCGTCGAGGCCGCGTCGCGCTCGGTGCGCGACGCGGCGCCCGAGCCGGACCCGGACGAGGGCTACGTGCGCGTGGCGAGCGCGGCGTTCTGAGGCGCGCACGACGTCGCCCAGCCAGAGCAGCCCGGGGCGGGGCGAGTCCGGCTGCGCGGAGGTCCGGCTCGAGCGGGCGGGCGCCATGCTCTGAGGCGCCGCCGCTTTCTAAAAGGGTGTAGGGTGTAGGGTGTAGGATGCAAAACAAGCCCTCCCCACATTTGGGCCCGACGTCATTCCTTCTTCGAAGCCGTGACGTTACTCACATACGAGTACTTTTACTTAGTGTAGGATGTATCTATTCTCTAAGTATTTGCATAGTGTAGGGTGTAGGATAAGTACGGTTACGAAAGTCCTACAGGGAGTGAAGGAATGACGCTGTGACGAAAGAAGGAATGACGTCGGGCCCAGATGTGGGGAGGGCTTGTTTTGCATCCTACACCCTACACCCTACACCCTTTTGAAAAGCGGCGGCGCCTCAGAGCATGGCGGCTCGACAGCATGGCGCCTATACAGCATGGCGTCGTCCAGCGTCACGCCGCGTCGTGGTCCTGCCGCTCCTCCGTGGCGCACGGATGGCGCTCCTCCGTGACGCAGCCGAACGACGTCGCGGCGTCACGGCCCGGGCGCAGTCGCCATCCTGGACGCCACGCTGGACGACGCCATGCTGTCGAGGCGCCATGCTGTCGAGCCGCCATGCTCCGAGGCGCCGCCGCTTTCTAAAAGGGTGTAGGGCGTAGGGTGTAGGATGCAAAACAAGCCCTCCCCACATTTGGGCCCGACGTCATTCCTTCTTTCGTCACAGCGTCATTCCTTCTCCCCCCTATGGGACTTTCATAACCGTACTTATCCTACACCCTACACTATGCAAATACCTAGAGAATAGATACATCCTACACTAAGTAAAGGTACTCGTATGTGAGTAACGTCACGGCTTCGAAGAAGGAATGACGTCGGGCCCAAATGTGGGGAGGGCTTGTTTTGCATCCTACACCCTACACCCTACACCCTTTTAGAAAGCGGCGCCGAAGGTGGGAGGATGCCACCCGTATGCGCGCGTTTGAACGTGCGCGGACGGCCGTTGGCTTCGCGCCCTTTCGCCCACGGTTTGCGCGCCAACGGACCAGTCCTCCGCGGGCGCCGCGCATCGTCTCAGGGGCGGTCGGTGTGGTACGCCGCGCGCATCGTCAGCGCCGCGGCGTCGAGCTCGGCGAGCGAGGGCGCGTACGTGACGCCGCTCAGCACCTCGTCCGCGCCCGCCCTCGTCGCGCTCGCCGCCTCCGCAGTGCGCGCAGGCGGCTTCGTGACGGCACGCGAGGCCACGCCGCGCGCCGCAGGTGCCTTCGCGCGCTGCATCGTCTGTCTGCCGGTCCGACGCGCTCTGCTCTGAACGAACGGACGGCACGCCCGACGAGATCTCGTCGCGTGCACGCTCGCACAGCATGTACCCCCAGAACGTCTCCGAGCTGCTGCCCGACGAGATCTTCGGCGACGAGCTGCTCGTCGACCGGCACTACCGCGTGCGCATCCTTCAGCGCGTCGCCCGCCGCCGCGATGCGGCCGAGGCCAACTTTTGGCTCGACGGCGGGCCCGCCGACTCGGTCGTCGGCGCGTGCATGTGCGGCCGAATCTACGCGCTCAAGTGCATGGGCCGGCTCGTCCGCGGCGCCCGGATCCTCGCGCTGCTGCGCAAAAATGTGGCGCTCGCCACGTGCCGCGCACACCTCATGGGCCACATGCTCCAGCGCATCGTCGGCGACAGCGGCGTCGCGCGGCTGCTGCAGCTGGTTGCAGCTCGTTCGCGAGGATCACGACACGCTCAACGCCGAGTACCAGGCCTTGGAAGCACAGCATGACACCGGCCAAGTCATGCGACGGCATGTGCGCGCGCGCCGACGCGCTCTCCAAGGACCTCGCACGGGCGCACGAGCACGCTCACAAGCTCGATGGCTATCTGGTGTGGTGCAGCGAGCGCCTCGGTGAGAGTGACTCTTTCAACGGAGCGCTCGAGAACCTGAACACGCGGTGCAGCATGAGATGTGCTGGCTCCACGCCGAGATGTCGTCGCTCGTTGCGAGTTCGCCCGAGGCTTACGCGAACGACAGCGAGGCCACCGACTTCAAGGACCACGGCGTGTGCGTCGAGTTCGATGTCTTCAACCGCGACGGGGTCGAGGGCGCGCCCGTGCCCGCGACCGCGCCCACGAAGGCAGAGCCGGGCATCGAGTCCGAGTGCATCGCGCCCGCACAGGCAGAGCCGGGCAGCGAGTCCGAAGCGTCGCGCCCGCGCCCGCGCCCGCGCCCGCGCCGGCAGAGCCGCGCACCGAGCCCAAGTGAGCCAACGTGCCGCCGAACTCGCCCAAGCTCTCGTCGGTCGACAGTCAGGCCACCGAGTACAAGACCTCCTACGCGAACTCACGTGCTCGCCACCTGCAACGCCTCGAGTTTACGCACGCGTTCGAGTCTGTGCAGGCCGAGGTCGCTTAGCCAAAGCGCGCCAAGGTTCCGGCCACCGGCGCATCCAGCCGCTGGCTGCGCAACACGGCGGTGCGCAACACCCGCAGCTCGGCCAACGGCAAGTAGCGCGCCGGCGCAGCGCACGGTATGCCGCGGCGAGCTCAGTCGCGAAGAGTGTCCGACTGGCCGCGCCCTCCACGGGGTGCACGCGCACTCGGCGCGGTCCGGTCAGTCAGGGGGCCTCAGCTTGCGCGATGCCAGTTGCGAGCCCCCCCGGAATCCGCCATTCTATTCTACTAGGCGTAAATCACCCAAGCCCTTCCGGTCGCCCGCATTCCGGGGTCGGACCCTCCGTCGGCCCGGCTCGGGCCCTCCGTCCGCCGCGCCCGCTCGACCCCGAATTCTACTCCAAATCGGCCGGTCAGGAGGGTGTCTCGGTCCTAGGCTCGTCATAGGCCTCGCCCCGACCCCTCGAGCGCTCATTGGCTGGCTTTTAACCCTTGATTGTACGACCCGGGTCGTACTCTCAGCCTTACACTGGCCGGACCAGCCCGGACCGCGCCGTATATAGTAACGACGCTTACAGACGGGTCAGCAGGAGGGGCGCGCACGGGGCCGAGGCTGGACAAACGGAGCGAGCGAAAGGGCGCACGCAACATCAGGCCGAAAGAAGTGCCAGTCAGAGTCTCAGGCGAAGCACAGAGGCACTCGGGCAGCCGGACGGGAGAGACGTGCCTCCCAGGGCAAGGACGGCAAGCGCCAGCCGCCCGGCGCGCTGAAGGCTTCGGTCGCGTTCCGCAAGGACCCAAAGGACCTGCCTGACTGCTCGATCTGCCTCTCGCGCCCGTCGGGCGCGCTCATCAAGGAGTCAGGTCCGTTGGGCACTTGCCACGACTGCGGCCATACGAGCACTTGCCACGACTGCGCGCTTCACCTCTTGGTTTTGCGGCAGCGCGGCGAGCATCGCCCATTTGACTCGGCCGTCGCATGTAGTGACGGGCTGCCCTCGATTCGTTTGGAAGGTCTCGAGAGGGGGGGGGGGGGGGGGGGGGGGGGGGGGGGTCATCTCTCCCACATCAAATAGTGGATGCCATCGGCGCGCTCGTCGTGCCTTTGAAACTCTGTGAATCCGAGCTCGAAGCACGTGCCCATGCGAACACCCGACGCCGCCAACATGGAGCCGCCCAGCGCCACCGGCAAGCAGACCTGCGTGCACGCCGCTTCGTTGCGCGTGATGTGCAGCGCGTTGCTCAAAACGCTCGTGCCGTCGATCTGCGAGGGGCAGCTGCGTGCGCACGGGCGGGGCGCGCATCGGGCCGGCGCCGAGTCAGCCAGGGTGCTCACTTTTTGCGCGCGTGCTTGGGTGGTGCTGCACCAGCCGCGAGACCAAAGGAGAGCGCGCGACGGTGCGCGCGCGCGCGCACAATCCGTCCTCGAGCGCGAGGTTGTCGAACGAAACCTCGCCCGCGTCGCGCTTCTCCACGCGCAGCCCTGGCATTCGCTTCAAACCCCGCTCCCTCGTCGTCCACGAGCGCTCCGAAAACCGAGTAGCAACGACGTACAGGGGAAAGGTGTCCGGATCCGACATTTCACGTACACTTGGCGGACGCCGGACGGCGGCGATTCGGGGATCCGGAATCAGATGGAGACAGTTTTCTTTTGTCAGAGTTTGTCACGCGTCCTCGTCATCGCTCTCGACGACGCGCGCCTTGCGCGCCTTGGGCGCGGCGGGCTTGCTTGCGCGTGCGCCCGGCACAGCATCGCAACGCCCGGACTCGCCGCTCGCTACGGCGGCGCGCTCGTCGCGGTCGCCATCGGCCGCGCCGTCCGCATCGTCGGTCGCATCGGGCGGCTCCGTTTCGGCCGCCTCCTCCCCGTTCTCATCCTCGCCGTCGGCGTCGCTCGCGCCGTCCGCGTCCGCGTCGCCGCCACCAATGTTGGTATCTGCCTCGGTGGTCTTGCCTTTGCCAGCGCCAGCGCCGCCGGCGCGCTTACGCTTCGCACCGCCTTTCGCCTTGGCCTTGGCCACGGCGAGCAGCTCGGGATTCTCGGCGAGCCGCGCCTTTTCAGTCTCATACTCCGCAACAAAAGGCGCTTTCCCCGCCGCGTCCAGTGCCTGCCACTCGGCGGAGAGCGCCTTGACAACGTCTGGCATCCGCATGCCCGGCTCCGCCTGCACGAGAACCCACGCCGCCGCAACCGCCGCGGTCGCGCCACGCGCGCGCGCATCGCGCCACGCGCGCGCGCATCGCGCCGCGCGTGAGTCGCGCGCCGGCGCTTGGTTGTCGCCGCGGGCGCGCCGCGCCGCCCCGCGCGCGACCGCGTGCTGGCTGCGCACGCGTGCCGCGCCGCGGCGGCGCGCGCACCGCGAGCACGCGCGCGCGGTTGTGCGCGCAGTAGTTGAAGAACGCCGTTCGCGCCTTCTTGTACCGCGGCTTGGCGGGCGCGCTGTCGTCGGCGGCAGCGTCAGCATTGGCGTCGGCGGTGGGATCTTCTTTCCCGTCGGCCGTGCGCTTTGCCTTGGGCGCGCCCGTGGCCTTGACGTGCTCGTCGCCGCCCTGCGCGGCGGTAAGTAGATATAGGACGCGCAAATCGCCCCGATGCGTTCGCGTGACCGTGGCCGCGCGGAGCTCGCGGGCGTGCGACGCGCGATCGGTCGTGCGCGGCGCGCGCGTGCAGATGCGCATCGCGCGCGCGCACCGCCTCGCCCTCGTCGCCTGCGCACGCCGCCATGCGCTCGTCGTAGAGTTCCCTGTCCGCCGCGGCGGTTGCCTCCCAGCGCACGCGGCCGTCGGCCGTCACCTTTGCCCACTCGTCGGCGAGGAGGGACGTGAGGACCTTGGGGTCAAGGTCGGGCTTTTCCTCCTTGAGTCTGGCGCGCCGCCATGCGCAAAAGTGCTGGTAGGACGATTTGGGCTTGCACGGCTGCGCGCGCGCCCGCAGCGCGCGGAGGGCGGCGCGGCGCGCGCCCGCTGGTCGGCGCGACGCGCGGTGCACGCCGGCGCTCGCGTGCGTTGCGGACGCGCTGCAAGCGTGCGGCAGCATCATGCTCGTAGAGCGCCGCGGCGCCCAGCCTGACGCGCCGCACCTCGCGCGCAGCGAGCTCGCGCCGTGCAGCTGCCTTTGCAGCGTCAAACTTGTCCTTGGCCGCGTCCTTCCGCGCACGCTCCTTGGCGGCGAGCTCCTTGAGCTTGATGGTCGGGTCGACCTCCTCGCACTCGTGGCCAAACCCTCCGTACTGCGTGAGCATCGCCGCGGCGCAGCGCTTGCCGCACGCCTCGCACGTGCCGAACGACGAGCCGTCGGGCGCGCGGATCATCTTTGGCGGCTCGCGCTTGGGCTTCGCGTCCTTGGCGCGCGACTTTTTGGACTTGGACTTGACGTCGCCGCCGTCGAGCTGTGGGTTTGCGATCTCGTTGTCCACGTCGATGGCTGCGAGCACGCCGTCCAGGTCCGCATCGTCAAACTCCCCCATGCCGGCCTACCGCCACCAGCCCACCACCGGCTCCGCTTTTCCCGCGCGAACCGCGTGACGAATGTGACCGCGGGTAACGAGCGTTCACCCGGATTCTGAAACTGAAAGCGCTCTCTCCCTTTTTGGGGATCGCCCCTCGGGATGGGTCGGAGGTGCGCGGCCGCTGTGGCGGCCGTGCTGGCGGCGAGCGCGTTGGTGGGCGGCGCGTTATCGCTCGCGCAGCTAGGCGCGACGCCTGTGCTGCTCGCAGCCGAGGGGTGGAGCCCACTTTCCCTCTTCATGAGCCGCGCGGGCGCCAATACGACGGGCACGGCGCCATCCGGCGCTGCTCGTTGGAAGGGACTGCACATCATCTCGGCGGCGCCGCCGTCGCCTACCCCTACACACTTGTCGACGCATCCACCGCCGCGCGATATGCCTGCCGCGCCCCCGTCGCCGCCCGCGCCGCCCGCGCCTCCGCCCGTGCCTCGGGCGCGAGCCGCGCAGGAGCTGGTGGCGGGCTCGCCCGATACGGCGGCTGACGCGCTGCCGGTGCCACCCGGCCACCCTGGCCATTTTTGCGGCGACCGCCATTGGCCCGCCTCGATGCTCTCCACGTCGCCGCGCGATTGCCGCGCGGCGGTCGCCGCGCTGCCGCGCTCGCGCATGGATGGGTCGCTTCTCGTGTACTTTGCCTTCTCGCAGGAACTCGGTTTCTGCTACGGCTGCACGCGCGACGAGGTGGCGGACGCGCAGCCGGACCCGCGCTTCGTCATGTACGAGACGTTTGCACCCGAGTTCACGCGCGCCGCGCTGGCCGGCGGCGCGCTGCCGGCTCGCAGCGGCGGCAGCGGCGGCAGCGGCGGTGGCGACGGCGGCGACAGCGGCCATGGCGCGAGTGGCGGCGGTGCGAGCGGCGGCGCGAGCGATGGGGCCGAAGCGGTGGCGTGTTATGATCGGCCGCGCTGGCTCTCGCCTGGCCTGCTAGGCTGCGCCGACCTCGCGCGTGGCGGGCATTGCGTGGCTGGCCTCGTCGTCGACGAGCGCGTGCACGGCGGTTGGCGCGGTGGATACCCGGAGCGCAACTGCTGCGCGTGCGGCGGCGGCTTGCCGCGCGAGTGGTCGCCCTCGCCGCCGCTCAGCCCGCCCGCGCCGTTGCTCTCGCGGTCTGCCGGCCCGTGCACCGACCTGCCCTCGGGCGTGCGCGCGGGCCCAAACGGTGAGCGCACACAGCCATGGACGGAGCCGACCGGGCTCGGCTGCGGCGTCTTCGAAGTGCAGGGCTGGTGCGCGGCCGGCTCCATCTCGCGATTCGCCGGACCTGCGCACAACAATCCGGAGGTGCACTGCTGCGCGTGCGGGGGCGGCTCGTCAGACCCGGACCGCCTCAAGCTGCCGCCGACAGAGCACCTCGGCTGCGTGCGCCTCAGCTCAATGATGGCCGACCTGCCCGTCGCGATCCACTCGGCGCGCGTCTCCTCGCTCGCCGTCGTCAACCTCGGGCCCGTCGGCGGCGGGCGCAAGCACCGTGGGCGCGCGGCGGTCGATCTTTGCGCCGAACGCTGCGTCGCGTTTGACTTCTTCGCCGTCGGCCCGTCGCCGCGCGGCGCGGGCACCCCCCCCGAATGCGTGTGTTACTCGCTCGACTCACGCGCCATCCCGCTCACGCGCGTCTGCGACGCAGAGGCGGAGGCCGACGACTCGGTCCACGTATATGCGCACCGCGCGCTCAGGAGCGACGCGGTGTCACGCGTGCGCCCCGCCACCGGCTCCGCCGCCGCCATGGCCGCCGCCGCGGCGTGGCCGCCGTTTGCGATGGTTGAAGCGCAGCGATCGGCGCGAGCGCAGCCGATCGACGACGCGTTCGGCGCGGCCACACTGCTCGCGTGGTCGCCGTGGCGCACGCGCGCTTGGCCGATCGCGCCGGCGGCCGCGCTCGGCGCTGCCGCCGCGCTCGCGCTCGGCGCGTCGGCGGCCGCCATTGCGCTGCGTCGCCGTGCGAGCGACGTCGAGCGCGCGTGGGCGGATCGGCTACTGTAAACGGAACGGGGTCCCTTCCACTTTTCAAGGCGCGCCGCGCACGACAAGGATGCGCGCACGCCGTCGGCTTGAGGAGGAGGAGGACTCTGCCTTCCGCCATCGTGTCCTCCTCCCCTATTTTATCCGTTTACAACGTACTTTTCGCCCCGGTCGGTGGGTTTGGGGATGGCGGGGCGCGCGTGCGCGGCCACGCGGCCAGCATCGCGGCGCTTGCCACGCTGGCGGCGGGTGGCGGTACGCTTCGCGGCGGCGGCAGGGGGCTGCGACGCGGCGGGGAGGGCGGCGGCTCGCTGGCGGCGGGCGTCGCGCTCTGCAGCGGCGGCGGGCGGCTTGGCGACGTGGCAGGCGGCGGCTCGGGGGTGGCGGTCGTCGCCGACGATCTTCGGGCCTCGGCGTGCGCGTGCGCGTCGGCCGGTGGTGTGATTGACGGCGGCCACCGGTGCGGCGGCGCGCGGGCGGCGGCGCGCGGTGGCTAGGCGCGAGTGGGCCTTTGGGCCTGCTCCGCCTGGCGCCTCGCTGCGCACTTCCTGACCCCATCTGTTGACCCGTCGGACAGCGTCGTTAGTATTTTATCCGTTTGTCCAGCCTCGGCCCCGTGCGCGCCCCTCCTGCCTGTAAGCGTCGTTAGTATTTTAAACGTTTGTAGCGCCTCCGGATCGGGTCCAGTTGATCCACACCCCCCCCCCCCCGCCTCGTTTGAGGATGCCCGGTCCGTGAGCGGGCTGTCGGTCGCCGACAAGGGGGAGGAGGTTGGCTGGGACCCGGCGCAGCTCGAGCATCCTGCCGGCGCACATGCGCTGCAATGCTCGCAGTGTACCGGCGCACAGGATCTCGCCAGGAGTTCTACGTCCGAGGCTCCCCTCAGGGCTTGCCGGGCGGTGGCCCCTTGCGGGCCATCATCCCGCCCTCCCATGTACGCGACCCACCCTACGCGCGCGTGGCAAACATGGCCGTCTGACGTGGGACGTGGACCCGAGAGTGCCTTTCCCGTGGGGGCATCCCGTGTGGGATGGGCGCTTGAGGACGGTTGCGGAGCGGCATGCAACATGCCGCGTTGCCCCGTGAGTCGCTCGCCGAGCCGCGTCGGCCCGGGGAGCTCGTGCTCCGAGCCCGTGGGCGTGCCGGATTGCACGCCGCGTGCGCATGGCTTTGGGGTACACCGTCGAATGGCGGCGGAGGGGCCAGGGACCCCAACAACCAACACCGGCGTATTTCTACGCCCCGCTCCTGTTCTCCTTGTTTTTTTTTTTTTTCGGTGGTGCCAGAGACCTGTTCTGCCCCCTGCACCACCATCGTCTCCCTCCCCTCCTCCCCCCCCCCCCCCCCCCCCCCCCCCCCCCCCCCCCCCCCCCCCCCCCCCCCCCCCCCACACACACACACACATCCGCGCTTGTCAGCGCCTGGCGGGCGGGTGTTGCCCGTTTTGCCGCCAGGAGCGTCATTCGCGCGGCTGCGTGAACTTCGTCGTCACAGCGCCCCGAAGCTGCGCTTTCACCTGTCGTGCGCGCGCCCACGGCCCGTGGTGTGCAGCTTGCCGTCGGCTCGCGGGGTGGCACGCGCTCGACGGTGACGCTCGTCCCCGTGCAGTGCCCGCCGGCGCCGCACGGGCCACGCAGTGCGCTGCTCGCCGGCCTCGCAGCTTGGGGTCGAAGCGAGGGAACGGGCTGCGGGCGCCTACAGGGCCCCCTGTCAGGAGGAGCCTGCGCCGGCGACGCATCCCCAGCAGTGGTGCCCAAAGCCGATGGGCTCGTCCGCCATCTCGGCAAAGCTCGAGTCCAATTGAAAAACGGTGCGCCTGCGCGGGTTGGCCGGCGGAATGCCGAGCGCGTAGTTGAAGTCACAGTCGTGGATCGAGCCTGCGGGCGAGCGCCGGCCGGACGGCACGCGCCGGCGTCGGCGGCGGGCATGGGCGCCGCGGCGAACGTCAGCGCGCGCGCGCGCGCGCGCGGCCGCGGCGCGCGCACGGCTGCGGCGGGCGCGCCGGGCAGAGCGTGCGCCCACCGTCGTACGCCACGTGCACCATCGAGCGGCACATGGTCGCGTTGAGGTTTTCCGGGTTGAAAGCGTCGAGCAGCAGTTGCAGGTAGGCTCCGAGCTGTCCGGCCTCGCGCAGCTCGTCGGCGAACCGTTTGATGGGCATATTGGCCATGCAAAATAGCGAATCAAAAGCGATGCCCCAATCAGCGGCGAGCTTAGCGCGGTACGCGGCCTCGAGGGCGGACTGCGACGGCGGGAGGAACGCACCGCCCGGGTTGTATACAAGGTCGAGCCGCGGCGCGCGATCGGCTCTCGCACCGCGCGCGCGCAGCGCGGCCGCCGCGGGCGGCGACGGCGGCGGCGGCGCAGCCGGCGGCGGCGGCGCGGCGGCAGCGGCGGCGGCGTTGGCGGCGTTGGCGGCGGGTGTACTGGGCCCACCAGCGTAGCCGAGGCTATTCAGCTGCTGCAGCGCGCGGATCGAGCCGAGAAACGCGCCGTCGCCGCGCTGCTTCTCGACGTTGGCTTCCGAGTAGCACGGGAGCGACGCGACGACATCGACGCCGTTGTCGTAGAGGAAGGTCGGCATGCCTTCCATTCCCGGGCGATGAAGGACGGTGAGATTGCACCGGTCGATGACGCGCACACCGAGCGCGCGTGCACCGCGCACCAGCTCTGGGAACGCGGCGTGCATCTCGGGCGCGCCGCCGGTGATGTCGAGCGTCTCGATCGACGGCGTCGCCTCGAGCAGTTGGAGCACGCGCGTAGCGGTCGCGGCGGACATGGTCTCGGAGCGCGATGGGGACGACTCGACGTGGCAGTGCGTGCACGCGAGGTTGCACGTCAATCCGATGTTCACCTGCAGCGTCGTCGGCAGCGCCGTGCGCGTGGGCAGCGCGAGGCCCTTGGCTCGCAACCCGTCCGCGAGCGACGGCACGCCGAGGTCGTCGAGAGCGCGGCGGGCGGCGCGCTTGCGCGTGACGCGCTCCCACGTCTCGATCGCGCGCGCCGCGCGCGCGCCCGAGGGCGTCCCCGCCACTGCTGCCACCGCCGCCTCCTCCGCCAGCCTGGGGCCGGCGCGCGTCGCGATGCATCGGCGCGCCAGCATGGCCGTCGCCAAGGGGCGGCCGTCCTCCTGATGACCGACGTTCGATTTCCGACCGGACAAGAGACTTTTAAACTATGATGTTGCGCGCCTTTTCGCGATCGGTCGCGCTGCGGACGCGAGCGTGGCCGCACGCGGCGTGCGCACACCGGCGCGGCGCGAGCGGCGAGGCGCGCGCGCCTTCGCCTCCTGCAGATACGCACGCGGGCTCGCCGCCTCCGCACCTGCCGCCCGCCGCGGACGCGATGCTGCGCGGCGTTGGGCAGGTGCTCTTCTGCAACTCGGCCGCGACGGGCGGCGGCCTCCTCTTCGCGCTCTCGCTCGCCGACCCGCTGCTCGCGCTGTACGCGAGCATGGGCACGGCCGTCGCGCACGCCGTCTCGGCCGGCGCGCGCCTCGACTCGTCCGCGCGCGCCGACGGGCTGGCCTCGTACAACGGGTGTCTTGTCGGGTGCGCTTTCTCCGTCTTCCTGCCCATGGCGGGCGTCGGGCCGATGGGCGTGCCGCTCGCGACCGCGGTGGGCGCCGCCGCCTCGCCTTTCGTTGCCGCCGTGCTCGGCCCGAGCATGGGGCGCGTGCCGCAGTGGACGCTCGCGTTCAATGCGGTCGCGCTGTGCGCGCTATTGCACGCCAGGCCGCTCGTCGGCGCGACCGCGCCCGCGCCCGCCACGGCGTGGGAGCTCGCGTCGGCGCCGCTGCGCGGCGTATCGCAGATCTTTGTCGCCGACTCGGCGACGTGCGGCGCTGCCGTCCTCGCCGTCGTCGCAGCCACGTACTCTCCGGCGTGCGCGGGCGCGCTGCTCGTTGGCTCTGCGACCGGCAGCGCAGTCGGCGCGCTCGTCGGCGCCGACTCGGCGGAGATCGCGCACGGGCTGTGGGGCTTCAACCCTGCGCTCACGTCGCTCGCCGTCGCGGTCTTCTTCACGCCCACGCGCCAGTCCGCCGCGCTCGCCGTAGGCGGCGCCGCGGCGACAGCCGTCGCGTTTGGCGCGGCGAAGGCGGTGTGCGGCAGCTTCGCTGCGCCCGCGCTCACCGTGCCCTTTTGCGCGGTCGCGACGATGTGCTATCTGCTTGCGGGGAGGATGCCCGGCCTCGCCCTCGCCGCCGCGCCGCACTCGCCAGAGCGCAACCGTGCCGACGCCGACCGCTGATTCGTCCGAATCCCCGCCGTCGTTTGTATTTTCAGGACTGTACAGAGCACATTGGCGGGAGCAGCGTCAGAACCGAGAGGCGAGAGCGCGCCTGGCGCGGCGCGCATGGCAGTCACAGCGGCCTGTGCAGCTCGGTTGAGGCGACGGACGGCGATGGCGACGACCCGTCGGGCGGGGGCCTGAGATCAGGCCCGTTGTCACGGGGCGGCGGGGGCGCGTCCTTCTCGCCCGTCGTCAGCTCCGCGTACGAGTTGAGCTCGGCCCACGGCCTCGGCCCGAGCACGGAGATGACGTCGTCCTTCATGATCACCTCCTTCTCGAGCAGCAGCTCAGCAAGCTTCTTTGCAAGGTGCTTCTTGTCGGTGAGTAACGCCATCGTGCGCTCGTACGCGCCGTCGACGAGAGCGCGCACCTCGCGGTCAACGAGCTCGGCCGTCTGCTCCGAGTAAGGCCGCGTCGACGCAAAGTCGCCCGGCTTGGTTGGCGGGTACGACACGTTGCCCATCAGATCATTCATCCCGTAGGTGGTTACGAGCGAGTAGGCAAGGCGCGTCACCTTCTGCAGGTCATCCTGCGCGCCCGTCGTGATCTTGTTGAAGAAAAGGCGCTCTGCGATCCTGCGCGTGCGTGCGGCGAGCGCGCGCGGCGCCACCGGCAGATACCGCGGAGGACGGGGCGCGCGGCGGGTGGGGTGGTTCGCACTCAGCGGCGGGAACGGCGGGAACGGCGGGAACGGCGGGAACGGCGGGAACGGCGGGAACGGCGGGAACGGCGGGAACGGCGGGAACGGCGGGAACGGCGGGAACGGCGGGAACGGCGGGAACGGCGGGAACGGCGGGAACGGCGGGAACGGCGGGAACGGCGGGAACGGCGGGAACGGCGCGAACGGCAATGTGCGCGGCGCGGCGACGGCGCGGCGCGGCGGCCGGCGCGCGCGGCGGCGGCACGCGCGGCCGGCGCAGCGCCCACCTGCCGCCGAGCATCATGCAGATCGTGTCGATCATCTCTGCCTTGGTCGAGAGCTTTGCCTCCTTGGGCACATACTGCGCATAGCCGAGTGCCGCGCGGCCGCGCGGCACAATGCTCACTTTGAGAAGCGGGGAGGCGTGCTCGAGGAACCAGCCGACAGTCGCGTGCCCCGCCTCGTGGTGCGCGACCGTCGTCCGCTCGAGCTCGGACATGACCTTGGTCTTCTTCTCGAGGCCGCCGACGACGCGGTCGATCGCCGAATGGAAGTGCTCAAGCCCGACAGCGTCCGACTGCTGGCGCGCGGCGTGCAGCGCGGCCTCGTTGCACACGTTCGCGATGTCCGCGCCGGAGAAGCCGGGCGTGAGCGACGCCATCGTCTGCGCGGTCGACTCGACGTCGACGCCGAGCTTGATCTTGGCGAGGTGCGTGACGAAGATGTCACGCCGCCCTGTGACGTCGGGCAAATCGACGAGAATCTGCCGGTCGAAACGGCCGGGCCGGAGCAGCGCGTCGTCGAGGATGTCGGCGCGGTTCGTCGCCGCGAGGATCACGATGCCGGACGTCGTGTTGAAGCCGTCCATCTCGACGAGCAGCTGGTTGAGCGTGTTCTCGCGCTCGTCGTTCCCGCCGGCGAAGCCACCGCGTCCGCGCTTGCGGCCGACGGCGTCGATCTCGTCGATGAAGATGATGCACGGCGCCATCGCGCGCGCCTGCGCGAAGAGGTCACGCACGCGGCTCGGGCCGACGCCGACGAACATCTCGATGAAGTCGGAGCCGGAGATCGAGAGGAACGGTACAGACGCCTCGCCCGCCGTCGCCTTGGCGAGCATCGTCTTGCCCGTGCCGGGCGGGCCGACGAGAAGCGCGCCCTTGGGCATGCGCGCGCCGAGCTTCGCGAATTTGTCCGTCTCTTTGAGGAAGGTCACGAACTCGGCGACCTCGCCCTTGGCCTCGTCGCAGCCGGCAACGTCGCGGAACGTCACGTCCGGCTTCTTGTCCGCCTTGATCACGTTCGGCTTGGCCTTGCCGACCTGAAAGATGTTGCGCGCGGCGCCGCCAAGCCCGCCGCCGCCGCCGCCGCCGCCACCCGCGCCGCCCAGCCCGCCCGTGCCGCGCAGCAATAGCAGCCACAGCGCGATGATCGCCAGCGAGGGCGCCATCTTGAACAGCTCATTCGCCCAACTGCTCTCTGTCTCGTAGAGCACGGGCACAAAGTCTGTCTGGTGGATGCCCAGCTCGGTCTGGGCCTGCTCAAGCTTGCGCTCGAGCGACTGCACTGAGCCGATCGAGAAGTGGAAGCGCGAGAGCCCGTGCGCGTCCGCCGCGGCGAGCGCTGGCGCGGGCGCGCCGGCAGTGAGCGCGCCGCCCAGGTCGCCCGCGCCGCCCGCCTCGGCGAGCGCGAGCGCGTCGGAGCGGAGGAAGACCTTGGCGCGCGATTTGTTCACAACAACGATGTGGTCCACCAGCCCCGCCGCAAGCAAGTTCGCGTGGAACTCCTGGAACGTGAGCTCCTTGGAGTCTGGGCCCGGCCGCGTGAATGAGTTAAACGCGACGAGGAGCATGAGCGCGAGAAGCACGTTCTGGTTGTACGCGGAGGGCGGCTCGGGCGGCGGCGGTGACGGCCCGCCTGACTTGGGGCCCGCGCCGATCCCGCCGTTGCCGCCGCCGCCCGCGCCGCCGCCGGGCGCGCCGCCGCCGCCGCCCGCCGCCGGCTCGGTCGCCGGCTCGGGCTTGATGGCCTTCGCGTCGCCACCGGGCGGCTTTGGCGCGGCAGGTTGGCCAGCGGGCCGCACGACGGGCTGAGCGGCGGGCTGGGCGGCAGGCTGCGCGGTGGGTTGGCCGGGCGGGCCCTTTTGCGGCCGCACGTGGCCCCAGAAGCCGCCAAAGCCAGGCGGCGCCGGCCTGCACAGCAGCCGCGCGTGCCGCATGGCCGGCAACCTCGAAGCGGACAGGCGCGCATCGGCGACGACTGCGCACGTAAGGACCGAAGCGTCGCGCGCGTGCGGCCACAGCTGCACGCGTGGCGCCGGCGCACGCAGCCTAGCTCGCCGGAGCGCGGTGAGCATTCCCCCCGCCTCTTCGAGAGAACACCTTTCAGAGGGGGACGGCGCTCAGCACTACATTATTATTAGGGAGAAAAAAAAGAAAGAAAATGGCAGCAGCACGGCAGTACGCGGGCAATGAAAGGCCAAGCCTGCTGCTGTCCCCCTCGCTCGCGCCCTGCCTGCCGCTCTGCCGCCCCCGCGCCATGCTTCTCGCCATCGCGCAAGTTGCCTCGGCATTCCGGCGCGCTCCGTGAGCGCGCGATGTTCGCATTGGGGCCATTTGGCGGTGAGTTGCGCACGTGATGCGCGGTCGCTCTCGTGGGAGCGTGCGTCTGCGCTACGTTGCGCCATGGCTTTACCCCGCGCTCGCGTTGTGACCATGGTGCATCGCCGCATGCCGCGCGCACATGCAGGGCGACGCCGCACGTCGCGATTCTCGCCCAGAAGCGCGACGGCGACAGCTGCCGCGCGCCTCGCGGCACGCGACTGCTGAAATCCACGGCGAATGCGGATGGTGCGTTGCATGCACCGCGCGCGAGCGCATGGAACGCTGTCTAAGACGCGCTCACCTCTCCCTCCCCCCAGCTCCGCACGACTACGAGATCTTGGTCGAGACGCTCATGTATCCGCTCAGGCATATCACAGATCAGGACATCGTTCGCAACATCGGGCAGAGCATTGTGACGGTCATCGCGGGCAAGGAGCAGACCATCGTGCTGGCGACGGAGACGTTGGAGAATTCAATTGCGGACAAGAAGCAGGCCATCGCCGGCAAGGATGAGGTCATCGCGGCCAAGGAGCAGGCCCTCGTGCTGGCGAAGAAGGCGTTGGAGAATTCGATCGCGGACAAGAAGCAGGCTATCGACGGCAAGGATGAGGTCATCGCGGCCAAGATTACGATCTTGGCGAAAACACAGCGCGAAATGGAGCTCGGCGTCAGCTCCAAGACCTCGCAGCTCGCGCTGTACAAGGCGCAGTTTGAGCCGCGCATCATGGTGGACACCCTGTGGGCTGCGCTGACGTCTGCAAAGCTGCACAAGGAGGACGACGAGAAGCAGGCGCGCAAATGGCGCACGCTGCTCCGCGATGTGCTTCACGAAGGCAAGCTCACAGAGGCGGCCAAAGCTGACCTCAATGACCTCGGCGGGGCGGCCGAGGAACTTACCGTCATCAACGACCTTGGATCGCTCCCGAATCGCCTCGCCTCGCCGCACCAATCTGGTGCCACCGACGTTGGCGGAACTGGCTGGCGCATCGGGACATCACCGTCGCCCCACTTGGCTACGGCCCTCGTGCTCAGCGCGAACGTGCGCACGTTGCAGGCGAATGGCGTCGAGTCGCTGCGCGGCGACGTCATTTACCTCGATCGGCAGTTCAAGGAATCGCACCGGTTCGACATGGGCGCATTGCGCTGGGTGAAGGGGCGTGCAAGCGCACCGTAAGCGGCGGGGGCCATGGCCCATGGGGCACCTACCGCTGCACACCGCTTGGTTCGCTCTCGGTTGAACGTGTGACTGCACAGACTGCGGGGGATCCCCTCGCGGCTTTCGTCCAGAATGCGCATAATCCTGGGGGATTTGCTCTCCTCTCTGCGGCTCTGCCCGCGCGGCGATCGCCTGTCGCGCGGCGATCAGCCGCCTCGGTGCCGCAGGGATCGCACTGCGCTGCACGCTCGTGCTCGGCCCGCGTGCGCGCGGCGCGTGCAAGAAGGCCACGTCCCTGCAGTTCGCCGCCAGTTGGCTCGCGCCGCGCAGCGGCATCGCGGCGGATGCGGCGACGGCGGGCGGCGACGGCGCAAGTGGGGGGCTGGCCTCGACCAGGCCGCGCGTGGATGCCATTAGCGACGAGTGGCGCCGGGCCGCGTGGTGCGCACCGCTGCGCTGCTCGTCGCGAGGGGCTGGCCGCCGGAGCGCGGCGCGCGCGCGTACAACCCGGGCGGGCCCGGGCCGCTCTCGCGCGCGGACATTGCGCGCGCGGTGGTCGCCCAGCTCGCGCCCGGCCGAGAGCACGACCTCGCCGTGCCCGTCGCGCGTAACAAACCGAGCCGCTTCGCTGTCGCGTCGCCGGCGGACATCAGCATGGAGTGCGCAGACCTCGCCTCGCTCACGGGCCTGCCGCTCGAGGGCCTGGCCGGGACGGTGCGCCCGGCCCTCGAGGCGGACGGAGTGCTTGGACGCTGACCGCGCGCGTGCATGCCAGTCGAGTGTCGGTGCCCGAGGCGGTGCGTGGGCGACTGGCCAACGCGTGCGGCTCGAGAGCGGACGCGCGCAGTGTCGCCTTGGACGCTTCGGCGCTCGCGACCTCGCTCGCGCCAGCGGGCAGCGCGGCCGCGCCACCGGCCGCGCCAGCCGGAGCGCCAGCCGCCGCAGCCTCGAGCTTTGGTTGCCACGAGGCTGGAAAGGCGGCGGTACGCATGCCTGCCCGGCATGATGGCGTCGGGCACGGATGCGACGAGCGCGCTGAGCGGGAGCGCGCGTCTTGCGGTGGCCTCCTGCGCAGCGCAGCCAAAACCAAAATGGCCACGCTCGACCACGCGGCGTGGAAGCGCAACGCCTGCGCGCCGTGGTTCGCGCGCACAGCGATGGCGCGTGAGGGGCGCTTCGCCGCGCGAACGCGCGCTCGCCGTTGCTGCAACGCGCTCGCATGCTCGCCGCTGCTGCGCGCACCTCCCCGGAGGCATAGACATTTGGCCCTTCTGCACCTTGACGGGGCGACGGCCGAGTCGACGTACTTCGCCTAATTGCGCGCACCTCCCCGGAGGCGGAGACATTTGGCCCTCCTGCACCTTGACGGGGCGACGGCCAAGTCGACGTGCTTCGCCTAATTGCGCGCAAACTATGAGTCGGCAGAGCGCGCGCGCGCGCGGCAGAGAGCGCGCGCGCGCGAAAGAAAGGGGGGGTGGGGGGGGGGGGGGGGGGGGGGGCAAGCATCGGCATGAGCGCGGCACGGCGCTGTGCCGGCTCGTGCAGCGTTCATCACGCGCCATCTCGGCTGCGCACGCAGTGCGCGAGCGTGGGGCGCCGCGGCGCGCGCACGTGTCTGCGCGCACGGTGTCGAGCAGCCCGTCGGGAGAGGCGCGCATGAAGCGCACGGCCGCGCCCACGCACAGCGTGGCCGAGTGCGTCGCCGATCCGAGTCGAATCGCACTGCCGAGCTGCCCGTGTGGCGCGCGGCTGGAGCAGCAGCGCGTCGACGTGCGGCTCATTCCTGCGCCAGAAGCAGGCCATGGCACCCGCCATCTTACCCACGGAGGCAATTTTTCCAATTTTTTTGTCAAAACCCCTCGACAGTGGACAAAATGGGCGCGCTACTCTTGGCGGTCTTGGCGGTAAGGAGCGAGGGGGGAGGATCAAGGGCCCTCGCCCTCGGCTGAAGACCCCTGAGCCGTGCTGCTGTCCCCTTCTCTCGCGCACTGCCTGCCGCTCTGCCGTCCCCGCGCCATGCTTCTCGCGATCGCGCAGAGGGCCTCTGCATTCCGGCGCGCTCTGCGGGCGCGCGACGTTCGCATTGGGGCCATTTGGCGGTGAGTTGCGCACGTGATGCGCGGTCGCTCTCGTGGGAGCGTGCGTCTGCGCTACGTTGCGCCATGACTTTACCCCGCGCTCGCGTTGTGACCAAATGGTGCATCGCCGCATGCCGCGCGCACATGCAGGGCGACGCCGCGCGCCGCGATTCTCGCCCAGAAAGGCGACGGCGACAGCTGCCGCGCGCCTCTCGGCACGCGACCGCTGAAATCCACGGCGAATGCGGATGGTGCGTTGCATGCACCGCGCACGAGCGCATGGTTCGCTGTCTAAGACGCGCTAACCCCCCCCCCCCTCCCCCCAGCCCCGCACGACTACGAGATCTTGGTCGAGACGCTCATGTATCCGCTCAGGCATATCACAGATCAGGACATCGTTCGCAACATCGGGCAGAGCATTGTGACGGTCATCGCGGCGAAGGAGCAGGCCATCGTGCAGGCGGAGAAGGCGTCGGAGAAGGTCATCGCGGCGAAGGAGCAGGCCATCGTGCTGGCGACGGAGGTCATCGCGGCCAAGAATACGCTCTTGGCGCAAGCACAGCGCGAAATGGAGCTCAGCGTCAGCTCCAAGACCTCGCAGCTCGCGCTGTACAAGGCGCAGTTTGAGCCGCGCATCATGGTGGACACCCTGTGGGCTGCGCTGACGTCTGCAAAGCTGCACAAGGAGGAGGACGAGAAGCAGGCGCGCAAATGGCGCACGCTGCTCCGCGATGTGCTTCACGAAGGCAAGCTCACAGAGGCGGCCAAAGCTGACCTCAATGACCTCGGCGGGGCGGCCGAGGAACTTACCGTCATCAACGACCTTGGATCGCTCCCGAATCGCCTCGCCTCGCCGCACCAATCTGGTGCCACCGACGTTGGCGGAACTGGCTGGCGCATCGGGACATCACCGTCGCCCCACTTGGCTACGGCCCTCGTGCTCAGCGCGAACGTGCGCACGTTGCAGGCGAATGGCGTCGAGTCGCTGCGCGGCGACGTCATTTACCTCGATCGGTAGTTCAAGGAATCGCACCGGTTCGACATGGGCGCATTGCGCTGGGTGAAGGGGCGTGCAAGCGCACCGTAAGCGGCGGGGGCCATGGCCCATGGGGCACCTACCGCTGCACACCGCTTGGTTCGCTCTCGGTTGAACGTGTGACTGCACAGACTGCGGGGGATCCCCTCGCGGCTTTCGTCCAGAATGCGCATAATCCTGGGGGATTTGCTCTCCTCTCTGCGGCTCTGCCCGCGCGGCGATCGCCTGTCGCGCGGCGATCAGCCGCCTCGGTGCCGCAGGGATCGCACTGCGCTGCACGCTCGTGCTCGGCCCGCGTGCGCGCGGCGCGTGCAAGAAGGCCACGTCCCTGCAGTTCGCCGCCAGTTGGCTCGCGCCGCGCAGCGGCATCGCGGCGGATGCGGCGACGGCGGGCGGCGACGGCGCAAGTGGGGGGCTGGCCTCGACCAGGCCGCGCGTGGATGCCATTAGCGACGAGTGGCGCCGGGCCGCGTGGTGCGCACCGCTGCGCTGCTCGTCGCGAGGGGCTGGCCGCCGGAGCGCGGCGCGCGCGCGTACAACCCGGGCGGGCCCGGGCCGCTCTCGCGCGCGGACATTGCGCGCGCGGTGGTCGCCCAGCTCGCGCCCGGCCGAGAGCACGACCTCGCCGTGCCCGTCGCGCGTAACAAACCGAGCCGCTTCGCTGTCGCGTCGCCGGCGGACATCAGCATGGAGTGCGCAGACCTCGCCTCGCTCACGGGCCTGCCGCTCGAGGGCCTGGCCGGGACGGTGCGCCCGGCCCTCGAGGCGGACGGAGTGCTTGGACGCTGACCGCGCGCGTGCATGCCAGTCGAGTGTCGGTGCCCGAGGCGGTGCGTGGGCGACTGGCCAACGCGTGCGGCTCGAGAGCGGACGCGCGCAGTGTCGCCTTGGACGCTTCGGCGCTCGCGACCTCGCTCGCGCCAGCGGGCAGCGCGGCCGCGCCACCGGCCGCGCCAGCCTGAGCGCCAGCCGCCGCAGCCTCGAGCTTTGGTTGCCACGAGGCTGGAAAGGCGGCGGTACGCATGCCTGCCCGGCATGATGGCGTCGGGCACGGATGCGACGAGCGCGCTGAGCGGGAGCGTGCGTCTTGCGGTGGCCTCCTGCGCAGCGCAGCCAAAACCAACATGGCCGCGCTCGACCACGCGGCGTGGAAGCGCAACGCCTGCGCGCCGTGATTCGCGCGCACAGCGATGGCGCGTGAGGGGCGCTTCGCCGCGCGAACGCGCGCTCGCCGTTGCTGCAACGCGCTCGCATGCTCGCCGCTGCTGCGCGCACCTCCCCGGAGGCATAGACATTTGGCCCTTCTGCACCTTGACGGGGCGACGGCCGAGTCGACGTACTTCGCCTAATTGCGCGCACCTCCCCGGAGGCGGAGACATTTGGCCCTCCTGCACCTTGACGGGGCGACGGCCAAGTCGACGTGCTTCGCCTAATTGCGCGCAAACTATGAGTCGGCAGAGCGCGCGCGCGCGCGGCAGAGAGCGCGCGCGCGCGAAAGAAAGGGGGGGTGGGGGGGGGGGGGGGGGGGGGGGGGGCAAGCATCGGCATGAGCGCGGCACGGCGCTGTGCCGGCTCGTGCAGCGTTCATCACGCGCCATCTCGGCTGCGCACGCAGTGCGCGAGCGTGGGGCGCCGCGGCGCGCGCACGTGTCTGCGCGCACGGTGTCGAGCAGCCCGTCGGGAGAGGCGCGCATGAAGCGCACGGCCGCGCCCACGCACAGCGTGGCCGAGTGCGTCGCCGATCCGAGTCGAATCGCACTGCCGAGCTGCCCGTGTGGCGCGCGGCTGGAGCAGCAGCGCGTCGACGTGCGGCTCATTCCTGCGCCAGAAGCAGGCCATGGCACCCGCCATCTTACCCACGGAGGCAATTTTTCCAATTTTTTTGTCAAAACCCCTCGACAGTGGACAAAATGGGCGCGCTACTCTTGGCGGTCTTGGCGGTAAGGAGCGAGGGGGGAGGATCAAGGGCCCTCGCCCTCGGCTGAAGACCCCTGAGCCGTGCTGCTGTCCCCTTCTCTCGCGCACTGCCTGCCGCTCTGCCGTCCCCGCGCCATGCTTCTCGCGATCGCGCAGAGGGCCTCTGCATTCCGGCGCGCTCTGCGGGCGCGCGACGTTCGCATTGGGGCCATTTGGCGGTGAGTTGCGCACGTGATGCGCGGTCGCTCTCGTGGGAGCGTGCGTCTGCGCTACGTTGCGCCATGACTTAACCCCGCGCTCGCGTTGTGACCAAATGGTGCATCGCCGCATGCCGCGCGCACATGCAGTGCGACGCCGCGCGCCGCGATTCTCGCCCAGAAAGGCGACGGCGACAGCTGCCGCGCGCCTCTCGGCACGCGACCGCTGAAATCCACGGCGAATGCGGATGGTGCGTTGCATGCACCGCGCACGAGCGCATGGTTCGCTGTCTAAGACGCGCTAACCCCCCCCCCCCTCCCCCCAGCCCCGCACGACTACGAGATCTTGGTCGAGACGCTCATGTATCCGCTCAGGCATATCACAGATCAGGACATCGTTCGCAACATCGGGCAGAGCATTGTGACGGTCATCGCGGCGAAGGAGCAGGCCATCGTGCAGGCGGAGAAGGCGTCGATGGCGAAGGAGCAGGCCATCGTGCAGGCGGAGAAGGCGTCGGAGAAGGTCATCGCGGCGAAGGAGCAGGCCCTCGTGCTGGCGACGGAGGTCATCGCGGCCAAGAATACGCTCTTGGCGCAAGCACAGCGCGAAATGGAGCTCAGCGTCAGCTCCAAGACCTCGCAGCTCGCGCTGTACAAGGCGCAGTTTGAGCCGCGCATCATGGTGGACACCCTGTGGGCTGCGCTGACGTCTGCAAAGCTGCACAAGGAGGAGGACGAGAAGCAGGCGCGCAAATGGCGCACGCTGCTCCGCGATGTGCTTCACGAAGGCAAGCTCACAGAGGCGGCCAAAGCTGACCTCAATGACCTCGGCGGGGCGGCCGAGGAACTTACCGTCATCAACGACCTTGGATCGCTCCCGAATCGCCTCGCCTCGCCGCACCAATCTGGTGCCACCGACGTTGGCGGAACTGGCTGGCGCATCGGGACATCACCGTCGCCCCACTTGGCTACGGCCCTCGTGCTCAGCGCGAACGTGCGCACGTTGCAGGCGAATGGCGTCGAGTCGCTGCGCGGCGACGTCATTTACCTCGATCGGCAGTTCAAGGAATCGCACCGGTTCGACATGGGCGCATTGCGCTGGGTGAAGGGGCGTGCAAACGCACCGTAAGCGGCGGGGGCCATAGGGCACCTACCGCTGCACACCGCTTCGTTCGCTCTTGGTTGAACGTGTGACTGCACAGACTGCGGGGGATCCCCTCGCGGCTTTCGTCCAGAATGCGCATATCCTGGGGGATCTGCTCTCCTCTCTGCGGCTCTGCCCGCGCGGCGATCGCCTGTCGCGCGGCGATCAGCCGCCTCGGTGCCGCACCGATCGCACTGCGCTGCACGCTCGTGCTCGGCCCGCGTGCGCGCGGCGCGTGCAAGAAGGCCACGTCCCTGCAGTTCGCCGCCAGTTGGCTCGCGCCGCGCAGCGGCATCGCGGCGGATGCGGCGACGGCGGGCGGCGACGGCGCAAGTGGGGGGCTGGCCTCGACCAGGCCGCGCGTGGATGCCATTAGCGACGAGTGGCGCCGGGCCGCGTGGTGCGCACCGCTGCGCTGCTCGTCGCGAGGGGCTGGCCGCCGGAGCGCGGCGCGCGCGCGTACAAACCGGGCGGGCCCGGGCCGCTCTCGCGCGCGGACATTGCGCGCGCGGTGGTCGCCCAGCTCGCGCCCGGCCGAGAGCACGACCTCGCCGTGCCCGTCGCGCGTAACAAACCGAGCCGCTTCGCTGTCGCGTCGCCGGCGGACATCAGCATGGAGTGCGCAGACCTCGCCGCGCTCACGGGCCTGCCGCTCGAGGGCCTGGCCGGGACGGTGCGCCCGGCCCTCGAGGCGGACGAAGTGCTTGGACGCTGACCGCGCGCGTGCATGCCAGTCGAGTGTCGGAGCCCGAGGCGGTGCGTGGGCGACTGGCCAACGCGTGCGGCTCGAGAGCGGACGCGCGCAGTGTCGCCTTGGACGCTTCGGCGCTCGCGACCTCGCTCGCGCCAGTGGGCAGCGCGGCCGCGCCACCGGCCGCGCCAGCCGGAGCGCCGGAGCGCCGCAGCCTCGAGCGTTGGTTGCCACGAGGCTGGAGAGGCGGCGGTACGCATGCCTGCCCGGCATGATGGCGTCGGGCACGCACGCGACGAGCGCGCTGAGCGAAAGCGCGCGTCTTGCGGTGGCCTCCTGCGCAGCGCAGCCAAAACCAAAATGGCCGCGCTCGACCTCGCGGCGTGCAAGCGCAACGCCTGCGCGCCGTGGTTCGCGCGCACAGCGATGGCGCGTGAGGGGCGCTTCGCCGCGCGAACGCGCGCTCGCCGTTGCTGCAACGCGCTCGCATGCTCGCCGCTGCTGCGCGCACCTCCCCGGAGGCATAGACATTTGGCCCTTCTGCACCTTGACGGGGCGACGGCCGAGTCGACGTACTTCGCCTAATTGCGCGCACCTCCCCGGAGGCGGAGACATTTGGCCCTCCTGCACCTTGACGGGGCGACGGCCGATTCGACGTGCTTCGCCTAGTTGCGCGCAAAATATGAGTCGGCAGAGCGCGCGCGCGGGGGAAAGAAAGGGGGGGGGGGGGGGGGGGGGGGGCAAGCATCGGCATGAGCGCGGCACGGCGCCGTGCCGGCGCGTGCAGCGTTCATCTCGCGCCATCTCGGCTGCGCACGCAGTGCGCGAGCGTGGGGCGCCGCGGCGCGCGCACCTGTCTGCGCGCACGGTGTCGATCAGCTCGTCGGGAGAGGCGCGCATGAAGCGCGCGGCCGCGCCCATGCACAGCGCGGCCGAGTGCGTCGCCGAGCCGAGTCGAATCGCACTGCCGAGCTGCCCGTGTGTCGCGCGGCTGAAGCAGCAGCGCGTCGACGTGCGCTTTGTATGGTTCTTCCGAACCCTCCCCCCGTGGGAGCTTGAGCCAGCGTGCAGACACTGCCGGCGCAGCAATCAAGGCCAGTTTCGGCGCCCCACGCTCGCGCGCGTGAGACAATCGCCTTGCGCGTAAAACACGGTCTGCTCACGCGCGTGCTTGTCGTACAATTCGCTGCTGCAGCGTGGTGCGGGCAGCATACCAACGTGAGAACACGTCTCGTGGTTGACCCATCGCCTGGCGCCCGCCATCGTTCATCTCTCTCACGCAGGCATTTTTTGATTTTCTTTGTCAAAACTCGAACTCTTTTATAAGACTAGTACCCTAGCGACAGTTTTCGGGCCGCCGGCCGCAAGCGCTGCTCGTCGCTGAGCCCGCGCGCGCCCCGCCCATTTGCCGCAGGCGCCGACGTTGCCGCGATGGGCGAGACGCCGCGGCAGCCGCGGCCCGATGAGGTGCCGGCGCAAAAGCGCAATCGCTTTGGCGCGATGCAGAGCAGGTACGTGAGCGTCGATCCGCAGCGGCTGCACATCCTTGTGCGCAAGCCGGCGGCGTCAAGCAGCACGGGCAAGACGTCCAAGTCGTACGACATGATTTCGCAGATGGAAATCAAGGAGAGTGGCGGCGACGGCCATCACGTGTCCCTCTCGATCGTCTGCCGCGACGTCGACGGCGACAAGCCCAAGCGGCTCGTGCTGCTCTTCAACTCGGCGGCGGAGGCGCGGCGTGTGCACGACCTGTGCGAGCGCTCGCTCGTCACGCGCGAGACCAAGCCGTACAAGCAGTACGAGGAGGAGTACAAGCAGGACGGCGTGCCGATCGGCTCGGGCCACTTCGCAAAGGTCTATCTCGCGCGCCACCTGACGAGCGGGCTGCCGTGCGCTGCCAAGGTGGTGGACAAGACGCGGCTTTCGTCGTCGGAGACGAAGAACCTGCTCAACGAGATTGCGATCATGCGCATGCTCAACCACCCGCACATCGTCGCGCTATGGAACGTGTTCGAGGACGAGGCGCATCTCGTCCTCTGCGAGGAGCTCTGCTCGGGCGGCGAACTCTTCGATCGGATTGTCTCCAAAAAGAAATATTCCGAGCGGCTGACGCAGGAGGTGTGCAAGCTGATGGTCCAGACAATGGCTTACTACCACTCGCGCTCCGTCGTCCACCTCGACCTCAAGCCCGAGAACTTGCTCCTCGTTGACGCCGACTCGGATCTCAACATCAAAATCACCGACTGGGGCCTCGCGCAGGTGATTGCCGACGGCGAGCGGCTGCACAGGCAGTGCGGCACGCCGGGGTACACGGCGCCCGAGGTGCTCGCCGGCGAGAAGGCCAACCCCGCCGGCTACGGCACGCAGGCGGACATCTGGTCCATGGGGATCATTACGTACATCCTCCTGTGTGGGTACCCACCGTACAACCTACTACCCAACGCGTCATTCGCCGAGGAATTCCGGGCGGTGACGGCGGCGCCGCCGGTTTTCGAGGCGGAGGACTGGGGCCCCATCTCGCGCGAGGCGCGCGACTTTGTGCTGCGCATGATTGTCATCGACCCGGAACGTCGCTGGACGGCCGCAAAGCTCCTGACGCATCCGTGGCTTGTTGCGACGGACGTGCGCGACGACCACCTCATGCGAGCCGCAAAGTGGGCGCGCGCGCGACACGCGACACGCGGCCCGCGACGCGCGGCCCACGACATGCGGCACGGGACACGCGGCATGCGCCGCGCTCCTGCCCGCCCGCTCGCTGTGCGCGCGCGCCGTGATGCGTCGGGTGCGCGCGCCGCTGAGCGCACGGGCGGCCGCGGCGCTGCGGCGCACGGGCAGGAAGTTCAAGCGCTACAACGCGGCGCGCAAGCTGCGCAGCGCCGTCCGTTCGATCATCGTCATCAACAGGCTGCGCAGGCAGTTCTCCAGCTCCGAGCCGGCCAACGTGCGCGCGTCCAACCGGGACGCGCGCCATGTGCATGTGCGGTAGATTGGCGCCCACTGTCCTCACTCGCCATGCCTGGGCTTCAGTGCAAATTGCGGAAACGCACGCGTTGAAGCCCGTGCACGGCGTGCGGACTGCTGGCGAGTGCGCTGCGGCACGTCCCTCAGCTTCTGTTGCATGCTCAGATGATTCACAGCTTGCTCGGCAAGAAGCCGTCCAGCAGCCGGCCAATCAGGGCCATCGCTTCGGCCAGCCGCCCGGCGTACAGCTCGCAGTCGACGCCGCGTGGCGCGGCAGCCGCGTAGCTCGTCACGTTGACGGTCAACCCCGTGCTGTCGTACGCGTACCCAACGCCGTACCCGTCGGGCACAACCGGCCCAAATGAAAAGCCGCAAATCGCCGCCGAGCGCAGGCAGCTGGTTGAAAGCGTCGACCGCGTGAGCAGCGCCCAGCCCGGCTCGGTAAAGATGAGCGGCGGAGAGCTCGCGCCGGCCACTCGCTCCACGGCGAGCGATCGCAGCGTGAGGAGGTGCCTTTCGTGGCCCAGGCCTTGCTGGCACCACGCCGTCACTTCCGAGTGCGCTGCGCACCCGCTCACGAGGAGCGCGCGCAGCTGCGCGTCGGACGGCGCGCGCGCGCCGTGCTGCGCGGCGACGAGATCGGCGTTCAGCGCGGCGACCGCAGCCGCTGCTTGCGTAGCGAACGCGACCGCCTCCGCGCTCGCCGAACGGATCACCTCTGTGCGGCCGCGCCGGAACGCGACGGTCGAACACGCTTCGTAGACGGACGGGTGGCGACCGTCCGTCCCATGCGCCATGCGGTAGGCAAGCTGCAGCGCGGTCTGCACGAGCGCATCGAGCCCGACGCCGGCGCGCCGGCTCCGCTCTGACGTCCAGCCGTCGAGCCGGAGCGAGGCCGCGCGCACGCTCGCGCGCAGCTCGCGCGCCGCGCGCCCGCCGTTGGCGATCGCGACCGCGACGGAGGGCGTCACATCCCACGCCAGTGGCACATGCGGCGGGGATGCGACCGGCGTCGCCCCACGCGGCGCAAGCGGCGGTGGTGGCCCACACGCTCGCGCCCACGCGCACACGTCCTCCGCGAGCCGCAAGACCTGTACGCCATCGATGGGCGCGTGCTCAAAATTTAAACCGGCGTCGCCGGACTCGAAGATGACGAGCTGCAGCTTGTCGTACCACCGATCGGCGTATCGCGATGCCACCGCATGCGCGCCATCGCCATCGCTATCGCCTCCGCCGCCACGCACGTTGGCCGACGCCGCCGGCTCTACCGCCGGCGCCGGCGCGATGAGCGTGTCGTGCAGCGCGCGCGCCGCCGATGCGGTCACGTGACCGGCGCTCTGCTTGTGGTGGGCATCGTCGACTTCGAGCACGAGGACGAGCAGCGCTTCGTCGACGGCGCGGAGCGAGCTGGCATTGCGCGCGGACGCGGCGAGCAGCGCGTCGCGCGCCACCGCCCACTCGTCCCTGCCAAGGCACGTCAGGTCGGCCATTGGCGGAGCGGCCAGCGGCGCATGCGCCGGCGCGCTGACGGCATCGCCGGTCGACGTCGAGCACGGCGCGCGCGCGAGCTCGTCGGCGGCGGCGCGGATGGCGGCGAGCGTGGAGAAGAGCGAGGTGGGCGCGATGGGCTGCCCGTCCGCGTCGATCACCTCCACCGGGAAGAGCGCGCCCCTGCGCAGCACGACGATGTGGCGCGAGGTGGCGGTCGTCGTGAACGCATCGCATCCGCGCCGCGGCACGCGCGCCGTGCCGAGCACGTGTGCCAGGGTCGACATGCAGCGAGCGGAGCCGTCGCGGGAGACGTCAAGGGCGAGCTCGCCCTGTCGCAGCGCGACCTGCCAGCGCGCCACCGACGAGACGAGCGTCGCCGCGCGCCAGAGCGGAGACGCGCGCGCCCATGGCTCGGCGGTGAGGAGGACCGCCGGGTTCGACGCGACGGGAATGGGGTCGCGGCAACCGAGGTAGGCGTACTCGTACCAGAGCGACTCGATATAGGACGAATCGGGCGGCAGCGCCGCGTCGCGCGCAAGCAGCTCGGCGTGCAGCGCTGGCCCAGGCCCGCCGGCCGCCTGAAAGGCGTCGACCGCGGCGCGCGTCGCATCGCGCGCCGCGTCCGAAGTATGGAGCGGGAGGACGGCGCGTAGGTATTTGCGGCACGACTCGGCAAGGGACGGCACGGGCAAGCGCGGCACGCGCTGCTGGTGCGCCGCGTAGCGCGGGTGCTGCAGCCCCGCCGCCGAGTTGAGCTGCCACCACCCATGTGACGATGCGCTCGCGACGCGATAGGACATGCTGATGACGGGTGCGACGCTATAGATAGCTATATCCCATAACGATGTCGCGGATTCTCGGCCTTCGCGTGCTCGCGCCACTCGCGGCGCTGCTCGGCGCGGCCGGCGTGCGCGCGTTGGGCGCGCAGGCGCGCGGGCTCGCGCGCGCAGTGCCGTCGCACGCGCACGCGGCGCGCGTCGTTGCGACCGCGCCGCCGCCCGTCTCCGGCAGCTTCTACCGCCGGCCCGCAAAGGCGCTCGAGCGCGGCGGCGGCTTCTACGTGCCCGGGCTCGAGGGCGACCGGCTGCGGATCGCGGCGGCGACGCTCGTCTCGGCGGCGATCGTTGCAAACCACGTCACCTCCTCACAGCCCCTCGCCGAGCAGCAGCAGGCGAGCGAGGCGATCGGCGCCTTCCTCGCGGCGTACACTCTAGTGCAGGCCGCCGTCGAGCGCGCGACGGCGGCCGCCTCTGGGCGCGCGGCGGAGAAGCGTAAGGCGACGCTCGCGGTAGTCGACGCGGGCACGGAGGCACTCGCTTCGCTTGATCTGGCCGCAAGCGCCTCGACGCTTGGCGAGCGCGCCGCTGCGGAGTTTGGCTGGGCGGGCAGAGCGACGCTCGATTCGATCGCCGCCGACGCGCTGTTCCTCGTCTCCACGAGCGGAGCGCTGCTCGCATCGTGGGTGAGCCCAAGTGCAAGCAGTTTGCCGGCGCAGCTCAACGGGAAGGCGTCGGCGCTTCTTCTCGCCGCCTTTGCACAGCCGAGCGGCGCGTGCGATGGCGCTAGCCTCGCGCGCGGAGCCGAGCTGCTGCGCGCGGTCGGCCCAGCGACGCAAGCGCAGGCCGCGCTACTCGCGCCAGTGCAGTCGCAGGCTGCGTTAATCGCGCTGAGCCCCCGCGCGGGCGCATTCAGCGAGGAGGACGCCAGGTGGCTCGAGTGCGTTGCGGCGCGCATCGGCGCTGCGTGCTCGTCTGCGTCGGTGTGACTGTGTGAGGCGACCAGAGATGGGTCAACCAGCGTGACGCTTCCTGGCGTTTCACGGGCTTGGCAGCGCAAACTTGCTGCCCACCTTGGGCACGATCGCACGGTTCACGACCTCAAAGTACGACTGCCACGAGTCCATCCCCAGCTCCCATGCGGCAAGCGCACGACCCGCGTCGGCAGCCGCAGATGCCGCTCGCAGCTCTTCCGCGGCAAAGCCCGCCTCGTTGACGTAGAAGCGCGCAAGGAGCGCGTCGCGTTGGTCGTTTGAGTTCTCCGAGATGAGCAGCGCGTTGCCGAGCAGGACGGCGCGAACGAGCGCATTGGACACGGGGCCCGTGGGCCGATTAGTCGCCGCGTCACCGCGCGCCACGGCGGCCGAGACGGAGGCCCACTCGCCACCCGTGATCCGCGCTCGGAGCTGAGCGAACGCGGCGCTCCCTAAGGCGACGTCGTCAGCGTACTTTTTGTAGCCCTCGTACCTGCGCTGGAGCGGCACGTACGTGCATGAGTTCTCCACGCACGAACCCCACGCGTTGAACTTGGGCTCGTCAGTTGGCAGCTGGCCGAGGCGCAGCTTGCGCGGCGGCAGGACGCCGTTCTCGTAGTAGTAATCCTTTGTGATAATCGACCCGGCGTTGCTCCCGCGGTCGCGCAGGTGCAGGTCCGCCGCGGCGTTCGCGCTGCTCGCCGCGCAGAACGCGCTTGTGAGCGCCGGGATCAGCCTTTGGCAGAGTGGCCGCCGGCCGAGCTCCAGGCGGGGCGGGCCCGCGCCGTGTGCCGCACACCCCGCCGTGACCCACATCGCGAGCGCCATGGAATGCGCGGCGACGGGCAAACTTTAAACTTGCAAAACTTTGAGAACAAAGCATGGCGCGTCTCGCGGCGGCGTGTCTCGTGGTGCTCCACGCGACGGCATGCAGCGCGGCGCTCGCGCATGCGCCACGCGTCGCGCTCAGTCTCTCGGCGCGCCCGCGTACCGCTCGCGCTGCATTGAGCGCGGCTGCGTCGGGCCCAACGCGCCGCGCGCTCATCGTCGGAGCGCCGTTTGTGCCGGCTATCATCTCCGCGTGGCCGCGAGCAGCTCGCGGCGCGGATGCGCCGATGGCCACGGGCCCGGCGCGCAGCATTCTGATCACTGGCGCAAACAGTGGCATTGGCTTTGAGGCGGCGCGCAAGCTCGTCTCGGAGGGGCACAGCGTGACGCTCGCGTGCCGCACGCAGGCTCGTGCGGACGCGGCGGCGGCCATCGTCAACGCCGAGGCCGCCGCGTCGGGCAGCGCGTCGGCGGGGAGCGCACGTGGCCTCGAGTGCGACCTCGCTTCGCTCGCGAGCGTTCGTCGGTGCGCGGCGGCGGTCCTGGCGAGCAAGCTGCCCATCGACGTGCTCGTGCTCAACGCGGCCGTTGCGCCCGGCACGCAGCAGACCGCGCCCCGCCGGACGAGCGACGGCTTTGAGGAGACGATCGGCGTGAACCACCTTGGCCACTTTCTGCTCACGGCGCTGCTCCTCCCCGCCATCGCACCGCAGCCCGCCCGTCCGCCGCCGCGCATCGTCGTGACTGCGTCCGAGGTGCACAACCCAGAGGAACCCGGTGGGCAGGTGGGCTCCAAGGCGACGCTCGGCGACCTCGCTGGGCTGCGCGCCGCGCTGGCGGGCGGCGGCAAATTCGAGATGGTGGACGGCGGCGCGTTTGATGCGGACAAGGCGTACAAGGACTCAAAGCTCTGCAACATGCTCTTCATGGCCGAGCTCGACCGCCGGCTGCAGCGCACGGGCCGCGGCGTGAGCGTGAATGCCTTCTCGCCGGGCCTCATCACGCGCACGGGCCTCTTCCGCAACCAGCGGCCGCTCTTTGTCGCCGCGTTCGACTTCGTCGCGAACAACATTGCGCGCTTCGCCGAGACGCCCGAGTACGGTGGCGGCTGCATCGACTTCATGGCGACTTCGGCCGAGCTCGAGTCGCAGCACGGCGTCTTTTACTCTGATTACCCGCCTGGCAAGCACACGCTCGTGCGGCGCGTGCCCTCTGCCGAGGCGCGCGACGAGGCGAAGGCTGCTGAGCTGTGGAGGCTGAGCGAGAGGCTCGTTGGCCTTGCCTGAAGTCAAGCCTTCGGAAGGCCGTTTCCAACTTTCCCGCCCACGCTTTGTAGCGCCGCTCACGATGGCCGATGGCCGGTCGGATGTTCTCAGCGAGTGTGGGGGTGCGGGCGCGGAGCCGATGCTGCTCTCGAGCCCGAACGCGTCGGTCGCGCGATCGCTCCTCTTCGCGCACGCTATGCGTCGGTCGCTCGCCGGCGAGTCGGTCCTCTTCCTTTGCCCGTCGCCGGCCGCGCTTGAGGGCGCGCCGTTCGCCAACCCAGCGCACGGTTTGCAGGTCGACACGCTCGAAACGGAGGCTGCGCTCTCGCGCATACACTTCAAATATCTCGGCTCGGACACGCTCCTTCGCCAATTTCTTGCTGGCGCGCACACGATGCGCACACCGCCGGGGCTGCTGGTCGTGGACGACTTGGCCGCATTCTTGAGCAGCGGCGACGCGCACCCACCGGCCGAGCACGCGGGCGGCGCCGGCGTGTACGACGTGGCTGCGCGCTTACAGCGGACGCTCGCACTCGCGGTCAACGCCGCCGACTTCTTCGCGCGCGCAGTGCGTCCGGATGGGCCCAACACGTGCAGCTTGATCGTCGCAGTGATCGAGCGCGTGCTCCCACCGCTCGGAGCCGCCGACACCACCGCGCGAAAGCGCTGGTTTAAGCGCAGGCTGCGCATCGAGGGCCCGTTGGCGGGGCCCGCAGCGGTGCTTCTCGGTCAGTACATGGTCGCGGATGCGCTGCTCGGAGATCTGGCTCGCTTTGAGCTCGGCATGGCCAGAAGGAGAGCGTCCGGTGCGCACGGCCCTGCCGACGGTGACCACCTCGAGCTCACTCTGATGATTTCCCCGTGAGTCCATGGGAATTTACTCACAGCATGGAGTCAAAGGTCGACCAGCACAATGTCCACCCGTGACAGCACCTCGATCACGCTATGCAAGATGTCGCCGCCGTCGCCAAAGCGCACGATCGCGTCCGGCCCATCAAGCGCGACGACCACGCCCTCCTGCCCGTAGTGCTCGCCTCGGGCGCGCACCATTACGCGCGAGCCGACGATGACGCTCGCCTCGGCGATCGGCTTGGGCGTGCGCTGAGGCCGCAAAGCGGCGGGCGCGGCGGGCACGGCGAGCGGACCAGCAGGTCGGCCCTCGCCTCCACCCACCCCTTGACTCCCACCCGCGTCGTTGCTCTCGTCCTGGCTCGCAGCAGCAGTCGACTCTGCCGCCATCCGCGTTAGGAGAGCGATGGCGCTCGCGCGTGCCTTCTCGAGCTGCGAGCCTGCGAGCGCCGGCTGCTCGGTGGCGGCCTGCACGCGCGCGCCGACCTGCGCGGGCGCTGGCGCGATGGCATCGGCGCACACGTGCGCCTTGTTCGCCGGGGCGATCGGGCCAAAGGCCTCCAGCTCGAGGTCTTCAACGGGCGAGCCCGCTAGCGCGCCGGGCGGCCATGCTGCGGCAGGGCTGCTTACACGCGCGAGCTCACGCTCGGCAGCGGCAGTAGGGTCGTTGATGGCACGCGTGCCAAGTGCGCCGCCCGGCTGGTGCACGCGCGCCACGTCCGCCGCCGAGGTGGTCGGGGGTGCGCCAGCGGCAGGGGCCCTCGCACCATCGGTGACGCCACCGGGCACAAAAGCTGTCGCACCATTGGTGACGCCACCGGGCACAGGGGCTGTCGCACCATCGGTGACGCGGCCGGGGAGATAGGCGTCGCTGCTGCACGCTCGGCGTAGCGAACCAACGTCATGCTCCTCGCTGTCGCTCTCACCCTGGTCCGCGCTCTCGCCCACGCCCTCCTCGCCGCTGTCGCCGTCGCTGTCGCCGTCGCCGTCGCCGTCGCCGTCGCCGTCGCCGTCGCCGTCGCCGTCGGTATCGTCACCGTCGTCACCGCTGTCGTCACCGACGCCGTCAACTTCCTCCCAACACGACTCGAGCTCCTCGTCGCTGCGTGCGATAGCCACAGCGCGTTGCTGAGCAGCCGCGCGATCGCTCACTCGCGCACCACTTTCTCCCGCCTCCGCCGCGCGCGCGCGAGCAACGGTAGGCTCGGCGTCGTCGGTCTTGCAAGGCTGGGCACGCTTGGCTGCCGCGTCGTGCGGTAATCGGCCGCAGGCGGGGCTCGACCGAAGCTGATGCGCATGCTGCGCCGCGTAGCTAGCCCATGCGGCCGCGCAGGCCTGCCGCCACGCCTCTGCGCGCCCCCAATCGCCAATGCCGACGGGCGCGTGCGGCGGTTCGCCGGGAGGCGTGATGCTCGCGTGCCATTGCCCGCTCGCCGCGGGCGGCACAAAGAGCGCCGCATGGTGATAGTGCGAGGAATAATTGGTCGTAGCTGCGGCGCGCGCGAGGGTGCGCGCGAGCGCTGTGTGAGTGTGGCGCAGCGCACGGGACAAGCCCCGAGAAGCCGCTCAGCAGGGCGGTCGCGAGTCCGCATGCGAAGCGCGTTATGCGCGCCGCACCGTGCGCCAGGCGCGCCGCGTCCGCATAGGAGGCGGGCGAGAGCAGCGCCCCCATCAACTCGCCGCGGAGCGGATGCTGAGCGTCGCCGCGGATAAACATGGCCGCAAACGCCGACGCGAGATTGGCGTCCGACGCCATGCCTCTGCAGAGCGCAGAGGCAAGACGGCAGAAATGGCGCTCTCCAGCCTATTGAGAACCGCACATGACCGACTGGCTTGCCACCGTCTCGGCGTACCGCGTCGATGTTTGTCGACGCGGCTGGACAACTTGCGCTTGAATCGATCGCTGCGCTGCAAGGCCGTCGCCTTCGACTTGCAGTCGCTGCGCATCGAGGCCGGCGAGACGCCGCCGCAAGGCAGCGCGACATACGGATATTCAAGCTCGCGGCTGAGCGCGCCGGTGGAGGAGGTGACGGTGGAGACGCTCAGTGCGATGCTTACGTATGAGCTGCGCGACGCTGCTCGGCAGCGCGGCCTCGACTCTATCGGCCCGCGAGAAGTGGTGCTTTCAAGGCTACGCGAGCAGCTCGCGTCCGAGGCCGTGGAGCACGTGGCGCCGCTGGCGCGCGCCGGCCACGCGCTCGGCGCGGAGATGCCGAGCGCAAATGGGCAAGGCGCAAGGCCGGCGGACGTGCGCGACAAGTATCAGGCGAAGCTCGACGCCTTGCGTGCGCGCGCCACGCTGAAGGCCAAAGGCGGCATGGGTGCGGACGGCGCGGGCGCGCCCGGGCATGCGGCGAGCGGCGGCGGATGGTGCGTGCAGCCAGGCGCGACGCTCCTCGCGCAGTACCTTGACAACCGCGGGATGCTCCGCGCCCTCGTCCTCAGGCCGTCGCGCGCGCTCCTGACGAGCGGCCCGCCACCGCCGAGCGCGGATGATGTGCGCCGCGCGGTGGCCGCCGAGCAGCGCCAGCTGGCCGAGCAGCTGGGCGCGCCGCCATTCAGCGTGGTCGGTGCGGACGCGAGCGCCGCCGGGCTGCTCGAGCTGGCGGCGCGTCTGGAGGTCGACCCGCCATCGCTGCTCGTCGTGTCATCATGCCTTGACCTCGTCGCGGTCGCACGGCGCAGCAGCATGTTCACGTGCTTTTTGAAGAAGCGAATGGGGCGTGACACGGGCATGCGAGGTGCGGACCCGGACTTCACGATCAACTCGCTGGACGAGGCCGTGCACGTGTTCGACGAGCTCAACGGCGTGAGCTTCCGCGTGATTCCGTTCAGCTGACCGTTGGCCCGCTTTGCTGCTGGGCAGCCCACGCTGCATGCCGGGGTGGCCCGTGTCGTCGCTTGACCCACGCTGCTCGCAACGTTTGTCGCGCCTTGACCGCGCTCGCGCGCCCTGCCGACTCGGCAGTCTCAGACTGGTAGACCGACACAAAGATCTGCGACCAGCAGACGGCAGCTGGCCGGCGGAATGACGGCCGCGCACGCGATTGTCGTCTGCGCAAACGACGACGACGCCGCGGCGACGGATAACGGCTTCCCGACGGACGTGACCGGCGTCAACTCGCCCTACGCGCGTCGAAGGGCAATCCTCGCCGCGCTGGCACCGGCCGCGTCCGCCCAATTTCGCCTGCTGCCGGTCGGCGAGCGCGAGCCGACGCTCGACCTCGCGCGGCTCGCGCACGCGCCGGGCCTCGTCGACTACTTGGAGAAGGCGTGGGAGCGGTGGGTGGAGCTAGGTGACCGGCGCTGCGCCGACTTTTTCCACGAGCACACCGTCGGCGCCCCCGAGGCCGCACGCACGATGAATGACGGTGTGCCCGCGCTCGTGCCGGCCAACGCGACGTTCAGGGACGCGCTGCAGCAGCCAGGCAGCGCGCTGCACGCGCAAACGTGCTACTACCTCGTCGATCGCTTCACTCCCATATTCCACGGCCTGCGCGACGCCCTCCTCTCCGATCTCGCCGTCGTGCGCGCCGCGGCGAGCGCCGTCCCGTTCCCCCTGCCGGCGCACGAGCCCGACGCGCCACGCCCGCCGCTGCCGCCCCCCGTCTACGCGCTTGTGACGCACCCGGGGCACCACGCGACGGCGCAAAGCGTCGGAGGCTTCTGCTACCTCAACAGCGCCGCAATTCTGGCGCGCCTACTGCAGGCGCGCGCCCAGGAGAGCCGGCGTGCGGGCGGGATGGTTGCCGAGGCGCCGTGCCGCGTCGCGATCGTCGACGTGGACTACCACTTTGGCAACGGGACGGCGTCGATCTTCTACGAGGACGCGAGCGTCTTCGTCGCATCGTTGCACGCCGACCCCGAGACCGAATATCCGTTTAATAGCGGCTTCGCGAGCCAGACGGGCGCCGGCACGGCCGTCGGCGCAACCTTGTGCGCGCCGCTCGCGCCGTACACCCGCTGGGACGTGGCCGGGACGGGGGGCGGCGAGACGTACGAGGAGGCGCTGCGCCGCGCGATCGCCGCTGTCTCGAGCCACGGCGCCGAGGCGCTCGTCGTCTCGCTCGGCGTCGACGCGTACGCGGCCGACCCGGTCCATTTACCAGCGGCGGGCGTCAAGCTGCGGCTTGACGACTTTGAGCGCATGGGCGCCGTGCTCGCCGAAGCGCGGCTGCCCACGTGGCTGGTGCAGGAGGGCGGCTACATGCTCGACATTGTCGGCGATGCGGTGCGAAATGTCCTTTGCGGGCTGCTGCGCGCGCAGGGCCATGCGACGTGAACTCGTGAAGGGAAGAGAGAGGAGGGGCTTGTGACGCCGTCTTAGCCGGGCCTATGCCCGAGGCTCTGCAAGAAAGCCGCGCCGTCGCGCCGCCCGGCCGCAAAGCGAAGCTCCGCCTGCGCGCGCCCGCGCGGGATCGCCGCGTCGAAGAGCGCGCGCGCGTTCGTCACGGACGGGTTGAAGCGGATCCAGTTGCCGAGGCGACGTGGCGCGCGTCCGCGCTCGAGCAGCCGCTCGTGCTTGAGCACCTCGCGCGGCGTGACGAGGTGCACGCCGCCCGTGTCCGCGAGGCCGGGCGCGATGTCGATCCCGTTGCCCGCGAATGGCGAGACCGTCACCGTGTCCAGCGCCGGGTTCTCGCAGAGCGGGAGCGAGTCGGAGAGGCCGCCATCGACGCAGCGCTCGCCGCGCAGCTCGACCCCGCGCGGATGCAGGCAGCACGACGCACGCACCGCCGCGAGCACCTCGTCGTTGTCGCGGAAGTCGCCGATGGCCACGTTTTGAATCGGAAGCCGAAGCGGCGTCACGTGCGCGGTGAAGACGGGCCCGCCATGCGCGCCGGCGAGGACGGCGTAGGCGTCAGGCGGGAGGAGGTTGAGCTCGCGGACGAAGCGTGGGAGCAGCCGCTCGGTCGGATCAACCGCGTCGGCGAGCGTCGCGCCTTTGAAGAGCGCGCCAGCGCAGTAGTGCTCGAGCGCCGCCTCGATCAGCTGCGGGCTCGCGAGGAGCAGCAGGCTTACGCACGCGCCGCCGGATGTGCCGAGGACACGGACGACACGCGCCATGAAATCGGGGCACGCGTGGAACGCCGACGCCACGCCCGCCTGGTACACGAGCATTAGGCCCGAGCCGCCAAAGCTGAGTGCGAGGTCGCCCTTCCGCCCGCTCGCCGCGGCCGTCGAGCGCCGCGCCGGCTGGCGCGCGACGTTTGCCGCGAGCGGGAAACTGGCGCTCGTGTGCAACTGGCCCGCCGCCACGCACGGTCGCGCCGCGCGGTGCAGCGCGCCGAACGTTGCCCGCCGCCGGACGACCCGTGAGAGCGCCATTCGCGTTGCGCCGCGGACGGCCATCGTGCGGCGAAGTCCAAACGCCAAACGCGCGCTCGCTTGAGCACAAGCGCGCTCGGCATGGAGACGATGTCGCGAGACGTCGCGGCGATGAGCGGGTACGGCGCGAGCTCGGCGGCGGCGGGGCCGACGATGCACCAGTGGTCGCCCTATGTGATGAACTCGGGCACCGTGATGGCGATCTGCGGCAAGGACTTTGCCGTGATCGCGGGCGACACGCGCATGAGCGTCGGGTATCAGATCCAGAGCCGCAACGTGGGCAAGCTCCTCAAGGTGACGGACAAGGCGGTGCTCGGCACGGGTGGGCACTGCCAGGCGGACACGCTCAACCTGCAGAAGCTCCTCCGCGCGCGCATGGTGCAGTACGAGCACCAGAACGGCAAGACGCCCAAGACGTCGGCCGTCGCGCAGCTCGTCTCGCAGATGCTCTACGGCCGCCGCTTCTTCCCGCTGCTGACCAAGAACATCGTCGCTGGGCTCGACGAGGACGGTGCGCGCGCAGCGTGGATGCGCGCATCCTACACCATGCAGCCGCTTGCCCGGCCATTGCGCGCCGCACGCGCGCGCGCCCACGCACATGCGCGGCGCGCGGCGCGTCGCGGCGGTCGCGCGCGCGCGGCACAGGCGTGGGCTGCGTGTACACGTTTGACGTGGTCGGCTGCCTCGAGCGCGTGCGCGTCGCGTGCGACGGCTCTGCCGAGGAGTTGATCCAGCCGGTGCTCGACAACTTGCTCGAGCGACAGCACCAGCAAGACAAGCCTAAGCCGCCGCCGCTCCACGTCGATCTCTCGCGCGAGGACGTGCGCGCGCCGCCGGCGCACCGAGCGGCGGCGCGCGCGCGCCTTTCGCGCGCGGAGCGCGATCGTCGTCGGCTGGAGTCTCCACCGCTCGCCGCGCGCCGGGCGCGCCGCCCACGGCCGTGCCGTCGCCTGATGTGCGCGCGCGCGCGCGCGCCCTTGCTCGCTGGGTGCCGCGCAGGTCGTCAACATCGTGAAGGATGCGTTCACGTCGGCGGGCGAGCGCGACATCACGACGGGCGACCACGTCGACATCTGGGTCATCGACGCCTCGGGCGTGCACCAGGAGAAGTTCGACCTCAAGTACGACTAGGCGCTTGTGTCGCCGTGCAGTGTGTGGCGTTGCGTCACTGCCTCCGTTCCGCCCTCACCCCGGCCCTAAGCTCGGCCGCTCTGACACACGGCCCGGACACTGAAGCGCTACATCGCCGCATCGCGGCAACAGCTTCGCACGCGTTCAGGAGCCGCACGAGAGGCACGCCTCCTTGTTCTCGAGTGAGCAGACCATCTGCTCGAGCGCCTCCTGCCGGCGCTGCCCGTCCACCGCCGGCGCGGGATGCAGCGCGCTGTCGGCCTTGTCCTTGGCCTTGAGCGCCGTCTGGTCGACCGTGAACTTGATCGCCTCGGCCGCGCCGCGCGAGCGCAAGTAGTACATGCCGGTCTTGAGCCCCTTCTTCCACGAATAAAAGTGCATCGACGAGAGCTTCCCGTAGTTTGCGTCCTGCACGAAGACGTTGAACGACTGCGACTGGTCGATGAACGCGCCGCGGTCGGCGGCCATGTCGATGAGGTCGCGCTGCTTGATCTCCCAGCACGTCTTGTAGATCGCCTTGACGTCGGTGGGGATCTCGCGAATGTTCTGCACCGAGCCGTTGTGTGCGATGATCTGGTTGCGGATCGAGTCGGTCCACAGCCCCCGCTCCATCAGCTCGCGCAGCAAGTACTTGTTGACGACGGTGAACTCGCCCGCGAGCACGCGCCGCGTGTAGATGTTGGACGTGTACGGCTCGAAGCACTCGTTGTTGCCCAGGATCTGCGCGGTGGAGGCGGTGGGCATAGGCGCGACGAGCAGCGAGTTACGCACGCCGTGCGTCGCGATCTTGGCGCGCAGCCCCGCCCAGTCGTGCCGATCGGTCGGCGTGACGCCCCACATGTCGAACTGCAGGATGCCCTGCGAGACGGGCGAGCCCTCGTACGTCTCGTACGGGCCCTCCTCCTTGGCGAGGTCGCACGAGGCGGAGAGCGCGCCAAAGTAGATCGTCTCGAAGATCTCACGGTTCAGCTGCTTCGCCGCGTCCGAATCAAAGGGCAGCCGCAGCTTGATGAACGCGTCGGCGAGGCCCTGCACGCCGATCCCGACTGGCCGGTGGCGCATGTTCGAACGGCGCGCCTCCTCGACGGGGTAGTAGTTGTGGTCGATGACGCGGTTGAGGTTGCGCGCGACGGTGTAGGAGATCTTTTGCAGCAGCGCGTGGTCGAAGGCGCCGCCATCGTCCGGCACGAAGCGCGGCAGCGCGATCGACGCGAGGTTGCACACGGCGACCTCGTCCGGCGCGGTATACTCGACCACCTCGGTGCACAGGTTCGAGCAGCGGATCGTGCCGAGGTTCTGCTGGTTTGACTTTCGGTTACACGCGTCCTTGTAGAGCATGTACGGCGTGCCCGTCTCAATCTGCGAGTCGAGGATTGCAAACCACAGCTCCTGCGCCGGCACGGAGCGCTTGGCCTTGCCCGCGCGCTCGTACTCACAGAACTTGGCCTCGAACGCGTCGCCCCACGAGTCGGCGAGGCCGGGGCACTCGTGCGGGCAGAAGAGCGGCCACTGGCCGTTGGCCTCGACGCGCTTCATGAAGATGTCCGGGATCCATAGCGCGTAGAAGAGGTCGCGCGCGCGCAGCTCCTCCTTGCCCGTGTTCTTGCGCAGCTCGAGAAACTCAAAGACGTCAGCGTGCCACGGCTCCAGGTACACCGCGAACGCGCCCTTGCGCTTGCCGCCGCCCTGGTCGACGTAGCGTGCGGTCGAGTCGAAGACGCGGAGCATCGGCACCAGCCCGTTCGACTGCCCGCCCGTCCCCTTGATGTACGAGCCCGTCGCGCGGATGTCGGTCGCGGAAAGGCCGATGCCACCGGCGGCCTTTGAGATCTTGGCGCACAGCTTGAGCGTCTCGAAGATGCCGGCGATCGAGTCCTCCTGCATCTGGAGGAGAAAGCACGAGCTCATCTGCGGCTGCGGCGTGCCCGCGTTGAACATGGTCGGCGTCGCGTGCGTGAACCAGCGCTCGCTCATGTAGTTGTACGTCTCGAGGACGGACGCCATGTCGCGCTTGTGGATCCCGATCGACACGCGCATCAGCATGTGCTGCGGGCGCTCGACGACCTGCCCGTGCATGCGGAGGAGGTATGAGCGCTCGAGCGTCTTGAAGCCGAAGTAGTCGTACTCAAAGTCGCGGTCGTACACGATCCAGCCGTCGATCTGCGCGGCGTTCTCGTCGATGATCTGGACGACCTCGTCCGAGACGAGCGACGCGCGCTTGCCCGTCTTAGGGTCAACGTACTCGTGCAGCTTGCGCATCGTCGCGGCGAAGGACTTGTCCGTCATCTTGTGCAGGTTGGACACCGCGATCCGCGCCGCCAGCCGCGCGTAGTCGGGGTGCTGCGTCGTCATGTACGCGGCGGTCTGCGCGGCGAGGTCGTCGAGCTGCACGGTCGACACGCCGTTGAAGACGCCGACGATCACCTTCTGCGCGATGATGACCGGCTCGATCACCGCCGGGTCAAAGCCGTAGCACAGCTTCTTGATCCGCGCCGTAATCTTGTCAAACATGACCGGCTCGTGCCTGCCATCGCGCTTCACCACGAACATGCTGGCACGACCAGTGGGCCACCGTTTTCGCGCTCGCGCCTTCACATTTTCAATTTCGGCCTGGCGAGGTCCTCGGACCGCACGCGCATCACCTCGCGCGGCCGGTCCCGGTGGCACCGACGGTCCGACAGCAGCGCGCGCACGTAGGGCGTCCCAAAGCGTGCGAGCAGAGCGCGATGGAAGGCCGTCTCGACCACCGACCGGCCGCGCAGCCACGGCTTGGTGTGCACGACCGTGCCGACGGACGGGTCTCGCGCCGCGCCGTCCAGCGTGAGAACGCGCGCGAAATCGGTGCCATTTGCATTGAGCAGCGCCGCGCGCCCTACATGCCCAACGTTGTAGCTCTCGCGTACGACCGTGAAGTCGGCGCCCATCATGAAATTGAACCATGTCTGATCGCTTCCAGTCAGTACGAAGTGCGCGTCTTCGCCGACGAGGATCTCGGCGCGGCGTGCCCACCACTCGCGCAACGTACGGCCGATCGACGGCTCCGGCCGGATCACCAGCATGCCCGCGTTGATCAGCTGCCGGCTGCGGTTGCCGAGCAGCGGGCTGCCAAATCGGACCGGGAACTCTCGCGCAGGTATCCGCGCCTCCCACGTGCCGCAGAAGGGCCGGCTGCAGCCGCAGTCGTCAAAGATGCGATCCGCGTTTGAAAGGAACAGGTGGTCCGAGTCGTAGTACGCGATTTGGTCGTACGCGGACCGTGGACCGGACCGCCGGGCGCTGCGGCTGCCGCCCGACGGCGAAGCGCCGGGCGCCGCGGACGGGTCGCGCGCCGCGCCGAGCTCCCACAGATGCAGCTTGGTCGCCATCGCGCCAAGGTCGCCGCGCTGCGCGAGGTCCTGCTGCAGCTGCTCCACGCGCATCGGGATAATGGCGCCCGGCCGCAAGTCGACGATCGCCTGCAGCCCGTCGTCGAGGTCGTCGGTCGCCATGAGCAGCAGCGGGTATGAGGAGTTGGTCGCGAGCCAGCTGAGGAGCAGCAGCGCGAGCGCGGCCTTATAACAGGGCGAGAAGGCGCCCGTGCGCAGATGCTTGGTGAGCATCGTCGCGTACGCGAACCGCCGTCGGTAGCACCGCCCGCGGTAGTGGAACCACGCGCCGGCTGCGCACAACGCGGCGAGCGCCAGCGCCAGCGCGGCTACGCAGCGCGCTGCGCGCGCGCGGTCGCGCGTGGTAGCGGGCCGGGCCAGCGCAGAGACGGGCTGCGCCGCAGGGCCCGCCGTGTCGCCCATCAGCGCCTCGCCCTCCTCTCCTCGGGAGACGAGCGGCGCGTGCTCCTCGTCGCCGGCCGTAGTGCCGGGCGCCATCATGGTGCAACGATGGCGCCCGGCCCTGGTCGCGATCGCTTCCATCCCGTTGGCGAACGCGGGGCAGCCCGCGGTGCGCGGCGGGCGCGGCATCGCGGTGGCGCTCGAGGACCACTTCACGCCGATGCAGCCGTGGGCGTTCGCCGAGCAGCTCGCGGACTTGCGCGCGCTCGGCTGCCGACTGCCGGTCGAGGTCTGGGAGTCGGGCCGGGAGCTGGACGCGCAGCGGCGGCGGATGGTGTCGCGGCTCAGCGGGGTGCGGATGCGCGACCTCGCCGACTTTGTGGTGGACACCGAGGCGTGGCGCGGCTGGCAGATCAAGGGCGCGATCCCGCGCTTCACCGACTTTGACGAGCTCATCCTGATCGACGGCGACATCGGGTTTGCGCTGAACCCGGAGGTGCTCTTCCGCACGGCCAACTACCGCGCGACGGGCACCTACTTCTTCCGTGACGAGCAGTCCAAGTGGCGCTTTTTCGCCGACGAGGGCTCATCGCTCCGCTGCAAGTCGTGTAACGACCACCGATTCTACCGCTCGCGGAAGCGCTGGCTGCGCGGGCTGCTCGGCGCCACGATGCCGCCGTCGGTGCCTCAAGAGTGGGCCTACCACTGGGAGGAGGCGACGGTGGAGAATTCGACTAAGGAAGTGATGGACTCTGGCGTCGTCCTTCTCGACCGTCGCCGCCACCCGGGTCTGATCGCGAACCTCTTCGAGCTCAACGCCAACCGCTCGGTCACGTACAAGTACGTGTACGGCGACAAGGAGACTTTCTGGCTCGCGGCGGTGATGGCCAACGAGCCGTTCGCGCTGCACCCCGTCGAGGCGGCGCACGAGTGCTGCTCGATCCTCTGCTACGCGAGCATGGGCCACTCATACCAATGGAGGCACCGCGTCGTTCGCGACTCGACGGGCGCGGCGGTGCGCGGAACACACCTCAAGGGGCTCGTCCAGCGATTTCCGAACGGGCGGGCGATTTACTACCACCGCAAGACGACCGACGTGCCCCCGTTCTCGCCCTTCGTGCTCGAGCACAACGCGGCGCTCTGCCGGCGCGGCTGGGGCATCGCCGAGGTGAACGGGACGATGGCGGGCATCGAGCTCACGTCGACGATCGCGGTGCTCGTCTACAACCGCTTCCGGTTGTACAGGTGGTGCGCGCTGCTCGTCGCGCTGCTGTGCTGCTGCCGTTACGGCCGCCGCGCGCTACGCTACGCGCGCGATATGGCGGAGGAGGCGCTGCTCGGCAGGGTGGTCGATGCGAATGACATGGAGCCTCTCCTCGAGCTCTCCACCGAATCGGCCGGTCGGCACAGCCCGCTCGCCGCGTCGCCCGACTGGCGGCCGGGTGACCGCACCCGCTTTGAGATCTGAGTCATGACCCCCGCAGGCGGGTCAGCAGGGGGGGGGCGTGCACGGGGCCGAGGCTGGACAAACGGAGCGAGCGAAAGAGAGCGCGCAACTCGGGCCGAAATCAGGCCCGACTCCCAGACCGCCATGGCGCCGCGTGGAAGCATCCAGCGACACATCCTGGTGCTCCTCGCCGTGCTGCCGGCGGACGCGTTGCGCGCCGCGGGAGGCCGGCTGCTCGCGCCGCAGCAGCACTTAGCTTGCGGCGCTGGGACGCGCAGATTGGCCGCCGCGCCGGCTATCGTCCTCGCCGGCGCGCGAGAGGCATCGTCGGTCGAGCGCTCTCTGCCCGTGCGCATCGACGGGCAGTGGTACGAGCTTGGCGGCTGGGCCGCGGCGCATCCGGGGGGCGCATGGCTGCTCAACTATCAGCGTGGGCGCGACGTGAGCGCGCTCTTCCATTCGGTGCACCTGCGCAGCGCGAGCCGGGCCGAGGCGATCCTGCGCAAGCTGCCGACGATCGAGCCGAGCGCAGTCGTCGGCGCCGCGCCCTTCGTCTTCGAGCGCGACGCTGCGCGCCGCGGAGAGGCGCCGCTCATCAGCGGCGACGGTGCCAGCGTGCCCGTGCTGCGGCGCAGCGCCTTCGCGCGGGATTTGCAGCGGCTCGTCGACGAGGAGTTCCCGACGGCGGAGTCGGCCAAGGCGGACGCTGTGCACTGGGCTCGGATCTGGCTCTCGCTCGCGCTCGCCGCATGGTGCTGGTCCGGTTGGTTTGCTGGGAGCGCGCCGGCGATCGCGCTGCTGCCGCTCTGCTCGTGGCTCCTCGCCTCGCAGACGTGCCACGAGGCGACACACAGCACGCTTTCGACGCGCCCGTGGGTCAACTTTGCGCTCCAATTCACCGCGCACCCGCTGCTTTTCAACGTCTTCTGCTGGATCCCCGAGCACCTCACGTCGCACCACCAGTACACGAATGACGACGCATACGACGTTGATCTCCACCTCTTTGCGCCCGTCCGCATCAGCGAGCAGACCGCACCGGCAGCTGATGCGGCGCCGTTTCTCGGCACGACCGGATTCTCGCAATTTCTCGTGAAGGGCGCGCTCTCGACGCTCGGCACGTCGCTCCTGCAGCCGATGCGCGCGCTGTGCGGCCTGCGCACGCCCAACTTTGGCGGCAACATCACGCCCGTCCCGGCGCCCGACGTGAGCCGCACGATGCTCGCAGCGTCGATGGCGCCCGCAGCGTTTACGCTTCTCTGGCCGTTCGCCGCGCTCGCGCTCGGCCGCGTGAGCGCGCCCGTCGCGCTCTTCCAGCTGGCGTGGCCGTGGATCGGCGCGTCGATCATCTGGACGACGATGACGCAGGTGAGCCACATCCAGGCTGAGTGCCAGCCCGACCAACCTGCCGTCGCGCCGCGCGGCTCGGACGCGGCGTGCTGGTGGGTGCGGCAGGCCGAGACCAGCCTCGACTACTCCGCCGGCTCGCCGCTCGTGACGGCGCTCAGCGCGGGGCTCAACAGCCAGAGCCTGCACCACGCGCTGCCGATGATCTGCTCGTGCCACTTCCCGCGGATCTACAGCCGCTTCGCGCAGATCTGCGCCACGCACGGCGTGCGCCTACGCTCCGTGCCGGACCTGCCCACCGCCGTGGGAGGGCTCGGCGCGTTCGTCCGCCGTCTCAATTTGCCGAGCTTGGCAGCGGACGAATTGAGACGATGAGTGGAGCGCGCGGTCGCGCAGCGGCGCCGCAGCGTGCCGTCTAGACCATTGAGCAACACGTTGTTCCCGCGCGAAGAGCAGCGCGGTGCGGCGCTCGTCAGCCGAGGCGCGAGCCTTCCCTCGACGACAAGTTGGAAAGGCTCGACTCGTGCTGACGCAACGCGATGGCCCGTGACGACTCGAGCTGGTCGCGCGTAAGGAGGACGATGCGGCTGAGCTGCGCGTGCGCCTCGTCGTCCACCGCGTGCACCCCCTCGACCGCGAGCCGTCGCGCGACCTGCTGCATCTTGTCGGCGTACACGTCGCGCTCGCGGGTGTTCATTGCGAGCGACGCAGCGAGCGCGGCCTCGCACGGGAGCAGGCGCTCATGCATCTCGTGCAGCGCCGCGAGCTCGCGCGCCGGCGCTCGCAGCGCGCTGCCCGCCTCCAGCGTGTCGATTTGCGCGAGGATCTGCCGGACGACCGCCCAAAGCTGGCCGGTGCCCTCGGCCTCCATGGCCGCTTCAAGTTTGGGCGCGAAAACGGCACGAGTCGCGGGCTTCATGGGCAGGCGAGCGCGGAGCTCCCGCGTGACGAAGCGAACGCTCGCAAGCTGTTCACACGCCTCGCAGTCGCGGGCGCAAAATTTCTCTGCTCTTCGGCAAGATGCGCGCGGCGTGCGCGCCGGCGAGCTAGGCCACGCTCAGCTCAGCTGCGCGATCGCGCTGTCGATGGGGACACGCTCAGCTCAGCTGCGCGATCGTCCTGCCCTGGTCGCGCGGCGCGAGAAAGCACACGCCGCGCGTGCGCACGCCGACGGCGCGCGACAGCGTGACACAGCGGCAGCGGGTGGCGGCGCATTCGACAGCGGGCGGCACTGTTTTGATCAAATTTTGAAGCCCTTGGGACATCGCGGTGGCACAGCCCCCCCCCCCCCCCCCCCCCCCCCCCCCCCCCCCCCCGCGCGGTCGGGTGGGTCACTTTCGGCGGTGCAGGTCGGCACCAGCCGTGACCATTTAGCCCTCGGACAGCGATCTGTTGGGATATCGTGTTGGGATAAAGTAGCAGACTATACGAGTCAGCTACTCCGACGTCGGAGTAGCTGACTCGTATAGTCTGCTACTTTATCCCAACATAACCCGAGTTCGATCTGGGAAGTTTGTGACGGAGTTGGCTCTCTCCGCTCGGGCACAGCATGATAGCATGTCACCCGAGACGCCCGAGCTACCTAGCACTCGGCACGTTCGTCACCGCCAGGTACTGTGTGCACCAGTCACCTGCGCGGCCACGCGTCCCACACTAAGAATGTGAGACGCCATGCTTTCCTATCTCCCGGGAAAGCACCGGTCCCGCCCCGCCGGACTGATCCCAAAGACATGCGTTCACCCAGATTCGAACTCGCGCCATGTTGGGATAAAGTAGCAGACTATACGAGTCAGCTACTCCGACGTCGGAGTAGCTGACTCGTATAGTCTGCTACTTTATCCCAACATGGCGCGAGTTCGAATCTGGGTGAACGCATGTCTTTGGGATCAGTCCGGCGGGGCGGGACCGGTGCTTTCCCGGGAGATAGGAAAGCATGGCGTCTCACATTCTTAGTGTGGGACGCGTGGCCGCGCAGGTGACTGGTGCACACAGTACCTGGCGGTGACGAACGTGCCGAGTGCTAGGTAGCTCGGGCGTCTCGGGTGACATGCTATCATGCTGTGCCCGAGCGGAGAGAGCCAACTCCGTCACAAACTTCCCAGATCGAACTCGGGTTATGTTGGGATAAAGTAGCAGACTATACGAGTCAGCTACTCCGACGTCGGAGTAGCTGACTCGTATAGTCTGCTACTTTATCCCAACATGGCGCGAGTTTATACTACTTTATCCCAACATGGCGCGAGTTCGAATCTGGGTGAACGCATGTCTTTGGGATCAGTCCGGCGGGGCGGGACCGGTGCTTTCCCGGGAGATAGGAAAGCATGGCGTCTCACATTCTTAGTGTGGGACGCGTGGCCGCGCAGGTGACTGGTGCACACAGTACCTGGCGGTGACGAACGTGCCGAGTGCTAGGTAGCTCGGGCGTCTCGGGTGACATGCTATCATGCTGTGCCCGAGCGGAGAGAGCCAACTCCGTCACAAACTTCCCAGATCGAACTCGGGTTATGTTGGGATAAAGTAGCAGACTATACGAGTCAGCTACTCCGACGTCGGAGTAGCTGACTCGTATAGTCTGCTACTTTATCCCAACATGGCGCGAGTTCGAATCTGGGTGAACGCATGTCTTTGGGATCAGTCCGGCGGGGCGGGACCGGTGCTTTCCCGGGAGATAGGAAAGCATGGCGTCTCACATTCTTAGTGTGGGACGCGTGGCCGCGCAGGTGACTGGTGCACACAGTACCTGGCGGTGACGAACGTGCCGAGTGCTAGGTAGCTCGGGCGTCTCGGGTGACATGCTATCATGCTGTGCCCGAGCGGAGAGAGCCAACTCCGTCACAAACTTCCCAGATCGAACTCGGGTTATGTTGGGATAAAGTAGCAGACTATACGAGTCAGCTACTCCGACGTCGGAGTAGCTGACTCGTATAGTCTGCTACTTTATCCCAACACGATCGGATGGTCGGGAGCGAATGCCGCGCGTGAAAGCGGCGGATCGACGCGACGGCCGCCTCGACCTCCGCGCGCGCAGTCGCTGGCCTGCCGAGGATGCTTGGCCGCCCGTCCGCCCTCCGACGCTCTTGCAACTGCACCCAGCGCCCGAGCGCGCGCCGGGAATTGCGCGCGCGCGCGTGCTCGCCCGCAGCCCGTGCGCGCGCGGCGCAGAGCCGTCGCGCGGCCGCCCTCCGCGCGCAGGCGGCGCGCAAGGTGGCGCCGCGCGAGCGCAGCACGGCGGCGCGCACGGCGGCGCGTTCGCGCCCCCGCTCGGCCGCCGTGCGCGCGAGCGTGTTCAGGCCGAGCGCCGCAGCGCAGAGACGCGCGGCAAGCTCAGCCTCGAGCGCGGCACCCACACGCGCGCACCGCTCGTGCGCGCGCGTGCGAAGCCGACGGAACGCGGCGCCCACGCGCGCGCGCCTGCCAAGCAGCGCGCGCGTCGCGCGCGCCGCAGCCAACGCGAGCGCGAGCACCCCTCGCGTGCGCGCCGCGCGCGCGTGCGCCGCGCGCGCGGCGAGCGCGAGGCGCGCCGCGGCGCGCGCGCGGCCCTCGCGCGACGCCATTGCTCTAAGTAGCGATCTCATGGCGCGCACGCGCGCGTCGAACGCGAGCGCCCACAGAGCGAGGCGGCGCACGTGAGCGCGCGAGCGCCACGCGCGCGTGCAGCGCGTCACGCGCGCTCGCCTCGCGACGGCGCGCCGCTCGGCCTGCGCCAGCGATGGCGCCGGCAGGGCCAACGGCAGCCACTTGAGCCACGCATGCGCGCGCGCGCGCGCGCGCCTGCGCCCTTCCATCGCGAGAGCGCGCGCGCGGCCGCCCGACGCCTCTGTGTGCGAGCGCCCGCCGCGAGCGCGCCTCGCGCCCGCGGCACGCACCCAGCGCGCGAGCGCGCGGAGCGCCGCGTGTGCACGCGCCGACGCCATGTGCGCAACCGCGCGCTGGCGCGCGCGGGCGAGCGCGGCACACGCGCGCAGGGCAGAGCGGAGCGAGCTCGCGCGACGCCAGTCGGCTGTGAGCTCGGCGCGCGCCGTCGCCTCCTCGCCGCGCCACGCCCAGTGCGCGATGGCAGTGTGCGCCGCGCGCGCGCGCCAACCGAGCGCGGCGGCGAGGAACGCACGCACGCTCTCTTCCCAGCGTAGCGCCTTCCGACGCCAGCACGTGGCCGCCCAGCGCAGCGCGCGCGCGCTCGCGTGAGCCTCCGCCTGCGCAAGCGACGCGCGTTGGCGCACCACGGGCGAGCGCGCGTGCTCCCGCGTCTCGGGCGAGCGCGCGCGCTCCGCGCCCGCGCCGTCGGCGCGTTCGGCGCGCGGCCGCGGCGCGGTCGCCGGCAAGCCCGGCGTGCCGAGCACGAGCACGCGAGCGACGCGCTCGGAACCGGCGTCGAAGGGCGCAGTGACGATCCCGCGAGGGCTCTGCGACGTAGCGCCCTCGTGACGGTCGGTCGCAGCCCCAAGCCTAGTGCGCGCGATCGCCGTCCGCACGAGCCGCCGCCAGTGAGCACGTGGCCGCTGGCCTGCCCGCCGCCAGACGCGCATCGTCGCGCGCAATGCGAGCGACGAAAGCCAGCCCGACGCGCTCCGCCGCTCGACGCGCAGAGCGCGTGGAAGTGGCGGCTCGCCTTCCCCGCGCGCTTCGTCGCCATGCTGGTCGCTCGGCCGCCGGCCGGCGCGGAAGCGCAAGAACGCGAGGCCAACGCCGACGGTGCAGTAGCGCACCCAGCGGCGAACGGCGGCGCGGCACGCGAGCGTCTCTATCCGTCGCTCGTAGTGCGCGCGCAGCGCCGCGGCCTCTTCGTGCGTGGCGAGCTGCACGCGCACGGCGTGCACCGCCCACTGCGCGTCGCGCCGGCGGCGTGCCGCGCGCACGTGCGCGCGCCACGCGTCGACGCCGCGCGCGAGGCCACCATGGCGCCAGCGCGAGGCGGCTGCCATCGCGAGCGCATCGAAGCGCGCCTTCTCCACCGCCAGCTCGCCCTCTGACGGGCGCGAGCTGATGAGGCGCGAGAAGGCCGCGATGCGAAAGTCGACGATCGACGTCGCCTCGCGCCCAAAGTCGTCGTACTCGTTGCCGGGCAGCGCGACGAGCGCGCGCTGCGCATCCACGACTGCAGCGGCCATGGCGATCGCCGACGTTGACGTTGTTGTGGTCGCCCTGATGATGTCGGTGATCATGGCGCGCGACCAGGACTGGTCACCCTCTCCTCATGTCCGCATACTTATTTCCCGCCATCGTCGGATCAAAACCGCCGATGGAGTCCGACTCCGACCGGCTGCCGAGAGGGCAGCGCGTCCTCGTGTCCGGTTTGAGCGCGCGGTCGGACGTCAACGGCCTTGCGGCGGAGGTGCAGCACTTCGACGAATCCGTGGGGCGCTACGCGATCCTTGTGCTCGTCACCGGCGAGCAGCTCCGGGTGCGCGACGCGCTTCGTCTTGTGCGCCGTCTCGCGCGCGGCCTGCGCGCGCGCGGCACTGGGCCGCGCTCCCGCCCACGTCCGCCGCCGCGCGCTCTCAGGTCAAGCCGGAGCACATCTCCGCTGTCGCCGAGCCGAGCCACGATGACGAGCAGAGCCTGCCGAGCTGGCAGGACGGCCTTGGCACGGCGGCGCAGTACGAGTGGCTGGCCGACTGCTACAGGCTCAGGCTCGACGACGACATGAACTACGCCAGCTTCCTGCATGGCATATATCACCCGGCGCCAACAGCTATGACGATCTTCGAGGTGCGCTCGACACCACGCCTGCCCGTGTGCCTCCGGCTGCGCGCGCGCTCTCAACGTGAGCGTCTGCGCGCGCGCGCGCCGCGTCACGGCCCGTGCCTCTCGCGCCCCTCCTGCGCGGCCAGGACTTTCTCCTTTTCGCAAAGCTTGCGCGCGCGCGCGGCGTCGTGCCGGCCAGCGGCTGGGATTGGACCACCTTCTGCGAGGTCGCCGCGCCGCTGCTCCGCGTCGCGTTGCCTCAACACGAGGCACTGGAGAAGCATGGCGTCGAGCAGCTGCAGCTGCAGTCGGGCGCGTCCGCGAGCCGCTCGCTCCGCTCGACGGCCGAGCGCGTCTACGGTTCCGACCCGCTCGCCGAGCGTGACCCGTTCTGCGAGATCGTCGAGGACCAGATTCAGACGGCGCTCGAGCCGGAGCCCATTGGGGGTAGCTACTACGTCGACACGACGCTCGAGAGCGACGCGGCCATCTTCGCCGACGTGGGCGGCGCCGCTGCATGGAAGCGGCTGCTTGCCGAGGTGTCGTGAGCTGTCACTGAGTTTTGGCCCGCACATGCTCCAGTACTTTCATACTAACGACGCTTCCGACGGGTCAGGAAGTGCGGGGTCAGGAAGTGCGCAGCGAGGCGCCAGGCGAAGCAGGCCCAAAGGCCCACACGCGCCTAGCCACCGCGCGCCGCCGCCCGCGCGCCGCCGCACCGGTGGCCGCCGTCAACCACACCACCGGCCGACGCGCACGCGCACGCCGAGGCCCGAAGATCGTCGACGACGATCGCCACCCCCGAGCCGCCGCCTGCCACGTCGCCAAGCCGCCCGCCGCCACTGCAGAGCGCGACGCCCGCCGCCAGCGAGCCGCCGCCCTCCCCGCCGCGTCGCAGCCCCCTGCCGCCGCCGCGAAGCGCACCGCCACCCGCCGCCAGCGTGGCAAGCGCCGCGATGCTGGCCGCGTGGCCGCGCACGCGCGCCCCGCCGCCCCCAAACCCACCGACCGGGGCGAAAAGTACGTTGTTCGTGGTGCCGGCACAGTCGATGGGCAGGGGCGGCGGGGCGCGCGAAGCGCGGCCATCAGAGCGCGAGGGCGCAGCCGTCGCAAGCGAAGGTTGCGTCGTGGAGAAGGCCACGCCGCCGTCGCTCGTGCGGCCGTGCGCGCGCGCCCCACCACCCCCAAACCCACCGACCGGGGCGAAAAGTACGTTGTTCGCGGTGCCGGCGCAGTCGATGGGCAGGGGCGGCGGGGCGCGCGGAGCGCGGCCAGCAGAGCGCGAAGGCGCAGCCGTCGCAAGCGAAGGTTTCGTCGTAGAGGAGGCCACGCCGCAGTCGCTCGTGCGGCCGTGCGCGCGCGCCCCGCCACCCCCAAACCCACCGACCGGGGCGAAAAGTACGTTGTTCGCGGTGCCGGCGCAGTCGATGGGCAGGGGCGGCGGGGCGCGCAGAGCGCGGCCAGCAGAGCGCGAGGGCGCAGCCGTCGCAAGCGAAGGTTTCGTCGTAGAGAAGGCCACGCCGCCGTCGCTCGTGCGGCCGTGCGCGCGCGCCCCGCCACCCCCAAACCCACCGACCGGGGCGAAAAGTACGTTGTTCGCGGTGCCGGCGCAGTCGATGGGCAGGGGCGGCGGGGCGCGCGGAGCGCTGCCAGCAGAGCGCGAGGGCGCAGCCTGGATGGCAAAGGCAGGCGTCGTCAAGGCAGCCGGCGTTCCGAAGCTGCCGGCCGGCAGGGCCGCGCCGGCGCGCGCCGCGCCGACGGGGACCACGGCGCCTCGCAGCTGTTCAAAAATACTTTCATGGCGGCAGGCGTGTCTGCGCCCAAGTGAGCGCTGCGTTGTGAGTTGTGACGCACTCGCCACTGGCCACTGCTCGACTCGGCGCCCCATCGGCGGCAGGCTGCCACGGCACGACCGCGGCGCGGGCGCTGGTCCTCGGCCTCACGTGCACCACGGAACGGTGGCTGTGCACGGCGGCTTCATGTTGCAACCGCGTCGCGCAACCATTTTCACCTGCGCGCGATGCTCGCAATCAGCGCTCACGCGCCAGCCGCCTTGAGCAGCTCCTCGACGTCGGGGTAATCCCCCGGGATGGCATCCGCCCAGCCCCACACGACGCTGTCGCCGTCGAGCACAAACGTACCGCCGAGCTTGGTCACGCCTTCCGGCACCTCGTTCCATTTCTTGATGGGCGATAGCTGCAGCACCAAGGACATGTACTTGAAGAAGTCGAAGCCCGTGGGTGGCTTGAGCTCGAGCTTGGCGGGCACCGTGTCGCCAATCTTGCCAAAGTTGGCTGCGCCGTACGCGTCAAAGCCGTCCGTGTCGTCCGCGAAGAGAATCTCGCGCGGGATGGCCGGGTTCGCGTCGAGGAACGTGTTGACTTTGGCCGAGTCGCCGATCGTGATCATCGCCAGCTTCGAGCCGGCGGCCGTGAACCTGGGCTGCTGCTTCGCCACGTCGTTGGCGAACGCCCAGCAGTAGGGTCACCCGAGGTGGCGCAGGTAGCAGACGACGCCCTTCTTGCCGATGAGCTCATCGACGGTGCGCGTCGCGCCCGCCGTGTCGAGCACAGTCACCGGACGGAGCGCTGACGCACCAATCGTCCGCCCGTTGATCAGCACGCCGCCCGCCGTCCGTTGCGCGACGACACCGCACGCGGCCGTGAGCACGGCCAACATCCGGATACGGCTTCGAGGTTGTACGGCGAGGGGTTTCGTCCACCCAAGTTTGCGAACCACGCCCTCGGGATGCCGCGTTGCATTCCGTCACGTCGCCCGACGCCGCGCTCGCCGTTCTTCCACGCGCTCGACCCCTCCTCTGCCGCCAATGCGGGCTGCACGGCGCGGCACCGCCGACGGCGGAGCTCGCACGTGTGCGCCTCAACATGCCGGTGCCGGCGCACGGCGACCAGGACGCGCTCGCGTTTGAGATCATAGTCGACAGTGGCGCGACCGTCTCTGCGAGGCCTGCCTGTTGCTCGCTGCCTGGCGCAATCTCGCACGTACGCGCATCGTCCATCGCTTTGCACGGCGCGACGACACCATGGCGCGTGCAACCGCGCTCCTGACTGTCCGCGTCGGTGGCTCGGCGCTCGTCGTGCCGGTGGTCGAATCGATGCGCTCCGGTGCAACATCCTCTGTCAGCATGCGCTCCTGTCGGCGCTGCCGTACGGTGCGGCCCTCGTCCACGACGATGGCGGTGCGACGCTCGCCTCACCCATCGCCCTCTCTCCGCCTCCACGTATTGGCGCGTCGCGTTCGTACTCGACGGCGAAGTGCTAGGGGCCGCCGCGCCCGCTGACGCGCCGTGCCCCGTTGCCGAGCTCGCCGACGCGACGGACTACACGACGATGGGCTGCACTCCAAGCGGTGTGCGCGCCTGTGAGCATGCGGGCGGAGGCGCGGACGCGTCTGGCTATGCTCCGGCCCGCCGACGCGAGCGGCGAGGGGAAGGGTGGCGGGGGGGGGGGGGGGGGGGGTCGTTCGTACTGCGATCTGGTTGGGTCGCTCGCCGACGCGCGCGGCGGCGGGTGCGCGGTCGACGGTGACGCCGCTGCTGCGCTGGGCCCCTCACGGGCTTCCGGATCGCCGGACGGGAGCGCCCTCGCCCCCTGCGCAGCTCCGGCCGTCTCCCGAGCAGCCGGAATGTTGCCCTGCACTGATGCTTCGACGGGTGTCCTCGCCACGGCGGTCTGAACGCTTGGCGGCGACTGCACGCGCACGACCACGCGCGCTCCTCCCGCACCGCCTACGAGCGCCCCGCTCGCCGTCGCTTCCTCCAATGACGGGGACATCTTCCACGTTGGGTACCGGCGTTGCGCATGCTCGCAGACATCCTCGCCATGGTTGGCCACTCGCCGGTCTTTGTCGAGCTGCGTTCGCACATCATGTGCCGCGCTCCTCATGGCTGACCGCCATGCTCCACGCACACCTGCTCGCGTTGCTGCGCAGGGCGTGCTGGGTACCGCGCCGCGTTTACGAACGTGAGCGGCGGGGCCGGCGCCGCGCTTCGATCGCCGCTCCTCTCCCACCCCCCCCCCCCCCCCCCCCCCTTCTCCGCCACTCGTCTTTTGTGCTCACGCTCTCCCGCGCCCGCTTCATCGCACCTCCCTCCGCTGGCATATTTACGCTCGACACTGCGCTCGCGTGGTGCCGAACGACGCGGGGGGGGGGGGGGGGGGGGGGGGGGGGGGGGGCTCTCGCGTGCGGCCACCGTACTCTTCGAAAGCATTTTTGCAACGACGAGTCGATCTTGGTCTCTCACCTAGGGATGGGGAGGGGGTTGCACGAAGTTGATGTTCACAACAACGTCGCGACTCGCGTGGTAAAAATTGCTCACGTTGTTGTTGCCCGTGTTGTTGACAGCCATGTTCGCAATGGCAGCATCCGCCATCGGACGGGCGAGCGGCTGAGGTTGAGGGCTTGGAGGAGCGACCGGCGGCGAGTAGGGAGGCGGCGGCAGAGCGTTTGCTCGTTCGTTTGTTTTGGGTTTGTTTTGGACGATTGGGATGGGTATGACGCTGCGCTTCTTCGCACGTTTCCATGCGAGCAACGCCACCATGGCGAAGCACGCGAACGCCAGCACGACGCCGAGGACTTGCCAGAGCAGCGTTGAATTGTCGTCGCGCTTGGCTGCTGCCGTCACGCATTGCGTCGAGTTTGCGCGGCCGGTGTCGTCTCCGCCGCCTTTGGTTTCGTTGCTTTCGCCGATCTCGTCAGCTGCGTCGGTCGCGTTGCCGCACTCGCTTGAGGGCGGCGGATATGGGCTGGGCGAGGTCAGAGGGCTAGGCGGGCTGGGCGGAGAGGGCGGCGGCGAGGGTGGCGGGGGCGGCCAGGGTGGCGGCGCAGGCGGCGGCGGGGACGGCGGCGGGCGTGGCGGCTGGCGCGGCGGTGGAGAGTTCAAAACGGCGTTTGGCCGCCGTCCGTGCCGAAGACGCGCGAGAAGAGCTCGTGTACGGCAACGGGCTGCGCCAGCTCAACTGGGCACATGAAATTCTGCAGTTTCGGGTGCACCTCGTACGATACCTTGCGCCCCTTGCTCGCCTTGCGGTCGACCTCGCGCCGGCGCCGCTTGAGCGCGCGTTTGGGCGCGTCGCCGCCTCGTGCGCCATCGCTCTGCCGCTCGACAAACTCCTACGCTCGGTACCACAGCGCACGGCCGCGGCAGCCGCATGCAGTGAGCGTGCCGCGCTGCGCGCCGCGCGCGACGCCGCCAGCGCGCAGCGGGCCGCGCACGCGCCCGCGCGCGCGCACGAACGCGTGCGCACACCTTGAGCTGCGCGTGGTACAGGTCGGTGTCGTCGTAGACGTGCAGGCAGCGCAGCTCCTCGCCATCGCCGAGGTCGCGCGGCGCGCCGACGCCCGGCACTGCACGCATGCCGAGCGGGCGACGGCCGGACCGCACCGTGTGCGCGCGCGCGCGCACACGCTCCGGGTCCGCGAGAGCGCCGTCGACTTGCTCGCCGATGCCGCGCTGGAAGGCTTTAAACTTGCGCTCGGTGCCTGGGACGGACGCGAGGCCCGCGCGCGCCGACCAGTCGTCGAGCGCGCGCAGCTGCACGCGCAGGCCGGCCGCGGTCTGCGCGCTCGCGACGCGCCAGCCCGCGTCGACGAGGCGCGCGGGAGCGTCGCCCAACGCCGCGTGCGAGATGCGCTCGATGTCACGCGCGTGCTCCGAGACGTCGGCGCCATCCGCCGCGGCCGCGCCGAGCGCCCCGTTCAGCGCGAGCATGTCCGCGAGGAGCACAAGCGCCGAGCGCGCGCACTCGGCGAAGGCGGAGCGCGCGGGCGCGCTATGCGCCGCGAAGTCCGGCTGCAGCGCCGGATCCGGCGCCTGGTTGGCGGCGGTGAGCGCCTTGTGCAGCAGGATGCGCACATTGAAGACCTGCTCCCACGCTGAATGCTGCGCCGCCGCCTCACGCGCGCGCCGCTGCTCGTCCGCCGCGTCGGCGGCGAGCTGTCGGGCGATCTGCGCCTCCTCCGCCTGCAGCTCCGCCCACTCGGCCTGGAGCGTGCCCGGCGCGGGGCGAGATTGGCGGGCTTGCCCGTCGGGCTCGTCGTCCGCCTCATCCTCCTCGCCCGAGTCGGCCGTCACGCGCTCCGTGGCCTCCTCGCCCGCACGGCCGCGCCGGCCGTGCGCGCGCGCGCGCGCACCCTTCTCGCGCGCACGGCCACGCGCGCGCGTGCCGACGCCACCCTCCTCCGACGCCTCCTCCGCTGCGCTGTCGCTATCGAGCCCCGCGTCGATCTCTGGCGGCGCGCGCGTGGGCTTCGAGCCCGCGAATTGCCGCTCCCACGCCTTGCGCGAGATCGGCTTGGACGGGTAGCGCCCGTCGAGCTCGTCGAGCGCGCCGCGCGCGCGCAGCGTGGAGCCGCGCGCCTCGAACTCGGCGTCATCGGTGGTCAAGTCCCCCTGTGCAATCAGCCGCGCCGCGTCGTCCACCGCGACATCCGCCTCCGGATCGAAATCGCCATCCGGCCTCGGATCGAAGAGCGCAGCGATCTCATCGGACACGTACGCGGCGCGAGTCGCCATCCCTCGTGGCCACCTTTGGCAACGCGATTTCTGTGAATGCGCTGTTCAATGGTTTGAGTTCATGTTCGTCGGCCCCTTCGGCGCGCCCGCGTGGCCGGCGGCGTGTGAGCAGGCGATCGCGCGCGCGCACAAGACGTCGGCAGCCGACGTGCGCGTTGCCTTCACGCCGCACTCGATCAACCAGCTCGCGCTCGAGCCTCAGCGCAGGCTCCTCGACACGCGATCTCGAGCGGCGGGCGGCACGCAGACGGCCTTGCGCGACGTCGAGCAGCCCGCGCGCGCGTGCGCGTGGGAGAGCGATTCGTCTGCGGCGCGCGCCTCCGTCGCACGTCTGCCGTGGCATCATCCCACCAGCCGTGCCTGCGACCTTGCCGCGACGTGCTCGTCGCTCGGCGTCGATGCGCACGCGGGCGAGCGCACGCCATGCGCGAGCAGCCATGCGAGTGAGGCTGGCGCGCACCGGCCGAGCAGCTCACGTGGCGCGCCGACAAGCGCGTGCCTCGGCTGTGAACGCTGGCTCGCCGAGGTCGAGCAGCTGCGCGAGCGCTGCCGCCGCCTCGAGGCGCAAGTTGGCGCGCTCGATGCCGCACGCGCAGTACCGCTGAGCGCTGGACGGACGCCGTCGGTGCCATTGTGGGAGGCGCGGCCCGCGTGGTCGGAGACGCCAACTGCAACGCCGCAGCGCCACGCGCGGAGGGCAACACGCCGTGCCGCGCAGCTGGCGAGTGTGAGATGCGCTGCGGCATGATCATCGGCCGAATCTCTCTCCCCCCCCCCCCCCCCCCCCCCCCCCCCCCCCTCCCTACGGCCCTACCCCCCTAAATCTTCTGACGCGCACGTGCGCGCACATGCGTGCACATGCGTGCACCGCGTCGGGGCAGTGCGGGCGCCGGCAGTGACCTGGTGGGATGGCCTCGAACTCAAGCAAGGAACCCAAACCGAACCCGAAAAACGAAGTCTGATCAGCGATCGATTCCCGCCCTCCGAAACGGGCTTGATGGCCGTCCACGACGCGAACTGGGTCGTCGCCATGGACCTGCCCGACCCGATCGACAACTGCGACGAGACGGAAGCTCCGAGCAAGGCCTTCGGCAAAACGCAGAGGAGCGGCTGGCTTCGCCTTCTCCTTGTGCCCATCGTGCTCGGGGCCCTCGCGTACGTGGTGCAAACGTCGCCGCCGCGCGCCAAGGTCGCGTCGCCGAGCGCGCACGCGCAGCGCCACGCAAGCGAGGAAGAGACGATGCTCCACGGATCCTTCGTTTGGGACGAGACGGAGCACGACGACATGGACATTGAGGACGAGGACGAGGACGAGTGTTTCGACGAGGACGAGAACTGCGCCGCATGGGCTGCGACGGGCGAGTGCGACGCCAACGCGGCTTGGATGCACCTGCGCTGCCCGCACGCGTGCTCGCTGTGTGACACCGCCGAATGAGCACGCCGCTGACATGACACTACATTCTAACGATGCTTACAGGCGGGGGCGGGTCAGCAAAATGGGCGTGCACGGGGCCGAGGCGTGACGAACGGAGCGAGCGATAGGGCGCACGCAACGTCGGGCCGAAGTCAGGGCGTCGACCCTGTTGCACGCCCTCTGGGAAGTGTGGACACGGGCGCTTGACCCTATATACGGTCGGCGCAACGAATCACAGCGCAATGTGCTTCAGGTCGCGCATCGCTCGGCGTCGCTCGTCGGCGCGCGCGAGGATGGAGGCCTTCTTTGCCCGCAGGCCGCCGAGCGACGCCTGCACGTCCGCCACGCCCGCGCGCAGCTGCTGAATGTGTTGCTCGACGTACTGCTGCTCGGCGCGCGGATCCACGTGCATGCTCGCGATGCTGCGCGCCACGCCCTCAACGCTCTCGTCAGCCGGCGCAGCCGGCCGCACGTTGCGCGACCCGCCGCGCACGGTGCCGTCGTCGTCGTTGTCGGAGCCCACACCGCGCTCAACCTCGATATGGTCAAGCTCGATGAGCGCGGGCAGCGCGGCCACGATCTCCGAGCGGTACGTCGCCGAGAGCGAGCACGGGTTGGCGTACAGGTTGAGAAAACGAAGGCTCGGCGGAAGTTGCTCTGCGTCGGCGGCAGTACGCGCGGAGTCAGGCGCGACGCAGTCGGGCCGCGGACCGCCTCATGCAGAAGCAATGGGCGCCGCGCGGACGCGCAGGGCGGTCGACGGGCGCGCCGCACCGTGCGCGACGCGGCCGATTCGGTTGTGCGCGAGGCCGAGGTAGCTGAGCGCGGGCAGGTCGCGCAACCCCTCGACCTGCTCGATGCGGTTGTGGTCGAGCGAGATGAAGCAGAGGGCCTTCAAGTACTGGAGCCCATCAATGCGCGAGATGTCGTTGTGCTGCAGGTAGATGTGCGTCGCAGCGTCGCAGCACTCAAGTCCGTCCATGTCGGCGATGTTCTGCCTGTCGAGCCGGAGGCGAGCGAGCTGCACGACGCGCTGCGCGACATCGTCCGGCGAGAGCCGCTCGCCGTCGGCCGACACGATGCCCGCCCGCTCAGCAATCAAGAAGGGCGTCATCCGCGTCGGCTTGCGCGTCGGCTTGGCCGGCACCTCGGCCGGCGCATCTTCGAAACCCTCGTCGTCGCCGACGGTTGACGCCATTTTTTGGCGCTCTCCTAGCGAGTTTTTAACTTTTTTTCATATTTTTTTGGATGGAGGTTCCAGTTTCGTCCTGGCTGAGTCTGCGACCAGGGGTGGACTCGATCACTGTGCGTCGGAACGAGGAAGGGCACGGCGGGTGCGCGCCGGTGTGAGCTCCGCGCGCCCGCCGCCGCGCTCGGCTCACGCTTGCTTCGGCGCGGCTGCTTGGCCGAAAGCGCCCACCTCCATGTCGGAGAGGATCGCCTTGCCCTCCTCGGGCGTGACGGCCGACGCGCTCGTCGACGGCAGGATCGCGAGCAACGCGGCCTGCACGAGGCCGAGGAGCAAGCCGATGCTGTTCGGACCCGTCACCCACACGTCGCCGACCGCCGCGCCGTACACCGTCCACAAAAAACAGTTGCAGACCTGCGCGGTCGTGAGCGGTCCGTAGATGGTCGAGGATGAGCGCGTGCGGCACACCTCGGAGAGAGTGGAGAGCGGCGCGGCGAACATGAGAACGCAGACGGCGGTCGCGTTTGCGCCCAGCACACCCGCGCGCTCCTTCTCCTCCGCGAGAAAGAGCGTCGCCCACGTGATCTCGAGCACGAGGAACGACGCGCCACCGACGAGCACGAGCTTGAGCTGCTGCAGGCTCGGCTCGTCGCGCACCAGCGGCAGCACGGTGGCCAAGTACCACACGGCGAGGACGATGCCGAGCACGTTGCTCGCAACCACGTACCGGTTGGGCACCGCCAGCCCGTACGCGAGGAAGCCGACCGTGTTCAGCGCCATCAGCGCGAGCGGGATCGGGTTGAGGCCCTGCAGCTGCATATGCCTCTGCGCCTTGCGCACCGCGGGCAGTGGCGCGAGGTAGAGCACGTTGGACAGCACCACGCCGAGCGACGGCGCGAGCGTCGTCACGAAGAAGCCCGGAGGATCGGACCTCATCGCGCCCGCCCTGCGCCGTCGTCGCCTTTGGCCCGGCTCGGCGGTTGAGGCCCGACTCTCATCACTCGACCGGCGATGGAAGACGCGGACGAACCGCCGCCGCTCGAGCCGCCACCTCGCGCGCGCGTGGTCGATCCGCCGCCACCGCTCGACGGCGAGCCGGCGCGCGGCGCGGCGCGGGCGGCCAGCACGGCGAGGGCACATGCGCCCGCGCCCAAGGGCGGAGCGGGCGGCGCAGGCTCGATGGGCCTGAAGAAGGGCTTCCTTAGCGCCGGCGCGCCAAAGCCGCGCGCCGCCGCCGCGGCCGCCACCTTGGCGGCGTCCGCCAAGCGGGAGGAGCCTGAGGTGATCAGGCCGGCGCAGGGCCTGCCGAGCGGCGCCCTCGCCGGCCTGCGCATCGACGAGGTGCAGGACGCTCTCAAGGGCGCGGGCGCGAAGCTCGCGAGCAACACCGAGTGGGTAACTGACGACCTGCTCGCAAAGATGCAAGCCGACCCGATCTTGCGGCAGGGCCTGACGAACCCGCGCTTTCAGGCCGTCATCGCCGAGCTGCAGACCGACCCGCAATCCGCGATGGCGCGCCACGCCGCCGACGGGGAGCTGCAGATGTTCATCATGCGCTTCATGCAGCTCATGGCGTCGCACTTGTCGGCGCTCGCGCCGGCGCAGCGCGGCGGCGGCGACGGCGGGAGAGCCGCGGGTGTGGTGACGCGCCCAGCCGATACAGCGGCGGAGATCACGCCTGCGCTCTCCGCCGAGGACCGCGCCGCTGAGGAGCTCGCGCGCAAGGCGCTCGCCGACCCACAGCTGCGCGCCGTGCTCGAGGACGCCGACGTGCAGCGCGTGCTGCAGCACGTGCAGGCGCGCAACGTCGCGCCTGTCGAGGCGCTCATGCGCCGGCCGGACATGGTCGCCAAGCTGCAGAGGCTCGCCGGCGCTGGCCTGCTGCAAATGAACTGGGCGCACTGAACGAGGGTGTCCGCTCCGACTCAGAATCAGGCCTCCATCGACGGGCGCCACGATGGAGGACGTGCGATCGCTCCTCGACCCGTTCAAAAAGGAAGCCAAATTCCGCGATGAGGTGCTCGCCGTTTACTACAAGGTGGAGGAGGATTTTGAGAGCAGCGAGCAGTACGACGACTACCTGATGGAGGTCGAAGACATGATCCATGCCCTCTGCCACGGCGAAGACGTGCTGGCGGTGCGCGCCAAGCTGGCAGAGTACAAGCGCAAGTGGGGCGAGCTCTCGGCGGTCAACCGCTCGAGGCGCGCGGAGGGCTTCAAGCAGGTCTGCGCTGCCGATGAGCGCGAGCGCCTCGAGTTTGCGCAGCGTTGTGCCGAGAAGCTCGAGCTGGAGAAGCGCCGGCTCGCAGGCCTTCAGTCGGAGAAGCAGCGCGCGCAACTGAACATCGCCAACGGCCGGCCCGGCGTCGTGGAGCTACCGCGCGCGGCCGTCGCGAGCACCACATCCGCCACCAATGCACACCTACTCTCCGAGACGGATCTCTTCGTCGACCCGGGCGCGCTGCCCGCGCGCATGCGTGAGAAGAAGCAGGAGACGTCGTACGCCGCTTCGCGCTCGCAGCCAGCGGCAAGCGAGGCCGCGGCGCTCGCGGCGGGCTGCTCCCAGCGAGCGCTCTTGCAAGCCGCGCAGGCCTGGGCGTTCCAACTCGAGGCGCTCACCTTTGTACCGGTGCTCCGCCCTCGCGTACGAAGCGGCGTACAAAGCGAAGGTCGAACCTTGACAGACCGTTGTGACGTTTGAAGTCGGTGACCTAGGTGAGGCTGCCGGCGCCGTTGCCGCCTGCGCTACGCGCGCCCTTAGCCATGTGGGGGGGGGGGGGGGGGGGGGGGGGGGGGGGGGGGGGGGGGGGGGGGCTGCCGACAACGTCGACTCATATGTCCACACCCGAACACCAGGCAGCCGCGCCGAGCATCAGACAACGGCGCCGAAGCGTCACCGCACATCGCCAGCAGATGCTTTGCACGGCTGACGGGCGAGCGTCCTGGCTAGATCGCCGCTGGCACGGCGGGCGTTGATTGCACGAGGTATATGTACACGGTCGCGGCTCAGCCTAGTCCTTCTTCGCGGTGACGATGAGCGGGCCGACGTTGTCGCCCGTCGCCTCGTTGTGCTTGGCATGCGCGCCGTTGCACAGAGGGAAGGTGGCGCTCTTCCAGCAGCGGCAGTACACGGCCTTCCCCTCGAGCTCGAGCATGTTGACGACCTTTGGGCTGTCGAGGTCGATTTGCGTGTTGATGCGCTCAGCCTGCATGCGCACGCGCGAATGCGCGAGGCCAGCCGACGGCCGCGTGGCACGCGGCGCGAAGCCCGCGGCGATCGCGAGCCACGCGAGGAGGAGGAGCGCGCGAGAGAGAAGCATCGCGAGGTGTGTTCGATCGCGAGAGCGATTTCGCAGGACGTGGCCGTTTCTGTCGTAATGCATACGCACTACACCTCCATTAGTAAAGGCAAGCACTTTCCTGGTTGACTCTGTGGCAGTGCAAGGGGAGACGGCCATGCGCCTCCTCCTCGCCTGCGTGCTGCTCGCATGCGTGCGGAGATCGACCGGATGGGTGACCAAGACGATTGGCAGTTCGAAGTTCCCCATGCGCTGGTCCGTGCCCGAGTCGAACGAGGATGTACGTGCCGCACACGCGACGACGCGGCAGAGCCATCTCCGCGCCCAACGCTGCGCCGGCCGCGGCGCGAGCAAGCGCGTCGGGCGCGCCGGCTGGGGGTACGCCGGCAATTGCGTGATTTGACCGGCGTTGCGCCGATTGGGCACGCCCATTTTGCCGCCTCCTCGTGTCCCCTCGTCCGGCGGCGTCGCGCGACTCGCGCGCGCGCGCGCGCTCGCGCCGCGCGCAGGCGGCCGGGCTGGGTGCGGGCATCTCCTGGGCGATTGCGGACGACTTTGGGGAAAAGATGGTGCCTCTGTTCAAAGAGAACGACTTTAGGCTCGGCTACGATTTTGTCACCGCCGAGAGCCTCAACGACGCGCTGCAGCGCGCCATGTTCCAGTGGGCGAGCAACCACAAGTACCTCAACTTTTTTAACGTCTCCGACAAGTGCACCGCGGCGGAGGGCAAGGACTGCGCGGTGGCCGAGCTGTACATCCACGCGGGCGCGGGCGGCGAGGAGTTCCAATGGGCACCAGTCAAGGTCTTCCAGACGTTCAACTCGACGTCCGGCGCGCGCGTGCGCACGACCGCAGGTGAGTCGATCGACGCACGCGCGATCGTCAAGTCGGAGGTCAAATTCTTCACGGACCACCCGGTCGAGGCGCCAGACTTCCGGCTCGGTCGGCAGTGCTTCTACCTCGACGAGACCTTCTGCGAGCCCTTCCACCGCGAGCAACGGAAATACGACCTCAAGCTGATGGTCGAGGTCGTCTGTTTCGTCATCTGGGCGATCGCGTTTCTTATGGCCGTGAAGCGCCTCCTCGAATATGTGGTCGGCTACTGCCAGAAAGGCACGCGGCGCGAGAGCACGGCGCGAGCGCCGCACCTGCGCCGCGGCGTGGCGCGCGCCGCTCGCCTCGTGATCCAACTGCCGCGCTGCCGCGATGCCTTACAACGCGGTTGCGGTGGCGTTGCTCGCAGGTTGGGAGGGCGTCAAGATGATCATGCGCGTGCACGCGTCTCACATCCTGTACTCGTACTTCACAATGCTCATGCTCATCTTCCCGCCCGCCTTCTACTGGGTTGCGCTCTACCCGTGCTTCCTCTGCGTCTCGTTCGAGTCAATCGCCACCGGGGCAATCGGACAAGTCCTGGGCTTTGAGTACAACGACGCGCCCGACGTGACCAACTACAAGTCGACCGAGCGGATGAGCGCGGACGTGTGCAAGAAGCCGCACGAGTACATTGCCGAGAGCAGCGCCGACACCGCCTCGGTCGTCCGGGTATGCACGGCGCGCGCCGCCCGCTGCGCGCCAAGCCGGCTCGCGCAGGCGCGCGCGCAGCAGCCGCCGGCGCGCGCCGCTGACGCGTGGCCGGGCGCGCGGACGGCGCATGGACGGCTCGACGCGTGCGCCGCGCCGCCAGACGCCCAGCAACTTTGCCGCGAACTATTGCTTGACCGGCTCCGACCTCGACGGGCTGTACCACCTTTATCCGCTCTGCAGCGGCGCACGCGTGATCCCGGGCTGCCTCCGCTCCAAGACCAACCTCGGCTTCTTGCGCGTCGGCCTCGCGTTCGGTGCGCGCGCGAGCCTCGCGCGTCGGGCGCTCGTCGATCCACGTCCCAGCGGAGCGTGCTTTTATCCTCCTCGCGCGCCGAGCGCGCCTCGGCCACGCGGCGCGGCGCGGCGCGGCGCGCAGGCCTGCCGTTCGTGGTCACGTCGCTCGTCATCTTCGTCGGCGTCGCGGTGCTCCGGCGCGTGGAGAAGCGCGCGTCGGAGGACGTCAAGAAGCGCCTCGCCGTCAACGCCTTCGCCACCTCGTCGCCCGTCAAAGTGCCCAAGCGCAGGCAGTCGCTTGGCGGGAAAATCCTCTCCCGCTTCAGCGGCAGATCGTCGTCGCGCGCCGGCTTGCCGCGCAAGCCAAGCGACGCTCGGCCGCACAGCGTGTCGTCGTCGACGATGGCGCAGCAGCCAGCGCACGCGCCCGCAGAGGCCGACTACGACAACCTCGTCGCTCGGCGCGTATAGGCGCGCGCGCTCCGCGACGCCCGTCGGCGGGCAGTGCGTGCGGCAGGGCCGCCCTCTGTGCCGCCGCGGCGGTCGCGGTCGCGCGCCGCGTGCTTGCGCAGGCCGGCGAGCGCGGCGCGCCTTTGGCGGGCGCGCTGCGCCGGTCGCGTCGAGCCTGAGCTGCAGCGGGTGCGCATCTCGATTGTTCTTCGCCCCATTTTGGAAGGGGCTCGCGGCGCGGCCTCCTCGGCCTTCAGTCGCCGGGCGGCGGGCGGAATTTGCCGGATCTTGTTGCTTTTTCCCCCCACCACCAGTGCTGCTCGTGTTTGCGTGCAGCGGAACCGCCAGACTGCCAGAGGGTGGACGTGCACCCTCACGCTGAAGGCCGGAGCGCGCTGACCATGATCACGTCCAGCTGGAACGCGCCGCCGCGCACGGTGGGGACTGGCACGCCGTGGTGGTCAAACTTGGAGGCCATCAGCCCAAACGATGCGATGCGCTCGCCCGCGAGCTTCTCCGCGTCGGGCACGATGCGCCCTCGCCACGAGGGCACGCAGCGCACCCACTCAATGTCCACGTCCACGAGCTCGCCTGTTGCCGGCGGCCAAAAGTCGCACTGGTAGCTCACGCCGGGCCGCTCATCCATCCGCACGACGGCCTTGTACACACGCCCGTCGCCACGGCAGCGTATGCGCACGCCGCGCGTCTCCGCCAGGCTCCACCGGCCGTGTGCCTCGGCGCGAACGGACGCAAAGCCGCCGCCGCCAAGGACCAGCTCGCCCGCAAACGCCGCGCACCCGTCGAGCGCGAGCAGGCGACTCGAAGACGAGCCGCCCATCACTCGGTCGTCGACGGCGGCAAACTCGCGCACGCCGAGGGGCGAGCGCGCAAAGTCGAACAGAACCTCGTTGAGCAAATGCTTCTCCTCGCTGCTCAGCGTCGGATCGCGCGCGTACTCTGGCCGGATCGCGGGGTGCGACGGGGTGAAGACCATGCGTGTGGTCGCCCGCTCCGTTCGTCGCGCCTCGGCCCTGTGTATGCCCCCCCTTCGCGCCTTGGCCCGGAAGCGTTGGTCCTCAAGGGATTGCGCGCGATCCGGCCGGCATGCTGGAATCGCACAATTCACCTCCACTTCGTAGTGTCCGGTTCATCAACGACCAGGCGGGTTCCAGCCGCCCCCGCGCGCGCCAGCGCAGGTCGCTGGCATGCTCGCGCCGATCCCGCGCGCAGCCGACGGCGAAGCGCGCGCAGACGACGCCATTTGCCCTCCGCGCGCACCCGCGGCGCCATCGCCATCGCTGTCCGAGTCCGACATGCCGAGGAGCGCAGCGAGCGGGTCGACCCGCACCTTTGCCCCGCCGCGCGCCTTCGGCGCCGGCTTGACCACCGGCTTGCTCGCGGCGGCGGGCGAATCCGCTTCAATCGAGCCGAACGAGTCGATAGACGCGACCGAGTCGGACCGGGCGCGCAGCTGCGCGGCCGTCGGCTTGGGCGGGGCGGCGGGCGCGGGGCGCGTGCTCAGCGTGCTGAGCGAGTCGAGGGCATCCGGGAACGCAAACGCTCGTGCCGCCATCTTGAATGGCCCATTAGCCGCGGTCGCGGCGGCCGGCTCGGCGCGCGGCATGGGCGCGGCTGCAACGGGCGCGCTCGCGGCGCCGCCAAGCGCGTCGAGCGCGTCGAGCCGCGGCGCAGCTCGCCTGCCCTGCGCAGGCGCTCCCGGCGCTGTCCCGCCCACGCTGCCGCCGGCGCTGTCGCCCCACAATGACGAGCACGTCGGTAGCTGGCGGATGTTGCCAGCCGAGGCGCCGGGCGTCCTTGAGAGCTCGTCACCATCGTCGCTCTCGTCGCTCAGCATCCCCGCCACCTCGCGCAGCAGATCGCGGCTGAGGGTGTCCACATCCGGCCGTCCGGGCGCACGAGTCGCGCCCTCGCCTCCCGCATGCGACACTCCGCCGACAGGCTGCGGCGCGCGCGCGGTGCTGCTCTCGGCAGCCGTGCCCGTGTGCGGCGCGGGTGCGCTGGTCGTCATCGCTTTGCGCATCTCAGTCGCCAACCGGCCGGCAAGCGCCTCGAGCTGCGCTCCGTCGGCGCCATCGAGGATTGGGCGCGTCGCAGCGACGAGCCGCTGCGCGAGCTCCGCGGGCGCGAGGCGCAGCACCTCCGCGTGGTCGCGCACAGGTATGACGCGCTTGCGCAGCTTGCGCTCGTTGTGCGGGTGCGGGTACACTACGACGATGGCGGGGCGATGGCGCAGCGTGAAGCCCACCTCCACGGTTCCGGCCATCGTTCAAAGTTCAAACGGCTCCGCCGCAATCGCTTCGCCTTCCGTCGAGAACGATGGAGGGCGCCGCCGCGCGCAACGCACTCTAAACGCAGCTCGAGATGGACAACGACGACGCGCGCGGGCGCGGTCGTCGCGGGCATGGCCTTGTCGTCCTGCTTGCACTCGCCACGTGCTGTGGCCTGGTTGTCTTCTACGTCCGGACGGCGCCTGCGCCCGCGGTCCCGGCGGCCGGCGATGCTGGTGCAGAGTACGGCGTGCGCCCGCCGATGCTCGGCTCGTCGGCGACCGCCACGAGCGAGCAGCCCGCCGCCTCGGCGGAAGCGCGCAACGGCTTTGCAGTCGCTGCGCCCTACGTGCTCGCGGCGCTCGCCGTGTTCTGCATCCTGTGCATCCGGCTGCGCTTTCCGGACCGCGAGTTCCGCCCGCAGAGCATCACGCTCGCCAAGGGCCCTCTGCGGCTGCGGGCCGTCAACGTGCCCGGGCTGTGCGCGCACGCGCTCGATTTCTACCCGCCGGGCAGCTTCCCGCGCAGGGCGCAGCGCTTCGGCAGGTGCGCCGGCTGCAACGAGCCGGCCGGCCACCGCCCGAACGGGATCTACCATTGCGGGACCTGCGGCGTCTTGATGTGCCCGAGCTGCGTCACGTCGCGCACTACGCGCAACGCGGCGCCCATGCGCGCGGCCGCGCACGTGTGACGGTGCGCCCCGCGCCGTTCCAGGCGGCAGCCGTGGCGTCGCATCACAGTTTCGTGCTCTGTGCTCTGTGTGTGTCAAAGGGACGAGCCCCCCCCCCCCCCCCCCCCCCCCCCCCCCCTCTGACCCTCTGACCCTCACAATTTGTCAGCGCATCACATTTGCTGGATCGGCACACGCGCCCGCAATGGCCCCCGGTCTTATCAAAAGCGGCCGCAGCACGATGGCGCGCCGCACAGGCACTTGCGCTTGTCGCCCTCGTCGCGCTCGGCCGCGTCGCGCGGCGTGCTGGCCGTGTCGCGCCGGTACGTGAGCTCGTCGCCGACGCCGATGTCGTGCACGGCGCTGAACGCAATCAGTTGCCTGCCTGACTGCGTGCAAAAAGCACTCGCGCGCAGATTCGGCCGGCAGGAAAAGTTGATGAACGAGCCGACGCCGCGGTGCGAGAAGCCGTCGATGCAGTAGCCCTTGTCGCCGCACCGGCGCACGTCGAACATGTACGCATCGCACAGCGCGTGGCGGTCGACTTGCGCGTCCGCATCGTGCACGCCTATGACGAGGCCCGCGTAGACGCACACGATGGCGCATCGCCGGATGGGCTCGAGCGCGCGCACGCCCCAGCCGCGGCTGCGCGTGCGGAAGACCTCGAGGCGGCAGCGCAGCGGCCTCGCGAAGTGCGCGCTGCCCCATGACTTGCGTGCGACTTCACTCGCGCAGATGAGCGGCTCGCGGACGTAGACGAAGCGTGGCAGCATGCACTCGTCCACGTCGTTGCACGCGCGCACGGGCACGGCCTCCGCGCCTTCGGAAAGGTCGGCGAGGCGCCAGCCGCCCGCACCGCGCTCGCCGTTGCCGCCGCCGCCGCCAGCGCCGCCAACGCCGCTTGCGCCGCCTGCAGCGCCCGGCAGCGCGGCCGCGACTGCGCGCAGCGACGGCCACTCGACCGCGGGCACCGCGTCCGGGTCCTGGCCGTACGCGGCCAGGAGGAGCGCGCGGCGCGTGCGCGCGTGCGCGCACGCGAGCGCAAGCGTGCGCAGCATCTGCCGGCCGGAGCCGCCGCCGAGCTGCGGCACGGGCGTCCCGGTGCGCGCTTCGCCGCTGTGCGCGTCGGCCAACGGCGCGGGCTGCGCACGGCGCGCCTTGTGCGGCGGCGCGGCGATCGGCGCGTGGTCGACGGCAGCGACGTGCGAGGCAAGGACGACGACGGCCTCCGTCGCGTGCCGACGCACGGCCGCGCGCAGCGGGCAGATCTCGTTCGCCGCCGCAGCTTCGTAGAGAAGCCACTGCACGCAAAGCGCAGCGAATGGAGGGCGTGCGCCGTCGCTCTGAGAGCGGCGGCTGTTACTCGAGCCCATAGATTCAATGTTGGCGAACGCAGGGCGGAACCCATCGATCCTGTCCGCCTCCAGCGCGACGTCCGCCGGGTCCGCCCGCGCGCCCGCGCCAGCGAACGGCGCGGACGGCGCCTCGGCCGATGCGAGCAGGGCGATCAACCTGGCGAGGCGCCACGCGTTGTTCGCCTCCGCCGCCGAGCGGATGTGCGCGCGCATCGCGGCGCTGCGCGCGCCGACGCGCGGCGCCGCGCACGCGGCCGGCGCGGCCGGCGGTGCGCGCGGCGCGAGCAGCGCGGCTCGCACGGCGCAGCTGGCCGCGCCCATGGCGCTCGCGCCCGCACCGCCGTGCGGGGCGAGCGCGCGCAGCGGCGCGCCGACGCCCGCGCGGTGTGGTGCTGCGCGTCCGTCGAGTGTACCCCCGGGCACTCGGCGGCAAACGCGCTTGACCGCGCGCGCGCGGGCGCGCGGGCGCGCGTGGTGCATTGCGGCGGCTTTGGCCGCGCGCGCGCCCGCGTCGGCCAGCTCGAACGCGATGCGATCGGCCGACGCAATGCCGCTCGCGTAGCCCTCGGGTTGCGTGCGCTGGGCCGCGCACGCCGCGCCGCGCACGGCGGCGCCATGCGGCGCGGCGCCAGCGACGGCCGCCTGACGGCCGTGCGGCAGCTGGCCGGTCGGCGCCGCCAGAGCGCGCTCCCAGCCGATGAAGAAAGTGCCGAGCCACACGCCGCGCCTGCCCGCTGGCGTGGTCGACGCACCGGACGACGTCACGGCGATGGGCATCGGCGAGGGCGAGGTCGTCGCGACGATGGCGGGCGAGTCCGGGGCCGCGGAAGGATATACGCGCGCGGGTGCGCGGCACAATGGCGGCGGAGCAGCGGACGCGCACCCGTCGAGCGCGCACGCGGCCGGCGTGGCCACGCACGCGTCGCCGACCGCCATCGCCACACTTGGCGTGCGCGCGCGCGCGCCCGCCGCGTGCTCGTCGCGCGGGTTCGACGCGACGGCGCACGCGCCCTCGCCCGCTTCGCCCTTGCCCGTCGGCTGCAGGAGCGCCAGGACGTCGCCGACGCGCATTCCTCGCTTGCGCAGCGCGCGGAACGGGGCGACAAGGCGGTGTATACGCCTGTACGTTTCGCTCACGCGCACGAACCAGGCGGTGTGCGGGTTCTCAAAGTCGACGAATCGCGCGATCGAGATCCGCGTGGCGTCGCTCACCACGTCGGGCACCATCCCGAGCGCGACGCGCTGCGCGACGGTGAGCGCAACGGTACCTCGAGCCAGGATGTTGCTCGTCAGCTGCACGCGCAACACGACGTGAAAGCTGGCGTGCGCGCGCCGCGCCGTGAGCGATGGCGGCGGCGGCGGCGATGCCGGCGGCGGGCGTGCGCACGGAAGAGGCGGCACGGGTGCACTGTCGCACCACGCGTCGCGCGCCGCACGCACCGGCCCCGCAAGCGCCGCTGGCGTGGCCAGGCGCTCGCGCTTTCGCTCAGTGGGCGCTGCGCCAGCGGCGCACTCGCCGCGCGACACGAGCGCGCCGTGCACGTACGCCATCTCAAGCTCCGTCTCCGTCTCGTCCTCCCCGTCGCCCTCCTCGTCGTCCTCGCCCTCCCCGTCGGTGCCGACCGCGCCGCAGCCGGCCTGCGCGCGCTCGACCGACCAGCATGCGCGCGCGTGCTGCAAACGCGTTTCGCCGGCAAAGCGCGCGCCTGGCTCGGTCCTCTGTCGCTTGGCCTGCCGGCGCGCACGCACCGAATGGTCGAGCAAGTGCGCCGCCCAAGCGCGCGCCGCCAGCTGCGCATCGACGCTCGCGTCCACGCCACCCACCGCGAGCACGCGCGCGTCCTCGGCCTGGCGCGACCCATCCTCGCCGCCATGCGCGCACTTTGTCGCGCCGCGCTCGAGCGCCGCGTAACGCTCGTCCTCGGCGCGCGCGGCGTCGGGCGCGAGCAGTCGCAGCTCGGCGCGCAGCGCGTCCGCCGCGAGAGCCGCGCAGCGCAGCGTGCGCACGGCCGGCAGCGCGCCGCACACCAAGTCGTCTGTCAGCTGCGCGGTCACGTCCGGATCAAGCCCGTCGGTCGTGAGCTGCTGCAGGCACACGCAGCAGTGCGCGGCGAGCGCGTGCTCGCTCGCCTCCGCCGCGGCGCGCGCGAGCTCGCTCGCCCAGTATGTGCGCGCATAAAACCAGAGGAGCGTGGCGGCGGCCGGCTGCGGGAACGCGCGCACGACGCGCTCGACGCGCTCGATTGCGTGCACGGCGGCGGCGCGCTCGGCGAGCACGGTGGCGGCGGTGGCGGACGCCGCATCCGCGCCGCGCCGCTCCGCGCCATTCACCTCCGCAGCCGACGCCGCACCAGCCGACGCCGCACCAGCCGACGCCGCACCAGCCGACGCCGCACCAGCCGACGCCGCACCAGCCGTGCATGCGGCCGCGCGCACCGAGGCAATGGCTGCCGCGTTGAAGGCGCGCGCACACGTCGGCGCCGCGTCGCTCGAGCGCGCCATCTTGCCGATGGCGGCGCACCGACCCGAGTCCTGCGCGCCCTCCTTCGCTTCCGCACACAAGCCCTTCGTGTCATCTGCCGCGCCCGCGTCCGCCATGCCTGTGTCGCCTCCGCGCACGGCGTTGTCGCGCGCCGGCGCCGCCTCGCGAGCGCGCGCCGCGTCGCTCGCCGCGATGCACTCGCGCACGGAATCCGAGGCAAGCCACGCGCCGAGCGTGCCGGTGATCGCGCGTGCGTGCTCGCCGCACAACCAGCCCAGCTGCGCGCGCAGCCAGGCAAAGACGCCCCATGCGCTGAGCGGCGCGGCCGCTCGCTGCGTATGCCGCTCGCCACCGACGCGCGGCGACGGCGGCGTGGACGGTAGCAAGCCGGCGCGTGAGGCATCGAGCGTGCACTCCGCCCCACTGGCAAAGCTGCACAGCGCGCGCGCCGCCTCGCCGTCGGGCGCGGCGGACGCGTCCGCGTCGCCGTCGTAGATGAGCGTGATCAGCGCGCGCATGACCCGCTCGCGCGTGCAAAAGTAGTCGTCGTCGAACGCACCGCTCGTCGTGGCGTTGGTGGACCCCTCGCCAACGCCGTGCGCCGCGACGGCCGCGACGACCTCCGCTGACGATGCCCACTCGCGTGCGGCCGCTTCGGTCCGCGCGAGCGCGGTGGCGCGCTTTGGCTTTGCGCGACCCGCAACCCACGCGCCGAGCTTGCCGGCGTCGACATTGAGAAAAGCAGCGAGCTCGCGCGCGTCCACGTCTAGCGCCGCCATCTGCTGCCGCACGAGTGTGAGGCCCGACGCGAGCTCGCCACCCATGCTCACTGATCCCCCCGGTTCAGCCGCCCACCGGAACAACATTTTAAACTTTGGTCTGAGAGCGATGTAGTCTGGAGTGAAGACTTGCACAGACCACAGTCTCAGGGTCTGAGCCCGCGTTGCCCATCAGAGCCGCCCGCCAAAACCGTTCGCGTACCGGTCAGTGAGCAACCCGTACTTGCGGAAATTGTACGTGCGCACCGCTTCGGCGATGACGCGCAGCTTTGCCGCTCGACGCAGCCTTGCCACGCGCCCGGGAAGCCGCGTGAGATCCAGCCCTTCAAAATGCGCTTCAAATAGAAGACGTCCTGTTTGTACGCTGCGATTAGGCCCGCCAGGCCGTACTCCTCGGAGAAGGCCATGTTGAGCATCCGTGCACGGGCTTTCACAAATCTGATAATTGACCCCGCTGTCCTGACGTAAGCGCCGTTAGTATAAGAGCGCTCGAGGGGTCGGGGCGAGGCTTATGACGAGCCTAGGACCGAGACACCCTCCTGACCGGCCGATTTGGAGTAGAATTCGGGGTCGAGCGGGCGCGGCGGACGGAGGGCCCGAGCCGGGCCGACGGAGGGTCCGACCCCGGAATGCGGGCGACCGGAAGGGCTTGGGTGATTTACGCCTAGTAGAATAGAATGGCGGATTCCGGGGGGGCTCGCAACTGGCATCGCGCAAGCTGAGGCCCCCTGACTGACCGGACCGCGCCGAGTGCGCGTGCACCCCGTGGAGGGCGCGGCCAGTCGGACACTCTTCGCGACTGAGCTCGCCGCGGCATACCGTGCGCTGCGCCGGCGCGCTACTTGCCGTTGGCCGAGCTGCGGGTGTTGCGCACCGCCGTGTTGCGCAGCCAGCGGCTGGATGCGCCGGTGGCCGGAACCTTGGCGCGCTTTGGCTAAGCGACCTCGGCCTGCACAGACTCGAACGCGTGCGTAAACTCGAGGCGTTGCAGGTGGCGAGCACGTGAGTTCGCGTAGGAGGTCTTGTACTCGGTGGCCTGACTGTCGACCGACGAGAGCTTGGGCGAGTTCGGCGGCACGTTGGCTCACTTGGGCTCGGTGCGCGGCTCTGCCGGCGCGGGCGCGGGCGCGGGCGCGGGCGCGACGCTTCGGACTCGCTGCCCGGCTCTGCCTGTGCGGGCGCGATGCACTCGGACTCGATGCCCGGCTCTGCCTTCGTGGGCGCGGTCGCGGGCACGGGCGCGCCCTCGACCCCGTCGCGGTTGAAGACATCGAACTCGACGCACACGCCGTGGTCCTTGAAGTCGGTGGCCTCGCTGTCGTTCGCGTAAGCCTCGGGCGAACTCGCAACGAGCGACGACATCTCGGCGTGGAGCCAGCACATCTCATGCTGCACCGCGTGTTCAGGTTCTCGAGCGCTCCGTTGAAAGAGTCACTCTCACCGAGGCGCTCGCTGCACCACACCAGATAGCCATCGAGCTTGTGAGCGTGCTCGTGCGCCCGTGCGAGGTCCTTGGAGAGCGCGTCGGCGCGCGCGCACATGCCGTCGCATGACTTGGCCGGTGTCATGCTGTGCTTCCAAGGCCTGGTGCTCGGCGTTGAGCGTGTCGTGATCCTCGCGAACGAGCTGCAACCAGCTGCAGCAGCCGCGCGACGCCGCTGTCGCCGACGATGCGCTGGAGCATGTGGCCCATGAGGTGTGCGCGGCACGTGGCGAGCGCCACATTTTTGCGCAGCAGCGCGAGGATCCGGGCGCCGCGGACGAGCCGGCCCATGCACTTGAGCGCGTAGATTCGGCCGCACATGCACGCGCCGACGACCGAGTCGGCGGGCCCGCCGTCGAGCCAAAAGTTGGCCTCGGCCGCATCGCGGCGGCGGGCGACGCGCTGAAGGATGCGCACGCGGTAGTGCCGGTCGACGAGCAGCTCGTCGCCGAAGATCTCGTCGGGCAGCAGCTCGGAGACGTTCTGGGGGTACATGCTGTGCGAGCGTGCACGCGACGAGATCTCGTCGGGCGTGCCGTCCGTTCGTTCAGAGCAGAGCGCGTCGGACCGGCAGACAGACGATGCAGCGCGCGAAGGCACCTGCGGCGCGCGGCGTGGCCTCGCGTGCCGTCACGAAGCCGCCTGCGCGCACTGCGGAGGCGGCGAGCGCGACGAGGGCGGGCGCGGACGAGGTGCTGAGCGGCGTCACGTACGCGCCCTCGCTCGCCGAGCTCGACGCCGCGGCGCTGACGATGCGCGCGGCGTACCACACCGACCGCCCCTGAGACGATGCGCGGCGCCCGCGGAGGACTGGTCCGTTGGCGCGCAAACCGTGGGCGAAAGGGCGCGAAGCCAACGGCCGTCCGCGCACGTTCAAACGCGCGCATACGGGTGGCATCCTCCCACCTTCGGCGCCGCTTTCTAAAAGGGTGTAGGGTGTAGGGTGTAGGATGCAAAACAAGCCCTCCCCACATTTGGGCCCGACGTCATTCCTTCTTCGAAGCCGTGACGTTACTCACATACGAGTACCTTTACTTAGTGTAGGATGTATCTATTCTCTAGGTATTTGCATAGTGTAGGGTGTAGGATAAGTACGGTTATGAAAGTCCCATAGGGGGGAGAAGGAATGACGCTGTGACGAAAGAAGGAATGACGTCGGGCCCAAATGTGGGGAGGGCTTGTTTTGCATCCTACACCCTACACCCTACACCCTTTTAGAAAGCGGCGGCGCCTCGGAGCATGGCGGCTCGACAGCATGGCGCCTCGACAGCATGGCGTCGTCCAGCGTGGCGTCCAGGATGGCGACTGCGCCCGGGCCGTGACGCCGCGACGTCGTTCGGCTGCGTCACGGAGGAGCGCCATCCGTGCGCCACGGAGGAGCGGCAGGACCACGACGCGGCGTGACGCTGGACGACGCCATGCTGTATAGGCGCCATGCTGTCGAGCCGCCATGCTCTGAGGCGCCGCCGCTTTTCAAAAGGGTGTAGGGTGTAGGGTGTAGGATGCAAAACAAGCCCTCCCCACATTTGGGCCCGACGTCATTCCTTCTTTCGTCACAGCGTCATTCCTTCTCCCCCCTATGGGACTTTCATAACCGTACTTATCCTACACCCTACACTATGCAAATACTTAGAGAATAGATACATCCTACACTAAGTAAAAGTACTCGTATGTGAGTAACGTCACGGCTTCGAAGAAGGAATGACGTCGGGCCCAAATGTGGGGAGGGCTTGTTTTGCATCCTACACCCTACACCCTACACCCTTTTAGAAAGCGGCGGCGCCTCAGAGCATGGCGCCCGCCCGCTCGAGCCGGACCTCCGCGCAGCCGGACTCGCCCCGCCCCGGGCTGCTCTGGCTGGGCGACGTCGTGCGCGCCTCAGAACGCCGCGCTCGCCACGCGCACGTAGCCCTCGTCCGGGTCCGGCTCGGGCGCCGCGTCGCGCACCGAGCGCGACGCGGCCTCGACGCCCGGCGTTTCGGCACGCGAGGCGACGGATGCCTCGTCCGGCCGGCCCCACGGCAGCTGCAGCTCGAGCTGGCGCTGGATGATGCGCGGCGTCGCCACGCGCCCGTGCTGCACCTCGCGACGTCGCGCGCGCACGTAGAGCACGATCGCCACCGAGCCGCTGAGGCCCATCATCGCGCCGAGCAGCACCGAGATTGTGGTCTCATTGTCTGCTTGGGCGCGAACGGAAAACGCGCGAAGGGTGGCGACGAAGATCGTTGGGTTGGGTTGGGCCACCGGCTCCCGAGGATTGCTTGTGGCGCTCGACTGACCGTTGGCCCAGCTTTTTTTTTTCTCGAACCTACTGTGGAGCCGCCTGCAGCGTGATCTCCCGCGCACAACGACCATGGCCGCCATCGACCTGCGCGCCTTCGACGCGGCGCTCGTCAACTGCGAGATCGTGAGCACGCGGCCGGTCAAGCCGAGCGAGCAGGCGCGCACGGTCGACAAGCTGAGCTACGGGCCGTCGCGCCGCGCGCTCGCCTTCGTCTCGCCGCCCTGCGTCGTCGACTGGCCCGAGCTCACGGGCGACGGCAACTTTGGCACCATGTACGGGCCGACGGACGTCGACAAGGCGGCGTACACGGCCGGCGTGACCGACAAGGAGCTGCCGATTGAAGGCGCGCCGCTCGCACAGATGGACGCCTACTTTGGCGCCCTGCGCGCCATCGACGATCAGCGCGTCGAGACGGTGCACGCGCGCCAGAAGGAGCTGCTCAACACGCGCGGCCTCTCGAAGGAGGAGGTGCGCGGCAAGCTCTCGCCCGCCGTCAAGCCCAAGTACGAGGACGACACGCTCGCGCACACGCGGCTGAACATGTCGACGCGCACGTTCACGTGGGCGGGCTCCGAGCGCGTCGTGCCGCTCGTCGACGCGCGGCGCGAACCGGTCGACGAGATCCGGCACGAGGACGTCTGCGCCATCGCCACGCAGCTCGACCGCGTCTACACGGGGCTCACGGGCTCGATGTTTGGCACCAAGTGGAACGTGTGCGGGGTCATGCTCCTGAAGCGCGCCGAGCAGCGGCCGCAGCCCGGCTCGGACGCCTTCGCCTCGTACGGCGTGCCCGCCTGGGCCGACACGTTCGACTCCACGGGGCTGTACGTGCCCGACGAGCGCGAGCGCGCGGCGGCGCTCGCGGCGGTGGCCGGTCTGCGCACGGCGCGCGCGCCGGCCGGGCCGGGCGGGCGCGAGCTCGCGCGCGCGCAGGGCTACCATCGCGCCGAGCGGGCTGCGAGCGCGGCGGCGGCGCGCGCGGCGATGGCCGAGGGCGGCCAGCAGTGCGCGCTCCACGGCGCGGTCGTCAAATCGGCGCTGCGCGGCGTGGGCAACCGGCTGCATCTTTGCAACGCGCCGGGCGGAACGGGCAAGACGTTCGTCGAGCGCGCCATTATCGCCGCCGTGCGCGCGGATGGGCACGCGGTCGTCGTGGGCGCGTCCTCGGGCGTCGCCGCCACGCTGCTGCCCGACGGCCGCACCTTCCACTTGACCTTCAAGGTGCCCGGCGGTGCCGACTCCGACGGGCAAGCCGTTCAATGGCGTGCCGCGCTCCGAGCGCGGGCGCTCCCTGGCCGCCGCGGCGGCTGGTCGTGTGGGACGAGGCGCCGATGCAGACGCGGTGCCACCTCGACTCGCCTGATCGGTGTTTGCGCGACGTGACGGGCGTCGACGAGCGCTTCGGCGGCGAGACGCTGCTGCTCGCCGGCGACTTTCGCCAGTGCTTGCCGGTGGTGCGGCGCGGCTCGCGCGCGCAGATCGTGCGCTCCTGCCTCAAGTACTCGGCGCCGTGGCAGCACGATCGGCAGCACGCCTTGGTCGAGAACGTTCGCGCCTCGAGCGCGGCGCGCGACACGGGCGACGCGCTCGGCGCGGGCGAGTGGGCGGAGCTGCTGCGCAGCCCCGGCGACGGCGCCGTTCCCGCGGCGGTGCCGGCGGCCGGGGCCATGCCCGGCGCATTCCCGCTCGATCCCGTGCAGCTGCCCGAGGCCGTCGGCGGCGTCCCCATCCGCGTGGGCTCGGCCTACCCGACGGAGCTCGTGACGACTTTGTCCACGGCGCGACGTGTTGGACCGACGACGGCTCGCTGTGCGACCGCGCGGTGCTCTGCGCCAAGCAGACGGACGTGGCGCGGATCAACTGGCTGGCGATCGGCCGCTTCCCGGGCGCGGCGGCGAGGTGCGCGTCGGCGGACGAGCTGGCGCGACGACGGGGCGGGCAAGCAGATTGCGCTGGCGTCGGTCGAATTCCTCGACTCGCTCGAGCACGCGCAGATGCCGCACCGCGTCCTCGACCTGAAGCCCGGGATGGTGGTGATGCTGCCGCGCAACCTCTCGCCCGGCGAGGGGCTGTGCGGCGGCACGCGGCTGATCGTGCGCGGCATGCGCGCCGGCGGCCGGCTGCTCGAGTGCGCACGCCCCGGCGCGGCCGCCGGGCGCGACAGCACCGTGCTCGTCGCGCGTGTCGACCACCACTCGCCCGACGACGGCACGTTCGCGCTTGTGCGGATGCGCCGCCAGTTCCCCGGTGCGGCCGGCGTAACGAGGCGCAGGGGCAAGCGCTCGGGTGCGCGGGCGTGTGGCTCGCCGAGCCGTGCTTCACGCACGGCCAGCTCCACGTGGCCGCTTCGCGCGTCGGGCACACGTCGCGCGTCCGCTTTGCGCTCGGCCCGGACCTCGTGACGCGCAGCGTCGTCTTCAAAGAGGTGCTCCGCGCGGTCAGCGGTGGCGAGGCGGCGGCGGCGGCGCTCGCCGCGGCCGCCGTCGCCGCCGCGCGCGAATGCGCGGCGGCGGCGCGCGGTGGCGGCGGGCGCGGACGGCGCGCGCGGCGCCGGCGGCGGGCGGCGCGCTGGCGGCGGGCGCGCCGCCGGCGCGCGGTGCTGGCCAGCACCCGCCGGCGCGACGCCCGCCGCGCCGCTCGCGCCGACGCGCAGCCGTCGGGTGCTCGCCAGCACCGCGCGCCGCGCGACCGGCCCGCGTACCTGCGCGCCCTTCTAGGGCGCGCAGGGCGGCGCCAATGCGGCCGGCGCGCAGGGGCCTCACGCTGGCGCGCTGCCCGCCGCCGCGTGGGTCGCCGCTGCGCGCGTGCCGTCGGCGCTGCCGCCGCCCGGCGTCGCGCTCGCGCCGCAGCCGCAGCCGCCGCCGCCGCCGTCGCCGCCGCCTGCCGCCTGCCGGCAAGCTGGGCAAGTGCGCAGCGGCGGCGACGGCGGTGCGCGACCCGGCGAGCAGGCGGCGCGCCGCCGAGCCGGGGGCGGGCTCCGTGGGCGACGAGGCTCGCCCGCCACTCGCACTACTCGCGCGCCAAGTGCGCACAACGCGCCCCCCCCCCCCCCCCCCACCCCACCCCCCGATGAATTTAATGCTCATACCATGGCGTCGCGCCACGGCAGTACGCCCGTGGCCCCGGCGGCCAGCCTCGCGCCGCTACGCCGTGTCGTCGCGGCCGGCGCACACAGCGAACTGTGTTTCCGCGGCACATGCCCGGCTGCTCGCGCGCTGCAAGCTTGCCGAACTGCTCGCGCTGGAATGGCGCGTTGCGGGCGTGCCCGCGCACCGCGCGTGTGCCATGCGCGTTCCGGGAGCGCCGCGCCGCGCGCCAAAGCGGCGCGCGGCGGACGTGCGGCCTCGGGCCGAAGAGGGGCCGGCGCGACCGGCCGCGAGGCGGGCGCAGACGCTCGGCGTGCCGGTCGATGCGTCGTCCAAATCCGCGTCGGGCGGATGCGCGCCTGGGCCGGCGCTGCGTGCAGTCGGCGGGGCCCGGCCACGCGCTCGGGCGTAACGTTCGCGCCTGTTCGGCCGAGGCGCACTCGCCGTCCCCTCGCGCCGGCAACGTGCGTGCGGGCCAGCACGCAGGCAGCGTACGATGCCACGGCAGCGGCGAGCGCGTCCCCGCCGGTGTGCCGCTCGGCGCCCCGTCACGCGCAACGTGCGCGCCGCCCGCTGCATGCGCACGCATACGCGCGCTGGCAGCGTGCGCAAAATTGCCCGGGCAAGATCGTCCCGCGCTCGCGCCGCCGACGCATCATTCCATGTGTCCGTTTCGGCATCTGCCACCATCCACCAGCCCTCGAAAGCCGGCTTGCGCGTGGGCGCCCGTCCGGTGCGAGAAGCGGCTCGCGTCCTCGCGCGGGGCGCCTCCGCGCCAGGCGCCCGGCGCGCGCTCGTCTTGCCGCGCCACCACGCTGATCTGCGCCCAACCCTCGCTCGCCAATTCCCCCGTCGTCCCTGCTGCGCAGCCCGCAACAGCGCGCGCATGGCGCGTGCACGGCGCGGCGCCTTGAGCAAGTTTTACGTCGTCGGTCGGCAGCCTGTGGAAGACGCGTTTGACGGCCCGATGTGGCCGGTGAGAGTGCCCGGCGTGCCGCGTGGTGAGCGCCTGCACGGCTTGCCGGGCTCGGCGCGCGCCCAGCCAGCCTCCCTCCATCCCGCCGCAAACCGTGCGTGCGCACCCCGCACACCCGGCGCTGCGCGGCGCGGCGCAGGCGCGAAAAACGAGGGCAGCGCGTGCTACACGACCGTCCTTATGCAATCGCTCTTCGCCCTGAACATGCTCCGTGCGATGCTTCGCTCCGCTTCGCGCCGTGCCAACAGCGTCGAGAGGGCGCGTTTTCGGGACTTTGGCACGCTGATCGAGGACACCAGGGCGCCGACACGGCTGTGTCTTGTGTCCGTCATCGACGTCATCTCGGGCCGTGGCGCGCGAAGGACGCCGCAGGATGCCGCTGAGTTCTTCCGGTTGCTGCTCGGCCGAGTGCCCGGGCTCGCTGCGGCCTTTGAAGCCGACACACGCGTCGGGCCAGTGCTCGAGCAGATCGCCGTGCCTTCAGAGGCCGGCGAGGGCATCGCCGTACTCGTCAGCGTCGGCGGCGATGCGGCGCGCGCGCTTGCACACGCTCTGGGGGGCGCCGCTGGGCCGCCGCGGGATCGCCACACGAACGCGGGCCACTCGGGCGTGCTCACGCCAGCCAGCATTGCTGTCGAGGCGCCGCGCACGACGCGCGGCAATGGCTCGCAGTGCAAGAACAACCGCGCGCTCGTGTGCGCGCCGCGGCTGCTGCTCGGCGGGCGCGACCACCTCCCCGTCGCCGGCGTGGTGCACGTGGGCGAGGGGCCGATGAGCGGGCACCTTGTCGCCATCGTGCTCCGCAACGAGGCTTGGTTTCCGTGCGACGACTACAACGTGCGGCGGCGCGCACGGTCGCTCGGTGCCGCGACCGGCGGTCGAGCGCAGCCGCGACCGCCCCGTCCTCCCGCGCGGCACGCGCGCGTGGCCTGAAAGCTCGCGCGCGCGCCTGCCGCACGCACGCGCGTTGCCCGCGCAGATCTACAACGTGCCTGAGTCCGACGCGCTGGCGTGGGCAAGTGGTGCGAGCATGCTCGTTCACAGCCGGCTCGACGTGGAGCCGTTGGACCCGGCGCTGGGCTCAGCGTCACCGCCGTCGGCCGCATCGCCTGCGTGGCCGAGCTCGGAGCCCGACGCGCCGACCTTGCCGGCAGCCTGGCCGCGGGTGCGGCAGATGGCAGCGGTGCCAACAGATGCGACGATCGGCATCGCGGAGACGGCTGCAGACATCTCTACGGCGGCGATCGGCCCAGCTGCGTGCGAGGCCCGCCAAGTTGTCTCCGTGACGCGCGCATTGCCAACAGCGGTGAGTGCGTCCTCGTCTCCGGCGGCCGCTGTGCCCCCCCCCCCCCCCCCCCCCCCACACACACACAACTCTCCCTACCTTCTTCCTCCTTTCGCACCTCGCACGCGCACGCCGTCCGCTGTCCGCTGTCCGCGGCCCAAATTGCCTTGCGGAAGCCGAGCAGGCAGAGCCCTGCTTGGATGGCTCCAGCGCGCATCTTGTGGATGGCGACGCTGTGGGCGAGCACGGACGCTCAAATGTGACCAGTGGCGCGCACGTGCACGTGCGCTAACTGGACGTCGAGCGTGTGCGCCTTGTCCGCACGTGTGCACTCACGTGCGTCTGCGGCGATCTGCCCGGCGTAGTAGTCCGCGCGCGCGGGAGCCGCGTCGGCAGTAGGAGCAGGATAACGTACTTGCGCCTGACGAGGACGGCGAGAAGTGCGGCTTTTCGCTCGGGGTCTACCATGCCGCCGAGGTTGGCGCTGGCGCGCGTGAGGCAGTCGGAGCGCGCTGGGCCCGGGTTGAAGGCCTCACCCCGGGGGACGGGAGGATTCAAGGCGCCGAGCCGCTGCGGGTGCGGCGGGAGGCCCCGGGCGGGTGTGCTAATGCGGCTCGATGGCCGCCTGCCGGGGGGGGGGGGGGGGGGGGGGGGGGGAGGGGGGGGGGGGGGGGGGGGGGCGTTGGGCCGCCCGCGGAAACGGAGGTGAGCGTGTGGGAGCGGCGCGCGTCGGCGCGCGCGGCTGGCGTGCAGCACGGATAAGTCTTGTGTGGACTTCGCGGGGCGGATCCCGGTGCAGGGATTGCCGACGTAGGCCGCGAGCGCGAGCAGGGCGGGGATGAAGACGGATGATGGGGTTGGGGCCAAGGCCGCCGCACCCGCAGCTATCACGGTGGCAGCGACCGCCACGGTCAGTGCGAGGCTCGCGTGGCCGCTGCGCGGGCAGCTCGCCCGCCAGGTCCAGGAGGGCCGGCCTGCGGCCTCAGTGCCCAGCGTTGGGCATGTCAGCGTCTGCGTCTGCGGGCCCGCCACTGCGATGGCGCATTGAGCCTGGCGCACCAAAACGCAATCGGTCCGCCGATCGGGGGGGGGGGGGGGGGGGGGGGGGGGGGGCGAGGCGTGCGCGGGGGCTTGGGGTGGGCTCCGGGTGCCGGCGCTGTGCCAGCGGCGGGCTTGGTTGACGCCGTCTCGCCGGGGCCCTTGCGCCTTGCGGCGCGAGCGTCGCGGAGGGGCGTCGGCTGCGCTGGCTCCGCGTCGGCGGTGGCGTGGGGCAGGCTCTTGTGGAGGGCGGAGCGCTCGCGCACGAGTCGGTTGCCAAGGCGGGCTGTCTGCGTGCCGTTGGGCTGCGCTTGGGCAGGTAGGACCTGCGGCCTCGGGGGCGGGCGGGTTTTCGTGTTGGGCCAGGCGGCAACGCGCACCGGCCGTGTTCGCGGCCGGCAGGCGGACGTCCGCAGCGGGGCGGAGAATGCGGGTGAAGCGCTTGCACGGGCGCGGTTCGCACCTGGCGGCCAGGCGATCACGAACCGTTGGGTCGCCCGGCTGTTTGGTGGAGCCGAGGGCAGCAAGGATAGCGAGCTTGGCCGCCTCATCGGTGACGAGCGGCACTGTTGCCCAGCTCTGTACCTCGAAGCCCTGGATGTGCAGGCGTCGGGGAAGTTCCCGGCAGCGTCGCCTGCGTCCGTCGAGAGGCGGACCGAAGTCGCGCCCGTGCCCCCGTTGGCGACACCGAGCTCTCGCTCGTTCACACCGGCCCGCCGACGCGGGCGCGTGGTGCGCGCGCGTTGGGTGCGTGTCTGCCTCGAGCAGCGTGCCCAGTCGCAGTGTGGGCGCGTGTCCGTCTGCCTCAAAACGCCACGTGGAGGGGAAGGCGCGGGGCGGGCTCGCCGAGGAGGTGCCGCCGCTCGCTGCCACCCGGCGCGGGCTCGGGGCAGCCGTCTTCGGGTGCCGCGCTCTTCGCGCCATGCACGAACGTTCCGCCGCGCTCGCAGCGCGCGAGCGCACACACAGAGCGCGCGGCGACCCCGGCGGGGGCAGTGCGTCCCGGTGGCACTCGCGGGCGCGCGCCTGGCCTGGGCGCAGCTGGGCGCGTTGCCGCCCGCGCAGCGAGCCGCCCGCGCGCCTCGCCGCGCGCGCGCTTCGTCGCACGCGTGCGCCCTGCATGCACGCGCACAGCGCGCGGCGGCTCGGCGCAGTGCAAGGCAGAGCGTGCTGCAACGGTTGCGAGGGCGCGCACGCGCGGCGCGGCGCGCCCCTGTGTGGTCGCCTGCGCGCGGCGCGTGGTCCGGACGCAGCTCGGTGGCGTGATGCCGTTCGTGCAACACAGTGCGCGTGAGAGCCGCACGTGCACACCTGCAGTGCAACGCGGCATTGCGCGCGTTGCGTGGGCGGAGCGCGGCTGGATGTGCTTGAGGTCGCGCAGCATGCCGCGCGCCGCGCGCTGTGCGGCGCAGCGAGTCGGCCATGCCCCTGGTCCTCGTCTCCGGGGGGGGGGGGGGGGTGGTGGTGGCAACCAGGATCCGCCAGCGCGTGGTGGGCGCCGTCCAACTCCCAGCCAGGATGCGCCCCGTTCTTCCCCGACACTCTCCGTCCAAACCCGCCGCCCAGCCTGCCGCCGCACCCGCCGCCAACGCCGCCGCGCACCCATCCGCCGAGCTCACCTCGCGCGCGCTCGCGCTCACGCTGCGCGACGAGGCTGCGCAGGCCGGCGCGCGGCCGTGCAGAGCAGCGCAGGCCGGCGCGCGGCCGCGCGCGCGCGCTCACGTTGCGGCCGCGCAGCGAGCTTTCGCCGCGTCGCAGCCCCTCCGAGCAGCCACGATGCACGCCCCCGGAGGACGTTGGCCGCGCTCGGAGGCCGCGCTCGGGCGCGCAAAGAGAGGCGGCGCGGGCAAACGAGTAGGCTCGGCGCGCTGGCGGGTCCTGGTTGTGGGAGAGCGGGGCATTCTCCAGGGCATCATGTAAATTCTCCCAAGTATCATCCGGGCCGCCATCCGGACACTGACGTGCCCACAGTCTGCAGATGGAGGACTCCGTGAAGGACGCTTTGCCCGGCGGGCGGGGCGGCTCGGACAGTTTCTCGCTGGCCCTCAGCACCATTCTGTCGCCGGGAGATACCCACCCCCACGTGGTCCCATCCACTTGCCTCATCGCCCTGCTGCGTTACGCGGATTTCGGCACGAGCAGGGTTAGGGTGGGCGACACGGGGTGCTCGCAGCATGCGCTCAAGGTGGCGCTGCGCAACCTGCGCAAAGCATGCGCGGATGCGGACCGGTTTGGGCAGGTGCTCGTGGTCGTGCTACCGCTCTGCCTCCGCGCGTCCAGCGGCCTCGTGCACTGGACGGCGGCGTACCTGCTCCTCGCGCCGCCCGCGCAGCGCGGCGCGCCGCCCGGCGCCGCGCTCGCCCTGCTCGCCGATTCGCGCACCTTGGGCAACGGCGAATCGGCGTACGCCACGGCGGCCGGCGTGCTCATCAAGAAGCTTGCGCAGCGCATCGGCAGAACAGCGCCGCCCATCGATGCCTTCAAGGCGCCCCCGCAGAGTGGGGCCGCGTGTTGCTTCGCCGCGGCAACAGTCGCGGCCGAGGTCGTGGCGAGCGCATCGACGCTCTACGGCCGCCGCGCGAGTGTCCTTGTCGACATCAAGAAGGCTTTGGACGCGCGCCTCGCGCGCCTCACGACGGCCGCGTACGAGGAGACCCGCGCGCGCACGCTCCGCGCCGCCATCGGCGCTCTGCTCGGCGACCGCGCCAGGCGCTTCGGCCCGTTCACCCGCGAGGCCGCGCGGCTCGCCGAGGCCGCGCGGCTCGCCGAGGCGTGCGATGCCAGTGTCGGCGGATCCGCGCCCGACGGGCTGCTGCAGGCCGTCGAGGCGGCGCTGCGCGCGCCCGACGACCGCATCGCACGCACGGCCGCGCTCGACGCGCTCACGGGCGCTGCAGGCCGCGCGCTGTCGACGGCGGCCAGGCCGCGCGGCGCGGCGGCGCCAAGGCCGCCGTCGCGAGCGCCACCGCCGCGTGCGCCGCAGCGGCGCGCCGCCTCGGCGTGGGGGCCCCGACCATTCAGCAGCCTCGGCGGGGGCGAGGGCGACGGGGACGATGGCGACGCCACCACCGCTGACGACGGGGAGGGCGCGGAGGACGGGGACGACGACCCCGCGGGCGCGGCGGCTGCGGCGGTGGCGACGGGCACGGCGGCGACGAGCGCGGTGGCGGCGGGCGCGGCGCCAACCTCGCCGGCGGCGGCGGACGGCGGTGGCTCGGCGCCGCTCGAACGCCGCTGCGTCTACACTGCGCCTGATGAGGGCGACGCGGACGCGCGCGTGTACGACGCCAAGGACCCCGAGCAGCTAAAAGCGGGCAGGGCGCGGCTACGGGCGAACAGCGGGCGCGCGCCCGCCGTGGTCGACACGCTTTTCGCGCACGCGACGGGCACGATCGTCACGCGGCAGCGCACGGAGGGCGTGACCGGCGCGGGCATGCACCACCTCGCCGCCCCGACGCAGGGCGCGGGGTACGGTACCGTCGTGCGGGCCGAGCTGGGCGAGCCCGGCTTCGCGGGGACGACATGGCACATGACGTCGGGCGTGGAGAACCAGCCGCGCGCGGTACGAGCGGCCGCGCGCGCGTACGCGCACGACGGCTGGGGCGGCGTGTACAATGCGCACGAGGACTTTGCCGCCTTCGAGGGCTTGCCGCGGCTCGCCGCGCCCGAATCGCTCGCGGCCATCGCCGGCGGGTCGGCGGACGCGGTGTTCTGCTGGCGGTCCGGCCGGTCCGTCATCGGCGAGGTGACGACGGTTCACTTCAATGGCGACCGCGCCGCCGCCATCGACCACGCGCGGGCGCTGCGCGTCAGGCCCGATTGGCGCTCGCAGCCCAGGATCTACGAGGCGGCGTGCGGCGCGGAGGGCACGGTGCTGCTCGTGTGGGTCGTGCCCGACCGTCACAAGAACCCGCGGCTGGACTGGGCGCCGATTCTCGTCGTGATCCACCTGCCCGCCGACCCCGACTGGCTCGCGCGCGCCACGCCGGCGATCGCGAAGGCGCGGCGCGAGGTCGAGGACGGACGCGCGCGCGCGGAGGCGCGCGGCGTGCCGCAGCACCTCGCCTACACGCTGAGCCCACGCTTCCGAGGCACCGCGCCGCGCGGAGCCGCGCGCGTGCCGCCGCGCCTCGGCGCGAGCGACGCGCGCGAGGCGCGCGCGCTCGCGGCGCTCGAGCCGGCGCTCATGTTCGCGCCGGCCTGGCGGCGCGCGGTGCGCGCGGCGAGCCGCGCCCCCGGCAGTGGCGCCGCGGCCGTCGAGCGCGCGCTCGCGCGCCTGCACAACGCGCTCGAGCCCGATGACGAGAGCGCGCCCGAGTCGACGCGCGTCGCGCCGCTCGCCGCCGCGCTCGAGCAGTCGGCGGGCTGGCCGGCGGGCACGGCGCGCATGGCGGCAAGCGTGACCAAGGGCCCCGGCGTCGGAGATGGCGCAGGTGGCGACGAAGTGACCAAAGTGGAGGAAACGGCGAAGACGAGCGGCGACGGCTGCACCGGCACGCCTCCTCTGCGCCCGGCCGCGCGCGCGGCCGGCGCGGCGGACGACGGAGGGGCGGCGGTCGTGGCGGGCGTCGAGGGCGAGCGCGACGCACTCGCCAAGACGGGTGCCGGCGGCTGCGACGACGACGCTCGCGAGCCGCTGTCGGCCGGCAAGCCCGGCGCACTCGCCGCCGCGGCGACCGTCGGGGGTCTCGGCGAGCTCGTCGGCAGCCTATGCGCGTGGCTGGCGCGCGGCGCGGCTGGCGGCGCCATCGCGGCCATCTCCCCCGGGACGGCCGCGCGCGGAGCAAACGGCACGCCGCAGCGCGCCGAGCCGCCGGCCGCCGGCGATCCCGTCGCTCCGCACGCGCGCGTCGCCGCTGCGGCGCCCTTGGCGGGCAGCGCGGCGGCGCCGTCGTCGGCCGCGCGCGACGCGCAGCGCGGCGTCGCGGGAGTCGACGCGGCCGCGCACGCGCACGCGCGCGACGGCAGGCGGGCGGCACGGCGGATGCGCGAGCACGAGGGGGCGGTGCACAGGGCCTTCCGCATGTCCCTCTGGCGCGACGCGACGTTTGTCGAGTTCGTTGAGAAGCTGCGCCCCGACGGCGGCGCGCAGCTGCTCGCGCGCGAGCCCACGCGGCGCGCGGCGGCGGTGCTGTGCGAGCTCGCGCGCGGCCGCGACGGCGCGAGCGGCGCGGCCGGGCTGCTGCACGAGATGAGAGCCGCCGATGCGCGCGCGCGCGAGGCCGCCAAAGCGGCGGAGGCAGCGCGGCCTGCGCACGGGACGCTGCGCATCGTGGCAACCGTGGCGCTGGGCGGTGCGGTCTTCGCCGGCATGTCAGCGCTGGTCGTTGCTTGCGCGGCGCGCACGGCGACCGGTGCGCTTTTTGGGGCCCGCCGCCCGCGGGCGGCCGCGCGCGGAGCCGACGACGCGCTCGGCACGCTGCAGCGCGCCGAGCCGCCGCCCGCCGACAAGGGCAAGCGCAGGCGCGCCAGAGCCAACGACGACCCCGTCGACGCGGCGCGCAAGGCCGTGGGCAAGGCGGAGGGCAACTGCCGCAAGGCAGCCCGCCGGCTGCACCTCGCTGCACTGGGCGAGGAGGAGGCGCAGCAGCGCGTGCTCGACGCCGAGGCGGCGGAGCAGCTGGCGCGCTCGCGCGAGCCGGCCGGCGGCTGGGTAGGCAGCGCGCGCGCGCGCGCGCGCGCGCGCCCCGCCGCGCGCGCGCCCGTCGATTGGCGTGCGCGCAGCGCAGAACGGCGCGCCAGCTCCGTCACCTGCGCGCCGCCGCGCCCGTGCCCCTCGCGCGCAGGGGCGCCCTGCGGACCTGCGGCTGCAACAGGCGCACTTTGGCATGCGCGAAGATGCCGACGCGGAAGTGCGCCGCGCGCACGAGGCGCTGCGCCGGGCGAGACAGGGTGTGGCGTGCGCCAAGGCCAGCGTGCGGCAGATGGAGGCGGCGTTGCTCAACGCGACGCGCTGCGCCACCGCGGTGCTCGCGCCGCGTGGCGTGCCGGAGGGTGACGAGCAGGCCGCGGCGAGAGAGCAGGCGGCGCTGGACCGGGAGGCGCCGCCGGCCGCGCAACGCGCGGCGCCGACGGCGCGCTCGCCCTCGGAGCCGCCGTCCGAGTGGGGCCCGCCAGCGGTCGGCCGGCGCCCGACGCCGCGTGCACTGTCGCACGCCGCGGGTCGCGGGGACGACAACCCGTTTGCGCCGCTCGCAACCGTCAGCGGCGATTGGTCGCCCACGCCGAGCTCGCGCTCGCCGTCCTCGCCGCCGCGGCAGCCGCCGTCCGACCGCCGCAGCGCGCAGCGTCGCAGCGCGCGCGCGCGGCCGCCGAGGCCGACCGTTTCGCCCGAGGACGCGCTCGCAGCCGAGCGCCAGGCGCGCGCGCTGTCGGAGCAGGCGGAGCAGAGGCGCGCCAAAAAGGCCGCCGCCAAGGCCGCGCGCCGCGCCGCGCGCGCCGCCGACAAGCGGACGGCGCGCGTCGTCCACGCGTGCGTAAGCGCCGCCTTGCGGCGCGTCTGCACGAGCGTCGCCACGGGCACGCCGCTCGCCGTGCTCCGCGAGCGCGCCGAGGGGCCGCGCGCGCCGAAGCCCGCGCCCGCGCCGCCACGCCGCGCAGCGGACGGCGGCCGCGCGCTCCGCCACGCGCGCCGTGCGGCCGCCGCGGCGGCGGAGCGCGAGGCGGCGGTGGCGGCCGACGCCGACGAGCGGTTCGAGCGGCAGCCCTCCGCCGCCCGGTTCGACGGCGGCGATGGCGGCGGAGGCGGCCACGTCGAGGCGAGCGCGCGACCGCGCGCCGGCGAGGCCGGCGAGGCTGGCGCGCACGGCGCGCCTGGCGCAGCGGGGACCCCGGCGGCGTCGCTCGCGTCGCGCAGCCCGTGTGATGCGCGCCGCACGGCACGCCTCCCGCACGCACGCGCCGCAGCCACCTGCGCACGCAACGGCGGCTGGGGTGGCAACGTCGGCGGCGACGTGTGCGGCGGTTGTTTCGGCGGCGGCGGCGTCCGTCGCGACGCCTGCGGCGGCGGCGACGCCACCTGCGGCTGCGGCGATGGCGGCGTCGGTGCTGGCGCTGGCGAGGCCCCTGCACACGGTGCGCCGGCGCGCGCGACGGCGTCGCGCTTGCTGCGCTTGCTCGGCGCGCCACGCGCCGTGCTCGGTGCGATGGCGCACGCCGCGGCCGTGTTGGCGCGCGGCGTGGCCGCAGCCGTCGCTGGCGTGCGCGCCGCCGCGCGCGCCGTGCGGCGCGCGCGCCGCCGAGCGCCTCGCGCGCGCCGCACGGCTGCGCGGCGGGCTCGCGGCCCGCCGATGCGCGACGTCGACGGCGCCCTGCGGCCCTCGCCGTCCTGGTTGCGCACACGCCTCGTCTGCGGCCGGCGCCTCGCGCCTCTGCGCCGCGCGGGCGCGCGTCCGCCGCCCGCACACGCCGCGCCGAGTTCCCGCGCGCGCGCTGCGCAACCCGACAGCGACGCGCCGGCGTGCGCGCCGCGGCGCTCGGCGCCTGTCGGTGCGCCGCCGCGCGCGCGTGGCCTGCGCGCGGCGCGCGCACGGCGCTTCCTCGACGTCGCCGGCCGCGCGGCGCGGAGCGCGCGCCTCGGCGCGCGCATCACGCGCCAGCGCACGCCGGGTTCGCCATCGGAGCCCTGCACGGCCGAGAGCGGCGACGGCGCGGGCGCCGGCGGCGTCGGCGCGGCGGCGCCTGGCGCGGCGACGATGCGCGCCACCGGCGCGCGCGCAGCGCGCGCTGCGGCGGCGGCGGTCGGTGGCGCCTCGCGTCTCGCGCGCCGCGCGATGGCAAGCGCCGCCGCCGCTGCCACCTCCATCGCCGGCGCTGCCGCCTCCACCGTCGCCGCCGCCGCCGTTGCCATCGGCGCGGCCGTCACGTCACCGGCGTTCGCCGCGGCGCGCGGCATGGCGGCCGCATGCGTCGCTGCCTGCGCCCGCCCCACCGCCGCGCAGGCGGCCGCGTCGCGCGCGCTCGGCGCGCTCTTCGTGCTCGTCGACGCGGCCGACGCGGCGGGCGACAGCGACGCCGCGCTCGGCGCGCTCGCGGCCGCGGTCGACGCGACGGAGCTGCGCCCGCCGCCGGCCTTTTGGCGCGCGGGCCGCGCCGCGGCGTACGCACCGCGTCCGCCGCCCCTCGACTCGGCGCGGCCGCGCTACAACCGGCGCGCGCGCGCACCTAGCCCTCCCGTCGCGGCCGCGCGGCGCAATCTCGCGCGCGCGGTGCGCGAGCTCACGCGCGCCGCGCGCGCTGAGCGCGAGCGCGCGCCGGCGCCGCGCGGCGCGCGCGGCGGCGTGCTCCACGCGCTGCGCGCGTCGCTCCCCGTGCACGCGCGTGCCGCGCTCGGCACGGACGCGGAGCTGCGCGCGGACATCGCCGCGTTCGCGCGCGCGCGCCGCGAGCTGCACAGCCTCACCGACGCCGAGGTGGCGGCGCTCGCGCGCCCGGACGGGCCGCCGCTGCCCGTGCGGCTCGCGTGCACGGCGGTCGCGCGCGCGCGCGGCGTGACCGTGCTGCTCGACATCGTGCCGCGCGGCGGCGGCGCGCCCGAGCGGCTCGTGTGCCGCGCCCGTCGCCGCGGCGCCGCCACGCGCACGCCACGGCCGACAGCCGCCGTTATCGCGCGCGCGCCTTGCATAGCGGCGCGCGTTGGCCACACTGAGCCGGCGCGCGCGTGCGCGGGCGGATCGATCGGGGTCGCGCGCCTCCGTTCAGCGCGCCGCCGCTCTTGGCGTGGGGCGCGGCTCGACGTGCACACCCGCGAGCGGCTGGCCACACCGGTGCCAGGCCACGTCGTGGCCTGCGCCGCCGCCTCGGCCATCGGCGCGTGCGTCGCTCGCGCGCGGCTTGGGCTTGCACGGCTGGCGCGCGCGTGGCCCTGCGCCTCCGCTCCACTGGCCGCTGCTGCTGTCGCCTTCGCGCCTGCCGCCGACGGTGTTTTCTGCGCCCCGCTGGGCGCTCCTGCATCCGCCTTCGCGCCTGCCGCCGACGGTGTTTTCCCCGCCGCACTAGCCGCTGCTGCATCCGCCTTCGCGCCTGCCGCCGATTTTCCCGCCCCACTAGTTGCTCCTGCATTCGCCTCCGCGCCTGCCACCGACGGCGTTTTCCCCGCCCCACTAGCCGCTGCCGCTGCCGCGTCCGCGCCCGCCGCCGCGGGCGCGTCTTCCGCCCCACCAGCCATCGCCGCCGCGCCCGCCGCCAACGCGCGCACCGCCAACGTGCCCGTTGCCAACGAGGCTACCGCCACCGAACCAGCCGCCCTTGAGCTTCCCCTCCAACCCGCCAACTCGGCGCTGCTTGCGTGGGCGGGCGACGCGGCTGCGCGCCGGCTGGCCGCCGCCGCCGCGAGCGCCGGCCTCCCGCAGGCAGAGGTGGAGCGCATCGCCAGCGGCGACATGCTCGCCTCAACCGTCGACGCGTGCTGCGAGGTCGTGCTGCGCGTGCACGGGCAGGCCGGCGGCGGGCATGTCTGCCACGTGCCGCTCGCCGCGCAACCCGCGGTGTTTCAGGACGACGCCGAGCGCGCCGCGCTGCTGCACCGCCTGCGCAGCGAGGCGACAACGCAGGCTGTCATCGGCGTGTGGAGCCCGTCGGACGAGCGCGGCGGCGCGGGCGGTGACGACGGCGCGCAGCTCGCCTCCGGCCATTTCACCGCGTTGCGCCTTGTGCGCGTCGCGCGCGCGGGCGAGCATCGCTACGACGCGGTGCTCGTCGACACGCTCGCGTCGCCCTGCAGGCAGGCGCTCATGCTCGCCAAGGCGATAACTGCCACGCTGCACGCGGCGGGTCTCGACATTTCGCGCGTGCGCCGCGCGCTGCTGCTCAACGAGGCGGCGCAGCGTGGCGCGACGTGCGGCCTCGCGATAGTGGGCGCGCTCAACGACGCGCTCGCCGCGGCGGGCTGCTCGTCCGCGCCGCGCACGTTCAGCGTGGCGGACATGTACGCTGTCGGCGAGCGCCTCCGCGTCGCGCTGACCGGCGCGGCCAGCGATCGTGCGCCGGGCGGCGTCTGCGCGGTCACGAGCGCGGTGCGTGGCGGGGGCAGCCCCGATCGCGCCGAAACGCCGCCGCAGACGCGCGGCGCCAAGGCCGCCGCTGGCGTCACCGCCGCCGCCACCGCCGCCGCCACGCCGCCGCCGCCCGCGCTGGGCGCCGCCGCCGCCGCCACCGCCGCCGCCGCCGCTGCTGCCGCCGCCGTGGCCGCGCCGCCACCGCCGCCACCGCCGCCGCCGGCCGGCGACGCGGGCGACGCCGCCGCCGCCGCCGCCGCCGCCGCCGCCGCCGCCGCCGCCGCCGCCGCCGCCGCCGCCGCCGCCGCCGCCACCGCCGCGCGCACGTTCTTGAAGCTCGCGCCCAGGGCGCGCGCGGCCGCCTCGGCGCGTGAGGCGTTGCGCGCCGCGTGTGCGCGCGCGGACGCGGCGGCGTCGTCACACGCGTCGGCGCCGCACGCGCCCGCCGGTGCGCGCCGCCGGCGGCGCGCGGGCGCAGGCGAGCTGGCGCTCGCGGCTGCGCGCGCGCTCGCCTCGACGGAGCACGGCGATTTGACGGACGACGCGCTCGAGGCCGCCGTCGAGCAGGAGCTGGGCGACGAGCGCGGCCAACTGCTGCTGTGCACGCGGGGCGCAGCGGCGCAAAGGCCCGCGCTTTGCCGGCTCCTGAAGCACGCGTGCGCGTCGGCGCGCGCGGCGAAGCGCGCGCAATTCACGGTGTTCGTCGTGCGCGCGGCCACGCGCGGCGAGCGGGGGGGCGCCGCCGCGAGGCGCGTGGACTCGGTGGTCGAGCTGTCGTGCGCGCTGCACGAGAAGGCGGGCGCGCTCGGCGGCCTCCAGCGCGTCTGTGTGCGTGGCTTCGCCCTCGAGCGCCGCCGGACACTCGACGCTGGCGCCGAGGCCGGCGCGTCCGCCATCGGCCAGGACGAGCAGGTCGAGGCAGAGGCGGGCGAGGCGTGCGTCGCCGGCGTGACGATGGCCAAGCAGCTGCGTCAGTTTGCCGAGCAAGCTGCCCGCGACGACGTGCTCTTCCACGTCGCCGTGTCCGAGGCCGACGCCCACGCCCGGCTGGCGCGCGTTGCGGGTGACGATGTCGGCGCGTACAGCGTCGTGCTCGCAGTCGCCGGGCTCGTCTGGCTGGCCAAGGCCGACGAGGTTGCGCCGGCGGCCGCCCAGCCCGCCGCCGTGCCGCCCGCCGCCCCGCCTGCTGCCGCCACGTCCGCCGACGCCGAGCGCGACGCCTCGCCTTCCGACCGCCTGAGCGCGCTGACGCTCGCCGTGCGAGTCGCGCTCGCGCGCGGCGTGCTGCGCCACCTCCTCGCCGACGCGTCGCCGGGCGCGTCCGCGACCGCTGGCGGTAGTTGCGCGACGCCCGTCGAGGCGGCCACGTCCGCCGCCGCGCCGCCCGCCACGGGCGTCGTGACGAGTGGCGTTGCGGCGGGCGCTGTGGCGGCCGCACCGGCTGCTGCGGGCGGTGCGATGGCGGGTGCATCGCCCATCACGCGGCCGGCGAAGCGCGCGCGGCGCACGCTCACCGCCGCTCCAGCCGCCTCGGCCGTTGCGGCCGCTGGAGGCGCACGCGCGGGCGCACGCGGCGCGGCCGGCGCGCCTCGCGCGCGCGCCGCGCGCGCGCCGGCCGAGTACGTCTGGCTTGCCATCGCGCGCCGGATGCTGGCGGCGCGACACGCGGCGGCCGCGGGCGGCGACTTTGTCGCGTCGTGCGTCGCCGCGATGCAGGCCGAGTACGGCGACGGCTGTGCCGTCGTCGTCGGCGACGCGCCTGATGACGCCTTGGTCGAGGCTGCGGCGGCGGCGCTGCTCGAGGGCAAGCACGCGGCGGTGAGCCTCGGCTGCGTCGACCGGCCGGCGGTGCTCGTCGTGCAGCGCGCCGTGGACGCGCCCACGTCGCGCGTGCACGGGTGGTGCGCGCACGCGGCGGGCGCCGCCGAGTTTGACGAGGGCGCCGCGCACGGCGTGTTCAACGCGATCGTCGAGCGCGCGTGGGCGCTGCGTCCGGACCCGGCCGACGGCAGCCCGCCGCCCACGCGCACGTGGGAGGTCGAGCAAATCGCTGACGACGCGCCCGACCAGGCGGGCGTGGCCGCGCTGCGCGTGCTCTACGCGCTCGTCGCGGCGCACGGCCGCTACCGCTCGGCCGCCGCGCTCTTTGGCGCGCTCGCGCAGCTGCACGCGCCCGACGCCGCCGGCGCGCGCGCGGAGGTCGTCGCGGCGGCGTGCGCGGTGCCGCCCGGCGCGCGGCCGGGCGCCGCGCCGGCGGCCGCGCGGGACGACGCGAGGGAGCGCGCATGGGACGGCGCTCAGATCGCCGCGCTCGCCGTCGGCGCGGACGCTGCGCGCAGGCGTGTCGCGCCCGTGCGCGCGCTCGTCGACGCGCTCGGCACGCCACCGACCTCGGCGATCACGGGCGGGCCGGCGGTCCGGCTCGCGGGCGCGGGCGACGGCGGCCACGGTGCACGGTGGGTGGGCGGGCAGGCGGCGACGCCCGCCGAGCAGCTGCCGAGGGAGCTGCTGCGCGCTTACCACGAGGCGGTGCTGTGCGTCACGCCCGGCAGCCTCCAGCTCGGCCCGGCGGCGCTCGACGCGGTCACGCGGCCGCGCGAAAACGACACGCTGGAAGGCCTCCTCGCGCGCGTCAGCTGGCAGTGCGGCGCGAGGGCGAGCACGTGCGCCATGCTCGCCACGTTTTCCGAGCAGGCGGGCACCGGCTCGCGCGTCGCGCTCAAGGCCCTCCGCACGAGCTCCGACCTGGCCGGGCTGACGGCGGCTGCGGTCGGGCAGCAGGCGCCGCAGACGCCGCCGCCGCCGCTGCTCGTGATGCTCGGCCGCTGCCCCAGCCCGCTCGTCGGCGGCGGCCTCTTCCCGCCCGACCGCGCGACGGGCGAGCCGGCGGTGCACGCGGCGACGTCCGAGCTCGCCGTCGAGCTGCTGCGCGACGCGCGCGCGCTGGCCGGCACGGACGGGCGGCTCGTCGTGCTGTGCCTCGAGGCGTCCAACCCGCTCTGGTTCTGCCCCAAGGTGCGCGAGCTCGAGCTGCCGCGGACGCGGTCGGACGGCGTGCGCGCGTCCGGCTGCACCTGCCCTGCGACGTGCGGCGATGCGCGCGGCGCGGCGGGTGGCGCTGCCCGCGGCGCATCGACGCGGCCGGCGGCGCGCGCGATCAACAAGGCGGTGCTCGACCACTTCGTCGCGCTTTTCGGCCGCGAGGGCTTCGCGACCTTTGAGTTTGCGGGCGGCGGCGAGGCGAGCTGGCTGTGCGACAGCGCGGCCGGCACGACGACCGTCGCGGCGTGCGCGTCGCTGCCGCCGCGCATGGGCGATGGGCAGCTGGCCATCCGGCGGCACACGCTCGGCACGGGCGCCGACGCGCCGGCGCACGCCGTCGTCTCGCTCCGCGTCGCGCACGTGAGCCACGCCATCCGCCGCGCGGCGGACGACGGCGGCGCGCGCGCCGAGCGGATGGCGCGCGCCGCGCGCGCGTTCTGCGATGTGGCGGCCGCGCTGCGCGTCGACGCGATCCTGGCGGAGGTGCCCGAGGACCGCCCGACGGGCACGCCCTTCCTTGGCGGGCTGCTCAAATGTTGGGACAAACGCAACGGGAGCTGGACGGCGCCAGCCACGCTCGCGCTCGGAGACGTGCGCGAGGTGGCCAAGCGGACGGCCGACGCAGCGGCCGGCCGAGCGGACGAGGTCCCTGCGGCTGGCCGTCCGCAGGTCGCGGCGCGCGCGTGCGCTGGCGCGATTGGCGGCGGCGCGGGCGCGGCGGGCGCCTCGGACGCTGCGCCGCGTGCACTGGCGGGCGCGTCGGGTGCGCGCACGGACGGCGGCCCTGCCGACGCACCGCGCCAGCTGGAGAGCCGCTACGGCGAGGCGAGCAAGCTCGACCTACCCCAAGATTCCACTACGGGCCGCGTCCTCGACGCTCGCGAGGCCCAGGACCGCGCGCGCGTGCCTGCTGCGCCCGACGGCACAGCGCTGCGCCGCGTGCTCGACGCCGTCGGCGCGGGCGCGCCCGCGCAGCGCAGCCCGCGCTGGCACGACGAGCGATGGGAGGAGGTCACGGGCAGCAAGGTTGGCGACGTCGTGAACGACAACGCCGGCGTCGCGCACGAGACGCTCACCGACGAGTACGTGCACCGGCGGCGGCGCGAGGTGCGGACCAAGGCGACGACCGCGGGCATCCTCGGCGAGGCCGTCGCGCTGCGCAAGCTGGCGGCCGCGTACGGCATCACCGTCGTGTGCAACCTGCCGATGGTGCGTGCGGACCCGCACGACAAGAGCGCGCCGTTCGCCTTCTCGCCGGACGGGCTCGCCATCCTCCCCGAAAACAACGAGCAGGTCCTCGTCGAGGTGAAGACGCTCACCAAGGCGGGCGCCACGGCGCACGAGGACGGGCCGCCGCAGCCGCACCGCGATCAGCTGCAGCTCGGCATGCACGTCCTCGGCGTGAGCAAAGCGCTCTACGTGCAGTACCTCAGGCACGAGGACCGGATCGTCGTGCACGTCGTGACGCGCGGCGCCGGCTGGCTTGCATTCGCGCAGCCGAGGGTGCAGGCCTTCTGGGCGCGCGTCGTCGAGCGGCGCGCGCGGCTCGAGCGCGCGCGCGCCGACCACCCGGCTGCGAGCCGGCGGCACCGGCGGCAGCAGACGCCGGCCGGGCCGCCGCTCGTGCTCGCGCTGGACGGGCGCATCCCCGCCGCGCGCGCCGCCGCGCTGCACGCCGTCGCGCACGGCACCGCGAGCGCGGCGGCGGTGACGGCGGCGGCGGCGACGGGCGACGCGACGGCGTTGCAAGACGCGATCGCGGCGCTGCGCGCGCCCGTCGGCAATGCGGCGATCGACAGCGCAGCGCGTGCGGAGCGCGCGGCCGTCGAGCGGGCGATCGCGTACCTCGGGCAGCCGGCAGGCGACGCCGCCGCCCGCGGCACGGCCGAGGCGGCCGAGGAGGAGAGGACGGTCGACGCCGACATCTGCGCGTTGCTGCACCAGCTCGGCGCGAGCGTGGCGCACGTGCACGTCGAGGACGCGGATTGCGTCACGCGTGAGCACTGGGGCGGGGCGGTGCTCGCTGCAGCGGGCGACCCGTCGAGCGCCCCCGCCATTTCGAGCGTCATCGTCGCGCACATCGTGCGCCTCGCCGGCTTTGGCGTCGAGCTCCCGCAGTCGATTCGCGTCGCCCCCAGCACGGCCGACTGGCACGAGGGCTGGCTCGACGTGCAGTGCGTGCTGCTGCGCACGCGCCGGCGCGGGCGGCGCGACGACGACTTTGTGGCCGTCGTCAGGCGCGGTGGGCGCTGGTTTGCGTGCGAGCCCGGCCGCGCGCGGCGGCTGCAGTGGCGGTCGGTCCTGCGCCGCGCGCGCGGCGGCGTCGACGGGACCGGCGAGGAGGCGTTCGCGGTCGTCTACGTGCGGCGCGGCGACGCGGCCGGCGACGCGGCTGGCGACGCGCAGGCCGAACGGGCGCGCGGCGGGCGCGCGCGCAGGCGCACGCGCGGCGGCACGCGCAAGCGCAAGCGCGGCGCCTCCGCCGGGCTCGAGGCGGCCGCGCCCGCCGGCGCGCCGGCGGGCGCTGCTCACCGCCCGCCCGCCAGGCGTGCCACGGTCGCCGCGCGCACCACGCGCTCTGTGACCGACGCGCGGCACTCGGCGCCTGCCGCCACGGTTGCACCTGTCTTCGACTGGCGCGCCGGCCGCCCGCCCCCTGCCGCCGCCGCCGCCGCCAAGCGCGGCCAGGCGCTCGAGCCGGGGCAGTTCGCGCGGCCGCGTGGGCGCGCGCCATGGGGCAAGGTCTGGGACAGAGTCTCGGGTGCGTGGGCGGACAAGCCGACTGGTGCTGCCGTCGCCGCCGCGCCGCCGCCGCTGCCGCCCGCCGCCGCGCCGCCGCCCGCCGCCGCGCCGCCGCCCACCGCCGCGCCGCCGCCCGCCGCCGCGCCGCCGCCCGCCGTCGCGCCGCCGCCCGCCGCCGCGCCGCCGCCGCCGCCGCCACCGGCGGCGCTCGGCCGCCGGCAGCACGTCGGCGCGGGCGGCAGCGCGGCGGGCCGGCGGCTCGCGGCCATCGCACGGCGGCAGCGCGGCGTGCGCGCGCCGCCGCCCGCCGCGCGCTTCCTCGCCACGCTGCCGCCACCGCCACGCGACGGCCTCGCGCGCACGAGTAAGCAGGCGCGCGCGAGGCGCAACGCGGACGGACGGCCGGCGCACGCGCGCGCGGCCAACGCGCGCGCCTTCTACCGCGGCGTGGAGCTCGGCGTGCACGCGACGCGCGCCATCGTCGACGCGCGCCACGCCGACCTGCCGCAGGCCGTCTTCGTGGCGGAGGCGCGGGCGATCGTCGCGCGCTCCGCCGGCGGCGGCGCGCTGCTCGCGCCGGACGACGTGCGCGACCTGTGCGACGCGCAGACGGACGCCGATCGCGCTGCGATCTGGGCGTCGGTGGGCGCGCACGAGGCGACGCGCATCTTCGCGCTCGTCACGCGCAACGCGAGCTTGGCGGGCGCGGCGCTGCTCGTGCTGCACACGCCGGCGGGCGCGCCGGCGCGCGCGCTCGGGCTCCTGGCGACGCGCTCGCGCGCGCCGTCGACGGGCGCGCCGCGCGACGCGCACAGGGCGCTGGTGCAGCGGTTGGACGTGCTGATGGACGCGATCGCCGCGGCGCGAGGCGCGTCGCCGCTCGAGCTCGAGCTCGCGCTCGCGCCCGAGCCGCAGAGCGCGTGCAACGCGCGTGCGGCCGCGCTGCTCTGCCTGCAGGCCGTCGCGGACGCGAGCGGCCGTCCCGCCGCTGAGGACGCGCTGGCCGCGCTCGACGACGCGCGCGGCATCGACCGGCACTGCCACGCCGTCCGGCAGCAGATCGAGGCGAAGCTCGCGTGGCGGCGCGCCGACGGCGCCGTCGGCGTTGACGGCGCCGACGGCGCGCCCGCGCTCGCGCCTGCCGCCGCACCGCCGGCGTGCGCGCCGGCGCACGCTGCCGGCGAGGCGGCGGTCGACCAGGCGATCGTCACGCGGGTGCGCGACGCGCTGCGCGCGTGGGCGACGACTGGCACCGCGCCCAGCGCGGCGGTGCTCGACGACGCCTGCGCCGCGTACACGGCCCGCGCACGCGCGCGCAAGGACGCGCGCACGGCGCTGGGCCCGACGCGCGCGGCCGAGCTGCTCGCCGCGGCCGCGCGCGGCGGAGCCGACGGGGCGGATGCCGCGCGCGCGCTGCTCGGCGGCACGCCGCGCCTGCTCGTCGTGCTCCTCTGCGTGCCCGTCGCCGCGCCGTCCGGCGAGCCGCCGCGCCCGGTCGGGCTGCTCGTCGCCGACCGGCCGACGGACGACTCGCGCCCGGCCGCGCTCGTGCGCTACGACTTTGCGCCGCTCGACGCGGACGTGGCCGTCGCGGTCGGCGCGCATGCCGTCGCGCTGGCCAGTGCGATCTGGCCGCTGCTCGCGGCCGAGGGGGAGCCGCGGCCATCGCCCGTCGTGCGCTCGCAGCCGCGCGGCGGCGACGATGGCGCGCGTGCGCTCGCAACGTTCGCGTGCCTCGACGCGCTGATGACCGCCAGCGTCGGCGCGCACGGCCTCGCGGGCGGCGCGGGCATGCTGCCCGCGCTGGTCGCGCGAGGCGCCGCGGCCGCCCAGCGCGAGCGGCAGCTGCGCGCGGCCGCCGAGAGGCTGGGCGGCACGGTCGCTGGGTGGCCGGACACGGGCGCGAGCGCGGCGGGCGCGAGCGTCGACGAGGAGGCGCGCACGTACGAGGTCGAGGCGGTCGTCGACGAGCGCCGCAAGGCGGGCAAGAAGGTGACGTTCCAGTTCCGGATCAGGTGGCGGGGCTACGACGAGAGCGCCGACACGTGGGAGCCTGAGGCCAACGTGAGCAGCGACCTCGTCGCCCAGTTCCGCAAGACGCGCGACGAGCAGGAGCGGCGCGCGGGCGTATCGGGCAGCGGCAGCGGCGGCGCGGGCGCGGCGTCGGCATTGGCGTCGGCGCCGCTTCGCGCGCACGGCGAGTCGGGCGCCGCGGGCAAGCGCGCCGCGGCGGGTGCCGCCGCGAGCGCGCGCGACGCCGCGGGCGCGCGCGCGCCGAGCGTTCCCCGCGCGCGCGGCGTCGAGCGCGCGCGCGTGGACGAGCCCGCTGCGCCGAGCGCGCGCGCCGCCGGCGGCGCGACGGCGCGCACGCGCGTCAGCGTGCTCCCGGGCTTCGTGGTCAAGCGCTCGACGCTCAACGCGGGGCCGCAGGCGGTGACGGCGCAGCCCGGTGCGCGGAAGGAGCTGCGGCGCATCGCGGCGGCCGTGCACAGGCTCACGACACAGGCGTACCGCGTCATCAACAAGGTGGTGCGCGACGAGGCTGCGGTGGCGAGCGCGCAGGCCGTCGGCGCGGCGTCGGGCGGCCCGTCGACCAGCGTGCACACGTCGACCACGATGGACAAGGGAACCGTCCGTGCGATCTTCTCGGCCATCGGCTGGCACAAGGACGAGAGCACGTACGGTGCAGCGCCCCGAGGCAAGCCCGCCGAGCAAGCCGCCGCGCAGACCAAGGCGGCGACGGCGCGCGCCGTCGGCGAGATGGCCGAGGGCGTCCAGCCCGTCTGCGCGGTGGGCCTCACGGAGATCCTCGAGGCGGAGGCGACGCAGGTGTCCACCGCGTGCCTGATGCATCCATCGCGCGTCGTGAACGGGCTGCTCCGCGACGTCGTCCGCGCGGCAGTCGAGCGCGACGAGGCGCTCGTCGCGCTGCCCGAGATGCAGCGAAACGCGCGCGTGCGCGAGCTGTGCGAGCGGCTGCTGCGCGGCGACGTGGAGGGCGCGCGCGTCGGCTGCCCCGCCGCGCTCGACCGCCACCTGCCCGACATGGTCCTCCACAAGATCGACTACAAGTGCACGCCCACGAAAAGGTGGAACTACGACCGGCACACGACGCGCTACTTCCTCGTGCAGATCCGCACCCTGCAGCACGTGGCCGAGGGGCAGGCGCTGCTCTGCCGGCTCGCGCACATCCACACGCAGCTGACCGGACGGCCGCCGCGGTACAATGTGGCGCCGCTGCGCACGCACAATGTGCGCGCGAGGCGTGGCTGCCGCTGCCGCCGCCGAGCGCCCAAGCGCGCGCGCCGCCGCCGTGCGCGCCGCCCCGCGGCCAGGTTGGTCACGCGCCCGCGCGCTCGCGCGCCGCGCGCTGCGCGCAGGTGCCGCGCAACGTGCGCCTCGCCGCGAGCGCCATCTGGGTGACGCTTTCGGATGACGAGCGCAAGGAGCTGCGCGCGCGGCTCAAGGCGCTGGACCTGCGCGACCACGATGGCGAGCCGATCAAGTGGACAGGCACAAACGGCAACACCCCGCCGATGTCGGACGTGCGCGTCAGGTACGCGGTCTTTGCGACGCGCTTCGACATCTCCAACCGCGTCTTCGACTACGCCGGGCGCGAGCGGCCGCCGGCCGATCTGCCGTGGCACGCGCGGCGCTCGTGGGTTGGCCTCGCGCCGCTGCCGCGCGTGCCGCTCCCGGGCCGGCAGCCCGTCAAGTCGGTGGTGACAGATGGCGTCGCCGTGCACGCCGTCGGGACCGTCCTCGTGCCGAAGGCGCAGGCGCCGGCCGGCGGCTCGGGCGTCCTGCACCGCTGGCGCCGGCCGGACGGGCGCATCGCCGTCGCGCTCGGCTCCGAGCTGCGGCGGGCGATCGACGTCGAGGCGGCGGTCGTCGTCGCGGCCGACCCGAACATGGGCAACATCACCACCTACTCTGCGCACGTCGGGCGGGCGGCCGTCTGGCGGCAGTTCACGCAGCGCGCGCGCGCGCGCGCCGCGGGCTTTGCGCGCGAGACGGCCAAGACCAACGCGGCGCGGCGGCGCGTGCGCAAGGACGGGCGCGGCGAGGAGTTCAGCGTGGAGGCGGACGAGGCGCGGCTTGGCGAGGCGCACAGCGCCAAGGTGCTCGGCGAGGGCGAGTTCCACGCCTTCCACCGCGAGAGCGCGCGGGTGCGCGAGCGCGCCGCCGAGCACGTGTACGACGCGCCGGCGCGCCGGAAGGAGCGCTGGCGGCGCGACAGCGGCGGGCGGTCCAACGCGGCGCGCGTCGCCGAGGCGCTCATCGCGGCGCACTGTGTCGACGGCGTGACGCGCGACCGGCTGCTCGTGTGCGTGGGCAAGTGGCTGCGCGACCACAAGGGCGCGCAGCCCAAGGGCGCGCCGCCCGCCTTCCAGGTGGGGCTGCTGCGCGAGCTGCGGCGGCGCGGCGTCGCGGCCGTCTTCGTGCCCGAGCCGTACACGTCGATGCACTGCTCGATGCCGCGGCTCGCCAAGGGCGGCAGGCTGCAGCGCTGCGGCGCGGAGCTCGCGCAGAACCCGCGCCTGCCCGTGGCAAAGGGCGGCACGCGCACGGTGCACGCGCTCGTCATCTGCCCGGCGTGCAACGGCGGCAAGAAGCCCGTGCACCGCGACTACAACGCCGCGCGCAACATCTTCTACGACGTGCACGACATGGCGGCGCACGCGGCCGGGCGCGACACCACGTCGACGCCTGAGCGCTTTGCCCTCGTGCTCGCCTGGTGGGCGCGCGGCGAGGTGTGGGAGCGTGAGGAGCGCATGGTGCACGGCGAGGGCGACGACTGCGACGACGAGTGCGACGGCGACGACGAGGGCGACGACGAGGGCGACGACGACGACGACGACGATGGCAGCGGCGACGGCGGCGGCGGCGAGGGCGACGGCGACGGCGACGGCGACGGAGGCGGCGGCGGCGACGACGACGATGACGGCGGGGGAGGCGGCGGCGGCGACGGCGGTGGCGACGACGGCGGCGGGCGCGGCGGCGGTGGCGGCGGCGGCTCTCGCGCCCGCACCCCCGCCCGCGGAGCTGCCAGCGCCAGTGCCGGCGGCGGCAGCGCGCGCGGGCCGAAGCGCGGCCGGCGTTGACGCACGGCCGAGCCGCGCAGCGGTCGACGCTTTGCGGGCTCTGCCCAGGTCGCGCGCGGCTGGCGACGCGTGCCGCGCGCGGCACGACCGTGCACGCCGCCACCCGTGGCCGAGCGCGCCGCACCAGCCGGCCCGCTCCAACCGCCGTGCGGATCACGGACGCTCGCTACGGCTCGTCGGCGCGCGTCACCTGCGCCGGCGGCCACGGCGCCGTCTGCTCCGGCCTCGTCGCGAGCAGCCCGACCGCTGCTCGCCGCCCGCACGCCGCCGCAGCAACGCTGCGCGTCGTGCTCCCCCGCTCGCCAAACGCGAAGAGCTCCCTCACAAGGACGTCCTTCCGAACGGCCCGCGCTGCACTCGGGGCGCGATCGTGCCCCTGATCGGATTTGGCTTGACCATCTATACGATTGAATTCGAGGAAGTAGTAACCGCCATGGAAGGGTCGGATCCACGACTCCAAGGTGATCATCTGCTCACGGGCAAACCGCGGCGCGGGTACAACGTGCGCGTGGGCGGCGCGCAAAGTGTGCAGGAGTACGACCCATTTGCGCACATGCCGTTCGGCGCGCGTGGCGGCGACGGCGCCGGCGCCGGCGGCGCGGCGCCGGCCGCGGGGAGCGGGCCCGCGCAGGGGAGCGGAGCGGCGCTGCCCACCATCGTGCGCGGGCCGGTCGCGCCGCCCTTCCTCGCGGATGACACGCCGCTCGGCGTGGATGTGGGCGCGCGCGCGCGCGCGTCGCCCACCTCGACTGTGCTGCCGGCGCTCTCGCGCGCGCTCAGCGGCGCGGTGGCCGGCGTGCCCGTCGGCGAGCAGTGCGCGCGCGGCGACGGCGACGACAGCGCGGCGCAGCACGTTGCGGACGACGGCAGGGATGAGCTTGGCGCGGCGGCGCACGAGCTGGGCATCGATGCGCAGCTGCGCTCGATGAGTGGGCTCCGTTTGCGCCCGACGGCTGCCGTCGTGCGCAAGCAGCGCATGGCGCGCATCGTCACGCCGACGCTCAGCGCGCCCGCCGACGAGCGGATGCTCGCATCAAAGCTCGCGTTCAGACCAAAGGCGCGCGACGTGGGCCGCAGGTACGACGACGAGGAGGTCGACCAAATCCTGCTCGGGCCGAAGACGCCCTTTGGCGCCTGCTCCGGCCGGCAGATTCGCGCTCTGCGCGAGGTGACCGAGCAGATGCGCTACGAGCGCCACACCGAAGTCGTGAGCGAGGGCGTCTTCAAGGCGTCGGCGCGCCACTTCTTCGTGATCGTCGAGGGGCAGGTGGCGGTGCGCTCGCAGCGCGGGTACGAGGCGCTGCTCGGCCCGGCCGACTGCTTTGGCGAGATCGCGCTCATCACCGTGCGGCCGAGGATGCTGCTCGTCGTCACGCGCACGCCATGCCTCATCTTGCGCATCGCCGCCGAGGAGCTGCACACGAAGCTGCTCGCGTCGGCGGTGCGCGAGTGCTTCCCGCGCATCGAGCTCGCGAGCAAAAAGATGCTTCTGCGCGCGCTTCCCTTCTTTGCGCGGCTGAGCGAGGCGGCAATCACGCAGCTCATCCCCTTCTTCTCGTACGCGGAGGTCAGCCGCGGCCAATACCTCTGCCGAGAGGGCGATCCGAGCCGGTGCATCTACGTCGTCGCGTTCGGCGCGGTCGAGGCGCTCATTGACGGCACGACGCGCGTGGGCCTGTGCACGCACTCGGACGACAAGCCGTGGCTTGGCGAACTGGCGCTCTTCAAGGACGCGCGCCGGCCCGCGTCGCTCCGCACGGCCGAGCCGTCGCACATTTTGACGCTCGACGTGGACCAGGTGCACGAGATCGTCAAGATCACGCCGTCGCTCATGGAGATGTTCCGCTCTGCCGAGCTCGCCGACGTGTACGCGCGGATGAGCTCGGCGCCGCGCTGGCCGGGCGGCCTGCCGGCGCTGCACGACGCCGCGCCCGTGCACGCGGACTGGCGCGAGCTCCTCGGCACCAACTTTTTCGCGCGCAGGGCGCACTTCTCCGCCCGGCTCGACCGGCATGCTGGCGCCATGGCCAGGCCCGAGTTCAGCAACCACGCGCGGCACCACCGCGCAAAGCAGGCTGCGCTCTTTTTCTGAAAAGCGAAACTAGAACATGAAAATTCGCCAAAGGACTAGCGGCCTCTCACAAGAAGAAGCCCGCGACCGTCACCGCCGTCGAGACGGCGCCGACGACCGCGCCGCCGGCAACCAGTGCGTACACGGCGGCCCGCCCGCCCACGCTCGCGAGGAGCGGCAGCTCCGACCGGAGGGCGAGCAGGCCGGGCACGCAGAAGCAGACGAGCGCGGAGGCCGTGCCGCCGAGCAGCTGGAAGACGACGTTGATGCCCGGCACGAACAGCGCGGCGAGGAGCGCCGCGCCCGTGATCGCGAGCGTGAGGACGACGTGCAGCGCGCCGCGCCCGACCGCGGCGCGAGGCGCGTCGGCCGGCGCGCGCTCCGCGTAGCCGAGCGCGGTGAGGAGCGTCTGCCTCGCGGGGAAGACATTGAAGGGGTACGCGACGACGATCGTCGCGCCCATCAGCGCGTACGCCGGCAGCATGTCGCGGTCGTGCCCGTCCGCCGCCCAGACGAGGTAGTTCCCGAGCACGTCCGCGCGCGTGTGCGCGCCAAACTCCGAGAAGGCAGCGACGCCGATGAGCACGTAGAGCGTGAGCGCGATCGAAAGCGCGCCCGCGGCGACGCGGCGCATCCGTGCCTTGGAGCGCTGCCGCAGCTCGGCGTACACCTCGGGCACGTTCACTTGGCACGTGAACGCGAACATGATGATTGAGAGAGCTCGCGCGACGTTTGCGGCCTCGCCCATGGCCGACGGCGGCGGCGGAGTGGCGGGCGGCGGTCCGAGCGGCGGCGCGGGCGCGTGCGGCGCGGTGGCGCCCGCCGCGCGTATCGCGTGCGCGCAGACCGTGCCGACGAGCACGCACAGCGCGAGCGTGCCGAGGAAGGTGGCGCCCTGCAGCGCGGCGAGCGATCTCGGCAGGGATATGGGCAAGAGGACGAGGGCCCATGCGCCGACCATGAGCTGCGAGCGCGTGCGCGGAGCCCATGCAGGGAGGAACTGCGGCTTGACGAGCAGAGCGTCGAGGATGTCGCCGAGCGCGATCGTGTACGCCACGCACGTGCCAACGCAGAACGCGAGGATCGCCGCCTCGACGCACGCGGCCGCGCGCCGGCCGAGCCGCTTCGCGGTGACGAGCTCGTACGTCGCGCACCGTGCAGCGTCGAGCGAATCGACGAGGAGCTCGATGCTTAGGAACGCGCCCGCGACCGCGATGCCGAGCAGTACGAGCGCAAGGCGCACGCCGATCAGCGACACCGCGTACGGCAGCGAGAGCGCGCCCGCGCCGAGCGTCGCCGCGCTCAGGTTGAATATGGAGCCGGCGATGCCCGCGGTTGCGACGGGGCGCTCGTCCGCGTGCTCGGACGAGACGCCGCGCTGCTGGTCGGCGGGCGTCAGCAGCGGCGTGGTCAGCTGGCTCGTTGAACACAGCAACGCTGACCCCTCCGGCGACTCTTCCTCCATCGCGCTGCCGTTGGCGCACGAAAGGGGACTACCGGCCTAGGGCCGCGTGTTGATGGCGTCGTCCCAGACACCCGTGCGCGCTTCCTCCGCCTCCACATTGATCCTGCTGATGGCGGGCACCGCTGCGGCCGCCGAGGGGACGTGTCCGACGACCAACCGGGCGGTGCTGCTGCGCAAGCGCCCGACGGGCCAGATGAGCGGCGAGAACGTGCAGCTCGTCGAGCTTCCAAAGCCGGCCGAACTCGCCGACGGCGAGGTGCTTGTGCGCAATCTGTACGCGTCTCTCGACCCGACGCAGCGCATCTGGGCGAGCGACGACCCGCAGTACATGGCACCGACGCCGCTCGACGAGCCCATCCGCGCCTTCACCCTCGGCCAAGTCGAGCGCTCCAAAGACCCCGCGCTGCCCGAGGGTTCGTACGTGACCGGCGTGGGCAACATTCAGAGCTACTACAAGACCAGCGCGCAGCAGGGGGCGACGCAGGTATCGGCCGACCCGCAGGTGCCGCTCACCGCGCACCTCTCCGTGCTCTCGGTCGTCATCGGCCTCACCGCGTGGATCGGCGTGCACGACATCCTCGGTGTCGCGGCCGGCGAGACCGTCGTCATCAGCGCGGCGTCCGGCGCCGTCGGCTCGCTCGCGGGGCAGCTCGCAAAGCTGCTCGGCGCGCGCGTGATCGGTATCGTTGGCAGCGACGAGAAGGCGCGCCTGCTCATCGACGAGTACGGCTTCGACGCCGCGCTCAACCGCAAGGTGGACGAGCCGACGCTCATCGCCCAGCTGCGCGAGGCGGCGCCTAATGGCGTCGATGCGTACTTTGACAACACGGGCGGGGTCTCAACCGAGGCTGTGCTGCACGTGGTCAACAACAATGCGCGCGTCGCGCTGTGCGGCGTGATCTCTGGGTACAACACTGGCGACATGTCGCTGCGCAACTTTCAGATGCTGCTGCACCGCCGCGTGATGGTGAAGGGCTTCATCTGCGTCGACCACATCGGCAAGTACGCGCAGGCCAAGGCGGAGCTCTCGGAGCTCGTCCGGGCGGGCAAGCTCAAGTACCGCGAGGACATCCAAGAGGGTCTCGAGAACTACGTGCCCGCGCTCAACCGGCTCTTTGACGGCAGCAACAGCGGCAAGCTGCTCCTCAAGATCTGAGCAGGCCCTTTTGTGTTTTCGCGTTGTGTTTCCGCGTTTTGTGTTTTCGCTGGTGACGGGCGGCGGCGCGCTCGTTGGCGGCGTCGGGCTGCACGGCCGCGTGGAGGGCGGCGGCTCACCGGGCGGCCGCGTGGAGGGCAGCGGCTGACCATTGTCCGCTTGCTGCCTGTTGCTGCCTTGTCTTGCGCCCGGTTTGCCCCGGCACCGCTGTCCGCTTGGCGCATCGCAACATCGGCTCGTCCGTCGCGTGCATGCGCGACGACGTGCGCCAAGGTGAGGGGCACTTTGCCGTGGTGCAATCGACGAATCGTCGCGCCTCTTCTTGTGACTGCGTAACAAGTTGCGGCCCATCCAGCCTGACCAAACGCAGCCGCAAAATGGCGCGGCAGGCCAACGGTAGTTTGAACTAGGAGATGCGGTGCCTGTTGCTCGTGCTGCTCGGCGTGGGCGCTCGCGCCGTGGGCGCGCGGACGATGCTATTCGCCCCGCGCGCGAGCTCGTCTGCACGCCGGCTTGCCGCCAACGCCGGTGCGAGCCGCAAGCGCTCGCAAGGCGCGCGCGTAGCTCGCGTGGCGCGCCGCCTGGCCGCCCCACCGCCGACCGACGGTGACGCGCGTGCGCCCCGCCCGCCTCCGCGCGCTCGCGCGCGCAGAGCGTCACGCGGCCAACGCACGGCTCATCCGGCTGGTCGAGCCCGCGTACGGCAGCGTGCAGGGCACGACGTCCGTGACGATGCACGGCGACTTTTCGGACGCGCTGCCCGACGCGCAGGCGCAGTGCCGGTTCGGCGAGGTGACGGTGGTGGGCGTGATCGTGGGCGCTGACGCGATACGTTGCACAGCGCCCGAGCGCGAGGACATCGGTGCGCGCCCACGCCAGTCGCGCCAGCCGGCAGCGCCTGCGCTGCACCGCTCATGCGCGCATCGCCGCCGTCCGCGCGCGCCCGCCGCTGCGGCCCGCGCGCTCAGGCCAAGTCGTCGTCGCCGCGACCGTCGGCGCGCAGCGGTACCGCACGCTCGGCGAGAGCTTCACGTACCACGACCCGTACGCGCTGCCGGAGGTGTCGGCCATCGAGCCCGTGAGCGGCGCGCTCGACGCGGGCACGGCGGTGACGGTGCGCGGGTCCAACTTTGCGCCGAGCGAGCACATGCTCGTGTGTGAGTTTGGTTCAATCCGCGCGCTCTCGCCCGGCGCGTTCGTCGACGCGCGCACGATCGTGTGCGACGCGCCGATCTCGACCCGCCCGCAGTCCGTTGGGGTCCGGGTGTCGACCGACGGCACTTCCTTCTCCGAGTCATCGGCCCAATTCACGCTCTACGACGCGCGCGCCCCGGCGCGCATCGAGAGCCTGTCGCCGCAGGCCGCACCGATCGACGCGAGCAGCACGCGCGTGACCGTGCTCGGCGTCAACCTGCAGCCGGGCGCCGGCCTGCTCTGCCGCTTTGGCACCGCCGCGCCGACGGCCGCGACCTTCGTCGCGTCGTCCGAGGTGCTCTGCACGGCGCCATCGCTCGCCGAGGCGGTGCCCGCGGCGGTGCGGCTGGGCAGCCCGTCGGCGTCGGCCGACACGGTGAGCATGGCGCTGAGTCACGATGGCGGCGCGAGCTGGTCGAGCGGGCTGCCCTTCGTCTATTACGACCCCGCCCAACTGCCGTCCGTGCGCGAGGTCGAACCGCGCTTCGCCGACAACGGCGGCGCGGCCGAGGTGGTCGTCCTTGGCGCGCACTTCGCGCCGACGGGGCCCGAGCTGCTCTGCTCGTTCCGGCCGGCCCACGCCGCCGCCGCACCCGCCGTGCGCGTCGCGGCGCGCTTCGTCTCGAGCGTGGCGGTCGCGTGCGTCGTGCCGCGCACGGAGCTCAGCGCGCCCTTCGCCGTGCGCGTCGCGGTGGACGGCGAGCGCTTCTCCGTGAGCTCGGCGGAGGTGGTGGTGTACGACGCGGAGCTGCCGCCGTCGGTCCGCCGCGTCGAGCCGCCGTACGCCGAGCTCGCCGCGACCAACGGCGCGCCGCGCGAGGGCATCGTCGTGCGCGGCGCGAACCTCGCGCCCGTCGCCGACGGCCTGCGCTGCCGATTCGGCTCAGCGGGCGACGCGCCGGCGAGCTTCGTCGACGCGACGACGGTGCGCTGCGCGCCGCCGGCGGTGCCGACGCCGCGCACCGTCGAACTTAGCCTCGCGGTGGACGGCTATCACTTCTCGCACTCCGCCGTGCCGTTCACCTTCGTCGACTCGTCGCGCGGCGCCGAGCTCGACGCGCTCGACCCGACGGCGGGCGAGCTGCATGGCCCGACGCGCGTGACGGTGCTCGGCTCAAACTTCTTCCCGGCGGCGCGGCTGCGCTGCCAAGTCCGGATGGCACCGCCACGCGCCGGCGCGGCGCTCGGCGCGTTCGCAGCGCCGCACGATGGCGGCGCGCTTGCTGAAGACCCGGAGAGCGTGGCGGCGGTCTTCATCGACTCGGGCCGGATTGCGTGCGTCCTGCCGCCCTCGCCGTCGGGCGGCGCGGGCGAGGCGCTCGTCTCGGTGGTGGAGGACTCGGCGGCGCTCGGCGCGGCGGGCGACGCGCTCGCGCCCGACGGCGCCGCGCCCTCCATCGCCGCGCACACCGGCCTCGCGTTCACTTACTACGACGCGCGCTTCCCGCCCGCGCTCGAGGGCGTGACGCCCGCCTTGGGGCCCTTCGACGCGTCCACGCGCCTGACGCTCACGGGCACCGGCTTTGTGCCCGCGGGCGCGCGGCTGCTCTGCGCGCTCGGTCCGACGACGTCTGTCGGACACTTTGTCGGGCCCGGACGCATCGAGTGCGAAGCGCCGCCCGCGCTCGGCGGCGCGCGCGCGGGCGCGCAGCCGGACCGCGACGCGCTGCGCGACGTCGACGTCGGCATCTCGGTGGACGGCGGCGTGTCGTTCTCGTGGCTGCGTGGCGCGTTCACCTACTACGACCCGTCGGGCGTACCCACCGTCCTCGCCGTCGAGCCGCGCTTCTGCTCCACGTCGGAGCGCGCGCCGGTCGTCACCGTGCGCGCGAGCAACGCCGCGCCGACCGACGCGCTCGCGTGCGACTGGGGCGCGGCCGGCCGGCGCGCGGCGCAGTACGTGGGCGGCGGCACGGTGCGGTGCGAGGTGGCGAGGGCGGAGGTGGGCGCGCAGCTGCCGCTCCGCCTCACCACCGACGGCGCGCACCTCTCCGACGCGTTCGCCGACGCGGTCTCCTTCTTCGACTCGACCGCGCCCACGCGCTCGGCCGAGGTCGTGCCCGGCGCGGTGCCGCTCGGCCACGCCGTGACGGTGCGCGTCCTCGGGAGTAACGTCGCGCCTACGGGCGCGGTGCGCTGCGAGGTGCGGCCCGCGAGCGGCTCGCCCGAGCGCGCGCTCCTCCTCGCTGCGCCGCCCGCAGGCGGCGCGCCGGCGCTGATCCTCGTCGACGGCTCGGTCGTCGACAGCTCGGCCGTCGCGTGCGCGCTTCCGCCCTTCTCCAGGGCGCAGATGGTCGAGGTGGCGATCTCACTGGACGGGCGCACGCACCCGGAGGAGGCGGGCGCGCGCCTTGCCGTGTACGACCCCGAGCTCCCGCCCGGCGTCCTCACCGTAACGCCCGAGTACGGCGACTACGCCGCGCCGCCGACGGTGACGCTGCGCGGGTACAACTTCGCGCCGGCCGCGGACAAGCTCTGCTGCCAGTTTGGCGAGCGGCTCGCGGCGCCGGCGCGCTTCGTCTCGGCGACGGAGGTGACGTGCGTCGCGCCGCACGCCGCCGCCGCCGCGTCGGCGCCCGTCCGCCTCTCGATCGCCGGCTGCGGCGCGCTCGAGCCGCGCGCGCCTTCTGCGCTCTTCACCTACTTTGACAGGCGGACCGCGCCTGCCGTTCTGGACGTCGAGCCGCCCGTCGTTGGGCTCGGCTCGTCGCAGACGCTGCGCGTGCGCGTGCGCAACGCCGCGCCCACGCCCGGCCTCGCCTGCGCCTTCGAGTCGCTCGGCTCGTCCGTTGCGACCTTTGTGTCTCCCGGACTCGTCGAATGCGTCGCGCCGCCGACGGATGCGCCGCGCGCCGTCACCGTCACCGTCACGCGCGGCGGCGGCCTCTCGCTGCCCGAGGCGGCGAGCGGCGTGGATGAGGACGAGGGGAGCCGGCACGACACGCTCACGCTCGTCGACCTCCTCGTCGCGCCGCCCGCGCTCGAGTGCACCCCGCGCACGGCGCCGCTCGGGCAGGGCGCGCTCGTGGCTGTGCTCGGTGCAAACTTTGCCAGCCGCGGCGCCGGCCAGCTGCTCTGCCGCTTCGGCGACGTGGGCACCGTGACGGCAACGTTGGTGCGCACGACCGTCGTACGCTGCGAGGCGCCACGCTCCGCCGAGCCGCGCACCGTCGCCGTCGCTGTCTCGCTTGACGGCGGCGCAACCTTCGGCCCGTCGCGCGCGTCCTTCTCGTGGTGGGCGGACGGCGACGCGCCGCGCTGCGACTCGGTGCACCCGCGCGCGGCGCACCTGGGCGGCGGCGAGGTGGTGCGCGTGACGGGCGCGGGCTTCGCCGCGATCGGCGACGGGCTGCAGTGCGTGATCGGCTCCGTCGCCGTGCCCGCCGCGCTGAACGGAGACGGCCACGTGGAGTGCGTCACGCCCGCGATGCGCGCGCCCGCGACGCTCAGCGTCTTCGTGAGCGTGCACGGCGTGCCGTGCGCCGAGGCGCGCGCGTCGCGTTTGACCTTCTACGACGTGCTCGCCCCGCCCGAGGTCACCGCGCTCTCGCCCGCCTTCGTCGAGGTCGGCGTCGGCGGCGAGCTGCGCGTCGTCGGCTCCAACTTTGCGCCGACGCCGCACCTCGCGTGCTCGTTTGGCGCGCAGCTCGGGCAGGTGGCGGCCACCTTCGAGTCGACGAGCGCCGTGCTGTGCGTGGCGCCGCGGTGGGCGCATGAGATCGTTGTGCCCGTGCGCGTCACCCACGATGGCTCCGCGTGGTCCGCCGCCGCGCCCGAGCTCGCCTTCTACCAGCCGCCGCGCCTTGCGTCCTTCTCGCCCGCCGGAGGCGACGTGGCCCGCGAGACGCTCGTCGCGGTGCGCGGCGCGAACTTCTTCGCCGAGGCGCGCAGCCAAAACCTGTTCTGCGCGCTCGGCCCGCCGCTCCGCGCGCCCGCGCTGCCCGCCGCCGTCGCTGCCGACGCGCGCGCGCTCGGCGACGCAGCTGGCCGGCGCGCGCTCGCGTTCGACGACGCCGTCGACGGTGTCGCGGAGATGCTCATCGTGCCCGCCGAGCTCGTGAGCGACGCGCAGCTGCGCTGCCGGCTGCCCGCGCTCGGCGCGCCGTCGACGCGTCCGCTCTACATCTCGACAACCGGCCGCGGCGCCGACGCGCACTGGGTGGGCGGCGCCGGCGGCGCCGCGGCGGCCGGCGGCGCGGCGGCGGCCGGCGGCGCGGCGGCCGCCTTCATCTTCTCGTCCTATGACCCGCGCACGGCCGCGCGGATCGACGGGTTGACGCCGCGCGCGGCGCGCGTGTCTGGCGGCGAGCCGGTCGCCGTCGTCGGGCACAACTTTGCGCCGGCATCGGACGGGTTTGAACTGGTCTGTCGGTTCCGCTTTGACCTTCCCCGGGCCCGCGCCACGTCCTCGCCCGAGCCGGGGGGCGCGCCGCTCGCGCCGCTCGCGCCGGCGGCGGTCGTGCGCTCGACGCACGTCTCCGTCTCCGAGCTGCGCTGCATCGCGCCCGCCGCGCCAGGCAGCGCGCACGTCACGGTGCCCGTTGAGGTGTCGACGTCCGGCGCGGGCGGCGACTGGCTCGCGGTGGGCGACCTGACTTACTACGACCCGAGCGAGAGGCCGCACGTGTGGGACGCGCAGCCCGCGTTCGCGCCAAAGGGCGCGCGCGTGCCCGTGCGCGTGCGCGGCTCCAACTTTGCGCCGACCGCCGCTCTGAGATGCCTGTTCCACGCAGCGGCCGGAGCGGGCGCGCGCTCGGCCGGCGCCGCGCCCGCCGCGCGCGAGGCGCGCGAGGCGCGCGCGGCGCCCGACGCGCCCGCCGCGGCGGGGGCGCTGTACAGAACTGACGCGACGTTCGTCTCGTCGACCGAGCTGCTCTGCGCGCCGCCCGCGTCGACGTCCACGCTGCCCGCCGAGGAGACGGCGCTCTCCGTCACGCTCGACGGCACGGCGCGATCACGCGAAGTGGCCGCGTACGTCATGTACGACCCGCCGAGCGTGCTCTCCGTCGAGCCGCGCGCGGGCTCGCGCGCGGGCGGCACACGCGTGACCGTGCGCGGCCACGGCTTTTTCCGCCTCGGCGCGCTCGCCGGCTTGGGAAGCGGCGCCGACGCCGGCGGCGGTGGCGCGAGCGGCAGCATCCTCGTCGAGTTTGGCAGTCCGGACGAGGGAGGCGTGGCTGTGAGCGGGACATTTGTCGACGAGGGCGACCTTGTCGCCATCTCGCCGCCCGAGCCGGCACGCCCGGGCGCGAGCGACGCGTGGCTCAGCGGCGCGGGCGCGGGCGGTGCATCGTCCGTGCTCATCTACGTCTCCCTGACGGGCGGCGCGTCCTTTGCGCACGACGCGGCCGACGCGGCCGTGGCGTTCACGTACTTCGACCCGAGCGCGCTGCCGAGCGCGCGCGACGTGCAGCCCGCGTACGGGCCGATCGGCGGCTCGGCGGAGCGCGTGCGCGTCGTGCGCGTGCGCGGCGCCAACTTCGCGCCAACGCCGCGGCTCGGCTGCGTGGTCGGCGGCGCGCACGTGGGCGCGTCGTTTGTCGACGGCGGCGAGGTGCACTGTGAGCTCCCCGAGCGGCAGCTCGGCGGCACGGTCGACGTGGCCGTCACGCTCGACGGCGTCGACGCGGGCAGCGCGGCGCGCTTCACGTATTACGACCCGGCAGCGGCCGTTGTCGCCGAGAGCGCCGAACCCTCGTGGGCCGCGGACTGGGCAGGGGCGGCCGGCGGCGAGGACGGCGGCGCGGCGGGCGGCGCGGCGGGCGGCGCGGTGGGCGCTGGCGCCGGCGCGACGGTCGTGACGATCCTGGGCGCCGAGTTCGTGCCGTCGCCGCAGGGGCTCACGTGCCTCTTCAAGACGCCGCGCGCCGACGCGCGCGGGCCGGCCGGCGGCGCGCCATTGAACGAGCGCGACCACGTCGTCGTCGATGCCGAGTTTGTCTCCTACGGCGCCGTGCGGTGCGAGGCGCCATCGTGGCCGCGCGCGGAGGAGGTGCGCGTGTGCGTGTCGAACGATGGCGGCGCAACATACTCGCGCCGCTGCGCGCCCTTCACCTTCTTCGCCGCGCCGCGCCTCGACGCGCTCGAGCTCGCCGCCGCGCCCGGCGTCGCAGGCTGCGAGCGCTCGGCGACGTGCGAAGTGCGCGCGCGCGGCGTCAACTTCCCACCGGGCGCGCGGCTCGTGCTCCGCTTCGGCGACACCGTGTCCGGCGCCGCGCAGCTCAGCGCGCACGCCGGCGGCCAGCTCGCCGGCGCGCGCCGCCCGCCGGTCGTCGACGTGGACGGCGACGGGCTCGGCGACGTCGTGCTCGTCTCGGAGGTGCACGCGACAACTGTGAGCACGAGCGAGCTGCGCGCGCGGCTGCCGCCGTACGCGCGGACGGCGACGCTCTCCGTCACGCTCGCGCTCGCCGACGGCGCCGCGGACGGCGCGCGCGTCGTCGGCGCCGAGCTCGAGCTGCCGTCGAGCGCGCGCGTCGCGTTCACGCGCTACGACGCATCCGCGCCGCCCGAGGTGCGCGCCGTCGAGCCGGCGCTCGTCGGCGTGTCGCGCGGCGCGAGCGCGCGCGCGCCGCCGCCCGTGCGCGTGCGCGGCGCCAACTTCCCGCCCTTTTTGAGCGGCGTCTCGTGCCTCTTCGGCGAGAGCGTGCCGGTGTCGACGGCGCTCTTCCTCTCGTCGGAGCTCATCGAGTGCCAGCCGCCCGCGCTCGACTCGCCGCAGTCCGTGAGCGTTGCCGTCGCGATCTCCGCAGCGGCGGGCGGCGGCGGCCACCGCAGCCACGCGCGCACCTCGCTCGAGTCCGGCGTCCTCCTCACCTACCATGACCCGGACAGGCCGCTCGAGGTTGCGGACATTTCGCCCAGCTTCGCGCCGCTCGGGGACGCCAGCACCGACGTCACCGTGCGCGGCGCCAATTTCGCGCCGCGCGCGCTCGCGCCGGCGGACGTGCCGCCGCTCGCCGCGCACGGCAGTCGTCGCAGGCGACGCCTCGCGCTTGAGGCGCGCGCGCCAAACGCGGGCGCGAGCGCGAGCGCGCGCGCGCGCGCGCGCGCACGTCCGCCCATTGGCGCGCGCGGCGGCCTGGCGTCTGCTCGCGTCGAGAAGGCGGGCCTCACGGCCGTGCCGCGCGCCGACTCGCCGCACGACGTTCCGAGCGCCCCCGTCGACGCGCCGCGCGGCGGAGGTGGCGGTGCGCGCGGCGCGGCGCTCGCCGCCGACGCGCGGCTCGGCGCTGGCCTGCACTGCGTCTGGTGCGGGGGCGAGGCGGTGACGGTGGGCACGTTCGTCTCGTCACGCGAGGCGCGCTGCGCGCCGCTCGGCGGCGACTCGTCGCATTCGTGCAATTTGACACTTGCGCTCGGCGGCGGCCGTTTCGGCTGGCGCGAGTCGCCCGCGGTCACCTTCACGTGGTACAACCCAGCGGCGCTCCCCGAGGTCGAGCGCTTGTGGCCGCGCGCCGCGCCGATGGAGAGCGCGCAGGAGATCACCGTGTACGGGCGTAACTTTGCGCCGACGCCCGCCGCGGCCTGCCGCTTCGGCGACGGCGCCGGAGCTCTTATCGTCCGCGCGCAGGTCGACGGCTCGCGGTCGCTGCGCTGCGCCGCGCCGCGCTCGCACGTCGCGCGCAGCGTCGCGTTCGCGCTCACGCTCGACGGGAGGCGGTGGTCGGTGGACTCGCTCACGCGCGCGCCGGTCAGCCTCACCTACTTTGACGCCGCACACCTGCCGGACGTGACCGCCACCTCGCCTCGCTACGGCCCGCTCCGATCGGCCGGCGGCGGCTCCGGCGGCCGCGTGACGGTCCTCGGGCGCAACTTTGCAGACCTTGGCGAGGGCCTGCTCCTCTGCCACTTTGGCGAGCTGCCCGTCGACCCGGCGACGTTCGTCGACGAGCACAGCGTGCTCTGCGACCCGCCGCCCGCGCCGCGCGCCGAGGGCGTCGAGGTGCACGTCTCGATCGACGGTTTCCACTTTGGCGGGAGCGAGGGGGCGTTCGTCTATTACGACCCGGCGGCCGCTCCAGTCGTCGAGGCGGTCGTGCCCGCGTACGTGGACGTGGCGGCGGGCGGCGAGGGCGAGGTGCTCGTGCGGCTGCGCGGCGCCAACTTTGCGCCGACGGGCACAGTCGCCTGCCGCTTCGTCGACGCGGGCGGAGGCGGAGGCGGCGCGCGCGCGTCGGCTGTCCCCGCGGCGTTTGTCGACGCCCACACGGTGGAGTGCAGCGCGCCGCGGCTGTCGCAGCCGGCGGTGGTGCGCGCGAGCGCGAGCAACGACGGCGTGGCCTTCTCCGCGCCCGGCCGCACCGGCGCCCTCCGCTTCTTCGACTCACGCCTTCGCCCGTCGATCTCGTCCGTTGAGCCGGCGGACGGTGGGCTCGGCGCGCCGACGACGACGCTCACCGTGCGCGCGGACAACATCGGCCCGAGCGCGGGCCTAGGCTGCGCGCTCGTGCCGCTGCCAGGCGAGGCGGTGGTCGCGCCCGAGTGGGCGCCGGGCACGCTCGACACGAGCGGCGCGCTCCTCTGCGCGCTGCCCGCGTCGGCGAGCGAGGCGACGGTGCGCGTGCACGCGTCGCTCGACGGCGGTGCGACGTTCTCCGCTTCCTATCGCGAGTTCACCTTCTTCGCGCGCGACCACTTGGCGGACGCGACGAGCGTTGAGCCGGCGGCGAGCACGCTGCGCGGCGGCGGCATCGTCACCGTCAGCGGCCGCGACTTTGCGCCCGAGGGCGGCAAGCTGCGCTGCCTGTTTGGCGATCCGCCGCCGGCCGGTGCGCGCGCGCACGCCGCTTCGCCGCCGAGCGTCGAGGCGCACTTCGTGCACGCGCACGCGCTCACGTGCGCGCTGCCGTCTTCGAGCACGGCGCGCGCGCTCCGCGTGCACGTGACCAACGACGGCGAGCACTACGGCTCGTCGTCCGCGTGGGTGGCGTATTTTGACCCCGCGCGCCGGGCTGACGCGCTCTCCGTCTCGCCGGCGTTCGCCGACGTGCGCGGCGGCACGCGCGTGACGGTGCGCGGCACCAACCTCGCGCCGACGGGCGCGGATAGCCTGCTCTGCCGCTTCCAGTCGGAGGACCACGCGCTGTCGGCCATCGTGCCGGGCGAATGGCTCGCGCGCGCGCCCGGCCCGGGTGCGGGCGCGGGCGCGGGCGCAGGTGCGGGCGCGGGCGAGCCGGCGGTCGTGTGCGTCACGCCGCGCCTGAGCGGCGCTGGCAACACATCCGCGCTCTTCGAGGGCGGTGGGCGCGGGCTGGCCGGCTCGGCGGCGTCGCGCGGCGAGGTGCGCACGTACTTGCAGGTCACCGTCGACGGCACGTTCGCCGCGCTGCCGAGCGCGGACGCGGCGAACGCCGAGCGCGGCGACGGCGCGGCGCTCGCCGCGGTCAGCGGTCGACGCGGCGGAAAGGCCGTTCGCTTCGGCTTCTTCGACGCGAGCGTGCCGCCGATCGTGAGCCAGCTGCACCCGGCCGAAGGGCGGTGCGGCCTCGGCGGCCGTTTCGTGCCCAATCTCGCCGCGTCGCCGCACCCGCTCGCGGCCGCGAGCTGCGCGCAGCGCGACGCGCGCGCGCGCGCGCGCGGCGCGTGCGTGCAGGTCGCGGAGCACGCGCTCGTCGCCGTGTACGGCGCGAACTTTGCGCCGTCGCCCGAGCTGCAGTGCTCGTGGGGCGACGGGCTGAGCGTGCGCGTGCGCGCGACCTTCGTCTCGTCCGCTGAGGTGCGCTGCCCGATCCCCGTGGAGACGCGCGCCGACGAGGGCCTGCACCGCACGCGCCGCGTCGTCGTCGACGTGAGTAACGACGGTTACACGTGGCACACGAGCCGCGCGGTATTCGCGTACACGGCGGGGTGCCAGCCGCACTCGCACACCGCGTGGACGCTTCTCGCCGTCCTGTGTGTCCTCCTTGCGTGCGGCGGCTGCGTCGGGCTCGCGTGGCAGCGCGCGGCCGTGATTGGCGGAACGACCGATGCGCTCAAGCGCGCGCTCGCGGAGGTGGACCGGCGGCGGACGTACGCGCAGCCGGCCGCGCCGACCGACGCGCCCAGCGCGCCCCTCGTCGGCGCGGCCGCGGCGCCGTCCGACCGCGCGCCGGCGGCGCAGAAGCGCGTGGACGCGCACGGCCGCCCGGACTCGGAGCAGCCGGACGAATGGCGTCGGCGCGGCGTGCTGCGCGTCACGCTGCGCCGGGCGTCGCTGTTGCGCACGCGCGGCGGGCCCGTCGACTACTCGGTGCGCATCCGCGCGGGCGATGAGCGCTTCTCGTCCGTGCCGCGCCGAGGCGAGGGCGCCGTCTCCTTCGACGCCGAGACCTTTGACGCGCACGGCCGCCTCGGCGACTACCTCAGCGCGCCCATCTCCTTCAAGGTGAAGGACGCGGGCGACGAGGCGAACGAGCCGCTCGGCGTCGGCGTGCTCGAGCTGCGCGAGACCCTGCTGCCCGACGCTGCGGCGGTCAAGCAGGCGCTCGAGTCGGTTGCGCGCGCGGCCGAGTCGGACGCGCGCGCGCGCGCGGCGAGCGCCGCGGGGCGCGAGAAGCCGCCGCTCGCGCGCGGCGACACGGCGCTTGAGGAGCTGCAGGACGCGGCGCTTGCGGCGTCCGCCGGCGGCACGGGCACGGTCGGCGTCGAGCACAACTTGCGCGTGCCGCTTGTGCCGTCTGGCACGCTCTTCGTGTCCGTGCGCTGGTTTGATGCAGCGCTCGGCGAGCCGCCCGAACGGCCGGGCCCGCGCAGGACGCGCCTCGCGGGCAGCGCGGCGCCGCCGGCGGTGGGCGCGCCCGCCGTCGACGCCGAGCGCGCGGGACGCGACGCGGCGGAGGCGCGCGCGGCCGCTCAAGCCGAGGCGCAGATCGCCGCGCGCGCGCAGGCGGACGCGCCACCCGCTGGCCCTGCGTCCGCGGGCCCGAGCCCGCCCTCCTCCCAGCCCGCCTTCATCTCGGAGAGCATCCTCCCAGAAGCGCCCGCTGGCCCTGGCAACGGTGGCGGTGGCGGCGCGACCGCGTCGGTGAGCGCGACCGCCGCCGTAGCCGCCGCGGCGGGCGGCGAGGGGGCGGCAACCGGCGCCGGGGCCGCGCCGGCGCTTGGCGCGCCGGGCGCGCGCGAGCTCGCGCCCGCAACCCGCGCGCAGCCTGCCTCCGCCGCAGTGTCGCGTTGCTCGAGCGTCGCGCCGTCCGGCGCGCCTAGCAGACGGCCGTCGGCGCCGCCGTCGCGCGCGGACAGCCGAGGCACATCGTCTGCGTGCTCGCGTCGGTCGTCCGAGCGCGCGAGCAGCGCCGAGGGCTCGCTCGTCGCGGACTGACCCGATTGACTGCGTGCACGATCGGTGACTCACACACGGAGTCACGGTTGGCACTTTCGGATGTGGGTTTTGCGCGAGTCTCTATCGGAAGACACGCACGTAGGCGATCTCCATCTGCGCGGGGCACACGTCGTCCGCAATGCCGTCTTTACCGCCCCAGTTGCCGCCCACGGCCACGTTGAGGATGAGGTGGAACGGGTGGTCGAACGGCCACTCGCCAACGCCTGCAGCCGCGCCCGCCTCGCCACCGCCGCCATGGCTCGCTGCGCTGGCCGTGCCTTTGCGCGCGTGCAGCCGCTCGTTGCTGAACGTGAAGAAGACCTCGCCGTCGACGAGCAGCGCGAGCTCGGCCTCCGTCCAGTGCAGCGCGTAGATGTGGAAGCGGTCGTGCGCGTCCGCGCGCGTCGTGACAGCAGTACGGTGACTTTTGTAACGGTGATTGTACGCGCCCGTGTGCACGGAGCCATGCAGGACGCCCGGCTCGCAGCCGAGGTTCTCGACAATGTCGATCTCGCCCGACGCGGGCCAGCGGCCGTAGCGATTATCGGAGGAGACGAGCCAAATTGCCGGCCATAAGCCACGCCGAGCGGGTGGCAGTTTCGCGCACACCTCGATGCTGGGGGGGGGGGGGGGGGGGGTGGGGGGAAGGGGGCGCGGGGCGCGGGGGGGGGGGGGGGGGGGGGCGGGCGAGCCGAGCGCGGCGCGCGCGCGCGATGGGGTTGGGCGGTGCGCTGGGAGAATGCGCGACGAGGCGCCCGCTGCGCAACGCGGCGCCACACGTCGCGCCGGCAAGCGCGCGCGCGCGTTACGCGTACCGGCCGTACTGCCAGTCCCCGCGCCCTTTGGTGCGCAGCCGTGCGGACGTGAATGCGCAGCCTCCCTCGTTCTCCTCTCTGCGCGCGGTGATTCGTAAGCAGCCTCCAGACACCCACGCGTTGGCTTCTCGTTTGGATGTGTACCTGCCCGGCATGGATTTGGGGTTGATGGGTTGACGGTGAGACCAGGACTTGGGTTCGGGTCCGGGGCTCAGTGTGGTGCGTGCGTGTGTGCCCATCGCAGGGCGCGTCGCGCTGGCGGCACGCGCGGCGTGCACGCACAGCCCGTATCCACACGCGCGAGCACCCCGGCCGCCGGCCGCGCGTTTTGCGCCGGCCCATTCGACTGCGCGCGCGCGCGCCCGCGCGGGGCGCGCACCATTGCAGCTCGTTGTGAGAGGGCTGGTGCACCCAGCTGTTCGCGTCGGTCTGGAAGTCCCAACGGTCCTCGCGCGGCAGCCCCTCGTACTCAAACTCGTCGCTCCAGACGAGCCGCTCGCCAACACCGAGCAGCGCGAGCGCGGGCGTCGGGTCACTTGCAACGGGCCGCGCGCGCGCGGGCAGAGCGTCGACGGGCAGCGCGTCGGCGGCCGTCGGGGCGGCCGAGGTGGCGAGCGTGGGTGCGGGCGCGATGCTGAGGCGCGCGCGCTTCGCCTCGCCTCCGCCTCCGCCCTCGGCCTCACGCGGTGCGGCCGTGGCGGGCGCATCGCGCACAGCAGCGGCCGCCGGGTGAGGCTCTGCGAGCAGCGAACAGGCGGGCAGCGGAGCAAATGCAGGCGCCGCCGGAGCCGACGCCTGGTGAGGGGTGACCGCTGCCACCGCCTCTGACGCCGTCTGGTCAGGCGGCGAGGCGGAGACAAACAGCTCCACCGACAGGGGCAAGGCCACAAGCACCGATCCTGCCTCTGGCGCCGGCGTGCGGCAGAGCGGCTCGGCTGTCGCCAGCGTGGCCGGCAGCGCGTGCGCTCCGGTCGCCGTTGGAAACGACGCCGCGGCCGCTAGCGGCACCGAGCACGATTCAGCGCCCGCGGCGGCGACGTCCGCGGCCGTCCTGCGCGTGGCGTCGAGCGTCGGCGCGCCGCTTGGTCCGGCGCGCTTGCGACCGAGCTGGTCGGCTTCCGGTGCGGCATCCGCACGCGCAGGAATCGCGCGCGGTGGTTCCTCGATCTCGAGCGCGATCTCACCCAGCGCGACCTCTGCTGCCGGCTGCGCGCCGCGCACATCCGCGATGGCGGAGCCCGCCTCTGCCGGCAGCAGGGGTGCCCACAGGGGCAACGGGGAGCTGCACCGCGAGGATTCCTTGCGGAGCGCACTCCCCGGGGCCTGCCATGCTAGCGCGTGCGCGTCGGCAGGCGCCGCGGCCGGCGCCACGGCCGAAGAGCACGCGCCGACGGTCGGGGGCAACGCGCGGCGCGCATGCCCCTCCGCCTGCACCGGCTGCGAGTCGTCGAAGCCATCGCTGCTGCGCGCGTCGTCGACGAGCACGGGGAGCTTGACCGAAGAGGGCGCGCCGCAAAACAGGCTCGCGAGCGCGCTCACCGCCGCCAGGACGTGCCGCCACGCGCGGCGGAAGGGCTCGCATGCCATCGCGGACGGTTTCAAACAGCGATGGCGCGGGCTTCTGCGCGCGGCGCGGCGTGGCGCATGGGCGTGCGGCCACGCGCCATCGCTTTCTACGCCCTCGTCGTCGCAAGTGCGCGCGACGCGGCGGCGTGGCACGCGGCCGCGCAACCGCTTGCGCTGCCCCGGCGGATGGCGCGCCCGCCGCGCGCCACCCCCACCCTCGGGCTGCTCGACGCGCTCTCGGACATTGCCGAGTACCTCGAGCAGCTGGGCGGCTACAGCGAAAGCTTCTCCGAGATGCAGCTCAAGGGTGAAGCCCAGCTCGAGCAACCGAAGGGTCCGAGGGAGTACAACGAGACGACGATCAACGTCTTCCTCACCGGGCTCGTGCTTTTCGCGGCCGCGCTCCTGCTCGGCGTCGGCACTTACATCAAGACGAACAACATTCACACCATCTTCCCGTGACCTTCCCGGGGGAGCATGCACTGACTGACTGAGCGCACGGCCTACGACCTACGTGTCGATGTTGAGGGTGATGGCGACGCCCTGCAAGATCCAATGGCTTGGGTGGTCGACGGTGCGCACGTCGGCCTCCATCATCAGCCCGACGCCCATCGCATTCTTGCGCTCCTGCGTCACGTAGACGGGCACGCGGATCGTGCCCTGCAGCTTGAGCTTGGAGAGCTCGATCGGGATGATTTGCATGATCGGCAGCTCCTGCACGAGCACCTTTGGCTGCTGCCTGACGAGCACGGACAGCTCGAGGTTGAGCGCGGCGCCCTCCATGAAGAGCCCCTGCACGTAGCAGCCGTCGTCGGGCCGCGTGAGCACCTCGGCTTCGTCAAGCATGCGCGTGATGGACGTGTACAGCGTCGACTTGTCCAGCGCCCACTGGTACTTGCGGCACGTCGTCTGCACGAGCGCGGCGGTGTACGTCTCCGGGATGTGCAGGCCGGACAGCCACATGACCTTTGGCTCGCCCTCGTCGATCCACGACTTGTACTGCTGGTGCCGGCGCAAGAAGAAGACCATCCACGGGCCGAGCATCTTCTCCGTCTGCGGCGTCAGCTTGCGCCACATGTCGGGCAGCTGGCCATTGTAGAGGTTGGAGCCAAGCGCGTCGAGCTCGGTCGACATGCCGACCTCGCCCGCGATCGCGCGGCGCAGCTCCTTGAGCGTCTTGCCCATCCGCGAGCAGAGGTACTCCCAGCGCTCGAGCTCCTGTGCGAGCACGATGAAGGTAGGTGTGAGGTCGCCCTCCGCCTCCTTCTTGATCCGGTTCACGTCGAAGGACGGCGGCATCTTCGTGATGATGTCCGACGCGACCTTGTCGATGTACTGCTCGCGGCTCATCTCGCCAGACGTGGCGGCCTGGCGCGGCTGCAGGTCGAGCAAGTCGGCCCACAGCTTCTTGGACGCGTGCGTCAGGTAGTTGATCTCCGCGTTCGGGTGCAGCCCGAAGACCTCGGGCGAGTTGATCGTCGGCATCGCCTGGATCGACGCGACGTACACGTCGCGGTGCCCGCGCAGCGGCACGCGGTAGTCGACCTCGGCGTTCTTGAAGAAGTGGAAGGGCTGGAAGGTGTCAAAGAGGAAGTCGCCAAAGTACTCGTGCAAATACGTCGTGAGCACTCGCCTGTCGAGGTCGTCCGTCACGCGGCCGCCGTACATCACCTCGCCCGTGAGGTAGCGGAGCGTGTCCCACGGGATCTGCGGGTCGTCGTTGTCAAAGGCCTTGGTGAGGTACGCGTCGAGGAGCATGAGCGAGACGCGGAAGTCGGAGTCGTTGAAGTCATACCGCACGTTCCACCCGACCTTGCCGTACTTGCGCCGCTCCTGCACGACCGCATGCAAGAAGGCGAGGACGAAGACCGTCGAGCGGTACGCCGGGTGCGGGCAGTGCTGCAGGCTCTCCTCGGTCACCTTGGAGTACGAGGACATCATGTTGAGCCGCAGGCCGTTGGGCGGCTCGGTCACCACCTTGATCGAGCGCTGCAAAATCCCGATCGGGAACTTGTCCGTCGGCTCCGTTGTGAGCCAGAGGCGGAAGTCGGCGTGCGGCCGCGCGAGCTGCAGCAGCAGCTTCTCGAGGCTCTTGAGCCACGACGGGAGCAGGTGGCAGTTCTGCAGCATCACCCAGTGGCCGCGCTGCGCGCCCATGTCGAGCATCGACGCCGCGATCGGCCCCTGCCCCTGCCCGAGCGCCATGAACTTGAGCTTCTTGTCCATGCCCACCTTTGCGGCGAGCTTAAAAATGTCCGACGCCGGGTCTGCACCTGGGCTCAGGATGAAGACGATCGGCGTGGTCTCGGTCGACTGGTTGAAGATGGCGCCGTAGTCGAGCACCGGCGGCGAGACGTAGTAGTCGCCCAGGTGGTGCTCGACGAACTTGGTCGTCGCGATGTACACGCGGTCGACGCGGAAGCAGCGCAGGACGCACATCTGCTCGAGCCGATCGAGCGTGTTGGACAGGCCGGACGGCAGCTCGGCCGACTCGGGGTTGTCGAGGTCGAACCAGGCCTGCCACGCGTCGCCCTCCTCCTTAATCGCCGCCGCGAGCCCGGCGAATCGCTCGTTGATCGCCGTGAGGCGCACCACGTCGTGCCACGTCTTCTCGGCGAGCCACGCGTGCGGCGGCGCGTCCGCCTTCTCGAGCGACAGGTTGCCCTTGAGGAAGAAGTCGAGCTCGGCGCGGTTGAGCTCGCCGTGGCCCTCGAGGATCGAGATGCACATCTGGAAGGAGAACATGAGCTTGTGCGTCTCGAAGATCCCCATGCACGTGTAGTTGTAGCAGTCCTTGCTGAGCGTCGTGATCATGTTGTCAAGCCGGTGCTCGAGGATCGGGTCGGTCACGGCCTTGTCGAGCGCGACGCCAAAGACGACCATGTAGAGCGCGAGCGAGAGCTCGTACATGTTGTTCAGCGCGGCGAGCGACGCCATCACGAAGAAGAGGATCGAGCCGCGCGTCGCGACCGGGCGGTAGTGCGAGCACGCGACGTCGATCTCGTTGGATGTGACCTTTGCGAGCTCGAGCTTGGCCGAGATCTCGGTCGCCTTGGTCTTGGTCTGCTCGAGCGTCGAGATGAGGTCCGTGTTGTCAAGGATGTTGCCCGTCGAGTTGGCGAGCTCGTAGAGCAGCGAGTCCTCGAGCTCCTTGAGCGTTTCGGAGAGGTCAGACATGTCCTGGATGAGCGCCGTCCGCTGGTCGGCGAGGTCCTTGCGCTCGTGCTCGACGACGACGTTGAGAAGCTGGTCCTCGAGGCCCTGCAGCGTGACGGAGTAGTTTATGATCATCGCCTTGCCAAAGGTCTCGGGGCCGTAATGCGGGTTGGACAGCTTGGACGTGAGGTAGAGCGTGAACGAGTCGTCCCACTCGACGTCCTTGTCGCCGAGTTTGACCGTGCGCGAGTTGCCGCGCTTGGCGATGTTCTTCTCGAGGACGGGGTCGATGATCGGGTCGATGTATTCGTCGACGCCCTCGAAGAGGAAGGAGAAGCCCAGGTTGACCGCGATCTCGAGGTGCTTGAGGAAGTCGGGGTCGTTGAAGGTGCACACCTTGAGGTTGGACTTGGCCTCGCGCCGCTTGATCCACGTGACCGCCTGCTGCTGCGGGTCGATGCACAGCGGGTAGCGGCTCGCGCGCGTCGTGAGGATGCCGTTCTGGATCGAGAGCTCATCCGGCGGCAGCCCCTCGCTCGCCCACTTGGCCGTCTCCACCTCGCTCGTGAGGAGCGTCTCGACGCGGTAGTGGGCCGTGACGGGCACCTTCTTGTCGCGCAGGTCGACCTCCCACGTCGAGATCATCAGCTTCTTGCGGAAGTCAAAGTTGAACGCCCCGGTGTACGAGAGGAAGGCGGCGGCGAGCAGGCAGTCGCCGATCAGCATCACGCGCGTCTCGTGCAGCGCGCCGATGTCGCGCGTCCAGCGCTCGCGCTCGGAGCCGAGGCCCGAGATGAGCTGCGACGCCGCGATGAGCTGCCGCTCCATCGTCTCCGCCTTGGCCGTCAGCTCCGACTCCTCGGCGGTGCCAGTCTCGTACTTCTCGCCGAGGTCGCGCAGCAGCTCCTCGAGCTCGACCACGTCCTTCTTGATCTTCGCGAGGTCCTTCTGCGCCTGGCGCAGCGCCTTCTCCGCGTTGGCGACCGCCTGCCGCTTCGGGTTGACCGTCTTGGCGACACCGTGGTAATTCACGATGGCGTACACCCACTTGAGCAAGCCGCCGCCCGCCTTGGAGATGTTGGCCACGCTCTCGACGGTGAAGGCCGGGTCCTGGAACGACTCCTTCACCTTCTTCACCGCCTTGTCCAGGTTCGCGTCCTTGTCGAAGTCGACGAGCGATTGCAAGAAGTCCATCTGCGACATCATCGCCTTGGACGCCTTCCACGAGAGCTCCGCCGGCTTGATGCCCAGGCCCTTGAGCACGTAGACGCACTCGCACACTTTGCGCACGAGGTCGTGCGGGTTTGCGAATGAGCGGATCTCCGTGATGTCGTCCCGGTTGAGGTTCTTGAGCGCGTTGGCCGCGTCCTCGAGCGCGGGGATTGCCGCCTCGAGCGACTGCTCCGCGTCCGCCTTCTCGACGACGATCTGCTGCGACGAGACCTCGAGCTCGGCCTCGCGCTGCGTGGCCTCGGCCTTCTTCTCCTCCGCCTTGCTCGTGTTCTCTGAAATCACCTCGAGCATCTCTTTCACCTCCTTGGACTTGACGTCGACCTCGGCCTTTGCGACCTTGAGCTTCTCCGACATCACGTCGACCTCCTTGGCGGCCTGGATGAGCTTTTGCAGCCCACCGTCGAGGCGCGCGACCTGCGTGTCCACCTTCTTGCGCTCCTCCTTGAGCGACTTTTTGTAGTTTGAGATGAAGTCGAGGTAGTTTTTGGGCGTCACGTAGTTGTGCCGCTTGAGCTGCAGCTCGTACGCGTCGGACATGGCCATCACGCTCTCCTGCACGAGCACCATGTGCTCGATGATGTCGCCTCGCGTGGCCTCGGGCAGCTGCTCCTCGGCGAGGAAGACGGCGGCGACGGAGAGCAGCGCCTGGTGCGGCCACGGCACGAACCAGTCGATCACCGTGTTGTTGATCATGCCCGGGAAGGAGCGGCAGCGCACGCGGAGCGCCTCGCCGATCGGGCTCATTGCGAGCACGATGTGCAGGTTGTCGCGGCACTTGTTGACAAAGTAGCTCCACACGGCGTCCTTCGAGTCGGGCAACCCCTTCTTCGCCACCTCGTCGCGCAGGTTGTTGATGATCCCGTCGCGCTCCGCCTCCTCGTAGAGCGCGGGCACGATGCCGGCGGCCAGCAGGTTGTTGATGAGCTCGAGGAAGCCCTCCTCGGCGACGTGCGAGTCGGTGAAGAGGAAGGCGACGCCGCGCTGCGGCAGCATGCCGTAGAGCGTCTTGAGGTCGTCGCGGAAGTTGGACTCGGAGTAGCCGCGCGTCAGCGTGATCTCGAAGACGTCGCAGTTTGCGACGTGCGCGGCGAGGCGCGTGATCGACTGCTTGCCCGAGCCGCCGACGCCGACGAGCAGCGCGTTGCCGCGCGGCAGGCGGAGGATGCGGTGGACGCGGACGAGGTGGTCGAGGCAGTCGTCGAAGAGCACGAGGTTCATCGCCTTGTGGCTCAGATTGTACCGCTCGAGCGCCGAGTCGAGCACGACCTTGATCGCGTCGTAGGAGCGGAGGTCCTCGACGAGCCGCACGTGGTCGGTGCTCTCCTTCGCCTCGCGCGCCTCCTCGATCTCGTTGAACTTAATAAAGTCGCCGTAGAGGATGGGCATCTCGAGCGCCGTGGCGGCGTGCTCGCCGAAGTCCTTGTGCAGAATCTCCGAGATCTTGCCGCTCACAAACTCCTTGTCCGCCTTGCCGACGAGCCGGTCGTAAAAGCAGCGGAGCACCTCGTGCCGCCACAGCCGCACGACCTGCGCCGGCTCGGTGAAGCGGTCGGGCGTCGACTGCATCAGGCCCTCGGTCACGCGGCTCAGGTCGCGCAGGTTGAAGACGTAGTGGAACTTGGACGGCGTCGCGGGCAGCGCGGCGCTGATCGCATCGAAGAGCTCGAGGCTCGCGGCGGTCAGCTTGGTCGCGAGCGACGCCTGCTCGATCGAGCGGTCGAACGCGCCGCCGTTGAAGTGCTGCTCGAGGATGGTCGCGTAGATGGCGCGGATGGACGACTCGGGCGGAAAGGTGATCGAGAAGACCGAGAAGAGGTTGACGAAGCGCGGATCGACCATCGCGCGCGCGCCGCCGGGCGGCGCCATCGCCGAGATGGACTGGATGTCGCGCACGTGCTTGAGCGTCAGCTCTTTCCGGTCGTACATGAAGCCCTTGTCGAGGAGCAGCTTGAGGAGCGCGATGGGCTGCTGCGTGCCGTACTTGTCGACGCGCGGCATGTTGAGGTCGTCCACGAAGATGAGCAGCCGCTTGCCCGCGGGCGGGCCGAAGGTGTCCTTGGTGCGCTTCTCGATCGAGTCCTCGATCGCGCTCTGCACGTCGCGCGCGGACGTGCGGCTCGAAAAGTTGATCGTGAGCGAGAGCGTCTTGTCCGCCGCCTGCGACTGGATGAAGTCGCGCGCGATCGTCGTCTTCGCCGTGCCCGACTCACCGACGAGCAGGATGGGCGTGCCCTTGCCGTTGACGACCGACTCGAGCAGCCAGCTCGTCCGGACCGTGTCCGACGTCGGCACGACGATCGACGAGAACTTGCCGTCGGCGGGCGGCGTGTAGGCGGGGACGAGCGCGCTCCACGGCTGCCAGCGCCGTTCCGCGGGGTCGAAGAGGTAGTCGTGCAGCGTGGGCAAGAAGCCGGGCAGCTGGCCGGGCCCGCACGACGCCGTCTCGGACGGGTTGACGTTGAGGCCGCTCAGCTTCTTGACGAACTTGTCGAACTTGACGCGCGCGTCCTGCACGAGCGCGCCGCCGACGGACCACGTGAGGCAGAGGACAAAGACCGCCTCGAGCATCGGCGGCTCGACGATCGCGCGCTCGGCGGTGAGCAGCCCGTCGAGCATCCGCGTGAGCTGCGTCGCGAGGCCGAGGTCGGTGCGCGGCACGATCTGCCGGAGCGGGTCGACGATGAGCATCTTCTCCTTGTCCTCGATGCCGTCAACAACGTACTCGATACACGGCGCGAGGTACTTTTCGAGCAGCCCGGCGAGCACCTCCGCCTCGGCGGGCGACTCGCGCTCGCGCCCTGCGAGCCACGACGCGAGGTACGGCTTGTAGCCGAGGTCCTTCGGGTCGACGTAGACCATGCCGCAGCGCGAGATGGTCGCGGGCGACGCGTACTGCAGGTCGAAGACCTCGAAGAGCATGCAGCACGTCGGGTAGTTGAGCCGGATGCGCTCGCCGTTGGGCAGCGTGAGCAGTTTGTTGTCGTCCATCACCGAGTTCATGTTCTCGACCCAGACCGCGTCGACGTCGCCATCGTAGACGATGTACCGCCGCTCGTCCTTGGCGACGCCGTCCTTGTTGAGCGGCACGGGCTTGTTCATCTCGCGGAAGATGTTGGAGAGGAGGCCGTCGGTCCAGTCGCGCGTCGCCGGGTCGAGCACGCCGTACAGCTCGAGCACCGACTGCGCCTTCGGGTTGAGGACGTGCATCTTGGTTGGCACGTCGAGCGCGTTCTGCGCGCGCGCGAGCGTGTCGAGGATGACGGTCTTGCCGCCGCCGGTCGGGCCGACGATCATGGTGGTGTGCCGCGTGAGCATCGTCTCATACAGCTGCACCACCTTGTCCGCCTGCACCTCGAGGAACTGCAGCCCGTTCTCGACGAGCTGCGCGTCGACCGCGTCGTTGAAGGACGCGTACCGCACGCGCGGCGTGTCGAGGCCGGGGAAGAGGTCCTTGATGAGGCCCTTGAAGAGGGGCACATCCTCGTACACGAACTTGGGCATGTTCATGTCGCGCAGCGCGCGCATCAGGATCGTCGCCTCCGAGAGCTCGGGCGACGATCGCTTGAGGTCGCCCGCCATCACGAGCACCGACTTGAGCGCGCGCAGGCCAAAGTCGTAGTGGTACTGCTTGGAGAGCTGCTCCTTGGCGAGCTTGTAGAGCGTAGTCATCTTCTTGGCGAGCACCTTGGCCGTGATGAACCCCTGCGACATGAGCATCACCATGCAGATCAGCTCGAGGTTGGGCACGACCATCGTGACGGGGCGGAAGAGCGCCTTGAGGTTGTCCGGCAGCTCGGTCCGGCCGGCGTAGCCCGGGTTCATCGTGATGAAGATGCCGACGCGCGGGTTGAGCGCGATCTCGCGCGACTCGAAGGTGAAGCGCTTCAGGTTCTCGAGGCACGCGTTCTGGATCGTCTTGATCTGCGCCGAGACGACGGAGAGCACCTCCGCGTCGATGCGGTTGAACTCGTCGAAGCAGCCCCACGCACCGCACTGGACGAGGCCAGAGAAGATCGAGCCCATCGCCTTGTAGTCGAGGCCCTCGCCGCAGTTGAAGACCACGCACTGCAGCGCCATCGCCTTGGCGAGGTCCTTGACCGTCTCCGTCTTGCCCGTGCCGGCCGGGCCGGCGGGCGCGGTGCCGAGCCGGTACGAGAGCGCCTGCGTCATCGTCATGTAGCAGCGGTCGGTGAGCGGCGTGATGACGAGGCGGCCGGAGAGGCCCTGGTACTCGTAGCCGTACAGAAAGCCGCCCGAGCACTGCGAGATGGACACGTCGTCCTCGTCGCGGTCCCAGTAGAAGCGGAGCTGCGACTCCCACGCAAACTCGCGCGCGTCGAGGATCGAATCGCGCACAAACGTGTCGACAATGTCGCGCGAGTGGAGGTCGATGATGATGAGCGTGTTGATCTTCTTCGTCATCACGCGTTCGCTCACCGTCTGCACCTCCTGAATCAGCCGGTCGAGCTGGTCGGAGCACTTTTTGGCGAAGTGCTTCATCGCGCCCTTGCCGCCGAGCCGCACGCGGTTGAACGTGTCCTCGCACTCCCACGTCCACCAGATCTGCGCGCCGGTGTTGACGACCATGCCGAGGCTCCGGCCGATCCACTCGATCCGGTCCGACTCGGCGTAGTAGAAGGTGCCCTCCTTGTGCAGCTTGTTGAGCGTGTGCATCATCTCCTCCTCGACGGTGAGCAGCCACACCTCGACCGCGCCCTCGGTCGGCTGCATGGCGTCAAAGTCGAAGCCCTCCTTCTCGGAGGAGAGCATGCCGAGCACCTTGCCACCCGACCGGTCGAACTTGAGCGCGGCCGTGTTGTCGAAGAGCTTGAGCATGTGCTCCTGCACGGACGTCGGGTCGGACGTGCCGAGGATTGAGAGGAGCTCGTCGTCCGACAGGAAGTAGAAGCGCGGGAAGGAGGTGCGCTTCGTCTCGAGGTAGTCGGAGAGCGATTTTTGGCACGCCTCGAGCTGCTGCAGCAGACCGTGCAGCGCTTCGAGCCGGCCGTCCGCCGTGCATGCCTCGAGGACGCTCGGGTTCTTGTTGGTGTCGGACATGATCTTCTTGAACGTTGTGTGGATCCGGTCGAAGCGCTTGGCCTCTTCGGGCAGCTGCAGCCGGATGTCCTCCGAGCCGACGAAGATCGCCTCGAGGTACATCCACTTGGACTGCACCTTCATCCACACCTCGATCACCTCGGCGATCGTCGACATGAGCTTCTCCCACTTTTGCGTCTGGTCGAGGAACGGGCCAACGAAGCGGCTCGCCGCCATCGACGAGAGGTTCATCATCTGGTCCTCGAGCGTGAGCTGGATCTCGTCGGTCGACTTGAGCACGAACCCGCGCTCCGTCCCGCCTTTGACGTACTTGGCCACCTCGAACCGCGTCAGCCGCCACGTGTCTGCGATGTCGTTGATCCCACGCTCGATCGTCAGCTCCTTGACCGCCGCGCTCGTCAGGTCGGCGATCTGCTCGGAGAACTTCTCGAGCTGCATCGAGAAGAGCTTGCCGAGCGTGAACGTCTGTGTGCGTGCGCGCGCGCGCGCGCGCGCGCGCGGCGAGCGCGACGCGGCGGGCAGCGGGCGCGGTGAGCGCGGCACGCGGAGGCGGCGGCAGCGGCGGCAGTGGCGCGCGCGCACGCGCGGCGGCGGCGGCGCGCGCACGCGCGGCGGCGCACCTTTGGGTTCATGTCGAAGGCGATGCCCGTGACCTCCATGAGCTTCTTCCAGTGGCGCTCGCGCAGCGCCTCCGACTTGAGGTTCTGGATGAGCGGGAGCGACTCGAGGAAGCCGACGATGGCGTCGTCGAGCAGCTTGTGCGCGTTGCCCGTGCGGCGGTCGTTCTTGATCTCGGGCCCAAACGTGCGCGACATGGCCTTGAGGCGCACCTCGAAGCCCTCCATGCCGCGCTCGAGCACACTCAGGTCGAGCTCCGACCAGAGCGTGCCCGACCAGCCATCCTTGGCGTCGCGCTGCTCCTTGTAGAGGTCGTAGATGGCCTGCAGCCTCTTGAGCGTCTGCTCGACGTCCGACAGCTCCGGGTACGACTGGAGCGGCATGTTGAAGAGCTTCTGCGCGAGGGCGAGCTCCTCGCGCCGGCGCTGGTTCGCCGCGATCATCGCCGTGTACTTGTCCAGCCGCTCGAGCCCCTCCTCCATGTCGATGCCCGGCGCGCCCGGCCCGTACTTTTCAAAGTCAGCCTGCACGTCCGCCGCCTTGCTCGCAAAGTCGCGCACCTGGTCCTCGGTCACCTTGGTGAACTTGCGCTTGACAGAGCCGAGCGCCTTGTCGCGCGCGCGCGCCTTGACGAGCAGCTGCTCCCAGCGCGCGCGCAGGTTGTCCACCATCTCCGCCTCGTCGTCGGAGACCTTGTGCCCGTACATGCGTAGCGTGCGGTACCGCTCGGCAATGTCCGTGTAGTCGAGCTCGATGTCCATCGACTTTGCGCGGACCTCGGAGATCACGTTGAGCACGAACTTGAGCTCGTCGAGCGACTCGGGCTCCTGGTCCATGTTGGACGAGAACTCGAAGATGAGCTCGTTCAAATCGAGCAGGTTCTGCCGCACGCTCTGGTTGAGGTGCTTGCAGATCTCGACGATCCAGCGCTGCGCGTGGTCGACGACCTCGCGCACGAGCTGGCCGACGGTGATGCGCACAAAGTCGAGGTCCTTCTCCGTTGCCACCGCCGACACCTCCGTGACGATCTTGCGCTTGAGGACGAGCTCCTTGTCGTACTTGACGCACGACGGGTTGCGCTGCGCAAACTTCTCGAGCGTCGTCTTCTTGTCCTTCTTCCACAGCGTGTCGTACCGGCGGAAGACGTCGAGGTACTTGTTGATTCGGCCGAAGACCTGCTGGATCCTGCCCGTCACAGTCTTCATCAGCGCGATCACCTCGTAGTTCGCGATCACGTCCGGGTAGAAGGAGAAGACGACCGGGTCCTCGTCCTCGGAGACGGGCTGCGGCGGCGTCTCGATGCACGTGCCGTCCATCCAGCGGACGAAGAGGCGCGTGTTCTCGACGATCGCCTTGACCATCTTGCCGAGCAGCTTGTTGATGTCGAGCAGCGGCGGCGAGACGATCACCTCGGGCGTCGAAAGGATCGCACCAACGCGGAAGAGCGGCGGCGGGCGCTCGTACGACTCGCTGTCATCGCCCTGGCGGGCGTACGACTGGAGGAGCGCGAGGAGCTTGGAGAGGCCGTGCACAACCATCTTGTTGAGCGCGCCGAAGAGCTGCACCTCCCAGTATGAGTAGTACTCGCGCATGTGCACCGAGCGGCCGGTGCTCGTGCCAATGACCTCCTCCTCGACCTTCATGAGAAGCGGCGAGATCTGGTGGTACTTATGCGCAAGCTCCTCCATTGTGCGCAGCCGCGTGCGCTCCATCTCGTCGTACAGCTCTTGCAGCTCGGGCACCTCGCCGCCCACGCCGACCGCCGCCGCCGCCGCGCCGCCGCCGCCGCCAAGCTGCACGACCTGCGCGCGCGCGATCGAGTCGACGACGGCGCGTATGATGTGCGCCTTCTTCTGCAGCTGCTTGGAGAGCGACTCGAAGCGCTTGATCGCGTCGGTGGACGACTTGACGAACTCGGGGATCGAAAGCGAGTTCCAGTTGAGCAGCTCGCACCCCTTGCGCAGCACCGCGCGCAGCTCGGCCGTCTTGGCGCCGAGCAGCTTGGCCTCGACGGGCGAGAGGGACGCGAGCACGGTCGCGTGGTATTCGAGCATCGCGGTGAGCGACTCGACGTAGACGTAGTACTTCTCCTCCTGCAGCGTCACGTTGAGCGCCGTCTCGGGCACGGGGAAGCCAAGCCGGTCGAGGTACTTGGACTCGCGGATCAGGACGGAGAGCGTCTGCGAGAAGTTGACGCTCAGGCCGCCCGTCGCGCCGTCCTCGGCGAGGATGTGCTCCTTGAGGTGCTTCATCGCGAGGACGTTGACCGACTCGCGCCATTCGGAGAAGAGCGCCTGCTGGTAGTGCCGCATCTCCTTCGAGACCGCGACGAAGCGGCGGTTGACGGCCTTGCCCTGCTCGGTCGTGTGCAGCTCCTCCATCGACTGGAACTTGGCCATCGATTGGCGGATGCGCAGAAAGAGCGAATGACACCAGCTGATCGCGCCGGCAACAGGCGGCTGGTTCTTGGTGATCGGCGGCGCGTCCTTGTTCTCGAGGAAGATGGCGTGGTGCTGCGCGCGCGCGCGCGCGTGCGCCGAGGCGGCGGGCGGGCGGCGGCGATTGGCGCGACGGCGGCAACGGTGGCGGCGGCGACGGCGGCGACGGCGGCGGCGGCGGCGACGACGGGCGCGCGCGCGCGCGCGCGCGCGCGCACCTTCTCGATCTCCTTCTCGTACTGCGCGAGGATGTCCACCGTCTTCTGCTCCATCTGCTGCTTGATCGCCTCGCGCGACTGGATGTTGCGGAACTTGCACAGCAGGTCGAAGGCGCCCTCGGCGGAGCGGAGCTTTTTAAACGAGGTGTCCATGAAGCTCTTCGTGTTCTCCTCGATCTGCTCGACGTCGGAGCGGAACTTGGCCATCACCGACTCCCAGCTCGTCTGGTACCGCTTGTCGAACAGGTCGAAGGGCACCGTCTCAAGCGGCACAACGAGCGCCTTCACCTTGCTCACCACTTCGTCGATGCCCTGCGCGTCGCCCGTCACCTGCTTGAGCTCGGGCCCGAGGATCGAGTGAAAGTTGTCGAGGACCTCGGCGACCTCGGCGAGGTCGGCGCAGCGGTCGCGCATGTAGTTGGTCCGGTCGAAGAGCTTCTTCTTGTCAAACTCCCACCGCTGGTCCCTCCCGGACAGCTCGATCTTCTCGCGCACGGCGAGGTAGGTGCGGTTCCACTTCTCGAGGCACGCGCGCGCGTCCTGGATCTTGCGAATCGCCTGCGGCGCGGGCTCGCGGAAGATGGTCTTGACGTTGATGATCGTCGCCACCTTATTCGCGATCTCCCACGCGATGCGCACCATGAGCGGCACCATCCGCTCGTCGGTGTTGTAGTGGCGCGAGATCACCCAGACCATGCGAATCGCATTCATCATGGACGGCAGCGTGTCGATGATCGTCGTGAGCGAGCCGGACTGCGCCTGCGAGATGGTCTTGAAGTGGCGCTCGAGCGTCGTGAGGAACTTGACGTTGTCCTTGGCCTCGATGTAAAACTTCTGCAGCTCGCCGTACGCGTACTTGAAATTGGGCAGCACGGCGGAGTCAGAGCTCTCGAGCACGTCGAGCATCTTGCGCACGCTCGGCGTGTTGAGCTGCTCGGAGATGGTGGAGAGCGCGGCGTTGCGCGTGCGCCAAAACTCGATCTCCGCGAGCGGGCCCTTCCCGACCGCCGTCTTGCCCTGCTGCTGCTCGAGGAGCGCGGCGATCGCGGGCGTCCACTCCTCGAGCGCGCTCTCGAGCTGCGTCACGACGTCAAAGTTGTCCATCGCGCGCTGCGGGTCGTCGATGATGACGTTGGGGATGTTGAGGCGGAAGTCGCCCGTCACCTGCTGGATCGCGTGCGTCACCTGCGAGACGAACTTGGACATGTTGTTCACAAAGTCGAAGTTCGCCACGTCGGCGCCGTCGGCGCCGAGCGTCGACGCGTTCGCGAGGACTGCGCGGCTCGCCTTGTGCGCGACGGGCTGCGAGATGAGCGGCAGGTAGAGCTGCTGAAGCAGCCGCTCGAAGGCGACGAGCGTCGGCTGACCGCCCGCGATCGAGCCGAACGATACGTTGTCGAACTGCGCGGCGCGCGGCGCGCGAGCGCGCGGCGCGGCGGTTCGATGGCCGTGAGCCGCTCGATGGCCATGAGCCAAGCGCACGCGCGCGACCGCGGCGCGCGGCGCGCGGTGCGCGCGCGCGCGCACACCATGAACGTCTCGACATCCTCGACGCCCTCCAGCGCGAGCGGCTCGTCCGTGAGCAGCGCGAAGTAGATCCCCGCCGCGTCCGGCCGCTCGGCGAGCGCGAGCTGCACGCCCGCGCCGATCGCGAGGTGGAGCGTCGCGACGAAGGTCGGCTCGGGCGGCGGCGGGGCGGGCTTGTGCGCCTCGTGCTCGCCGACCTCGCCCTCGTGCTCCTCGCCCGTCGGCTCGCTCGCCGGCCCGTCGGCGAGCGGTGCGCCCTCGACGGGCGGCGCGTCGGCGGCGGCGGCGGGTGCGGCGAGCGAGCCGTCCGCCGCGTCCGCCGCGCCGGGCGCGGCCGTGGTCGAGACGTCGGCCGCAGGCGCGCCGTCATTAACCTCAAACTCCTCCTCGCCCTCGTCGAGCGTCGCGGGAAAATGCCCCGCGTTGCGCGACGAGCGCCCGTGCGCAAACGGCGGCGGCGCGCCGGCGCGGCGCACCGCTTCCACGACGAGCGTTGTGGCCTGAAAGACGATGGCGGGGCGGCTTCCCGAGCCGTCCATCCAATCGAGAAGGCGCTGCGCGTTCACTCCATCCTCCACGCGGAGCAGCGCGTCCCACGCCTCCGCTTCCACGCCCAGCGCGACGCACACGTGCCGTCGCAGCCAGCCCAGCCTGGGCTCCATGGCCGTTTTTCCACCGCCCCTTTTCAAAACCGTGGCCTCTGGTCGCAGGCTTTTTCCAAGCAAGACTGGGAGTTTGGGATGCGGCGCGCCAACTCGTTTCAGCTGCGCGCCAGCGCGGAGAAAGCATCGCCGCCGTCGAGTGCCTCGACGACGTATGCTCTTCAGACCTCAGACTTGTCTGCGCAGCCGCCAGCCGAGGGCACGCACCTCACACGCACGCTCTCGGCGCCGCGCGCGCGACCGCGCGAGCGCGCGCCGCGTCACGATGCGCTGCCCGCGGGCGCAGCGCTCGGCCCGAACGACGACCACACGCCGGGCGAGTGGCTGCGCGTGATCGCAGCGCGCATCAGCGCGTCGGACCCGACGCTCCGCCGGCTGCGCCTGTCGGCGCACGTCGAGCTCGGCACGCTCTCGCGCGCGCAGCAGCTGGCGTGGATTGGTGGGCTGAGCGCGTCGCGCCACCTCATCGAGCTCGAGCTCGACAAGCTGCGCCTCGACGACGCGTCCGCGCGCGCACTCGCCAATCTGATAACGCCGACCGGCGCTGCGCCGCGCGCGCCGCCTCTCGAGCGCCTCTCCGCCGAGCGCAACATCTTCTCCGACGCGGGCGCGCTCGCGTTCTGCGCCGCGCTCGCGACAAACGCGCAACTGCGCGAGCTTTCGATCGCGGACCAGCTGCGACCGTACGCGCAGGCGACGGTGCGCGCCTTCTGCGAGATGCTCGACGGCCAGCCCGAAGGCGCGCGCGCCAACCTCACCCTCCGTCGACTCAGTCTGGGCAGCATCATCGACCCGGCCAACACGCTTCGACAGCGCCTTTCAAAACTGATCATGCGCAACGTCGAGCGCGCGCGCGCCGAGCGCGCGAGCGCGACGGCGGCAGGGACCGCGTCGTGCGGCGCCGACGTTGACGGCGCCGATGGCATTGACGGCGCCGGCGCACAGCTCGCGGCGGCCGAGCGGACTCACGTTGCGCCACCCGTCTACTGGCTGGGGATGGCCGCACGCATCGCCTCGTCGCTCCCGCCGCTTGCCGGCCGCGGCGCGCCCGCGCATGCGGCGACGGGTGCGCACGTGCCGCCGGCCAACGAGCCAGCCGACTGCCTCCCCCTCAGCTTCGACTTTGCATTCGCGACCGCATCCGCTGTGTCCCGCGCCGCGCTGCTCGGCGCGCTCGCGACCAACGTGACCATCTCGCGCGCTGAGCTCGCGGGCGTGCGGCTGACGGACGCGGACGTCGTCGTGCTCGCCGATGCGTTGCGCACCAATTCGACGCTCACCGCGCTCAACCTCGAGTCCAACGAGATCGCGATGGGCCCGGACGCGACGGCGGCGCTTGCGCGCACGCTGCGTGAGAACCGCACGCTCGTCGAGGTGCGCCTCGCGCAGCAGCGCGGGCGCGGCTGGACGGCGGCGGCTGAGGAGGCGCTCGCCGCAGCGCTCGAGAAGAACCACACGCTCGTCAAGCTCACGCTTGCCTCGACCAACTCGGCGCGCGCGCGCGAGCAGCTGAGCCGGTGCTCGATGCGCAACGCACGCGCGCGCCGGCTCGGCCGCGTGGCCGACAGTGCGCCCGCGTTGCGCGCGCCACGGCGCGAGGCGTGTGCGGGCGCGGACGCTACCGCCGCGGTCGCAGGTGCGCCGGCGAGCGCGCCGGTCGATGAGCTACGCGCGCACGATGCGCGAGCGTGCGCGCCAAGCGACGGCGAGCCGCGCCAGAGGGGTGGCGCGCGAGGCGCGCAGCCGGCAAGCGACGATGGCGTCGCGGTGCATACGCCCGGGCGGCGTGTGCGCGTCCGACATGCGTCGCCGTCGAGGCGCCGATTTGGCGTGAGCACCCACGCAGCGGAGAGGGCGTGCGCTGAGAGCGACGCGACGGTCGGTGACGCGCGCGCAGCGCCCGTTACGCCTCGCGGCGACGGCGGCGGCGACCGTCTGCCGAGGCCTACGCCGCCGCTGCCAAGCGCGCCAGGGACCACGTGCGGTGCGCCGGCCGCAGTGGATGCACTGGTCGCCGACTTGTCACGCGTCGAGCTCGCGCAGAGCACGCCGCTGTACGCGTCGAGCAAACGCCGCGGCTTTGCGCTCGCCGTCAAGCGGCTGTCGGTGGAGGCGGCGGGCGCAAGCGACGCGAGCGCATGCGACAGAACGCTGTTCACCAGCACGGTTTGACCCCCCCCCCCCCCACACACACACGCACCACCCATCACGTGAGCTATGTACAACGCAGCGTGCGTCCAAGAGCCGCACGGGCCACGCGCTCGAGCGCTTCGAGACGCGAGCCACCGCGGTGAGCGTGCACGTGCATGGCCCGCGTGACGGCGGGCCGTGGGGCCGACGGTGTGAGGGCGCACGCCAACGCCGACCGCTGGAGCGACGAGCCTGCGGCCTACAGGCCGTCGGCGTCGTCGAAGCCGAGCTCGCCGATTCCGTCCTCGAACTCAAACTCGTCCTCGAGCACGACTGCTGCCTCGCCCATGGGCGAGAACTGGTCGCCGCCGACCGTCTCATCGTACAGCAGGCCATTCTCCTTGATCCACTCGAGGAATTGAACGTCGGGCTCGCGGACGATCGGCGCGCGGTCGTCAAGCGACCACTCCACCACGTTCTTGTTGTCGCACAAGTGCGCGCGGGCCATCACCTCCTCGTACGGCGCGTTCTCCGGGCGCGTACCCGGCCGCATCGTGCCTTTGAAGTCCTCCTCCGGCTCGTAGAACGGGTAAGGGTCGAATGCTGAGTTGGCGAGGAGCGCGTCGCGGTCAACCCACGGAAGCCGCTGCATACGCACGTCGCGCGCGACCGCCGGCGCGCCGCGCGCAGCCATACGCCCGCCGCTACTCCACGCGAGAAGCGCCACCGAACACGCCGCGATCACCATCCTCGTGCCTCCTTCCACGGGCCGTCGTTTCTCCAGGGTCTCTTATTTAAAAACCCAAAAGACGTGCTTTCATGCCAACGGCCCGGGAGAGCACGCTCGTGGTCGAGCGCGTGGACCCGCCGGTGGACGTGCCGCACAAAGGCTATCTGCTGTGGGTGCCAGGCGTGGGCGTCGCCGACTCAACTGCCTTCCGCGGCTACATGCGCGGCCTCGCGCCCTTTGGCTACAGTTCGGTCGCGATGCGCCTGGAGAAGCACGCGTGCAGCTCGCCGGGCGCGCTCGTCGATCAGATCGAGGCCGCCGCGGCGACGCTGCCCGAGCCGCCCATCCTGGTTGGCCACTCGTTTGGCGGCGCGCTTGTCCAGGTCGCGCTCGCTCGCCGCCGCACCGCCCGCTCGTCGTCCACGGTCGTGCTGACGCGTGGCGTCCTGCTCTGCTCCGCCCCCGTCACCTCGACACTTCCATTCGTCTGGTACCTGCTGCGCCTGCTGTGCGTCGCGCCCGTGGGGATGCTCCTCTCAGTTCTCACGCTCAACCCGGCCTTTCTCGTCGGCGGCGGCTGGGGCTGCCGGTCGGCGGCGCGCCTGCGCTACATTGGCTTTGCGGCCGCGGCGGCTGAAACGCTCACCGTGCGCGGGCACGCTGAGCCGTTCGAGACCTTCCACGCCGACGTCTCGCGCGTCGATTCATTCTTGATGGTCCTCGCCTTCCTCATCTTTCCATGCCGGTTCCGCCGCCCTCCTGACGCGCGCGTGTGCATCATCGGCACGCGCGACGACCGGATCGCGACGCCATCCGCGCTTGCAGCGACGGGCAGGGACTGGGGCGTCGAGCCGCGCGTGCTCAGCGGCCTCGGCCACTTCCTCGCCGATCCGGGCTGGGAATCGACGGCGCTGCCCGCCCTTGTGATCGAGCTCGAGGGGCTGCGCCGCTGAAATTATGCAGTGCGGGGCGCGGCTCGCGCCGGGCAGCCCGTGCTCGTGGCAGTGAAGCAGCGGGATGGCGCGCGCCTGGCCGCGCCGGCGCGCGCGCGGCGTCGCACGCGCCTCACGCCACGAGCGGCGCGAGCGGCGAGGCCGCGCAAGCATGCGCGCCCGGCTCGCGCAGGTCCGCCGCCGCTCGCGCAGGTCCGCCTGCCAGCGGCGCATCGCCACTCGCGCAGGTCGCGCAGGCTTGCCGCTGGCAGCTCGCGCAGGTCCGCCTGCCAGCGGCGCACCGCCGCCATTGCGATTTTGAAAAGAGTCCTTTCCGCACGACCTCGCCGCACGCACGGCACGTGTCCTTTGCTTCGGCAGAGCGCGCGACGGCACTGCCGGCGTCGCGCGCGCTGCGCAGCGTCGTCGCACCGCCGCCGCCGAGTGGGCTGCTCCCCCGCCCATGCGCTAGCGGGCTGCTCCCACGGCCACGCGCGCTGCCGCCGCCGCCGCCGCCGCCACCGCCGCCGCCCGCCGCGTCGCCGGCAGCGCGGCCCGCGCCGCGCTGCAGGTCGTCAGTGCCAGCAGCCCGCATTGACGTGCTCGCACTCGACGCTGCGCTGGCGCTCGGCGTGCGGCTGCCGCGCGCGTGCATCGCCGCCGCCGCCGCCTCCTCCTCCACCGCCGCCTCCGCCACCGCCGGCGCGCCGGCATCGCTCATCGGTCGCGGCGGCGCGCGGCCATGCAGAACGCCCCAGTACTGGCGGTGCACTCGGCACACCTCGTTGATGGTCTGCGCGCAGCTCTGCTCGACGCTGCGCCGCGCCGTGCCGTCGAGCGCGAGCGGCGGCGCGTCCGCTCGCACCGCCTCGTCCGGCCGAACGAGCGCGCGCAGCGTCGAAGCGACGCCGTTGGCGGTCGACTTGAGCCGGTATCCGCCCTCGAGCGCGCACACGACGCGCCCGCCGGCAAGCTTTTGCAGCTCGCGCACCATGTGTGCGAAGCAGCCCGGCGTGAGGTGCATCTCGCCGAGCGGGTCGCCATGCGCCGCGTCGAAACCCGCGCTCACGAGCACGAGCTGCGGGTCGAATTGCGCGGCGATGGGCATGACGACCTCGGAGAAGGCGCGCACGTACTCACCGTCGCCCATCCCGATGCGCCGCCACGGGATGTTGACGGTGAAGCCGGTGCCGGCGCCGGCGCCGACTTCGGACGCGTCGCCCGTGCGCGGGAAGAAGTCGCGCGTGCGCCGGTGCAACGAGACGTACATAATTCGCGGGTCGTCAGCAAGCATCGCCTGCGTGCCGTTCCCGTGGTGCACGTCCCAGTCGACGACGAGGATGCGACTGAGCTTGTGGCGCGCCTGCGCGGCGCGCGCGGCGATGGCGATGTTGTTTAAGAAGCAGAACCCCTGCATCGACGAGTGCCCCGCGTGATGGCCCGGCGGCCGCACGAGCGCAAAGCCCGAGCGGAGCGCGCCGCGGCACACGCGGTCCGTCAGCTCGACGACCGAGCCCGCCGCGAGCCGCGACGACTCGGCGGTGTGCTCGTTCGCGTCCATCTGCGACGAGTAGAGCGGCGAATCGGGTAGGCCGAGCAGCCGCTGCCAGTGCTCGCTACCGTGCACGAGCCGCGCCTCCGCCTCGGAGCACGGCCGCGCCTGCACGCGCTCGCACTGCTCGGGCAGCCCGTGGGCCGTGAGGTGGCGCATGATCGCGACCAGCCGGTCGGGCCGCTCGATGCCGCACGCAGCGTGCCGGAGCATTGACTCATCGTACACCAGCCCGCACGCGCCACTGCCGCGCCGCGGCGACAACGGCGACAGCGGAATCGATTCGTCCATCTCCGCGAGGACGTGGAAAGAGGCCATCGCTCGCGCGCATGGCGGCATGGGAGTTATGGGAGCATGGCCTGCATGGGAGGTGAGTCAGATGACACGCATCACGCATGGCGCATGGTGGAGCCAGCGGGTGAGGCCGGCGCGGGCCAAGCCGACGACGGCACACGCTCGCGTGGCGTGGCGTCGTCGCCGCGCCAGCGACTGCGCTGTCGGGGCGAGCAAAGCGGCCCGCGGTGGCGGGCTCAGGTCTAAGAGCGGCTCGCGCGCTCGTCCCAGTCGTACCAGACGGCCGGCTGCGTGAGCAGCTCGACAAAACCAAGTTCGGGCTTCGTCGCAAAGGGGAACGCCGCGCAGAACGGGTCGTCGGGCGGCTCGACGCGCCGTGCTTCCGCCTCGAACGCGGCGAGGAAATGGACCTGTCGGACGCCAGTCAGCAGATTGTACCCGGGCAGCAGGAGGCCCCACGCGGAGAGCGGCGGCGCGTCACCGCGCTCGGTGTACAGCCGATTCACGCGCGTATATAGCCAGAACTGGCACACGTAGATCCATGCAAAGCCTGCCCAGAAGGCCGCGGAGAAGCTGTCGAGCTCGCCGACGAGCGAGCGCTCGAGCGAGCTGCCAAGCAGCTCGCCGGCGACACCAGCCGCGAGGCCGAGCGCAAAGGGCGTGACGACGGCGGCGCCACCGAGGCCGTCGCCCGTACGCTCGCGCAGCTCGTCCTCGATCAGCCACTTGTACCGCAGGTACCATGCGATCGCCGCCCACGTGTTGAGCAGCAGCACGGCGCGCTGCCAGCGCGGCATGCCGGCAGGCTCGCACGGCTCGCGGAGGAGCAAGCCAAAGGAGGGGAAGGCCCAAAGCATGTTGCGACCGGCGCCATCCATCGCGTCGCGCGCCGCGCTGGGGGCGGCGGCGGTGGCGCCACCGCCGTCGCCGCGTGCGCGCTCGCGAGCCGCGAGCAGCACCGAAATCGCCGCGGGGACGGGCGAGCCCCAGAGGCAGAAGACGGCGAGGTCGGCGCCGCACGTGAGGTCGAGCGACGCGTGGAGCTGGGCGCGCGGCGCGGCGCGCCGCTGCACGCTTGGCCGCCCGAGCGCGTCGGCGGATCTGGCCAACAGCGCGAGCACCACGATCGCGCGGCCGCCCATCGCCAATCGGGAAAATGCGCGCCTGGAGGATGACGACTTGTCGCAGCTCGACGCGCGCTCGCTCGCGATCTGCGCGCGAGTCGACCGCAGGTGACGCGTCCTGGCGCACGCCTGCCGCGCATGATTGCCGCACTGCGTCGCGCAGTGGGCGCGGGCCTCGGGCCAATGTACGCGCTTACGGCCGCCGAGCTCTTCACGGACGGCATGCACACCCTGCACCGCGCTTGGCCGAGGCACTGGCAGCGCGTCCGCGTCGGCCAGCCCGCGCAAAAGAGCGCCCATCCCTCGCCGCCAAAAGAGCGCCCGCCGGCCCCCGCGACTTGGAGCGCCACCTCGTGCGAGAGCATCAAGATGTCACGCGCAGGCGCACGGCCGGAGGCGAGGAGGCGACAGCAGGCGCTGAGGATGAGCTGCGCCAACGGAAGACAGGGCCAAACACAACACCTCAGGTTTCCGGCCCCCTACCCAAATCACCTCGCGCGCAGCTGCTTCTGCCGCGCGTTTGTGATGCTGTCGTCCTGCGCGCGCCGGCTGCCGCCACCCGCGCCGCAGATTGGCAGCGCTGCATTTGGGATCGACGGCATCGACGGCATGCGAATGCCAGCGGCGTCGGCCTTGCGCTTAAGCTCGAGGCGCTTCGCGACGTTGGAGAGCATCGTGTCGGTCGACTGCGCCTTGATCGCCTCAGTCATGGCGATCCCCTGCGTCGCGGCCAGCCCCGGCAGCACCTGATCGGCAGGGCCGTGCAGGTGCGCGACCAGCCACGCGTCGGCAAGCGCGAGCGCAGCGGTGGCGCGGCGCGCGGGGAGCGGCTCGAGGAGCGACTTGAGGAGGCTGTGCGCTTCGTCGCTCACCGCGCGCGTCAGCGTGTACTTGCCCCGCTGGATGTTCTTGAGCACGAGGTCGAGGTCGGCGTCGTCGAACGGCAGGCCGCGGAAGAGGAGCGCGTACAGCACGACGCCGCACGACCACATGTCAGCGGCGGTACCGTCGAAGGCAAGGGACTCGTCGATGAGCTCGGGCGCAAGGTACTGCGGGCTGCCCGCGTACGACTCGAGCTGGTTGCTCAGCCCAACGAACTTGGAGAGGCCAAAGTCTGCGATCTTGAGCGTCGAGCCGGTGAGCAGCAGGTTCTCGAGCTTGAGGTCGCGGTGGCAGACCCCGAGAGAGTGGCAAAAGCGGACGCCCTCGAGAACTTGCGCGAAAAAGCGCGCGGCCGTCATTTCCGTAAGCCAGACCGGGCACGTGTTGAGGAAGGAGAGCATGTCGGTGTCACAGCACTCCATGACGAGGTAGAGCGACTTTGGCGTATCGATCACAGAGATGAGCCGCACGATGTTGTCGTGGCGGAGCGTTCGCAAGCACTTGAGCTCCTCTTTGGGCATCGGCAGCTCGCGCTGTCCGTCGCGCTTCTGGATGATCTTGATCGCCGCCTTGCTCCCCGTCACGACGTGCGTTGCGAGCTTCACCTGCCCGCTCGTGCCCTGCCCGAGCAGCTTGCCCATCTTGTACTCAGAAAGGAGCGTCACCTTCTCCTTGGTGTCCTTGATGTACTCGTACCGCAGGTGGTCGAGCAGCGACGCGCCCGCCGCCTTCACCACCGCCGCCTCCCCGTCCGCGTCGGACGGTGCCGGGAAGTAGTCCATGTGGAGCCCAACCCAGATGAAGATTCGAGAGGAGAATCGAAATCGAGAGCAACAGAGCAAGAAATCAGCATGGCGACCTTCGCGCTCGTGGCGATCGCGCTCGCGACGTGCGGCCCACGCGTCAAGCCGGCGGCGGCGGCCTGGACGGCGGCGCCGCCCGCTGCGCGCCCGGTTGTGGCGCTCGACGGCCGGCGCGCCGTCCTCGCCGCCGCGCTGTCACTCGCCCTTGCGCCGCGGCCGGCGCGTGCGGCCTCGTTTGCCGAGCGCGCGGACGCGTCGCTCGAGCGGATTCGCGGCGCGGAGACGGGCGCGGAGCTGGCGCAGGCGCTGACGCAGCTCGGCGATCTTGCTGACGAGTACGGTGGTCTCGCCGACCGACAGGCGGAGGTGGTGCAGAAGCTGCGCACGATCAAGTCGTCGGCGCTCTGGAGCGAGCAGGTCGACATCGCGTACCGCGACACGATGCGGAGCATCGACCCGTTCCGCGTGGTGGCTGTGCGGCCGGCGCTTCAGGCGACCGTTTACGCGTACGGCCCTGTTTACGTTGCGTTGCTCGTCGTGCAGCAGGTCCTGCCCAAGTTCTTTGCGCCCGCGTATGCGGGCGCCGCGCTTCTCCTGTTCGGCCCAATTGCCTTTGCGCTAGTGAACAGCTGATGCGGCCTCGTGCGTGCGTGCGTGCGGTCGAAAGCGGAGCGTGCGGACCACGGTGTGACGCGCGCCACGTCCGTCGCCCCTGACAGTGACGAACCGTGACACTGACCACGAACAGCCGTCACCGTTCTCCCGTTTTCGTGGCGCCGTGCCGAGATGGCGCGCGCGATGAAGGCCATAATCGCCATTGCCGTTGGCTTGCTCGCGCTACCGGCGTCGTCGTCGGCGGTGGCGCGGCCGCGCTCGGCGTACGGGGCGGGACCGCGGCGACTGGCGCGCGCGGCGCGCGCCGCGTCGCGCGCGGCCGCGCAGGCCGGCGGCGGCGGCGCGCCGCGCACTGTGACGCTCGGCCTCGTCGGCGGCGGCACGGTCGGCGGCGGCATCGTGGAGATTCTGCGGGCGAACGCGGCGGCGATCCGCGCGAGCCTGAACGTTGAGTTTCGAATTGCGACGATTTGCGTCGCCGACGTCGCCAAGCAGCGCGACTACGCGCTGCCGGCCGGCTGCGCGCTCACGACGGACGTGCACGCCGTGCTCGACGACGCGCAGATCGACGTCGTCGTCGAGGTAATGGGCGGGACGACGCTGGCGAAAGAGGTGGTGATGAAGGCGATGGCGAGCGGGAAGCACGTCGTCACTGCCAACAAGGCGCTCATCGCCGCCAACCTGCCCGCGCTCGCCGCCGCGCACGCGGCGGCCAACGCGGCGCGCGCAGGCGCGCCCGTCCACTTTGGGTACGAGGCGGCGGTCTGCGGCGGGATTCCGATCATCCACGTGCTGCAGCGCGACCTGCTCTCGGACCGGATCACCGGCGTGCGTGGCATCATCAACGGCTGCACCAACTACATGCTCTCGAGCATGGCGGCGTCCGGCTGCTCGTACGCCGACTGCCTCCGTCAGGCGAGCGACCTCGGCTACGCGGAGGCGGACCCGACGCTCGACGTGGGCGGCTTCGACGCGCGCTCGAAGCTCAAGATCCTGATCGAGCTCGCCTTTGGCCTCGGCGTCGACGAGGACGACATCCCCGTGAAGGGCATCACCGAGGTGACGAGCGTCGACTTCGAGTACGCGAAGATGCAGGGCGGCACGATCAAGCTGCTCGGCGTCGCGCAGCTCGACGGCGCGGGCGGGCTCACCGCCTTCGTCTCGCCGGCGTTCGTGCCCGAGGCGAGCCAGCTGCACGGCATCAACGGCGCGACCAACGCCGTGCAGCTCCTCTCCGCCTACCTCAAGGAGACGGTGCTCGTCGGGCAGGGCGCCGGCCGCTTCCCGACCGCAAACTCGTGCGTCGCCGACCTGCTGCAGATCGCGCAGGGCATATGTCCCGCGCCCTTCCCGAAGCGGCCCGAGGCGGGCCTTGCCTTCAAGAATGACTACTCCGGACCTTTCTACATCCGCGTCCGCTACCGCGACATGGTCGGCATCACGCGCGACGTCGGCGCGGTCTGCGCAAAGTACGGCATCTCGATCCACTCCATGCTGCAGAACCCGGTCAAGAACAGGAACGACGCCATGTTCGTGCTGATTACCGAGCCGTGCGCGCTCTCGCAGGTCAAGCTCGCCACCGCCGAGCTTGAGCGCTTCGACTGGTGCAAGGGCAACTCGTTCTTCATGCCGTCACTCGCGTGAAGGACGAACCGAGAGGCCCCACGTGCTGCTGTACGCGTGGGCACAGACACGAGATTTTTGCTTCCCTGCGTGGCACCTTTCTAGATGCGCGCTTGTCACGAGCCGAAGCGAAGGGCCACACGTGCACCGTACACAGCCGCGGGGTCAACACCGAGTGCCCGGAGCGCTGCAGCGGACGGCGGCCGTGCGGACAGCGGCGCGGCGCGCTCGCGCGCGTGGCGTGGGCACGCGCGCGCGAGCGCCGCCGCGTGTCGCGATGCCTCCCACGCGTAAAATGAGCCGACGATGCGCGCGCGGTCGGCGCGCGCGTCACACGCGCGCCGCCGCGCCGCACGCGCCGCGGCGCGCGCGCGCCAACGACCAAGGCGCGCGGCGAGGCGGCGGGCGGCGAGGCGGCGGGCGGCGGGGCGGCGCAGTGCCGCGGTGCACGTGCGCGCCGCCACGGCCGCCGCACGCCAGCGCCGCAGCAGCGCGCCAAGCCGCGCGCCGCCGAGCCGCGCGCGCACATCGCGCGGCACGCGCGCGTGCCGAGCGCGCCACGCGCGCAGGGCGGCGAGCAGCGCCTGGCTGCGCAGGCGGACGAGGACGACGCGGATCCGCTCGACTGTTGCCCGCGCCGCCTCGCCGAACGCGAGCCACGCGCGAAAGCCCGCCCCGAGCTGCGGACGCCGGAACGCGCCGAGCGCGCGTCGCATCGCGCCCACTGTCGCGGCCGTTCGAGCTACCTGCTCGGCCCACGTGCGCAGCGCGGCGCCGGCGCGGCCGTGGGCCCAGCGCTGCGCCGCGGCAAGCAGACGCTCAGCGCGCGCGCGCCGCGCGCGCCGCCAGCTCGACAACACCTGCCACAGCAGCGGCGTGCGCCAGCGGCGGACGGCGAGCAGCGCGATCGAATAACCGCCGCCGGCCGTCGAGTCGACCGCCCACGCGAGCGAGCGCATCGCAGCGTCCATCCGGCCGAGGTGCACGGAGGCGCTTGGCGCGTCGCGGCGGCGCGTCCCCCGCCTCCAACCGCTGCGCCCCTGATCGTCGTCGTTGTCGCGGCCGTCGCTATCGCCGCCGCCGTCTGCGCCGCCGCTGTCGGCGCCGTCGTCGTCGTCGCTCGACTCACCAGCGGCGCGCGCGCGCGGCGCGACGCGCTCGGTCTGCGCGGGTGCGGGTGATGCGAGCAGCGCGAGCAGCCGCTCCTGCCAATCGCCGCCATGGGCCACGCGTGCAGCCGCGGCCGCCGGCTGCGTTGGCGACGCACCGTGCGCCAGCCCAGACTCAGGTGCGGCGCGCGCGAGCGCGGGCGTGGGCGTGGGCGTGAGCGCGGCGCTCGACGGTTGTGACGGCAGCACAGCAAGCGATAGCTCCGCGAGGCGGCGCGCGGCCTCGCGCGCCGCGCGGCGTGACGTTGCCGCCGCGAAGAGGCTGCCGACTCGCGGCGTCGACGCGTCGGGCGGCGCGCGCTCACGCGATGACTCGAGCCAGCGCGCCGCGCTCGCGAACGCGAGCTGGCGCCGGGCGCCGCCGGTGGCGAAGCTGTGGTACGCCGAGCTCGCGTCGTCTGAAGTCTCCTCCTCCAGCTCGTCGCCCAGCGTCGCGCCGTCGGCGAGCAAGCCGTCGCTGTCGCCGCCGCCGCCGCCGCCGTCTGCGCCGTCAGGCGCGAGTTGCAGCGCGCGCGCGCGCAGCGCGCTCGGGCGCGTTGGCACGTGACTGCGCCGCGGCCACTGCGAAGAAAGCTGCGGGCGGACGATCGTCTCGCCCGTGATCGGGTTGATGATGGCGCGCGACGTCCGGCCGGGCGCGAGCATCGGCCGGCTAGGTTGGACTCGACTGACTGTGTGCGGCGGTTTCGCCTCTCCGCAGAACCGCACGCACAAAACAAATTCGGAATTCCACGTGGCGGCGGGCAGAGAAAGTCATGATGAGGGCCGCCTCGCCGAGGCGCGCGCTCGCACTCGCCGCACTCGCCGCGCTGGTGGGCGCGTGCGTCGCTCGCGGCGCGGAGCGGGCGCACTCGAGCACAGCGCGCCCGTCTGGCCGCCTCGACCTCTCGCGGTTGCGAGGCGGCGCCAGCCCCGCCGCCAGCCAGCGCGGCGCGCCGGCGGACGACCCAGCGTACAGCAAATCGGCGCGCTCGCGCGTCGTCGCGCCGCTCGCGGCCGACCCGGCCGCGCCCAAGCCGGCCGTGCCCAACCGGCTCGAGTCCGTCGCGTCGCGCCATGACGACGCGTCCGTCGTCGCGCTGAGCGCCGCCAAGATGGCCGAGCTCGACCTGTTTGAGGCGGACGTCGTGCTCCTCAAGGGGCGGTTCGGCATGCGCACGGTCGGGATCGCGATGCCCGACGGCGAGCTGGCGGACGGCGAGGTGGGGCTGTCGCTCGCCACGCGGCGCAACGCCGGCTGCCGCAAGTGGGGCGACACGGTCAAGGCGTACGCGTGCGCCGACATCAAGCCGGGCGCGCGTGTGCACGTGCTTCCGTTCAGGGACACGCTCGGCGGCTTTGCGGGCGAGCTCGCCGCCGACCTGCTCAAGCCCTATTTTCACGACGCGTTCAGGCCGGTTGCCGAGGGCGACATCCTCCGGCTGCCCGACCCGTCTAACGGCGGCGCCATCGTCGAATGCCTCGTCGTCGAGACGGAGCCCGCCGGGTGCGCGCGCGCCGCGCGCCGCGCGCGGCGCGCGCGCGCCCCGCCGAGCGCGCCCGCCACGCCCTCCCGCGCGCACGCAGCTATTGCACCGTCTCGGATGAGACCGTGCTCGACGTCGAGGGTGAGCCCCTCGACCGCTCGGCTGACGACATGGCGGACGTGGTCGGGTATGACGACATCGGCGGATGCGACGCGCAGCTCCTGCAGATCCGCGAGATGGTCGAGCTGCCGATGCGCCACCCGAAGCTGTTTGCCGAGGTGGGCGCGTCGCCGCCGCGCGGCCTGCTCATCCACGGCGCGCCCGGCTGTGGCAAGACGATGATTGCCAAGGCCGTGCTCGCCGAGTCGGGCGCGTACACGTTTCAAATCAACGGGCCCGAGGTCATGTCCAAGCACGCGGGCGAGTCGGAGGCCAACTTGCGCAAGGCGTTTGACGAATGCCGGGAGAACGCGCCGGCGATCCTGTTCATCGACGAGCTCGACGCGATCGCGCCCGCGCGCGACAAGACGCAGGGCGAGGCGGAGAAGCGGATGGTCTCGCAGCTGCTCACGCTCATGGACGAGCTCGGGCCCGCCGAGCGCGTCGTCGTGATCGGTGCGACCAATCGGCCGAACGCGCTCGACCCGGCGCTGCGCCGCTTCGGCCGCTTCGACATGGAGGTGGCCATCGCCACGCCCGACACGCGCGGCCGCATCGAGATCCTCGAGAAGCGCGTCCGGCCGATGGCGCTCGCCAACGACGTGCGACTCGACGCGGTCGCGGGCGACACGCAGGGCTACTCGGCGGCCGACCTGGCGCAGGTGTGCTTCGAGGCGGCGATGGCGTGCATTGCCGAGCTCTACCGCTCGGCCAACGTCGACCTCGCCGACGGCGCCTTCAGTGCCGAGCAGCTCGACGGCGCGTGCGTGCGGCACGAGCACTTTTCGCGCGCGCTGCAGCTCACCAACCCGTCGACGCTGCGCGAGTCGACGATCGAGGTGCCCGACGTGACGTGGGCGGACATTGGCGGACTTGCCGAGGTCAAGCGCGAGCTGCAGGAGACCGTGCAGTTCCCCGTCGTCCACGGCGACAAGTTTGAATTCTTCGGCATGCAGCCGTCCAAGGGCGTGCTCTTCTACGGCCCGCCCGGCTGCGGCAAGACGCTGCTTGCAAAGGCGATCGCAAACGAGTGCCAGTCAAACTTCATCTCAGTCAAGGGGCCCGAGCTGCTCACCATGTGGTTCGGCGAGTCGGAGGCAAACGTCCGCTCCCTCTTCGACAAGGCGCGGCCACGCCGCCGCGCCGCGCCGCGCCGCGCCGCCGCGCCGCGCCGCCGCGCCACGCGCCGCGCCACGCCGCCGCGCCGCCGCGCGCCCCGACGCGCCCCGACGCGCCGCGCGCGCCGCGCGCGCCGACACAGGCGAGGCAAGCCGCGCCGTGCGTCATCTTCTTCGACGAGATGGACTCGATCGCCAAGCAGCGCGGCGCGTCGGCGAGCGGCGGCTCCGACGTGGGCGACCGCGTGATCAACCAGATCCTCACCGAGATTGACGGCGTCGGCGCCAAGAAGAACGTCTTCGTGATCGGCGCGACCAACCGGCCCGACATCCTCGACCCGGCCGTCATGCGCCCAGGCCGCCTCGACCAGCTCATCTACATCCCACTGCCCGACTACGAGAGCCGGGTCAACATCCTCAAGGCCGCGTGCCGCCGCTCGCCCGTCGCGCCCGACGTCGACCTCGAGGCGCTCGCCCGCGAGACGGTGCGCGCGGCGCGTGTGCGCCACGCGGCGCGCGCTTGAGCGAGCGCCGCGCCGCTGACGACGCGCGCGCCGCGCCGTGCGCGCGCGCTGCGTGCAGGATGGCTACTCGGGCGCCGACCTCGCCGAGATCGCCAAGCGCGCGTGCAAGCTCGCCATCCGCGACGACATTGCGGCTGAGATGGACGGCGGCGAGCCGGTCGGTGCGATTGAGAGGCGCCACTTTGCCGAGGCGATGCGCACGGCGCGCCGCTCGGTCACGCCGGCCGAGCTCGCGAAGTACGAGTCGTTCCGGCAGAAATACAAGGGCGGCGATGCGGCGCGCGGCGACGCCGCCGCTGGTCCGCGCGCGGACGACGAGCCGGCAGCCGGCGCGGGCGACGACGACGCGCCGGCATCGGCGGGCGCAGGCGGCGGTGGCAGTGGACGCGCGCCGGCGGGCGAGGCGAGCGAAGACTTGTATGCCTAGCCCATCCCCACCCACCCACCTACCTGGTGTACAGCTCGCACCCCCGTTCCGCGTAGATACGAATTTTTATCAGGGCGGCGGATGCTGCCGGCGCACGAGAGCCTTCCCGCCGTTCGGCGCGAGGCCGCCTGCGGGCGGCGCCCTTGCGCCAAAGCCAGCCGACGGCTGCGGCTGGACGGCGCAGTATTGCGCGGCGGCGGACGCGTCGTGCGGCGCGCGGCGTGCCGGCGCGCGAGCGTGCACCGGCGGCGCGCTGGCGGACGTTGGCACGGCTGGCGGCGGAGGCTGGTGTTGGGCCGGCGCGGGCATGCCGCCGCGCGCGCCGCGCGTCGCTGGTGGCGCGTCGGTGCCACCACCCGCTCGGGCGTGGCCCTTGCCCAATTGGCCCGCGCCGCCTGCCCTGCGACTGTGCGCGTGTGGCCGGCTCCGCCCGCGCGTGCCGCGCGCGCCGCCGGTCGCTGGCTGAGCCGCGCACACCGCACCCGGACCGGCGTGCGGCTGCCCGCCCGCGCCGAGCGGGCCATCGGCGGTGGCGAGCGCCGGCCACGCGGCGTGCGGCGCGGCGAGCGCCGCGTCCGCGGCCCAGCCGCAGGCGACGGCCGCGGCTGGCCCGCTCAACGCGCCGACGGCGGGCTGCTGCTGCGCACCGCTGCCGCCGTCCGCGTCCGTGCCGTCCGCGCGGAGCGCGCTGAGCCCTCCAGCGCCAATCCAGCCGATGCGGCGCATGAAGAGGAGAGGCTCCTCGCTGGCACCCGCGCCCGCCGCCGCACCCGCGGCGGCGCCGGGCGCGCGCGGCGTGCGTGTACCGCTGTCCGCAGCGCCGCCGTCGCGCGAGGCGCCCGGCGCGTCGGTGGCGTCGGCGTCGGCGTCCGAGCCAGCGCCTCCGCCCGCGGAGCCGCCGCCCCCGCCCGCCGCGGCGTGCGCGGCGAGCGCGGAGCGCAGCTCATCCTCCTCCGAGCCGAACTCGGAGTCGGTCCCGTCGCGCTCCGCGCCGTCGGGCGCGCCGCCGCCTCCGCCGTCCGTGTCGCCCGCCGTCTCGGCAGGCGCGGACGCGAGCGAGAGCAGCCGGTTGAGCGCGCGGCGCGGCTGCTTGTTCCGCCGCTTGTTCAGGTTGGAGAGGCGGTAGATCTCGGAGAGGGAGCACGGCGCGCAGCCGGCGCAGTCGCGCGCGCCCGCGCCGCCGGAGCGCGCGCCGCCGGCGCGCGGGCGCGGCGCGCGAGCGCGCTCGATGGGCAGGCGCGCGGGGACGAGCGCGGTAAGCGGTGCAAGCTTGATCGACTGCGCGACGAGCGCCGCCATCCGCCGGCTCACCCGCGCGTCGTCGTCGTCGTCGTCGTCGTCGTCGTCGTCGTCGTCGTCGTCGTCGTCGTCGTCGCCGCGCGCGCCGCTGGCGTCGACGGCCGCGCGCACATCGCGCTCGTGCGCGAGCCGCGCGCCCGCGCCGCCGTCGTCCGAGGAGGACGACTCGTCCGCGGTGGGCGAGGCGGATGGCGAGGCGGACGCGCGCTCGTTTGGCGCGGCCACGCCCGCGCCGCGCTCGAGCGCTGCAGGCAGGGCAGCAGCGCCGTCGGGCGGCGCTCGCGCGCGGCCGTCGTCGTCGCCGCTGCCCTCGACCCAGCCGGCCGCGTGATACAGCTCCTGCTGGTCGAGCACGGGCGATGGCGACGGCGAAGGCAGCTGGAAGAAGGCGGCGCGCAGCGCCGACGCGGGCGCCCGCGCGCCCGCAGATGACTGTTGAAATGGCAGAGGCAGCGGCAGCGGCGCGCCGGGCGACGAGCCCGGCAGCTGGCCGCTGCGCGCGGCCACGCGTGACGCCTCGCCAATGGCGTGTGTGACAGCGCGCAGCAGCACGCGCGGATCGACCGGCGGCGGGATCTGTGCGCAGATCGCCTCGATCTGCGCGGCGCGCGGGCGCAGCGCGGCGAGGCCGCTCATCCGGCGTGCGCAGCGGCGTGGCGCGCGCGCGGCGCGGCGGCGTGCGCACCTCCTGCAGCGTGGTCGGGAGCTGACGAATCAGCTCATCAATGAGCGCCTCTGGCAGCGCTTGCGGCCAGCCCTGCAGCGCCTGCCGCACGTGGCGCTGCGCGGCGCGGCGGCGCGGCGCGGCACAGCGCGGCCGCGGCGGGCGGGAGCCTTCAACCGCGTGGTCCCAGGCGCGGCGCGGCGCGGCACGGACGTGCGCGCCGCGTGTGAGTGGCCACTCGCCGCACACCTGCATCGAGTTGAGCGTCATGCCGACGCCACCGCGCGCGCCGCTCCCGCGCGTCCGGCCGGCCAACTTGAACGGACTGTGGGCAGGTCAAGCTTGGCCTGCTTGGTTTTTTGAAATCGCCCCACCCAACCCATGGATTTAATAGAGTGCAGCCCATAATACTTTTAAAAACCGCCGCGATGATGCGTCAAACCCTGGGCCGGAGCCTCCAGGCGCCGCGCCGGATGGCGACGGCGACGATGCGTCATAGCCTGGGCCGCAGCCTCCCGGCGCCGCGCCGGATGGCGACGATGACGATGCGTCATAGCCTGGGCCGCAGCCTCCTGGCGCCGCGCTGGCTGGCGACGGCTACGATGGGGGGCGATGCGTCGCCGAGCTATGAGTGCCGTGCGGCGCCCGCACCCGGCTCACCCTTCCACCACGCCTTCCCGGTTCATTCCCTCGCCTCGGCGCGCGCATTTTACGGCGGCGTGCTCGGCTGCGAGGAGGGCCGCACGTCGGACAAGTGGATCGGTGCGTGGCGCACGCACGGCGAGCGCACACGACGCAACGCGCGGCCCACAGCGCCCGCCCGCCACGCGCCTGCGCCGCTAGACTTCGCGTTGCACGGCCATCAGATCGTCGCGCACTGGGTGGGCGACGACTACCGCTGCCGCGACTTTTACAACCCTGTCGACGGCGACGGTGCGCGCGCACGTGGCGTGCGCGCGCGCGCCCGCATGCCTCAATCGGCCGGCGCGCGCGCGCGCGCGCGACCGCGCGGCGCTCCGCAGAGGTGCCGGTGCCGCACTTTGGGCTCGCGCTCACCGTCGAGCAGTGGCGCACACTCGCCGAGCGCGTGCGCGCCGCGCGCGTGCCGTTCGTCGTCGAGCCGACGCTGCGCTTCGAGGGCATGCCCGGCGAGCAGTACACGATGTTCTTCAAAGATCCGTCCGGCAACAACCTCGAGTGCGCGCGCCGCGCGCGCCGTTCGGAGCGCGCCGCTGCGCGCCGACGTGCGCCGAGCGCGCGTCGGCGCTCCGGCGCAGGTTCAAGGCGATGACGCGCCCGCACAACCTGTTCGCAAAGTACAACGTGGCGGCGGGCTGAATCGCCGACGCCGCCGCGCGCATGGGCCTGCCAGAGACAGATCAAAGACTTGCCGTCGCTGTCGTCACCGCTGCTGGCGTGGCCCTGACTTCGCATCTACGCCGTGCCCGGTCGTCGGTCGCCCCTAACCCTACATACGTACGCCTGGTCGGAAATTCCGCGAAATTTCAAAATGTGGCCCCAAACCACGTTATCGCGACTGCACTTGACGGAGCGCGCGTGTTCGGCGTGCGCGATGGACGGCGCGCAGCGCCCCTTGCTGCCGCTGCACCGCAGGCCGTCCGACTTCGCGGACGACGTGCGTGCGATCGTCGGCCCCGCCTTTGCCGCGCTGTGCTGGTTTTGCTCGATCTGGCTCGTCCAGGGCGAGCTGCGCGTCGACGTGCCCAACAGCGGCGAGTGGCGCGCGCCCGGCCGCTGCGCCGTGCGCGCGCCGCTGCGCATCCGGCCGCACTTTTATAAAGGCGGCGTGTCGGACGTTTGCGTGCACGTGCCACTCGACGTCGACGGCGTGCCGCTCGAAGCATTCGCCTCAATGGTGCAGCGTGAGAAGCCGCGCGCGCGCGACCTGCGGCACGGCGGGCGGCGTGTCGATCTCGACGAACTCATGGCGGCGGCCGGCGCGTTCGAGGCGGCGCATCCGCGCAACTCGACCATCGCGTGCTGGGTGAGCCCTTCGGGCCGCCTTGCCCGGCTCACGCCGAGCCCGCTCCGCGGCAACGCGACCGGCGGCGCGTACACCAACGCGTGTGGCGCCGAGCCGGGCGACGCCAAGGTCTACTTGCTCGGCTGCGCGCTCGGCGCTGTCGCGTGCGTGGCGACGGCGGGTGTCATGCGGCCGCGCGCCATGCGCGGAGCGGCGCGGCGCGGCCCGTCCAAGCCGCTCGATGGCGCGTTCCTCGTGTGAGGGGCGGCCGCGAGGTCAGAGGCCGAGCGTTCGCGGCTCACCCTTCGAGTTGACGGCAGAGCGTCCGGGGCTGTGCTGACGTCGCGCTTGCGCGAGCGAAGGGCTTGGACCTGCCCGTCGGGGCGCTTCAATCTCTATTGTAATCAGAGTTCGAATAAGCTATTCTCGCGTATTTGCGTACCGCCGGAGTAGCTCAGTGGTAGAGCGAGTGACTCGTAATCACTAGGTCTGGCGTTCGATTCGCCATTTCGGCTCTCCTTTTTTTTTATTTTGCCGTCCCGGCCGTTCCCGCGCACTGCTGACCCGCCTGTAAGCGTCGTTAGTATTCTTCGACCCTCGCTGTCTTCATTCCATCAGAGCGTTCTGCCAACTGGCCCTGTCCAGCTGGTCCGCCCTGACCGCGAGCGACCCGCCCCGCTTTGCTCCTGCCGTGCACTGCCTTCCGCGCCGAGGATTGCCCAGAAGCGGCCGATTTGGAGGGTCCGCGGCGCGCCGCCACCGCCGCCGTTCACCCATGCTCGCCGCGCGCGCGCGCGAGAGCCGGCGTCGAAATGGCGTCAGGCGGCACACCGAGACCCAGGCTGCCCCTGCCCGAGCAACGATTGGGCCACGCGCCGTCGGCGCCGCGGCTGATGCCGCCGTCCGCCGCGCCGTCCACGGGCTCAACCTCGAGGACGAGCGGCGCGGCGCGCCGCACACCTGCGTGCGCGCTCGGCGAGTGCGAAAGCGCGCCGTCAACGTCGGCTCCCGCGCTGCCGCGCCGGAAGAGGCCGTGGATCACGCGCGTGCCGATCGAGCTCGTGCGCACGTGCTTGCCGCCCGATGGCTCGGCCGGCGCACCGGCCGGCGTTTGCACGGACGGGCCGTCCGGCGCAATTTTTTGGGGCGCGCCATCGTAAGCGCGCGGCGCTGGCGGCGGCGGCGGCGGCGGCGGCGGCGGCGGCAGCGGTGGCGATTCGGCCCCGCCGCCCGCCACTGCGCCGCCCGACGAGCCAAGCGGCGCGCGCAGCAGCGCGGCGACGCGCGCGTGGCCCGCGGCAAGCGCCGCGCGCTCGGCTGAGCGACCATGCGTGTCGATGGCGTCGGCATTCGCGCCGCGCCTGAGCAGCGCGGCCGCTGACTCGACGTGCCCAGCCTCGGCCGCGCAGTGGAGCGCGGACGCGCCGTGCGGCCCAGTCACGCCGAGCTGTGCGCCCCAGTGGCAGAGGAGCTCGATGCACGCCGTCGCGTTGCGCGCGGCTGCGTGCTGCACGGCGGTGAGCGCCAACGGCGGCGGTGTGAGGTCGCCCGGTGCAGGCAGGGCGCGCACGGCCGCCTCAATTGGCGCGCCCTGCGCGAGGCAGCCTAGCGCGCCGCAGCAGTCGTCCGCGCGCGCGGCGGCGCACAGCAGCTCGGCGAGCGCGCCGAACGCCCACGGCTGCGCGACAAAAGCGCGCTCGGCGTATTTTGCGGCGATCCACGCATGCTTGCCGAACCTGCCCGCGCACACACGTGCACAAGGGAGCACCGCCGCGCGCGCGCGCGCGCGCGCGCGCGCGTGGGCACGCGGCGTGCGCGCGCGCGTGCGCGCCGTGCCGCGCCGCGCCGCGCCGCGCCGCGCCGCGCCGCGCCGCGCCGCGCCGCGCCGCGCCGCGCCGCGCCGCGCCGCGCCGCGCCGCGCCGCGCCGCGCCGCGCCGCGCCGCGCCGCGCCGCGCCGCCCGCGCCGCGCCGCGCCGCGCCGCGCCGCGCCGCGAGGGGCGCACCGACTGGTTGTTGGGCCGGGCTTGCGGCCGAGCGGGCGGTGTTCAAGCAGCTGGTTGGCGCGGCCGTTCCCAATATTGCGCATCAACTGCAGTAACCCGCTGTCCCACGTGTCGAGCGTGAGCGACCGCACCTGCGACCGCGTGCGACCGCGGTCGCGAACGCTTGCTGTGCATCGGCGGCGGCGCTTGGCGCGGCGCGGCGCGGCGGGGCGCGGCGCGCGCGCGCGCGCGCGCGCGCGCGCGCACCTTGCTCACGTGCACGCCGAGCGAGCGATGGATGCCCGAGCACTCGATGCACAGCAGCACGCCCCAGTTGATCGCCGCCCAGTCGGGCGACGGCCCGGCGCAGTCGGCGCACGCGAGGTTGTGCGCGCCCGCCTTGCGCAGCTCGGCAAGCGGTGCGCTCTCGGCGGCGGCGCCAAGTTTGGTCGAGTTGGACGCGATGCCGCCCGTCGTGTCAAGCGAGTGGTACGCGAGCTCGATCGCGCTGCGCATCACGCCCACCCACAGCCGACGCTCAGTCTCGGACTCGGCCTGCAGTGTGAGACTGCGCGTCGGGTTGAGCACCTCGAAACAGAAGCGCCGGCCCGACTCGGTCGCGTCCTTGAGCTGGACGGTGCACAGCAGCAGATTGACGCTGTGCTGTCCGCCGACCTCGCCGCTCGTCGTCGCGGCGCTCCTCCGGTCGGCGCGCTGCGACGCGTACCGCAGCGAGCCGTCGCGCACGGTCACCCACACGCGCCTCCAGCCGGCCTTGCCCCTTTTGAAAAGGTACCCCTCCTTCTCGCGCACGCCGTCCGGCGCCGGCTGGTCGGCCGAGCGCGCGTGCGGCGGTCCCTCGCTCAGCGCGCGCTCCTGCGCGCCGCGCCGCGCCGCGCGCCGCGCGCGCCGCGCGTCAGCGCGCGCTCCTGCGCGGCGCGGCGCGGCGCGGCGCGGCGCGGCGCGGCGCGGCGCGCACCTTGCGCCGCTGCGCGCGGCTCGCGTCCGAGAGGCGGGCGAGCTCAGCGCGCTTCGACTCGACGAGCGCCAACCACGCGGGCGCGCTCTCGCACAACGCGCCCATCTGCGCGCGCGCCGCGTCGAAGAAGCGTGCCTGCACGTCCACGCACTCGAGCATGCACTCGAGGAGATCGACCTGCCTTCCCGACTCGACCGCAACCACCTTGTCGGCGAGTTCGCACCGCGCGTCCTCAAGCTGCAGCCGCGCAGCGCCGAGCTCGCGATCGGCGCCGAGCACCTTGTCCTCCGCGGCAGACGCCTTGACCGCGCGCGCGCGGTCGAGCGCGGCGCGGTGCCGCTCGTCCGCGCGCGAAAATCGCTGCCGGAGCTCCTTGAGCGCCTTCGCGTCCTCGTCGATCCGCGTGTCGATCCGGTTGGCGAACTCCTTCTCAAGCCCGAGCATCGCGGCGTGCGAGAGGTCAGACACCTCCTTGAACGCGGCGCTGATCGTCCACAGCGCCGGCCCGACGCCCGCCGACATGACCGCCGGGTTGCTCCCGCCAAAAGCGACGAGCTCGTCCGCGAACGCGCGCTCCGCGTCGCCGCACGCGCCACGCGCGCGCGTGCACGCATGCACCGACTCAACGGTCGCCTTGAGCCACGCACGCACGTTGTGCGCGTTCGCCTCGCACCGCTCGAGCTCAGCGCGAAACGCCGGCGAGTCCTCACGCAGCGCGAGGTGCTCCATCCGGCGCGCTTGTGCGCCGAACGCTCGCTTCTCGCGCGCGCTGCCGCGCGCGGGCATGCCGCGCGTTCGCAAATTGGGCGCGACGCCGAGCCCCAGCCGTCGGGCGTGCGCGGGCGCTGCCGCCGGCTGGGCGTGGGCGTGCAGCCGTCGGAGCGCGACCAGCCGGTAGGGTGGCTCCGGTTGCAAAAGTCTGGGTATGGGTATGATATTGTAAGTCTACGCGCGGGGATCGACGACATTGGTGGCTACTCGATTCCCCCGCAGCTGGTGCTGACCCCGCTGTCCTGACGTAAGCGCCGTTAGTATATACTAACGACGCTTACAGGCGGGTCAGCAGGAGGGGCGCGCACGGGGCCGAGGCTGGACAAACGGAGCGAGCGAAAGGGCGCACGCAACATCAGGCCGAAATCAGGCCGTTAGTATATGGTAAGTCTTACTTAATAAAAGTAAAGCGGAAGAGCGAGGGAGGCAACCGGCGGGCGCCGTGTTCTTCTCCGGGCCATGTTCGAGGGGTGGATCGCGTCGTGGCTGGAGGACACGACGCGCGCGTACATCCGAAATCTGCCGCGCGAGAAGCTCCGCCTCGACATTCGCCGCGGCAACCTCGAGCTCGAGAATCTCGAGCTCCGCGCAGGCCCGATTGACGGCGGGCCGATCGCGATCCGCGCAGGGCTGATCCGCAAGGTGCTGCTCGACGTGCCGTGGTCGAGCGCGAGCGGCGCGTCGATCAAGGTGACAATCGACGGCCTCTACGTCCTCCTCTGCCCGACGAGCGAGTACGAGGAGCGCGCGCGGCGCGCAGACGGCGCGCGCGCGCGGTCCGGCGAGCTGTCCGCCGCGTCCGGCGGCGGCGGCGTGGCGGTGCTCGCCGGCTCGCCCGGCCCGCCGGCACCGGGCGGCGAGGGCGCGCCAGCCGGCAGCGCGCCGACCAGCTCGCGCTTCGTCCAGTGGATCACGTCGAGCGCTGACGTGCGCGTGAGCAACGTGCTCGTCCGATTTGAGGCGGAGCACGCCGGCGCGCCCGGCGTGGGCGCGAGCCCGTTCGGGCTCAGCTTGAGCATCGGCGAGCTGAGCTATGGGCCGGACGCGGCGCGCACCGAACGCGCGCGCGCCGCCGCCGCCGCCGAGCGCGCGCGCGCGCCCTCCGCGCGCTTCACGCGCGCGGTGTTCGCGGCCGTGCAGCTGCGCCACCTGCGCGCGCACGAGCTGAGCGGCAGCGACAGCGGCACGGCCGAGCCCACCGCCACCTCCGCGGTCTCGTCGACGCGCGGCGAGGTGGCGGAGCGCGGCGCGGCGCGGCGTGGCGCGCAGCTCGCCGCGCTGTCCGACGAGGGCGCGAGCCAGGAGGAGCGCGCGCGCGCGCTCCACGCGCTCGTGGGCGCGTGGCGCGCGCAGGCGCCCGCGCGCGCGGCCGACGTGCTCGTACGCCGCTTCGACCTGGTGGGCGAGCTCGCGCTGCCGCAAGAGAAGGACGGGCAGCTTGAGGCGCGGCTCGCGCTCGGCCGGCTGCACCTCGCCGTCGACAAGCCGCAGCTCGACGACCTTGCGGCGCTCCTCGAGCTGCCGCGCGCGCACGGCCACCTCCGCCGCCGCCTTGCGCTTCGGCCGCGCGCGCCGCGCGCCGGCGGCCCGCGCGGCGCGAGCGCGGCGCCGCGCGCATGGTGGCGGTACGCCTTCGATGCGGCGGCGCTCGAGCTGCGCGACGCGCGCGCGCGCCTTCGCGCCCTCCGCCGCGCCGCGCGCCGCCAGTTTGTGCTCGGCGCGGTCGAGTGCGCGAAGGCGGCCGCGCGCGCGCGCGGCGAGGCCGGCGGCGGCAGCGGCGGCGGCGGCGGCGGCGACGCGCTCGCACTCACGCTCGCCGACGTGGAGGAGGCGTTTGAGCTCGGCGACGCGGTCGCGTTGCTCTCGCATGACCAGCGCGATGCGCTCGTCGTCGGCGCGCTATGCGTCGCGCACCGGCCGCCCGGCCGCGCGCTGCACGCGCTGGCGCGAACGCCCGCGCGCGCGCGCGCGCGCTCCGGCGGCAGCGGTGGTGGCGGCGGTACCGGTGGTGGTGGTGGTGGCGGCGGCGGTGGCGGCGGCGGCGGCGGCGGCGGCGGCGGCGGCGGCGGCGGCGGCGGCGGCGAGGTTCACGGCGACGGCGCGGCGGGCGCGGCGGGCGGCGACGGCGCGGCGCCCGCCGCGCCCGCGTTCGCGACGACGCCCTCGTCATGGCTCGGCTGGTTCAGCCCGCGCGCGTCGCCACGGACCATGCCGGCCGCGCCGCCGCGGCCGCCCGCGCGCGCGGCGGCCGCGTCGGCCGGCACGATCGCGGCAGCCGCCGCCGGCGCGGCCGACGACGATGTCGCCGCCGACGACGTCGGCGCCGCCGCCGCGTCGCCGCGCGGGGGCGGGCAAGACGACGCGCGCGCGCGCGTGCACGGCGGCGCGTCGACCGCGGGCAAGCGCGGGCGGCGCCATTCGCAGGAGGCGGCGAGCTGGAAGTGGAAGGAGCGCGCGGACGCGCTCGCGGCCGCAGAGGCGGACGGCGCGGACGGCGGCCGCGAGAGCGCGCACGATGGCGCGGACGGGCTCGAGCCGAGCGACGTGGACCTGCGGAGCGGCGGCCTGCGCTTTGGCGCGAGCGTTGGCGTCCTCACGCTCCTCCTACGGCCGCACGCGCACGGCGCGCCCGCCGCAGGCGGCGGCGGCGGTGGCGGCGGCGGCGGCGGCGGCATCGAGCTCGGCCTCGCGGGCTGCGACTTTTCGCTCACGCGCAAGGCGCTGCCGGCGGTGGACGCCCTCATCCGCCTCGAGGTCTGCTCGGTCGCGCTCCTCGACCGCGTGCGTGTCAGGCTTGACGAGCCCGCCGACGAGCAGCACGCGGACGCCGACGACGGCGGCGGCGGCGACGACGACGACGGCGGTGCGGCTGCCGTGTCCGAGCCTGCGGACGACGACGATGCGCTCGCTGACGAGGCGGAGGAGGCGGCGGTGGCGGCGGTGGTGGCGGCGGACGGCGCGTCGCACGCGTTGCGCAAGCTCGCGCCGCTCGCGCCGCCGCGCGTTGCCGCCTCTGCCGATGCGGCCGGCCGGCGACGCGCCGCGCGCGTCACGCGTGCCGTCCGTTGGCTGCGCGCGCGCCGCGCGGGCGGGCGCGAGCTGCTGCGCGTCGGCGGCGCGCTCGGCGCGGGCGAGGCGCACGCGAACGCGGTGCTGCTCGTGCACACACGCACGCGCATCGGCGGCGGCGCGCCGCCGCGTGCGCCCGATGTGCCGGCCAGCGCGCGCTCGCCGGCGCTTGGCGCGCGCGCGCCGTCCGGCGGCGGCGGCGGCGAACCCGCCGAAGGGAGCACGGTGCGCGTGCGCTGCGCCGAGTCGCTCGACGTGGCGCTCGAGGTGCGCACAATGCGCGCTCTCGTCGCGCTTGCGACGATCTCGCCGCGCTGCGGCGCGCCGCTCGTCGACGGCCTGCCGCCGGCCGCCGCGCCGCCGGCCGCGGCGCGCGCCGACGCGGGCGGGGCGCCGCACCCGCCGCCGCCGCCGCCGGCAGCACCGCCGGCCGGTGCGGCGGGGGCGGCGCTGCGGGTCGACGTGCGCGTCGCGCCCGTGCGCCTCGCGCTCACCGAGCTGCGCGACGACGCGCCGGCCGGCGCGCCCGCCGCGACGCTGCTCGTCGGCGTCGGGTGTGGCGAGTGGCGCACGCGGCTGCCCGGCGTGAGCAACCCGCCGCCGCCGCACGGCCGCGCGCTCGAGGAGGGGACGCGCTCGCGCTTTGAGCTGCTCGGCACGCACGTGCGGCTGTATCACCACGCGCCCGCCGAGCCGCTCGGCTGCGCCCGGATCGCCGCGCTGCTCGCCGGCGCGCGCGCGCCGCGAGCGCCGCGGCCGGGCGACGCGCCACCGCGCCGTGCGCTGACCGCCGCATCGCGCGCGTCGACGACGCGCGCGCCGTCGACGCTGAGCGACGCGGCCGACGAGCCGCGCTTCGAGCTCGAGACGGAGCCGGGCGATGCGCCTCACGCCGGCGGCGGGACTGCTGACGCCGATGCCGACGCTGACACCGGCGCGGACGGCGACGAGGTCGAGTTGCCGTGCGTCGCGCGCTGCGCGCTGCTCGATGTGCGCGCCGCGCGCGGCACGAGCGCCGAGCTGCAGCCTGACGTGGCACTCGGCGCGCAGCTCACATCGGCACGCGCGGTTTGGTCAAACCTGCAGCTGCCCGACGTCGCCGTCCGGTTGAGCGCTGCCGACGTTGCCGCGCTCGCGCGACTGCTTGGCGCGCTCGCGCCGGCTGGGCCGCGCAGCGGCAGCGGCAGCGGCAGCGGCAACGCCGACGACGGCGGCGGCAGCTTCAGCGGCTTCGGCGGCGGCGGCGGCGGCGGCGGCGGCTTCGGCGGCGAGGCCTTCACCGAGCTGAGCGTCGGTCGGCTCACGGTGCACGTGCACGCCAACCACGCCGATGCACACCTCGACGTCGGTCCGCGCCCGGTGCGCGGCCACCCGCGCGCGGCGCCGTCGCGCGCGCCGCTCGCGCTCGTGCGCGCGAGCGACGTCGGCGCGCTCGCGCACCGGCCGCTCTTCGCGCCGCCGAGCGCGCAGCTGCTCGTCGGCACGCTCGACGTGACCGACCTGCTGCTGCCGCGCGCGCTCGGCCCCGCCTACCTCCTGCGCGTGCGCGCGCTCGCGACGCGCGACGCGCGCGCGTCGGACGACGCGCGCGCGTCCGCGCACGACGCCGACGGCGGCGCCTTTGATGCGGCGGGTGCGCGCGCGTCCGAGCGGCCCGCGCTCTCGTTGCGCGCGCTCGGCGCGCCAAGCCGCGCGCTCGCACCCGAGCCGCGCGGCGCGCACAACGCGCTCGCCGAGCCCGCGCGCACCGACGTGCAGTGCGGCGCGCTCGAGCTCGCGTGGGGCGTCGAGGCGTGCGGCCGGCTGTGGCAGGTGCTCTTCTCGGCGCTCGCGGCGCTGCCGCGCGGCGGCGGCGGTGGTGGCGGCGCGGCGCCCGTGGCGCCGGGCGCGCCCATTGTCGCACTCGGCGTGACCTCCGTGCGCGCTGACGGGCTCAGCTTGACGATGCAGGATGAGGTGCGCGACCGCGTGATCGGCTGTCTCGTCTGCGCGCCCGCGCCAACGACGGTCGACGGCGTGCAGCTCGACGCGCGGCGGCTCTCGGACGGGAGTGCGCACGTGCAGCTGCTGCTGCCGTTCCGCGCCGTCTTCGCGCCGCCCTCCGACGCCGACCGCCAGCCGCGCCTCTCGGCCGTCACGGACCACCCGGCCAAGCCCACCGCCGACTGGTGGCCGGCGCTCGGCCCGAGCAGCGGCGCGCCCGCGACGCTCACCGTCCGGTACATCGCGTTCGCGCCACCGGCGCGCGAGGCTGAGGCCACTGGCGCGCCGCAGTCGCTCTCGCCATCGTCGCCGCCGCCGCCGTCGCAGCCGCCGCCGCAGCCGCAGCCGCCGCAGCCGCCGCAGCCGCAGCGGCCGCTCGACTTTTATTTTGCGCTCGAGTTTGGGCCGCAGCCGACGACGCTCGTCTACGAGCACGCGGGCGTGATGCGTCTGTGGGAGTTTATCCTGTACGGCATCCTTGAGCCCTTCCAGCTCGCGCAGACGCCGCTGACGGGCGCGAGCGCGGCCGTCTTCAAGTATGAGGTCGTGCTCGACCGCTGGACGATCCTCCTCCCGGCGGGCGAGCCGGCGGAGGCGTTGCGCAGCCACCAGCGCGGCGTCGCGCCCGGCGGGCTCGTGCTCGACGGCGGCGCGCTCGTCGTCTTTAACGAGCCGCACCGGCTCGCCGAGATGCCGGTCGGCTCGACGCGGATCTGGGCGATGCTCGGCATGCCCGCGCTTTCCGCGCTCGGCGTCGAGGCGCTGCGGCTGCGCTCGCTCGACGTGCGCCTCGAGTGGCCGGACGTGCTTAACAGCGGACCGCTGCTCGGCATGCCCGAGATGCGCGTCGCGCTCTCGGCGAGCGAGCCCGTGCTGCTGCGCTGCGCGCCGCACCTGCCGCCGCAGCTCGACGCCGCGCTCCGCTTCAACCTGTGGGTCGAGGACGCGTGCCCGATGGTGCGCTGGGACGAGGCGCTGCCGCTGCCGCGCCACTACGCGGACATGGAGCTGCTCGTCGACATCGCGCTGCTGCGCGTCCAGCTCACCGCGCCGCCGCACCTGCTGCACGCGCACGAGCATGGCGCGACCGTCGCCGAGCTGCGCGCCGACGGCCTGCGCGTGCGCGTGCTCAGCCCGCGCGAGCGGCTCTGCGAGAACCGCGTCGAGGTGGAGCTCGACGACGCGACGCTGCACGTTCGCGCGCCGTCCGACGGCGCCGTGGGCGCCGCCGACGCCGCCGCGCGCCGCGCCGCGCCGCCGCTCATCCGCCGGCTGGCGCAGTGCGTCGTGCCGCACGTGCGGCACGGGCTGCAGCGCCGCTCGTCGGCGCTCTGGTTGACGGCCGGCGCGATGCTCGTGCAGGAGGCGCGGCCGGACGCTTCGCGCGTCTCGAAGCGCGCGGCGCACGGGAGCGACGAGCGCGGCGCCGCGTGCGCTGACGGCGTCGCGCGCGCCGCCGCGCCGCCGTCGGCGGAGTGTGCGCGCGGCGAGGTGCGACTGCCGTTCGTGCGCTTTGAGAAGGACGCGCAGCACGCGGCGTTGCAGCTCGACGGTGCTGAGGTTGTCGCGCTGCTCCCGCGCGTCGGTGAGCTCCTCGCGTGGCACGCAGCGGTGCAGGCGGCGAGCCCGCCGCCACCGCCGCCACCGCCGCCACCGCCGCTCCCGCCGCTCCCGCCGACGCCGTCGCGCGACGGCGGCGCGGGCGCGGGCGCGGGCGCGGGCGGCGCGGTCGACGATGCGGCCGGCCAAACGCCGCGCGCATCCGCCGCGCGCCGCTCGGCCGCCGCCACGCCCGACGACGGCGGCCGCAGCGACGACGGCGCGAGCGACGCATCGGCGACGCCGCTCGCCGCGCCGCTCACCGCGTCGCTCGTGCTCAGCTCGTGCGCGCTGTGGCTGCCCGTCGAGCAGCGCGACGCGACCGGCGCGGGCCCGATGGAGGGGCTTCGCTCGTGCTTCTCCCTCGCGCTCGCGCGTCGGCAGCGCGCGCCCGTTGCCACTGCCGCCGCCGCCGCCGCCGGCGGCGGTGGCGGCGACGGCGCCGAGCGCACCGCCGACGTGCGCTCGACCGTCGAGCTCGAGCACGCGGGCACGCGCTTCTGCGCCTACGACGGCGCGCCGCCCGACGGCGTGCGCGCGGCGGCGCGCGCGCCGCGCGCCGCGCCCGCCGACCGGGCGCTGCCCGCACCGCTCGGCCGCTCGCCGAGCGCGTCGGACGCGGGCGCGCGCGCAAGCGCGGCGGCCGCGGGCGCGTTCGCGCTGCTCGGCCGCTTCGGCGCGCACGTCTCCGTGCTCGACGAGGCGCGCGCCGAGCTCGACGGCGACGCCGAGCCGAGCCGCGCGAGCGTCGACGCCGACGCGAGCTCGCGCGCGGGCGGCGCGCGCGCCGGCGCCGACGCGCGCCAGGCGCGCGTGCACGTCGCGACGGGCGGCATCGTGAGCCTCGTGCTCGACCCGTTCATGCTCACGACGCTCAAGCACATCGCCGTCGGGCTCGGCGAGGCAGCTGCGCCCCTCTCGCTCGGCTCGCGCGCGGCGCCCGCGGCGGCGGCGCGCGCACCCGCGGCGGAGGGCGCGGCGGTGGTTGGCGCCGATGGCGTCGTCGAGCGTGCGCGCGCCGCCGACCGCGCCGGTGGCGGCCTCGACTTTGGTGGGCGGCGGCGGTCGAGCGGCGCGAGCGCGCGCGTCTCGGAGGCCCTTTCTGACGCGGCGCGTGGCGGCGGTGGCGGCGGCGGCGGCGGCGGCCTGCCATCCGACGTGCGCGCGCTGTGCAAGCTGCAGGACGTGCAGCTCGTGCTCATCTCGGCGGCGAACCGGCCGATCCCCTTCGCGCTGCTCTCGGCATCGAACGTCGAATTGACGCTCGACGCGGAGCGCGGCGCGCAGCTCGGCGTCCGGCTGCAGCTTGCCGCGCGGCTCGGGCTGCGCGCCTTCAACCAGCGCGTGCTCACGTGGGAGCCGGTGCTCGAGACCTTCTCCGTCGTCGTCGACGTCGAGCGCGCGGACGGGCGCGGGCAGGTGCTCGTGCAGACGCAGCTCGGCGACACCGTCGAGCTCGTCGTGAGCAACCAGGTGGTGCAGACGGCGTCCGTCGCGGCGGGCATGTTCTCGGCTGCGCTCTCGTCGACGCACGACGCGCTGCGGCAGCACCGGCACACGCAGCCCTACCTGCTGCGCAATGAGACGGGCGCCGTGCTCACCTTTTGGCGGCACGACGCGCCGTCCGCGCCGCCCGCGCCGCCGGGCGGGCGGGCGGAGCGGCCGCGCGGCACGCGCGAGATCACGGTCGTGCCGGGCGCGGAGGCGCCCTTCGACTTTTGGGCGGCCGAGGCGGGCCGTGCGGGCGGGCTGGACGACGCGCTCGACGACGAGAGCGCCGCGGGTGCGCCCGCGCCCGCGGCGGCCACCGGCGCTGAGCGCGCGCGCGCGCCGGCGGCCGCCGCCGGCGGCGGCTTCCTGGCGTGGCGGCCGCCGTCGCACAGCATCGGGCTGCAGCTCGAGGGCGGCTGGCTGCCCATCGAGTGCGTGCCCGTCTCGCTCTCGTGCGCGCATGCCCTGCAGCTCTACCAGGCCGACTCGCCCAAGGAGCCCGTGCCATGGTGGGTCGTGCACTGCCACGCGGCGCTCGAGCACGGCGCGGGCACGGCGACGATGGTCCTCACGCTCTCGTCGCCGCTCATGGTGCACAACGCGAGCGCGCTGCCCGTGGCGGTGTGCGCCGTGCTGCCGCCCAAGGAGCAGCGCGCGTCCGTCGTCTTCCGCTCGTCGCGCGCGGTGCGCAAGGACCTGCTGCTGCTGCTGCGCGCCGCCGCCGCCGACGACGACGGCAATCCGGGCGCGCGCAGGACGACCTTCGACTCGCTCGACGGCGCGGGCGACTCGTCGTCGAGCGCGCTCGGCTCTTGCGACTCGGACGCGTCGCGCCGCAGCGCGCCGCTCGAGGCGCTTGAGGCCTTCCGCCGCACAAAGCTGAGCGCGTCGGTCGCGCTCGGCGCGCGGCACGTCGTCGAGCTCGCGCGCCTCGCCGTCGGCGAGTCGCTCATGGTGCCGCCGCACCTGCTCGAGGGCGGCATCGAGTTTCGGCCGCTCGTCGGGCCGCTCACGCGCGCGCGCTCGAGCGGCGGCGGCGCGCTCGGCGGCAGCGGCGGCGGCGGCGGCGCCGAGCCGCCCGAGCCCACTGCGGCCGGTGGCGCGAGCGCGTGGCAGCCCGTCGCGGCCGCCATCTGGCCGGGCCAGCTGCTTGGCAGCTCGGACGCGGCGAGCAGCGGCGCGGCGAGCAAATACGAGGCGCGCGCGTCCAAGCTCTTCAGCCTGCACGAGACCGAGTACATCATCGGCCACGTGCGCTGCCACTTCTCGTCGTCCGCGTCCGCCGCGCTCTCGCCGCCCGTGCACGGCCGCCTCTACGTGACGCCGCACCACTTTTGCTTCCATGGCAAGCGCATGTACGGCCTCTCGCACGCCAAGGAGCAATTCGCCTTCAAGGACGTCGTGCGCTTCGAGCGCACGTCCATCGGCTCGGGCGCGATGCGGCTCGGCGCGGGCGTGCGCGTCGCGGTGCGGCGCGGCGAGGGCGAATGGAGCGTCACCTTCCTCTCGCTGCTCCACTCGCGCAGACTCTACCGCCTGCTCGAGACGCAGCTCAAGGTGCACGCGCCCGGCGCGCTCGTCGAGCACGCGGGCGGCGCCGACGTGATCCGCGACGTCTTCGAGCTCGACCCGGCCGTCGAGTCGGTGCTCTACGACTTTGGCTGCGCGTGGGTGTGGCGGCGCGCGCTCTGGCGCGGGCGCGTGTACGTGACGCAGAACCACGTCGCGTTCGCGGGCAGCTCGCTCGGCGAGACGGCCAAGCTGACGCTCAAGCTGACCGACATCGACCACGTCCACGCCGCGCGCGCCGGCGCCGCCTCGCCCAACGGCATCGAGATCCACACGAGCGGGCACGTGCACCGCTTTGTGCTCTTCTTCGCGCGGGACACGGCGCTCGAGGCGATCGAGTCCGTCTGGCGCGAGCGCCTTGCCGAGGCGGTTGACGTTGATGGCGCGGCAGTGGCGCTCGCGCCCGAGCAGGCCGCCGACTCGGCGTCCGAGGAGAGCGAGGACGAGACGCCGACCGAGCCGAGCGCGATGATCGCGCGCTGCCGGTGGGGCTCGATGCGCGGCGCGGGCGCACAGAGCCTCCGCTGGCGCTGGGGGGGGGCCGTGGCGGGCGGCGGCGGCGGCGGCGGCGGCGGCAGCGCCGGCGGTGGCGGCGGTGCGCCGCTCGCGCACGCGCGCGGCCAGATCAGCCGCATCGCGCTGCCGCACGCGCCGGCGGTGGGCAGCGGCGGCGCCGAGTGTCACATGGTCGCCGCCATGCTGAGGCAGCGCGCCGCGCCCAGGCTGCTCGCGAGCACGGTCGCGCGCTCGGCCGCGCGCGGCGTGGCTGCTCCGCCGGCGGCGTCCGTCGCGATCGTGCTGACGCCGAGCCTGCAGCTATGGAACATGCTGCCCGTGCCGCTCGAGCTCATCGTCTACGCGCCCGACTCGTCGGCGGACGGCAACACGGCCACGCGCACGCGCCGCTCGTCCGCCGACGAGTCGGCGCACGCGGCGGACGCGGACGCGGGCGCGAGTGCGAGCGACGAGCCGCCACCCGCCTCGCCGCCGCCGCGCCGCGCGCGCGTCTCGGGCGCGCGCGCGCCCAGCCGCGCGCGGCTGGGCGGCAGCGACGATGCGCTGCGAGAGCTGCGGCGCGAGACGCTTGCGCCGGGCGAGTCGACGTCGCTGCACTCGGTGCCGCTCCTCGCCACGCAGCGCGTGAGCGTGCGCGTCGCCGGCTTCGGCTGGTCGTCCGCCGTCGTCGTCAAGTCGCGCTTCGCCGCGCGCGACGGCGGCAAGGTGTTCAGGCTGCCCGAGTCGATCGAGCTCGTCGCCGAGGCGAGTGCGCGCCGCGCGCTGCACCTGCTCGTGCGCAACAAGGCGCTCGGCGCGGGCGGGCGGAGCGTGCAGATCTTCGCGCCCTACTGGCTTCTCAATGAGTCCGAGCTGCCGCTGCTCTACCGCGAGGTGAAGCTTGGCCTCGTCCTGCGCACGCAGGACCTCGCTGGCAGCAGCGTGCAGCGCGCCGTCGCGCGCCGCCGCTCGCAGCCTGGCGGCGCGTGCCACGGCGGCGCGAGCAGCGACGCGCCGACGCGCGGCGGCGCGAGCCCGGGGCGCTCGGCGGGCGGCGGCGGCGGCGGCGGTGGCGGCTACGCCGACGCGCCGCGCGCGCTCGAGTCCGCGTTGCCCGGCGCGCGCCCGTCGGACGAGGGCGGACGAGCGCTCGCGGCGGGCGCGGCGACGCCCGCCGTCCGCCGGCTGCCGCCGTCGCTCGACGAGCTGTACGCGATCAGCCCCGGCTCGCAAGGCGCCGACGGCTCGCCCGCGTGCAGCGCGCTCCACGCCGCCGGAGCGGTCGGCCAGCTGCACAGCCCGCCGTCCAATCCGACCGTTGGCCTCCTCCGCCGGTCGTCGACGCGCGGCGTGCGCGGCGGCGGCGGCGGCGGTGGCGGCGGCGGTGGCGGCGGTGGCGGCGGTGGCGGCGGCGGCGGCGGTGTGGCGGGTGGCGGCGAGCCGGGCTCGGGCGCGGCGCACGCGTTTGGCGCGTACGCCACCGAGGGCATGCGCGGCATGCTGTCGGGCGAGTCGGTCGGCGAGGAGGCGGAGCTGCGCAGCACGTCCACGTCGATCTCGTACTCGCGCAGGCACACGCCCCACGCCAGCCTCGCGCGCGCGAGCCGCCGCTCGTCCCCACGCGACTCGGTGGAGGGGCACGATGAGGCGCACACGCGCGCGCCCAGCGCGCCCGGCGCGTTCGCCGCCGCCGCCGCTGCCGCCTCCGCTGCGCCGTCCACGCCGCGGCTGCCGGGCGCGCGCGACGATGCGTCCGGCGCGCGCGAGCCGTTGGGTGCGCCGCAGCTCGCGGACGTGTCGCGCGCGACGCTCGACGAGTTCGTGCGGACGGGCGCCGAGTGCGCGCTCTTCAGCTTCAGCAGCCGCGATCTTTTCTCGAATCGTCTCAGCCTGCGCGTGCGCGGCGAGGGCAGCTGGTCGAACGCCTTCTCGCTCGACGTGCTCGACACGCCGGGCTCGCTACGCACGGGCGGGCGCGACATCGGCGTGATCGTCACGGCGGCGCCGCGCGAGGCGGTGCTCTCGAAGGTGGTGATCTTCGCGCCGCGCTTTGTGCTGACCAACACCTTTGCGGACCGCGCGCTCTACTTTTGGGAGACGGCCGCGCCCACCGCCGTCGGCCAGTACATCTTGCCCGGCGAGTCCGTTCCGTTTCACCGCTCCTCGGGCGCGGCCGAGCCGATCGTGCAGATCGCGCTGAGCAAGCGCGGGCAGGTGGGCGCGGGGCCTTCGGGGCGGCGGCTCGAGGACGTGCTCGCAGGCGCCCACGCCGGCTCGATGCGCCGGCGCAGCCTCGGCGGCGCGGCGCGGCCGGTGCGCCCGCACAGCGCGAGCGGCCCGTTCTCGATGAAGGAGGTGGGCGACCTCGTCGTGAGCTGCCCCGTCTACGAGGCGAACGGGATGAGCCACTCGCGCGCCTTTGAGGAGGAGCGGCTCGTGCACGTGCGCGTGAGCACCGTGCAGGCGTCCGTCACCGTCGTCTTCATCGACGCGCTCGTCGAAGGCTACGAGCCGCCGTACACGATCCGAAACCTGAGCTCGCGCACCGTGCGCGTGCAGCAGTGCGCGCCCAACACGGTGCCGCGGCAGCTGCGGCCTGACTCGGCGCTCCCGTACGTGTGGGACGCGCCGCTCGGCGCGAAGGAGCTCTCGGTCAACTTCCCAGACGAGGGGTACATGCTCAAGGGCACGACCGACAGCGCGAAGGTGCGCCTCGACCTCCTCGGCGGGCCGTACGCGCACGGCGCGCCGCCGATGCAGGCGTGGACGGCGGTGACGCTCTCGGGCTCGACGCGCGTGCTCACGATCTGGGACGCGCAGCCGACGCGCGCCGACGAGTGCGAGTGGCTGCTCGACCCCGAGAGCCCGTTTGCCGACCCGACGCTCGCGACGGTGCGCTGGGCGGTCGACGTCGCCTTCCGCCGGTGTGGCGTCTCCATCGTGCACTCGGAGCAGTACGAGCTCGCCTACCTGTCGCTCGCGCAGTTCGCGCTGTCGCTGCAGAAGACGCCCACGCGCGAGCGCCTCGCCTTCCGCGTCGGCGCGCTGCAGCTCGACAACCAGCTCGCGTCCGCGCTGCTGCCCGTCGTGCTCTCGTGCAGGCCGCGTGGCGCGGTCACCGCCGGCGACGACGCGCCGCCCGGCCTCGAGATCTCGACATCGAGGCGGCTCGTGCCGGGCGCATCGGGCCCCGTCTTCGAGAACGCGCACGTGCACGTGCACGAGATGGACGTGCACGTCGAGGAGCGCTTCGTGCGGCACGTGGGCGCGTTCGTCGCCGATGTCCAGGCCGGCCTCGCGAGCGGCGCCGACGCGCCGACGGACGCACCGACCGCCGCGCGCTCGGGCGCGCAGCCGGCGCTGTGGTACTTTGAGCAGCTCGAGCTCTCGCCCGTCAAGGTGAATGTAAGCTACATGTCGAGCCAGCGCATGATCCAGGAGCTGCTGCGCAACCCGGTGCACATTCCGTCGATTAACCGGCTGCCCCTCACGCTCAACGCCATCCTCTTGCACGTGCGCGCGTGGGCGAGTGACCCGCGGCGGCGCGCTGCGCGCGGATCCGCCCGCCGCGCCCGCCTCGCGCCGCCTCACGCGCCTCGCGCGCACGCGCGCTTTGCCGCCGTGCTCGCCGCGCCGGCGCCTCGCCCGCCGCGCGCCGCGTGCCGCACGCGCTCCAGGAGCCCTTTCTCGCGCCGCCGAACGAGCTCGCGGACAGGCTCGGCGCGCAGTACAAGCAGTCGATCATCCGGCAGGTGTACAAGCTCGTGCTCAACATCGACACGCTCAGCCAACCGGCCAACCTCGTGCGTAGCCTCGGCGCTGGTGTCCGGGTGCGCAGCCGTCCGGCTGCCCGCGCGCTCGCACGCTCGCGCCCACCGCCCTCCGCCCACCGTCCACCGTCCACCGCCCACCGCCCACCGCCCACCGCCCATCGCCCACCGCCCACCGCCCACCGCCCACCGCCCACCGCCCACCGCCCACCGCCCACCGCCCACCGCCCACCGCCCACCGCCCACCGCCCACCGCCCACCGCCCACCGCCCACCGCCCACCGCTCCTTTCGCGCGCGCACCGCACGCGCGCCCGGGCGCACCCTCCGCCGCGGTGTGCGCACGCAGGACTTTCTGTCGCACCCGTTCCGCCATCCCGCGTCCGCGAGGCTGGTCGGCACGCGGGTCCTTGTCGGCTCTGCCGCCCTCGCGCGAGGCGCCGCGTCAGGTGCGCGGCGTGCGCTCGGCCTGGGCGGAGGGGCGACCGGTCGAGGGCTTCTCCGGCCACCTCGAGCGCGATGCATGCAGCCCACACCGCCCTCGTCACGCATCGCGCCGCCGCGCGCGCGCAGGTGCGCTTTCGGCGTTCGCCTTCGTTACCAGCCGAGCGGCCGGCGCGGTGGCTCATCTGTCCTTCGACGAGCGCTACCTCGCCACGCGCGACAAGTCGCGTGGCAAGGCGCAGCAGCCGAAGAACGTGGTCGACGGCCTCGCTCGCGGTGCGCGCAGCCTCGGCGTTGGCGTCGTGCAGGGTGTCACCGGCATCGTCGTGCAGCCCGTGCGCGGCTTCAAGGAGTCGGGCGCGCTGGGCCTGTGCAAGGGCGTGGGCAAAGGGCTCGTCGGCGTGGCTGTCAAGCCCACGGCGGGTGAGCGCCCCTGCGCTCGGCCCCAGCGCGCGTCGACCCGTCGCGACCGGGCACTTGCGCGCATCACTCCCCGGCCAGACGCTCACGCAAGGCGCGCGCGTGCGTGCTCGCCCGCGCTGCGCGCGCAGGTGTCCTCGACCTCCTCAGCCGGACGGCGCAGGGCGCCGCGAACCAGGCGAGGGGCTCGTCCAACCTCGTCGCGCAGCACCGCGTGCGCCCGGCGAGGATGCTCTACGGCGACAAGAAGGTGGTGCGCGAGTACCTCCACGCCGAGGCCGCGGCGCACGACGTGCTCGCTGACTTTCGTACCGGCAAGCACCGGCGCGAGCCGCTCGCATACTGCACGGACCTGGTGCCGCGCCCGCGCGGCCTCATCGCCGACGTGGCGATCCTTACCGACAAGCGCTTGCTCCTCGCTGTGTGGGCGACCAAGCGCGTCGTCCGCCACATCCGCCTGGACGACGTGGAGCACTTTGAGCCCTCGCCCGAGGGCGGCGGCACGGAGCTGCTGCTCACCACTCGCCAGGAGCAGTGGCAGGTGACCGTGAGCGACACGCAGCGGCAAATGCGCGCGTGCATGCGCACGCAGCGCAGCAGGCCGCCGGACGATAGCCCCACCAGGGCGGACGCTCGCCCAGCTCGCGCGGTCCAGCGCATCCAGGTGCACCGGCTGCAATGCACCAGCAAGGTGGAGTGCCAAGCCTTCATGCAGCAGCTCGATCGCGCCATCGCGCTGTTCGCGAGCAAGGCGCCGGCGCAGAGAGGCAAACGCACGTCGCACGCTGGGGCGGCCGCGGGCAGCGACGCCTTGCGGCGCGCCGGCGGCGGGTCGCGAGGCCTCGCGTGATGGTTGGTATTCTGTCTTTTCCAATGACACTTCTTATGACTTCCGATTCTGACTCTACTTACAAATCGGGAATCTTTTCATGGCGCGACACGTGATACCATGCCGTCCTCAAGATCTCAGACTGCACGTTCCAATATATGCTTTCATGCAAAGGGGAAAGGGAAGGGAAGGGGGGGGGGGGGGGGGGGGGGGGGGGGGGGGGAGCAGGGACATGGACAAAGCGTAAACTGCCCAAACCCATCGCACCGATCTGTCTATCGTCTCTGGACAATGCGATCTCGACATGGGGTCCGGCAACAGCTGGGCGAGTGGCTGGTTGGTACAAACAGCCAGAGCGCCATCGGATTCGGCTTGTTGACAACAGGACTGAAGTCGATGGCAAATCAACAAGTGGAATTGCGAGCAAGGGACATGTTCAGCGGAGTTGCGAAGTGGGTGACAGCAAGGCGCGCAGCTCCATGCATAATGCGGCAGAGTAGACGGGTCCATGTGCAGGAGGTGTGCGTTCGATTTAGATTCTTCCTTCGATTCAAGGTGTGGTGAACGGCATCGCCAAACCTTGCGATGCGCTCCTTTAACATGTCAAATAGGTTCTCCGCGCTCATCTTCACACGCACAATGCTACATGTGCCATAATCACTGGCTCATTCTTGGGCACGAGCTAAACCTGAGCTGTCAAGCGAGCCGCAGGGCAAAATATAATTACTGGCGACAGACGATCAGCACCTCTCTCAACCGCCGCTCCGCGCGTGTTTGCGCCGCGCGCGGCACTTGTGTCTCATACTCTCGATGACGACAGGATCGCAAACTACATCTGCGCCGTTCAAGTCGCGTGACACTGGTGTGCGTCAACACATCAGACATTGTCGTCACGTCAAGGCTTGTTGTTGCATGAGCGAAGGACGGCTCGTGAGATTCGCCGCATTCCTGAAAAAGAAGCGCGCAGGGCATCGCGCGGACAAAGCAGTGAACTGCGGGCTGGTTGGCAGGTGAGGGTCGCCGTCGGCATGACCTGCACATTTGCATGAGCGGCGGCCTCGCCACACAACAATGACAGCCTTTGGCGTAGTCGCGTGTGATTGGAGCCGTCGATCAGTCGCAAATCAAGCGTGTATCAAAGTAAGTATTCACGTAACTGCGCAATCAATGCTTGCGCGTAATTGGCACAACACCTTCAACGCTTTTCACAGCGGGACGTTAACAGTTGACTATTCTCGCCGTATTTGCACCAAGTCCTCCAAGTTTTGATTTTGCGAAACAATCGACAGAATGACGCACGTACTCGCTGTGCAGCCAATTGTGCGAGTCGGCATACGCAATAACCAAGTCAGTACGTCTGTGCGCGGCTGCCGCCCAGGCTCAGTAGCCGTGGCGGCGAATTTGAACACAATTGAGCTACACTCTTCCACCAGTATTGGTTGGGAACGCAGCACCCCCATTGGGAAGGGACGGGAGCACACAGCACCATTGGTCGCCGTTGGTCGCGCGCACGACCAAAGCGCTCGGCGTCGCGAAGCGCGCGCACCATGGAAATACGCAAGGGACGGCAGTTGCATTTGCGCCGTCCTCGAGGGCAGCTCGTCCCACGCGCCGCTACCTTTAACCATTCGAGCTCACTCCGCGCTGCCATCGTCGTGCGCGGGAGCTGAAAGCAGGGAATCGAGCGTCACACGGTCAATTAGCAGATTACATTGTACAACGCGGCTGTCCACTTGTGGCGCGCAAATTTCCATCCAGCCCGTGCAGCTCGGTTTCCTGACTTCGTCGACATCTGTACGTGGCTGACCAACCGGTCGCTCGATCCGGCGCAGCAGCTGTTGCACAGCGCGGTGAATGGGGTTTGAATGGGCCTTGCAAGTGCGGCAAGACCGCCACCTCGCACGGTACGATCCGCAAGTACACATACGGCGTGAAGAGGAAGGACGAGGAGCATGTGTTGTTTCCGATGAATCACAAAGGGCTCGTAGTACTGTCGTCGCGCGCGCCGCGCGCTCTAAATCTAAGCCCCTTGCCAAGAAGGTGTGGGAAGAGGGGGATGGGGGGGGGGGGGGGGGGGGGGGGCGAAGAAAGGTGTGGGCGCGAAGGAAGGTGTGCGCACCTCGTTGCAACCGCGCTCCTGGCGCACCAGCACATGCGCGCCTGTGCGAGTGCATACTGAGCGAAAACGCGCGCAACTCTCCGTGCGTCCTTAAGTCGCGTTTTGCCTCGCGTGCGCCTCCCGTACAAGAAAGGCAGACGCGCCGACGGGTGCTTTGTAAACCCTCGGCCCCGCGCTTTAAGAAAGCCGTTTTTGAGCTTGATGCCGTACATGGCGTTCCGTACACCAAGCGCGCAAAAGACATTCACGGCATCAAGCTCGAGAACATTTGTGACGCGCCGCACTGCCGAACGACACGATCACCGACTCTTGGGCGTCGCTGACCAGCTGCTCTCGGAGGCGGAGAGGCAACACCGACGATTGGCTGTAAGACGTATAGTATAATATGCTCTCTGCGCCAAGGTGATCCGTATGCAAGAAGTCGACGCACGCCACGTGAAATAAGAGGCGTCTCCGCAGCCCCAAGGCGTTCTTCACGACTGAGACTTGAAGACGTTGTTAACGTCGAGTCACCGCTTTGTCACTGTGCACCACGCAGGACAAGGCAAAGAGGCGTATAGCAACACGGCCGGCAAGCAGATCATCAAGGGCCCCGTGCCACCTAGTCGCGCGTTTCCGGCCGTATGCATACGCCCGTGTGCATGCGATACACGCTATCCAACCCCTTGCACGCGTCGACGTCGGCCTGCGTCGTCAGGTCGGCCAGACGCTGCGGCAGCGACTCACCACAAACTATGCACGCACGCACACGGAGCAGCTGCGCGTGATCGAGCATGACGCGCGTGGCGAGCTTGTGGCGCATGACGCGCTCGAGCGACGGCCAAGCAGCCTCACTGGTCGGTGCGCGCCATTCATTTTGAGAAGTTCGAATGCAAGAGCATCGCGAGGAAGCTGGTCAGCTTAGCCGACCACTCGCCTCCGGAGCTCTGACGACGTGACCACAGCGGCGGTAACGCGTTTAGGCGTTTGCGTATAAAATAGGTCCGGGCGAGGTAGTGGCGCGTCGCGGCCCGCGGCCCGTGGGCTTGGGTCAGCGAGCGGCGGGTCCCAAGAGCAAGGCACGCCCGACGGCTGGCGTGTCTAGAGCGTTGACATTGGCCAGCGACCACCTACGTGACACCACCGCCAATTGACAGCGAGGGCTCAATGCGGAGAGCAACTCTGAGCGCGCGAGCGTTCCCAATGGTGGTTCGCGGAGGTCAAACATGCATGAGCTTCTCGTGTTTGACGGCGTGCTGTTGCTGCTGGAGATGTCGGATTGCGGCGGAAGATAAAGCATTCGTATGACAAGATTGAGGAGATTTCGATGCCTTTTGCGCTGCTCCCTCCCAATGCCGCCCCGACGACCCAGCTGCTCGTCGTCGGAGACATCGGAGACATCGTCGACATCACCGACGCCACCCACAACTTGCACTTCGAGCAAGCGGCGAGCCGCCTGCCTGATGAGCTCATCTCCACGCCATCGGCGCCACGCGCACGCATAGGGAGGCACGCGCATGTCTGACACGCGCAAGGCGCTCGTCACCATCACTCTCAAGGCCGAGCGCGAGAGAGTTACCAACCTGCTCGCCGAGCTGCGCAACGCGGTCAGGCAGATGGCACTCGACGCGAGGATGCGGAGCATTGACATGAAGCAAGCTTTCTTGGCTGTGGATTGCACTTCGGCCGGCGCGTAAGGTGCGCGCCGTCTTCCTCGACCCCAGCGCGCGGTGCATCGCGAAGGAGCGAGCGGCGGGCGGTGCGCCGCACGTTTTCGCACCTTCGTCGTCCTTTCTCGCCGCTGCGCGTTGGGAACTTGTCGCGACGCAGGCGACACGCGCGCTCAAGACGCCCAAGCCGCCGCACATCTTGCCGCTCGCGTCCGTGTCGCAAATCGAGCTGCGCGCTGCGGATGCGCCGCCTGTCGCGCCATGGCTGAGTTGGCACGGCGTGCGCCGCGCCGCGCGTGGGCGCGCGCAGCTCGAGCGCGTCGACTTGCACGACGCACGGCTGACGCGCGTGGCGGTACGCGTTCTGCGTCGCGCCACGGTCGGCGGCTGCGTCCTCGATACGTCATTTGTTGACGCGCAACCTCCCTCTCCTCATATCTGTTTAAGTGGCTTTGACGCCGACGACGTCTCACTAACAAAAATGAAGCTGTCATCGGCACAAAGGCCAATGCCAACGCTTATTGAAACGAACGGCTCCAGCGATTCCGCCTTATCGTCCACCGCGCGGCCTGCCAAGCCGTTGCGGCCCGTCGACGCGGTCAATAAAAGCGGCGAGTTGTGTTGAAAGACACGCGCGTAGCGCGACGATCAGGAGGATGTTGAGACTGCCGAGAAGACGGGTGCTGAAAAAAAATAAAGAGCAGCATACAAGAGGGTTGCGATTCCTTAATGAGCACGCTCTCGCACACGCGCGTGCAGGCGAGATTAAGCATGGACCGCGGGCACGAGGGGAGGACTGCCACCGACGCGGCCGAGCGCAGTACGGGCACATGGCATGCGTGTAGGCAACGATTAAGTGGAGTGTCGCGCCGAGCTTGAGCTCGGTCGCGGTATGGCCGTTGGCACAGCCGAGCGTCCAGCTTAGGACGCTCGGCGGGCTCGAGATCCGGCGCGATCTTTGCGAGAATGACGATGTGGTTCCACAGACCGAACGTTGCGCGGCGCAACTTGGGCCTGGCCTGGCCTCCGGATCGGCGGAAGTTCGAGATCCATGAAAATGGAGACAACATCGATGGCGGCAATAACGCGTAGGTGCCGTGCCGTCATGCGAGCGCGCCTTAGCTTGAAGCCGTGCGAGGCTGATCAGCCTGTCAAGCTGAACTCGTCCCTTTCCCAACTCCTTCGTCTTCACTCCAGAAGTCAGATGCATTGGAAAATACGTTTGCCGGCGACAGACAATCATCGCCTCTCTGCACCGCCGCTTCGCGCGTGGTTTGGGTTGTGTTCACTTGTGCCTCAGCCCTCGACGACGACGGGGTCGCGAAAAAGAGCTGCGCCGTTCAAGTCGCGTGATACTGGCGTGCATTCAACGCACCAGACAGTGTCATCACGTCAAGGCTTGACGCATAAACGAAGGATGACTTATGCGATATGGGAATACGCACTTTTCTGAAGGAAAAAGCTTGCACCCCAAGCGCCGTTGACCACCATCTCACACGCGAAGGCATGCGCCAAATAAACCAGAATTGACCATATTGTGAAAATTGGTGAACACATTGGGAGCCTCATGCAAGTGCGCAGTAGCAACGCGAATTTCTGGCATTTTTCGAGGCAGTGGTCAGACGGTCATAATGGTTCATATGAACATTTTAATGTTAAAATCATTGCCTGGGTGGCTAAGTCCAAGCCATTGCCCGCGCCCTGAGCCGGTCGGGCCTTCTTCCTTGTCTGTGCACTCGCTCGGCAGCGACCAGAGAGCGCTTGAAAGTGAGTGCAAAGGTCACCCACGCGCCGTCCCGGCGGTCGACCCTTGGTGCGGGATCGGAGGGGCGGCACAAGACTTTATAAAATATTTAATATTGTGCGGGACCTCGAGGCTTTGCGGCGCTGCTCATTAATTTACACAAGCGGCGCTGCTCTTCACGATATTTCCTCCAGCTTCTTGCGCGCGGCGCTCGCAAGGCGCGCCGCGTTCGTCCGCTCGCCCTCCTCCTTGCTCGATGCGGCGATGGCCTCGAACCGGCGAAGCCGCGCGGCCCACTTGGCGCGCTCGCGCACGCCCACGTCGGCGGTGATGGCGTGCGTCTTCCACCACTGCTCGGACGTCTCCACCTTCTTCTGCGCGAGCCTGTCGCGCAGCTCCTCGCGCTCACGCTCGCGCCGGTGGTCTTCTTCTTCGCGCCGTGCGGCCTCTGCACGCTCGCGCTCGAGCCGCTCCTGCAGCCGCGCGTCGTTCTCGTCCATCTGCCGCTGCTCCTCCTCGCTGAAGAGGCTCGCATTGCGCTGCGTGAGCCCACGCAGCTTGTCCGCCTTGTCGCGCGCCGCGTACGAGGTGATGGGCACTATGAACTCATCGAACTCTTGCTGCGTGAACGGCTCATTTGACAGCGCGTCGAGGCGGACGAGCTTGCGCCCCTGCCCTGTACGCACCCACAACGCGATCGTCGAGACCCTCTTGCCGCACTGTGCCGCCGGCCGGAGCGAGCGGAAAAGGGCGCGCGGGCGCGAACCGACCAGCGCGCGCGCGTTGCCTTGAGGCCGCGCGCAGGCGGCGGGCGCGCGCGCGCGCGCGCGTGTGCCACCGCGCCGCCCACCTTGTACGGCTGGCACGAGCGCACTTCGAGCACGACGCAGAGCGTGAAATGCACCTTGCCCGAGTTGAGCCGCTGGCCGCACCGCACGAGCGCGTAGAGCAGCACGCGCTGCAGCTCGCGGCTGTCGGCGTCGAGCCAGATCTGATGCGGCGAGGCGGCATGCGCGGGGCCAGAGGCACGCGCGCAAGTTGGATGCCGTGAGCGGCAGGGGCAGGGGGCCGGGGGGAATGGATGCGAGCGAGTTGGGGGCCGCACGCGGCGCGGCGCACGGCGCGAGGCCGCCGCGCACCTCGATGGTGCGTCGCGTGAGCGCAATGGCGCGCAGCTCGTCCACGGTCGCCTTGCGCCGCTTTGACTCCGCCTCGGCCGCGTCCAGCCGCTCCACGTCCGCCGTGCGCTGCCGCTTGGCGTCTTGCGCGCTCTTGCGCAGCGCGCTCATGTCCGGCTGGCGCGCGAGCTCCTGCACGACGGCCGCGCGCAGCTTCTTCTTGGGGACGAGCGTCGCGTCGGTGATGTCGAACATGGCCTGCGCGTCGTATGCGTAGCGGACAAAGTACTCGTGCTGCTCGAGGAGGGGCGCGGGGCCCTTGCCCTGCAGCACGCACACCTTGGCCGCGCGCAGCACCGTGTCCGCATGGTTCTCGTCCTCGTGCAGCGACATGTAGAGCTCACCCTCCGCCGCGCGCAGCGACTCGGCGCGCGCCGCGTCCAGCAGCCCGTACTGGCGCACGTCGGCGTCGCGGTAGTACCAGCGCGCGTTGAAGTAAACCTCGTCGGCGGCGAATGCGTAGGCGTAGATGTCGACCAGCCGCGCGACGTACGGCAGCGCCTCTGCGTCGGACGAGGGCTCGAGGTACACGTCCATGCCGAGTCGATAGGTGACGCCCTCGCTCCGCCATGCTGAATAGTGCACCTTGCCGTTGCGTGTGGCGATCGGCTTGCCAACAAAGCGCGCCGTGTCGTCGCCGTCGTCGCCTGCGCCGTCGGCCTGAGTGCCGGCGCCCCGCTCGCCCCGCTCCTCCTTTCCCCCCTCTTCCGCGCCGTTTCCCTCCTCGCCCCCGCTGGACGCGGCCGGTGTTCCACGCCGCGCCTCCGCCTCGGCTTCTGCCGCGGGCTGCGGGGCCTCACGGGCGGCTGGCGCGGCGCCGTCGGTGTCGCTCGCTGGTCGTTTCCGGCCCGCTTGCGCGCCCGTGCCGCCCGTCGCGTCATCGCGCGCACGCGGCGGCTCCGCCTGGCGCGCAGGCTGCTCGGCGGCGGGCGCAGCGGCCGTGCCGGCAATGGCAGGCCCGCCAGGCTCGGACGCGCCCGCGCTCGCCTCACCCGCTTCGCCGTTGCGCTCGGCGAGAATGGCCGTCATCTTGTCGTCGACAATCTGCTTGATGAGCTTCTTGTGCGGCGCGATCCAGCCGGGCGCGAGGTCTGCGCCGTCGGCAAGTGCAGTCTCAAGCTTGCGCATGATGAGCTTAACCGTCACGGTGTCCCAATCCTCCGTGCGCAGCAGCGCCTCGACGGCGGGCGCGAGCACCTCCGGCGTAATCTCCGCCATGGCGACTGTCCGGCTATGCTCTTGTGCGCGGAGTCCGGGGCGGTTGAGTTCAAAATCGTCGAAAATGTCCCTGGGGCTGAGCGGCGACCTGGGCGAGGTCGAGCGGCGGCTGCGTGCGCTGCGCACGCAGGCGGGCGAGATGCAGAATGCGCTTGACATGCCGCTGCGCGCTTTGAGCCCTCCATCTGGCGGTGCTGCGTGGGCGGCGCCGCGCTCGCCAGGCACGCCGATCGCGGGCCTCGACCCGAACGCGCCCGACTTCCTCTCGCGCCTCGCTGACCTGAAGGCGCAGCACGCGCGCAACCTACGTGAGCTCGAGCTGCAGCTGCAGCGTGGTGGCAGGGACACCCGCGCACACCGGCCTGTCGCGCCGCGCCCGCGCAGCGCGGGCGCTCGCGAGCGGCCGCACTTTGACGCGGCGGACGCCTCTCGGCGCGCGGCAGAGCTCGACGAGCTGATTGCCGCAACGCGCGCGCGCCGTGGTTTGGACACGAGCCGGCTCGACGCGGCGCGCCAGCGCTGGCAGCATCGCCCACACTCCGCTCCCCACCGCCGGCCGCGCCCGCGCACGACCGTGCCGCAACCGTTTGAGTTTGAGGGGCGCGACGCCGAGCAGCGCCGGCTCTCGCGCGAGCGCGCCGCGCGCGAGCGGCGGCATTCGGAGGGCGAGGAGCACTACCAGCCTTTCAAGGCGCAGCCGGTGCCTATCTCGACCGTCGAGCCGCGCTACGAGCGCATGGTCGCGCGCGCCGAGCGCCGTCGCGAGGAGATCGTGGCGGAGCGGCGCGCAAACTTGCAGGCGGGTGCAAAGCCCTTCTCCTTCCACGACAGGCCGCCCGTGCCGCGCAGGCGGCCGCCGGCCAAGACGGCAGACGAGCTGGCGCTCAAGCACACGTTCCGCGCCAAGCCCGTCCCGCCCTTCGTCTCGATGCGTGTCTACGAGCAGATGCAGCACGATGGCGCCCTGCGCAAGGAGCGCATCAGTCGAGCAGCGCACGAGCTGCTCGCGCACGCTTCGCTCCCGCCGCGGATGGAGCTCTATCGGCAGATGGGCAAGGTGAACAAGGTGGCCGCGCATGTACGCGCTCGATAAGCGTGCGCTCGCACCCCCGCCAACCTCGCTGCCGCACGCGAGGACCCACCGCGGCGCCCATGCGACGCGCAAGTGCGTTCCCGGGGGAGGAGATGGAATTCTGCCCTGCTTTGCTCCTCATGCCGTGCTCACGTCGGGCGTGCCGCACGCACGCACGCGCGCGCGCGCGCGCGCAGGCCGACCTGAGCGGCTCGGATGGGCGCGCGCAGGACGCGTTCAAGCCGCGGATCAACCCCATGTCGCCCGCGATCCCGCCCTTCGCCAAGCTGCAGAAACGTTTTGAGCAGGTGCGCGCTCGTCGCCCGCCGCGCGGCGGTGACGCGCGGCGGTGCGCGCGCTCACTCGCCGGCGCGCGCTTCGCGGCCGGCCGGCGCGCAGGCGCTGACGAAGAAGAAGCGGTCGGTGCCGCCCACCTCGGCGCAGCCCTTTGCCATGTACACGGACCGCCGCCCCAACCGGATGGAGCGCGTGCTGCGCGATATTGAGCGCGACGCCATCGTTCTGCCAGAGCAGCGATGGCCGCACGCGTCGACGCGCGCGCCGACCAAGTACGAGCCCGTCAATGCGGGGCCGCCGCCAGACTCGGCGTACCGCACGACGCTCGCCGCCGAGCTCCGCCGCGCCTCGCTCGAGGACGAGCAGGAGTTGAGACGCGCGGTCGACGCGGCGAGGCGGCGCGAGGAGGCGGAGCGGCTGCACAGGCAGAAGCAAATCGGCGCAGAGGTCGCGGCGGTGAGCGCGCGCGCAGAGGGCGGATACCGCGGGCGCGGGCGACGTCCGTGCCGCGGCGTGCGCCTACCGCGTGGCCTCACGCGCCGCGGCGCCGCCCGCCCGCGTCTCGCCGCGCCGGCTGCCGCGCAGGTGCTCAAGCCCACCTTCATCAACGACGCGGCCGAGCGCGAGAAGCGGCGGCGGCAGTTCCTCGAAGACCAGCGCGAAAAGAAGGAGAACTGGGAGCGAGTCAAGCGGCAGATTGAGACCAACGTCAGCAAGCGCCCGTATCTCTTTGAGCAGGCGTCGACCGCTGCGCACGTCGACCGTGCGCGGCAGGAGCGGCTCGAGCAGTTTGAAAAGACGCTACGCGACAACGGGTTGGGGGATCTCGTCGATGGCTGAGCCGTCGGGAAAGCAAGCGCCTGTTGGGACGTGATGCGCCGGGTTTGGGCAATCAGGCCCACCTGCAAGCGTCTATCCTATGCGAAAGCGTTCGTATATCGACCCGCCTGATCACCAGTCCCCTCCCCACCTCCCCGCCTTCAGTGCCGGGTGGCGACGCCGTCCCTCCCCAGGGACGAGTACCCGGTGAACGGCACAAACGCCGGCAGGCGCGGCCCGGATGCGCCACCGCTCGCAGCCCGCGCCCGTGCGCTGGCCGCGCTCACTTTGCCCGTCGCGCCGCCGTGGCTTGGTCGCTGCGCCGTGGCCACGTCGAGCGGCTGCGTCCGGCGCGCCGAATCCGAGCTCGCGCCGCGCGGCGACGTGCAAGGCTCGTTGAGGTCGGCGGGTGCGTCGTGCACGTTGTGTGCGCACGATGGCGAGCTCGCACCGTCCACCGCCGGCCGCGCAAGCGGGGCGCCGAGCACTGAGCTGCCCGTCGCGCACGCCTCGACCGCGCGGCGAGGACCCACGGCAGCGGCCGTTTCGGCCGCGCACGCCGCTCTGTCCGGAACCGGCGGGCGCAGCTCCTTCGCGAGCATGCGCTGGCTGATGGGCACGTCATCGTCGTCGTCGTCGTCGTCGTCTCCAGAGCAGCCGGTGGCCAGCGCGGCCGTTGCGATCGGCACGGCAGCCGCGGCGGTGAACGACGGCTGCTGCTGCTGCGCGGGCTGGTGGCCAGCGAGGGCGGGCTGCGCGTCGACGTGCACGCAGCGCGGCTGCCGCTCGAGCGCTTCGGCGCTCGCGTGTGCGCCCGCCGCCGCGGCCGCGCCGCCCGCTTCGCCGACGGTGGTCTCAGGCGGCGCGGGCAGCGGTGCGCCGCAGAGCGGCATCGGCTCATCGCCGCTGTCGACGTCGCACGCACGGCCCGAATGCAGCTCGCTCGCGTCCTCGTCCGTGCCCGCGAAGGCGGCGGCTGCCTGCGCCTGCGCCACACGCAGCTGCGCGGCAAGGGCGGACGCGGCCGCCTGCTCAGCGGGCGGTTGCGTGCCGCATGGCTCGACCGAGTGCACCGGCGCCGCCATTGGCTTTGCCCCGTCCGCCTCCGCGTCTGCGCGCCCTGCTTCCGCCCCTCCTCCGCTGCCGTCCGCCCCCGCCATGTCCGCCTCCGCCTCCGCGCTCGCGCCCGTATCGATGCCCGTGCCGATGTGCGGCTGGCGAGGCGCAAAGAGGCGCTCCTCGTCGGTGCGCGCGATCTGCGCCCACTCGTGCAGGTGGCGCGCGGCTTGGCGGAGCGCTGGCGAGTACTCGTCGAGGAAGGCCGCGTACTTGTTCTAAAAAAGGCGGGAAAAAGGGCGGGGTGAGCGTGGGTTGGGGAGGGAGGGAGGGGAGTGGGCAGCTGATCGCTGCGCGCGCGGCGGAATGGGAGCGCCGCACGCTGCGCGCCGCGTGCGGGCGCTGCGCCGCACGATCCAGCCGGCGTCGAGCTCGACGAGCAGCTTGCGCTCCCACAGCCTGTCAGCCTTGGGCACGGACGCGATCTCGAGGTGCGCGGAGCGCACGGCCTGCGCGGTGGGACATGCCGGGCGTTGGGTGCAGGTGGGGGTAGGGTGTGGCGTGCGGACGGAAGCGGCGCGCGCGCGCGCGCGCGCCGGGGGGGGGGGGGGGGGGGGGGTGTTGAATGGGCGAGGCGGCGAATTGACGCAACGGGTAGAAGCTTCCTCCCCACCCTTCTCTCACCCAAGACGCCCGCCGCGCCGAGCGGCGCGCACGCTCTCGATAGCCGCGGCCTGGTCGAGGGGCGTGCGCACTGCGACCGCCTGTGCCGAATCGCTGCCATGCCGTTCAGCCCAGTATTCAATGCCGCCGGGCACTCCGTCGCGGTAGCGCTTCTGCGCGGCGCGGTAGCTTGCGCGCGCGGCGTGCAGCTCGGCCGCGCGCGCTTTGCAGTGCGCGCTGGCCGTCTGCTCAGCATCGTCGTCCGATTCGTCGCTCGCTGATGCGCCTGTGAGCGCGTGCGCGCGCCGCGTCTGCTCGCGTTCGCGCGCGCCCATCGCGCCTGTCGGCTGCGAGCCGCTCTGGCTCGGCTGCGAGCGCGCGCCGGCTGCCTTGGTCGGCGCGCTGCGCTGCGAGCTGCTCGGCCGCGCGGTGGTGATCGCGGGCAACCTGCTCGGCGACAGCTTGCCGCTGGCGGGCGAGCTCGTTGCCTTGGCCTTGCCCGCCGCCACGCACGTTGGATCAAACTTGGCGACGCGGCACATCTCTTCGTAGGAACGCGCCGAAGCGCCGACAGGACCGTGGAACGTGTAGTCACTCACACCGCTGGTGCGAACGCGCTCGGTGACGTACCAGCCGGTGGGGACGGGCTGCGGGTACTCACATTCGCTCGGTTGCCTCGCCGCGCGCGCCGGCGCCAGCTTCGGTTTCTTGGATGGCTCAAAGTCGTCCGCCTGGCTGTTCTCGGTGTCGTCGCCGACAGCCTGTTTGCCGCGCAGCCGCAACGACGGCGGCCTGTCGCGATTCATCATCGTCCGAATGTCCTGCGCCCCAGCGCCCGAGCGTGGGGGTGCCTTCTTCTTGGCCATCGTGCCAAGGCGGGAACCTCCGCCGTTGTGCGTGCTTTCAAACGGTTTTGCCTGCGTGTCAATGCCGGCCGACTTGGGACCTTGTGGCTCGTCATTCGTGCGGCACGGCACGTGTGTGTTGTCAATGTCTGGAAGGCATCCGCTGGAGTTCCGGAATCGCATCGTAAAACGCACTACCTCGCTACTGCGTGACTTGCTCGGGCTCGGTGACCCAGCCGTAGCCCTGCGCCTCGAGCTCGAGGGCGAGGGATGCGTCGCCCGTCTTGATAATTCGTCCGTTGCTCATGATGTGCACAAAGTCGGGCTTGATGTAGTCGAGCAGCCGCTGGTAGTGCGTGATCATGATGATTGCCGTATCCTTCGACTTGAAGTTGTTCACGCCCTCGGCAATCTCTTTGAGCGCATCGATGTCGAGGCCTGAGTCAAGCTCGTCGAGGATCGCGAGCTGCGGCTCGAGCAGCACCATCTGCAGGATCTCGTTGCGCTTCTTCTCGCCGCCCGAGAAGCCCTCGTTGACGTTGCGGTTCAAGAAGTCGGCCTTCATCCCGATCTGCTTGAGCTTGCGCGAGATGAGCGCGAAGAACTCGAGGGGCGAAACCTCGTCCTGTCCCATCGCAAGCCGCTTCTCGTTAAGCGCCACGCGCAAAAAGTCCGCGTTCGTCACGCCCGGCACCTCGACCGGGTATTGGAAGGACATGAAGATGCCGCGCTGTGCGCGCTCCTCCGGGTCGAGAGCGAGCAGGTCCTGGTCGAGGTAGCTCGCGGTGCCGCCCGTCACCTTGTATGCGTAGTGGCCGACGAGCGTCTTCGAAAACGTGCTCTTGCCTGAGCCGTTCGGCCCCATGATGGCGTGCACCTCGCCCTTGCGCACGCAGAGGTTGACGCCCTTGAGGATCGGCACATCGTCCACATTCGCCTGCAAGCCATTCACGTCGAGCACCACGTCGCCCGCAGCCATGCATGGCGCCGCGCGCGGGCGTCGCCGCGCGCCCGCGGAGATCGCCGGCGGCGTTTGCAGCGCGTCAAGCTCCAACGCCGCGCACGCGAGAAGCAGGAGGAGCGCCGCACGTGGCATCGTCGACACGATGGCCGTCATGGTACGGTCCGCGCTGAACAGTTAGCGTCCTTTGACCAAAAACATGAAAATAACGACGCGAGTCAGCAGTGGGGACGTCAGACGTGCACGGGGCCGAGGCGTGACGACCGGCAAACATGGCGGGCGAGAATCGCACGCAGCGCAGCGTGAAGCCGAGGCCAGGACGAACGACCCTGCGCACGCCGGCTGTGGAGACGGCAGGGACGGCAAGGACGCGGCAGGGCCAGGTCCTGCCGCGTGGCAGCTTTCGACACACAGTCGCGCATCTAACGTTGCGGCATTGCGGCGGTGCGGCGTGCCCGTGCGGCTGCCAGAGGCAGCACGCATTACGCGCAGTCGGCAGCGCCCGCCACCCAACTCCCACCCCGCGTCCACTCCACGCACACCCCGCGCTTGCAGCTTAGCACTCAAAGAAGCCGACGCCGACGCACGAGTCGTGCGGCAAGAACATGAGCGCCGCGACGCGCAGCACGCCCCCGCGCCACAGCACGGCGAGGAGCGCGGTGGCGGCCGCCGGCACGATGGCCAGTCCGGCGATGCGCGCGAGGGGCACACGCGGCTTGGCGGGGACGGGCGCGGCCGCGTCGACGGGCGCGGCGTGCTCATCCGCCTGCACGACCTCCGCCATCAGCTGCGCGAGGAGCTGCGCGCCATTCTCCTCGCCCGGCGTGAGCTCGTGCAGCCTCTCGCCCAGCTGCCAGAACGCCGCCATCCCTGCCACGTCGAGCGTGCGCAGGTGCCCGAGCGCCGGCTTGAGCAGCGCGTCGACAAGCAGCAGCGGTGCCTCGTCGAGCGTGCAACTCGCCTCGGCGAGCGCGAGCAGCGACCGGTCGTAATGCGCCATCACGCGGCTGAGCGCGCCCGCGCCGAGGTCGGACGCGCGCACGAGCGGCAACAGCTCGGTCGCGCTGTCGTCAATCGGCGGCGAGGCGCCGTCGGCGGGTCGCGACGACGCGGTGGCCTCGGCGGCGCCGCACGCGGCGTCGCCGTCCGCCTCCTCCGCGACCGCATCCGTGCGCAGAGCCGCGCGCGCGTGCAGCGCGCCCTCGCGCCGGCCGGCCGCGCGCGCGCCATCGAGCAGCGCGTTGAGCAACTCGAAGCCGGTCGAGCCGCCATCGTCGCCGCACGAGGTGAGCAGGTCGCAGACGCGGTCGACCGTCTCGCGCTCGCACCGCGTGAGGAAGGCGAGCGCGTTGCGCAGCAGCACCTCGGAGAAGAGCACTGCGCGGCACAGCGCGGCGGGAACGGCGGGTGGGCGAGTCGGCGAGGGGGTACGCGCGCGGCACAGCGCGGCGGGAACGGCGGTTGGGCGAGTCGGCGGATGCGGTGGGCGCGTGCGAGCAGCCGAGCGGCGAGGGGGTGCGCGCGCGGCGCGGCGCGCTCAGCATCTGCGCGCACCGGCGAGCTCCTCTCGATTGAGCACGTCGCGCCGCTCCACGGACGGCGAGCGCTGCTCGCCGCGCTCTGCGGCGGCGAGGACGGCGTCCACCTTCTGGGAGAACTCGTCCGCCACGTGCGCGAGCGCGGCGGAGGTTGCGTCCGCGTCGGCTGGTGCGGGCTGCTCAGAGTCGTCGAGCGCCGCCGCGTCGCCCTCGCCCTCGCGAGCGCCGCCCGCCGCCTCGTCCACGGCCGGCGACGGCGAGCGCGCGCCGCACGTGCCGCCCTCGGCCGTGGGCGCGGCCGGCGCGCGCGAGCACGCGCGCTCGAGCATCCGGCTGAGCGCGACGATGCCATCGTCGGGGCCCTGCTCGAAAACGCGCACGTGCTCTTCGATCACTTCGCGGCCGTGCCGCTCGGTTATCTCGGAGAGCTTTGCGAGGCCGTAGCGGAGCATCGACTCGGCCTCGAGCAGGTCGCGCTGCGTCTCAGCCTCGGGGTCGGCCTCGCTCTCATCCTCGTCGTCGCTCGAACCGTCGGCGCTGTTCGAGCGCGGCGACACCTTCTGAATATCCTCGAGCGTGTCGAGCAGCAGCGACGGCTGCGAGAGGAAGAGGCCGGTCGAGCACGCCGCGCGCGGGGACGCGAGGTGGTCGAGCGCCGGGTCTTCGGGCGCGGCGCACGGCGCCGGCGGCTTGACGGCGAGCGCCTTGTGGTTGTGGGTGGGCGCGAGCGATGAGCAATGGTTGTGCGCTGGCACGTTCTCGTCCTGCACGGGCGCGTGGATCTCGCTCGCCATCTCGGTCGCGCGCTGCCGGAGAGGAGGGAGAGGAGGGCCACCGGTTGAACTCGGAGTTCGCGCGTTCAAACGGATTCCGGCTTTCCGAGCGGCGGGCCATTTACCGGCAAGGTGAAGAAAAGACTGAAAAGTCGATGGTGCAGGCGGGGCGGCAGCAGCACTTGTGAAGCGAGCGCCTGCTCAACCCTCGCGCGCACAAGGCGGGCGCGCCGGCCGATCGGGCCACGAGCTCGACGCGCGCGAGCGAGTGCGGCAGTGATGCTCGGCGCCGAGCCCGATGGCGACGACGAGTTCGAGCAGCACCCCGAGCGGCTGCGCGCGCTGCGCGAAATCCGCTGCATCGGGCGCGGTGCGACGGGCGAGGCCATGCTGGTAGAGTCGGCGGCGTCGGGCCGGCTGTACTGCGTGAAGCAGATCTCGCTCGCCTCCACGCCGAGCCCGGGCGTGCTCAGCGTCGAAGTGGATGTCCTTCGCCGGCTCGGCCACCCGAACGTGATCCGCTTCTACGGCGCGTACGTGCACGAGGCTGCCGACGATCCGCGCGAGCGCTCGCTGCGCATCGTGATGGAGTACGCGGACTCGGGCACGCTCGCACATTGGCTCTCCGCGCGCTGGAGTGCCGTGCCTGAGGACGAGCGCAGCGCCCTCATCGCCGAGGAGGAGATCATGAGCTGCTTCTCGCAGCTCGTCGACGGCCTCGCGCACGTGCACGCCAATCGCGTCGTGCACCGCGACCTCAAGGCGGAGAACATCTTGCTGCACCGCGACGAGAGCCTCAAGCTGGCCGACTTTGGCGTCTCTCGCCTCCTCGAGAGCACGCACGCGATGGCCAGCACGTGCATTGGCAGTGCGCGCGCAGCAGCGGCGGCGCAGGTGCGCGCCGGGCGCGCGAGGCCGCGCTCACGCGACGGCGCGCGCGCATCCGCCCAACCCACCTGCAGCACCCTACTACTTGAGCCCCGAGATGGTCGAGGGGCAGCACTACTCGTACAAGTCGGACGTGTGGGCGCTTGGCGTGCTGCTGTACAAGATGGCGACCGCGAAGCCGCCCTTCCAAGGCGCGCGCACGCGCGCGCGCGCGCGCGCGCGCGTGGCGGGCGGCGCGAGCCGCCCGCTGAGCGCGCATCCGCTTTGCACGCGCGCCGCCGCCACCCGCCCGCCGCCGCGCAGGGAGCAACATCGCGCAGGTGGGCAACAGCATCCGCAAGGGCGAGTACAAGGCGCTCCCCCCCTCCTACTCTGCAGATTTCCATTATCTCGTCGCCAAGCTGCTGCAGATCGAGCCGGCGAACCGGCCTTCGAGCGGCGAGCTGCTGCTCATGCCGTACGTCGCGCAGTACGCCGCCAAGGCAAGCCGGCAGCGGCTTCGCCCGTTCTGCTCGCCCGAGGGCCTGCCGCCATCGCGCATCCCCGTCCTCTCGCGCAAGCCGAGCACGCCCGGCAGCAGCAGCAGCGCGTCGGGCACGCCGTGCGCGCACTGGCAGGGCGCAACCCAACGCCCGTCGCTCGGCAGCTCGCCCTCCACCTCGTCGTCGTGGAGCGGCGCGCGGCCCGCGTCGCCGTCCCCCCGCAGCGCGGGCAAGCGCTCGCCGTCGGCACGGCCGCTCGGCGCGTCGCCAACGGCCGACGACCGGCTGCTCGCGCCCGCCGGCGCGGGCGCGCGCGGCGGCGTGGGGCAGGGCGCGCCGCCGCCCTCGCCGAACGGCGCAGCCCGCCGGCCGCCGCTGAGCCCGAGTCGCGCGCTCGCGCGAAGCGCCGGCTCGCTCGCGCCGCCGCCGCTGTACCACCCTGCGCCCCACACGTCGCCGCACCGCGGCGTGCCGCCCGCGCCCGGTGGCGAGCGGCGGCTGACGTGCACCGACGACGAGCGCGCCGCCGCCGGCGCGGACGGTGGCGGCCCAGCGCAGCAGCCGCGCGGCGGCGCGCGCACATCGCCGGCGGGCGCGCTGTCGTCCGCCGTGCTCGCGCGCTGCGCAGCCTCGTCGAGCACGGCGCGCGACGTGCGCGCGCGCGCGGCCGGCGGCGCGGACGCGCGCAGGGCGCTCTCGGCGCGCGAGCTGTCGTTCTTCTCGCGCGGCGGCGGGCCGGCGCGCACGCCTGGCCGCGCGCAGTCGGAGCGCAGCCGCCGCTCGCCCGCGCTCCGCCCGTGCGCGGACGACGATGATGACGGCGGGGGCGACGGCGCGTGGCGGGCGGCGCGCGTCGACGAGGGTGGCGGCGAGCGGCCCGCCGCCGCGCGTGGGCGCGACGAGCTGCAGCTGCTGCGCGCGCACACGCTCGCGCTCGTCGACGCGGCGTCGAGGCTGGCGAGCGCGCACGCGCCGCCGTCGCCGGCGCGGCACCCGGTCGCATCGCCGCCGCGCCGCCCGTCGCCGTCGCAGCTGCGGAGACCCGGGCCGCCGCCGTCGGACGGGCCGCCGCCGTCGGACGGGCCGCCGCCGTCGGACGGGCCGCCGCCGTCGGACGGGCCGCCGCCGTCGGACGGGCCGCCGCCGTCGGACGGGCCGCCGCCGTCGGACGGCGCGGCCGCCGTCGCGCTCGCGCAGACGCTGCTGCCCGCGTCGTGCGACGGCCCGCTCCGTCTATGCGCGCGCTCGCACAGCCTTGGCGGCGGCGCGTCGGTGCCGCTCGTTCAGCCCGCGAGGCCGTCCGACGTGGCGCGGCGCCTCGCGGCCGCGGCGTTCGCGCGCCGCTCATCGCCCGACCGGCCGCCGCGCCACGCCGCGCCCGACGCCACGCTCGGCGCGTCCCGCGCGGAGCTCGAACGGCCGGGCACCGCGCCGCTTTCAAATGCCAGCTGGCCGCACAGCTTCGACCCAGCCGGCCGCCGACCGCCCGGACCGCTCGACATTTTCGGCGTCGCGAGTGCGCAGCCGCAGTCCGGGGCGCACGCGCGCGACGCCAACGCGCCGTTTGAGCGGGTGCCGCAGCCGACGCTCACGCGGCGCGCGCACGACGGCGTGCAGCTTCTGGCGGCGCATGCGCCGCGCCCCTTTTCGGGCTCATGACTGCGCGGCTTCGGCGAGAGACGCGCGCTGCCCGCGGCCTCCATGGACGGTGGTCGCTGAAGCCGGCCATGCTGCACGCCTCCAAATCTCGCGTCGCATGCGCTCGGCGTCGAGCTGCCCCTTGTTGCGCTTGCCCTTGCCGAGCGCGCAAGAGGAGCCGACGAGCTCAGCCTGCGGCACGAGAGTGTGCATTTGCTCGTCTGCCTGTTTAGGGGCGTGAACAGGCGGCTGGTCGGCGCACACGGCGCGCACGGCGTACGCAATGGCGCACCGCCGCCGCCGCCGCCCTGGCCGGGCGGAGTTGCCGGAGCGCACGCCAAACCCTTGCCGGCACGTGCGCACTGCGCACCGACCTCACCTTCGCGCAGGCCGAGATGATCCCACGTCACCTTGACAGAATTGGCTGGACTCACGGCAAACGATGAATGCGCGCTAGTGGGCGGCCGCCGAGGCCGAGCGCCTGGCGCGTGCTAGCCTCATCCACCACGCCATTCTTCGTGACGGATGGCATTTGCCATTCTTCGTGACGGACGCGGCCGGTGTTCGCCAACGTCGCGCAGTTCTTTGAGCTTTCATTCTGCCGCTCCGTACGCGCTGAGCGACACCCAACGCGGGAACAGCTCCGGCTGCGCCGCGCCCGGCTCCCGCTCGAGCTCGCCATCCGCGGCTGGCGCCGCGCCCATAGTGACGCTGGCGGCGTCTTGCGCTGCGTCTTGCGCTGTGCTGCTGCTGTTGTGCGTCCGAGCGTCCGCGTGGCCGCCCTGACCCAAGCAATCCGCCACGCGCCCAACGCTTCGACGCGCGGCCGCGGCCGCAACGTCCGCCGAATCCGCGCCCTCGGTGCGGTTTGAATCGACAGCCGGCGCATGGCAGACTCCCGGGCCGCACACGTCAGCCTGCTGCGCGCCGCTGATGCGTGCAGGTCGCGATTCGCCTGCTGAATGCTCGGCCAAACTTGTCGCAGCGCGCCACGGCGCTCGCCACACGGCCGAGCCGCCGTCGCGGTCGAGCAGCGCCGCCACGCGTGGCGGATCTGCAGCGCTACGCCCGCCAAGCCACGGGCCGACTCCGGCGCGCAGCGGCACGGCAATCGGGTGCGCACCTCGTCGCCGCTCCACCACGCGCGCGCGCTGCGCAACCTCTGCGCCGCGCGCGAGCAGCTCGCAACTCAGCTGCGCGGGCGCGTGCGCCGCCTGCTGCTTCACGCTGGTGAGCGGCATCGTCGCCAGGCGGACGTTGGCCGCGCAAGTCGCCGATGCCGCGGGTGCGCCGCGCGCGCGCGGGCTCGCGCCAGCGGAGAGCGGGCGGCGGCGCTGCGTCGGCGGCGCACGCGTGAGGCTGATCCGCGTGTCGTGCGTGGCACGCCAAATCTGGGCGACGGCGCCCGGCAGGAGTGCGCCCTCGTCGTCCTCGCCGCCGCTGCGCTCGTCGCCGTTGTCGGTGCATCGGGTCGGCGCCGGTATGTCTCTCAGCCGATGCGCCGACGCAGCGTCCATACACATGCCCGCGTACGCGATCCCGCGTCGCGCAAGCGGAGCCGCACTGCACGGCGCGGCGACGCGATCGAGCGCGCGCTGGAGGGCGGCGTTGTGCGCGAGCAGCTCGGCGCGCTCGGCTGCCGCCATCTTTTGCAGCGAGACGAGGTGTCCGATCTCCTGCGCATATGAGGCGCACCGTTCCGCCAGCTCGTGGAGCTGCCGCCCGTGCTCGTCTGCGCTCGCCCGCGCTGGCAGCCCGCGTGCCTCGAGGTGCCACACGGGCACGCGGGAGCTGCCGTTTGGCCGCTGCACCGACTCGGCGGTGCTCAGCTGCGCCCTAAGCGCGGACATCTCGATGCGCTGCATCGTGAGCCGATGCTCGTAGTCCTCGCGCTCGCGCGCGTGCTCCGCACGTAGGACGCCCATCTCGGCCAGTATCGACGCCACCTCCGCGATGGCCGCCATGCTGCGCGTGGCAAGTCAAGCAGTGCAAACGCGCGATGCCGTCGATCGCGACGGTCGTGAGCAGCTTCGCGTTCGGCATGGTGGTCGGCGCGAGCGGCGTCGCGGCGAGCACGATGATGACTCGGGGCGCGCAGCTTTCCAGCGCGCAGGCGATGCAGGCCGGTGCGTTTATGGGCACCATGTTCGTCGCCTCGGCGTTCGTGCGCGAGCGCTGAGTTGCCACGGGCAAACCGTCCGGCCGCGCGCAGGCGGCAAGCCGCAGCGCGCTTCCGCGGCGAACGCCGCCGGCGGGAAGCGGGCTTGTCGCGGTGCGCGACGGGCGGCGTTGGCGAGACGCTGGACCCACGCCCGTCATTGTCATCACCATCGGAACCTCAAGAGTGAACCTGCCAGCGTCACACTTCTGGTCCCTCTGCCCTCCGACAGAAAGGGGCGGAGAAGGGAGGGCTTCCGCTCGGCGCACATCATCAATGCCGCGCGCTCTGTGGCGCAGCGCACAGGGCGATGAGCGCGCCCATGCGGGTCGGTGACGCCCCGGGCCCGTGGCGCCGCCGTTCACGATTCAGTGCATCGCCTCCGAGCCGGCAGCGCCGCGCTCGCCGGCAGTGTCGCCGCCGCGCTCAGAGCCGACATGCATGATCACGAGCGACGTGATCAGCCCAGTGACGACCATCCCCGCGCCGATCATGAAGTGCACGCCAAATGCCTCGACCTGCGGTCGGCGTGCGCGTCCAGCCGGAGACGGGGTGTGTGAACGCGGCGCGGCGCCCGCGCACCGCGCAGCAGCGCGTGGGCGCGGTGCGGCTCGCTGCGTATGTTGGCACTGCAAACCACGCCCGCACGGGCGCAGTGAGCAGCAGCGTGGGCGCGGTGCGGCTCGCTCGCAGCGCGTCGCGCGGGCGCGGAGGGATACGCGGGCGCGGGCGCGCACGCCAATCGCGACGAGGAGCGGGATGCAAAGCAGCAGGTAGTTGACTTTTGGCACGCGCCCGCCGCACTGCGCCTGCGACGCTGAGAGGCAGCCGATCAAAAAGCGGCTCTCGCCAGGCGTGTGCTGCATCGCCTCGGCGATGGGGCCGAGCACAGCGTACCACGCGAGCGCGGCGAGCGCGACCTGGCTCTTCCCGTCCACCCAGTCTTGCAGCGCGCCGAAGATGAGCACCGCCGCGAAGCCGCCGTGCGCAGCGCCGAGCATCGCGACAATGTTTTTGAACGAGGCGCGGTCTTCGCCGCCCATCTGCGCAACGCTGCGGAAGCCGTCAATGAGTCGGTCGGAGAAGACTATGCACTGCAGCGAGGTGAGCGCGTGCATCACCGCGATCACCACGAGCACGACGCTCACGACCGACGACGTGACGCGCGGACCGAGGGGGACGAACGGCGCCTCGCAACCCCTTGCCTTGCACGGCACCGCGCCGCCCGTGCAGCATTGACCAGCGACGAAGAGGGTGCCCGAGTACGGCACGCCAAAGTTGAGCCGGTTGCACGTCGTCTCGTTGAGCACCAGCGGCGGACGCGTGCCCGCGTCCGCATCCGCGCCGCTCGGCTCGATGGCGAGGTAGTCGAGCATCTCGGCAAGCCACTGCTGTGGGTCGTCGAAGCACTGAAAGCCGCGAAGCCGGGTGTCCAGCGAGATGCAGTACACATCGTGGATCGATGTGTCGCTTTCGCGCGACAGCCGCTTTGCGGACGCGCCCCGGATGTGCTTGCACGCGCGCACGCCGTCGGACGATTGCCACGCGCCGCTCGCCGGCACGCTGAGCTTGAACGCGCCGCAGTGCGAGGCGGGGCACCAGCTTTCGGTGTCCGAGCACCTGTCACCCACGCACGACTTGCCACCCGCCCCCGCCACGCCCGCGGCTGTCGCCGTCGCGAGCACCGCCAACGCCTGCACCGTGGCCGCTCGCCTCGGCCCAAACGTGGGCATTTTGCCTGCCTCTGCCTGCCGTTGCCCCGTTCAAAGTTGAGAGAGGCCAAAACTCTTTTGAAGAAACACAGCATGGCGCCGCTCGGCGTGCTGCTCGCCGTCGCCGCGCTGCGCGCGACGGAGGGCATGCTCGCGCCTGGCCTTGAGTGCGCACCGGCGGGCGTCTTCGCGCGCAGGCACGTTGAACGCGGCGAGCCGCTGCTCGAGGCGCGCGCGAGCGCGGCGCTCTCGGAGCCCGAAGGGCCCGGCGCGCTCGCGCGGATGGCGTGCAAGCTCGTCCGAGGCGAGGCGGACGACTCGCTGCTGGCGCTCAGCCCGCCTGATGTGCTGCACCGCTGGACCGACGTGGAGCTCGACGAGCTCCGCTGGCCGCCGCTTGCCGCTGCCGCGCGGCGTGACCGCGAATGGATCGCACGCGCGCACGCGGCGCACGCGGACGCGGGCGTGCCGCTCGCGCGCTTCGCCGACGCGCTCGACGTCTGCCGCGGGCACGCGCTTGTCCACGGCGGCGCGCTGCACCTTATTCCGGGCGTGGGCGCGTTCGGGTGGTCGGCCGTGCGCGGCGCGACGCTCGAGCGGCGCGGCCGCACGTTCCGGCTGGCGTGCACCGAGGCGCGCGAGGCGGGCGCACTCGTGACGATCTCGGCGGGCTGGCGCACCAATGACGAACTTCTGCTCGAGCAGGGCTGGGCATCCGCCGACTTGAGCTCCGATTCGGCCGTGCTCACCGCCGATGACGTCCTCGAGCGCGTGCGCGCGCATCAGCCGGACGAGCCCGACGGTGGCGGCGGCGGCGGCGACGTGCGCGGGCTGCGCGCCGAGGTGATGCGCGCGCTGCGCGAGCTGCGCTACTTGCACGAGGACGAGGGCGACGAGCTGCGCGTGCTGAGCGGCGGCTACGCAAGCGACATGCTCGGGATCCTGCTGCAGGCCGCGTGCCTCGGCGCCGAGCTCACGGGCCTGAGCGGCGCGTCCGACCGGCCGGCGCTGGCAGCGGCCATCTCGATCGGCGAGGGCGTCATCCTGTCGCTCGACCACGAGGTGCGCGTCGGCGCCGCGCTGCAGGCGCTCTGCGAGTCGGCGCTCGCCGTGTGCACCGACGACCTCGGCGCGGACGAGGCGCGCCTCGCCGCGCTCGAGGGCGGCGCGGCGCGCGCGCCCGGTATTGGCCCGCCGCTCGGCAGCGACGCCGGCGCGGAGAGCCGCGCGGCCGAGGCGCTGCGCGCGCGTATCAGCCGCGCGCGCTGCCTCGCCGCGTGCGCGCGACGTGCGGCGGCGTGGGTCGCTCGGCCGAGCTCGGTCGGCAGCCTCCGTCGGCCGTGGAAAGTGAACGTTCGGACGGCTGGCTGATGAGCGGGCGTTGGCCATCCAGAGCCCCAAATCTTCTCTTTTGAGTCTTTTGACTGATTTCTGCTTTTTAAAAAGTTTTTTTTTGTTTTTCCTAGCAGGGCGGAATTCGGAAAAGAAAAGGGAGTTGAAAAGACTAGAAAGTAGAAACAAGTTGATCTCCCCATTTCGGGCGCCGCCCCCGTTGACGCCCGCACGGCCGCCATCATGGAGGTCAACTTGTTCGCGGTGCCCATGCCAGAGCTTGGGTTCTCAACGCCATCGCTGGACCAGCACGAGGCGCAGCTGCGCTGCCCGCGCTGTGGCGAATTCGACACGGCGGCGCACAGCTGCACCCATGGCACCGACACCCCTGCCCTCGACGTGTGCGCGCCGGCCATCGTCGAGAAGGCCGGGCGGGCGAGGGGCCGCGTGTCATCTGCCTGCCAGGTGGAGGGCCACGTGTGCAACATTGCTCACCGACGCCATCACTAGGTGCGCTCCGTGCGCTCCTGCGCCTGCGCAGCCGCGACGTTCGCCCGCTCGAGGCGCGCCACGGTGCTGTGTGAGAGCGCGCCGAGGTCCTCGAGCGCCTCGACACCGGTCTGCAAGCCGCGAGTGCGCGTGAACAATGCGCGTTGAACAGGGCAGCGCGAGCGTGCTGGCCGGGCTCAGGCGTTCGTAACGCCGCCGACGCCACGGTGTTGCCGCGGTCAAGCCAACGCCGGCGCTCACGCTGGGTGCACAAGGCGCAATTTTGGCGGCCATGCATCTTATGGCCGCAAGCGCGGGCTCGGTGTGGTCGCCCGTCGCCGTCGTGCCGTTCTCGGGAACTGTCGGCCAGAGACCACTGCGTCTCACTCGTCATGTTTTTTGGGGTTTTTTAAAAACGATTTTCCGGAGGGAATCGCAAAAATAATAATGCTCTCCGTGCTGCTCGCGGTCGCGAGCGCAGTCGCCTCGCCCGTGGCGCGCTCCGCGCTTGCACGGCCGCACGTCGCGCGCGCCGCTGTGCGCATGGCCGCTGACGATAAGATGCCCACGACGTACGCGGACTACAAGAAGGGCAAGGACGTTGAGGCGATCAACGAGAAGCTCAAGGACGGCGAGGTCGTGTACGACGCGAACGCTGACTGGCAGCGGACGGAGGGTGAGGGCGGGAAGAGCACCATGGCCAGCAGCTTTGAGAGCACCGATACGCCCGACTTTTTCGACCCGAACGACCCGCGCTCCAAGATCGACTTTAAGGAGGGCATCACCGGCTCACAAAAGGTGCGCACGGAGCACAATCACGACCCGGGCGTTGCTGCGGCGCTTGCGGTCAACCCCGAGGTGATCGCGGGGGTTGAGCTCGACGGCAATAGGCGAGTCGACTTTGTCCGGCCCGTCGCGCGCTGGCCGGGCGACCCGGCTGCCGAGCTCTCCGCCGAGTTCGACTTTGGTCCCGTGAGCAAGATTGGCAACGGGCTCGAGTTTGACATTGAGCCGGTCTGCATGACCTTCGAGGACTTTTACGCGGGATTCACGGCGGACTCAGACCCGGCGTTCTCGGTGTCGCCCGCGTTTGGGCGCATGGACCGCAAGGGCGGCGAGGTGACCACCCTCAAGGTGACGTGCAAGCCGAGTGGCGCAGCGCGCAGCATCCAGGCGACGCTATGCGTCGTGCTGCCCGACGACGGCGAGCAGTGGACGTTCGCGTTCAAGGCGACCGTGAACGCGTGAGCGGAGGGATGGCGACGGGGCGCGCGCGGATCTCTGTTTTGTGCGCACCGGTCAAAAGTGCCGTGGTGCGACGGCGACAACCCCCCCATGTGACGTCATGGTTCACATTGCCTTCCAGGCCGACGTCCTGGAAGGCAACCCCGCGCTGACGTCCTGGTCCTTGCGGAAGAAGATTGAGCCCGTCGTGACGTGCTCGGTCACTGACAGCAACACCGCCACCCGCAAAAAATGGCTGTGGCACGAGCCGAATCGCTCGCGGCGGCTGTCGTGGACTTTGGAGCGATGTTGAAGGGCGATCTCAATTGCGCGCCACCGATGCCGCGCGCAAAGCAGCTGCCGGCAGTGCACTCGATCTCAACCGTCGCGACGGCCGCGCTCGTCGCAACGCGCAACGTCAGCGCGGCGTTGCGACGTACCGCGCGTCGAGGTGCGAGATCGGCTCGAGGCGCACGCGTTCGACGCGCGCGCGGCTGTCTCGGATGAACGGTCCGAGCATGGCGCGCAGCCCGTCGGCGAGACGCGCGTCGCGTCCCGCTCGTACGACGAGCATGTCAAAGTCGTCGTCGCCGAGCGGCAGCAGGAGGAGCCGACGCAGCGAGCACAGCACCGGCAGGCTGAGGGGCGGCGGTCGGTGCGCGAGCACAAAGGTGCACGTGCCGTTGTAGCCGTGCGCCCGCCCGAGATGCAGCCGCCTCACGCGCCGCACGAGGCCGACGACGTGCGCCCACTCCGCGTGGCCGGCCGCATCGACGACGCTCAGCGCCCAGGGCACGGAGCGGAGCGTGCGCGCCTCGTCGCACGCGCCGCTGTGTGCGAGCAGCATGACGGCGTCGCACCCCGAGCCGAGCCCCGCCTCGGCTGCGGCGCGCGGCGGCGACGCGGTCTCGACGCCGCCCGCATGGGGCAGAGCGCAAGAGCAGACCACGGACACGGACGGCGCGAACCGGCTGAACGCCGCTGCCCACTCGCCGAGCGTGGACAGCGGCGCGCACACGAGCACCGGCCCACGCGTGCCGCGCTCGCGTAGCGCCGCGATGCACGCGATTGTCTGCGCCATGCTCGCGCCGCGCACGCAGCCGACGAGGCGCGTTGCGCCGCGCTCCGCGCAGAGCACGCCGCTCCTGCCGCGCTCAAAGAGCGCGAGCAGCCAGCGCGCGTCGTCAACTTGGCGCGCATCCAGCGCCTCCACGTTGAAATCGGGCGGGAGCGCGAGAGGCGCGCCGCTCTGCGCTGCGCCGTGCCGCTCGAGCTCGGCGCCGAGCGACGTTGAGACGAGGCCGAGGTGCGCCCAGTGCGCCGCGAGCACCTCGTCCGCGCGGCTCGTAGGGCGTGGCGCGAAAAAATGGCCGAGCGTCGGTGGCAGCGCGCACACCTCGGGTGCGCGCGCGCAGAGCGCCGCGCGCGGCTGCGCCCGTGCCGCGACCAGACCCGCGTCGGCGATGCTGTGCGCCGCGCGCGCGCTTCTTGCGGCAGTAGGTGGCGCCTTGCGTGCCGCCGGCCACAAGCACGTGTGACCGCGCTTCCATTGGCCGCAACGGCCGCACTTGTACTCCCCGCGCTGCGGCGGCGCGCCCCGCATTGCACCGCGCGGCCGTCCAACAACCCAATCCAACCCGTCCGGGTCAAGGCCTCTGTAGTAGACCGGAGGTTTGGCGCGCCTCGACGTGGTTCTGCGATGGCGGCCGAGGGAGAGGTGGTCGACGAGCAGGAGACGGAGGCCAAGGCCAAGGGGGAGGGTGGCAAGCAGAATAAGGACCTGGACACCGTGACCGACTATGTGGAGGCGCGCGAGATGGCACGCGCATGCCCTTGCGCCTGCCATCCCGTCCTCGCGCCTGCCCGGCGCGCGCGGCGGGGGCACCGGGTGGCCGCGCCTCGTGCCCACGCCCCCTGCGCCCGTTCCCGACGCTGAGCGCCAAGGTGGTCGTGCCGCGTATCTCCCTCTTTCTCGCGCCGTGCCGGCGCGCTGTCGCGCGCCGACGTGGATCCCGGCGGCACCCGGACGCGACGCTGCGGCGTGCGCAGGACGCCTCCAAGGCGCAGCAGGCGATGGCGGCCATGCTTGGCAGCGGCGAGGCGTCGGAGGACTCGCTCGCCGACGCTGCGCGCGAGCGTGAGCTTGCGGCGGTAACGATCGATCAGGTGTGCACCGCGCGCCCCATCCCGCTCACTGCCCAGCGCGCGTCGCGCGTGGTGGCTGGCACGACGGCGACGGCGGTCCCCGCGCGTGCGCGACGTGGCCTGCGCCGCCGTTGACTGGAGCGCCACTCGTCTGCGCCGCCCTCTGCGCCTGTGTCGACGCACGCGTTCTTTGGGCGATACCGACGCATTCCGGACGCATTCCGGACACGTGCAATCGCGCACCTGCTTACGGCTCGTGCCCGCTCGTTGCGACCGCGCCGCGACGCGCCTGCTGCCTGACCCGTCGGCCGGGCACACGGCCGGAGCAGGCGGACGTGGCGGTGCTCATGGCCGAGTTCGAGGTGGATAAGGCTGCCGCTGAGCGCAAGCTACGTGAGCAGCGCGGCGACCTCACCGCCGCGCTCACCGCGATGCTCGCGAGCTGATCGCATGGCATTATTTTTCCCCTTTCAGCGACAACAACGAGTCAGAAAGCGTGTGTCGGTGAGCCGCACGCCTCGAGCAGCCGAGACGCGTCCCCCCCCCCCCCCCCCCCCCCCCCCCCCCCCCCCCCCCCCCCCCCCCCCCCCCCCCCCCCCCGGTTGCAAGAGACTACGCGGTGTGCTTCTGCACGTCGAACCACTGCTGGCGTTTGCCGAGCTTGTCGAGCTCGTTGCGGTTGTACAGCGCCGTGGGCACGACAAACGAGTGCCGGCGCGCGCCGAGCGTGTCGAGTGTGTAGTAAAACGACACTTGCTCGCTCATGGAGAGGAGCCAGATCTCGCAGAACCACGCGCACTCAAATGCCTGCAGCACGGCCCGAGGCGTGGGCGGCTCGTGGCCGGTCGCGCGCGTGCGGCCGGCGAGCATCGCGGCTGCCGGCGCGCGCTGTTGGGCGACCACAAAGGCATCCAGCATGCCCGGCTGGTTGTTGTAGGCGCCCTCCTTGCGGTAGCGCGCCTCTGCGCGCGTGATGTCCGCCACGTCCTGCCGCCACGCCGGCCTCCGCTGGAAGCGCACGCGCACGCGCGAGTAGTGCGCCTCGAGCTCGGGCGAGGTGTTCCACGGGTGCTGGAAGACGATGAGCGGAAGCGCGGTCAACGCCGCGAGGCGGCGCACCAGCGCGCGCGGCGGTAAGCGGAGCACTGTTTTTGCGTCCGCGTAGACGACCCATTCAGCCCTCGGGAAGAGCGCGAGCATCGATGCCTTGAATGCGTGGGCGGTGCGCCCGGGGCTTGCGGAGATGCGCTCGGCCGGTAGCGCCACGCGCCGCCAGCTGGGCGGGCCCGTATCAAATGTTGGAAGAGCGCGCGTCGCGTTCGCGCCCGCGGCGAGCTGCGGAGCGTCGACGAGCGCGATCGCGCAGACGGTCTCCGCGCCGCCAGAGTGCTCGTCGGCTGGGAACGGCGCGAGCGTGTCGCTCGAGCCGACGATGACGGTAAAGAGCACGATCGCGCACCCATCGGCCGCGCGATGCACCCCGCCGAGCCACGCGCGCGCGCGAGGCGAGCCAAAGCCGCAATAGGCGCGCTCGCCCGACTGCTCGGGCGCATCGAGCGATGTGCCCACGCCCATCGCCGCGCACGCGCGCGCTGTCGCCGACTGCTCGGGCCAGCGCCGCAGCGCGCACATCTGCGCGAGCGCGTACGTGCGGTTCCGGTCGGCCATCGTCGGGCACCCGTGGAAGCTATCGCAGGAGGCGCCGGACGACGGCGTGAGCACCATCCCCGCCGTGCCCACCGCCATCGCTGGCGCGACCCCCGCGAGCGATGAAGGAGAACGCGCGGCCTGCCGACTCGGACGGGGGCGCGCGCGAGCGCGCGCTGCGCTTCGTCAACTTTCTGACGGCGGCGGTGACGCCGTTCCACGCCGTTGCGATCGGCTCGCAGATGCTCGAGCGCGCCGGCTTCGTCGCGCTCGACGAGAGCGCGCAATGGGCTGGCGCGATCACGCCCGGCGGCAAGTACTTTTACACGCGCTCCGACTCGACGCTCGTCGCGTTCGCAGTGGGGAGCAAGTACGCGGCCGGTGGGCCGTTCAAGGTGGTGGGCGCGCACACTGATTCGCCCGCGCTCAAGGCCAAGCCGCTCACCAAGTCGTCCGCCGCCGAGGGGCTGACGCAGCTCGCCGTGTGCACGTACGGCGGCGGGCTGTGGCACACTTGGTTCGACCGTGACCTCGGGATCGGCGGGCTCGTGCTCGTGCGCAGCGCTGACGGCGCGCTCGAGAAGCGGTTGGTCGCGATCCACGCGCCCGTCCTCCGCGTGCCCTCGCTCTGCATCCACCTGCAGACCGCCGCCGAGCGCGAGAGCTTTGCGCCGAACAAGGAGACACACCTGATCCCCGTGCTCTGCGCCGCGCCCGCGCCGCCGTCCGCGGGCGCGGGCGCGGGCGCGGGCGCATCCGAGGATGCGCCCGACCCATTCAGCGCGGCGCAGGAGCCCGAGCTCCTCGCCCTCCTCGCCGAGCAGCTGCGCGTGCCGGCAGCGTCCATTGCTTCTCACGATCTGACGCTCTTCGACGCGCAGCCGCCCGCGCTCGCGGGCGCGCGCGGCGAGTTTGTGAGCGGCGGCCGGTTGGACAACCTGGCGAGCACGTTCGTCGCGCTCGAGGCGCTGATCGACGCGTGCGCCGATGGCCGCCTCGACGACGAGCGCGGCGTGCGCTGCGTGGCGCTCTTCGACCACGAGGAGGTCGGGTCGGCGTCGGCGACCGGCGCGGGCGGGCCCGTGATGGAGGAGGCCATCTCGCGCGTCGGCGAGGCGCTGGGCGTGTTGCCCAAGGGCGAGCTCGCGCTCCGCTCGCTCCGCGCCTCCTTCCTCATCTCGCTCGACAACGCGCACGCCGTGCACCCAAACTACCGCGTGAGTTCGCGCGCGATGGCGCGCGCCGCGCGCACCGCGCGGCGAGGGCGCGCGCGCTAAGCGGTGCTCGCGCCCGCCGCGCGATGCGTGCGCACAGTCCAAGCACGAGGCGGGCCACCGGCCGCTGATGGGCAAGGGCTGCGTGATCAAGACCAACGCAAACCTGTGCGCTGCGCGCGCGCGCGCGCGGCGCGCCGGGCGCGCGCGCGCAGCTCTCAGCCCCGAGCGCCGCGTTGTGCGCGCCCGCAGGCGTTACGCAACGGACAGCGTGACGTCGTTCGTGGTGCGCGAGCTCGGCCGGCTGGCCGGCTGCCCGACGCAGGAGTTCGTCGTGAGGAACGACTGCGCGTGCGGCTCGACGATCGGCCCGATCATCTCCGAGCGGCTCGGCGTGCGGTGCGCGGACGTCGGGATGCCGCAGCTTTCGATGCACTCGTGCCGCGAGATGATGGGCGCGCAGGACCTGACGCACTGCCACGCGCTGCTCACCGCCTTCTTTCGACGCTTCGGCGACATTGACGCGCGGCTTGGCGCGTGCAAGCGCCCGCGGGCCGAGCCGTGAGCCAAACAGACTGACTGGCCGCGCCGCCGCCGGCCGCTGTGGACCTGTTGTCGTTTCGCTGGCGCTCGACGATTTGACTGGGGCGGCCGCGGCCGAAAGAACAAGACGAGTGATTCGGAAAGTTCCCTTAACACTCGTGATCGACGGACGCAACGGCGTACTCCACCAATGACCAATGAGTAACAAGTCGTCGTATTTAGGAACGCCCAGGCTCGGTCGGTTTCGCAGCAGAGGCCGAGGTGGCCCCAATGGTCGCGGTGCACGCGGAAGGGGCTGAAGAGCCGGAGGGCGCGGCGACGTCGGCGCGCGCGGCGGGTGCGCAGGCGTCGTCGTTCGCGCAGGGCCCGTCGGCGCCGGCGAACGCGCCGCGCTCCGCACCGCTCGGCGCGCCGCTGCCGCCGCCGGGCGCGTCCGGCGAGCCGTCGGCGCCGGCCCGCACGCCGGCGAGCCGGCTCGTCACGATCCAGGCGCCGCTCTCGCGCGCGGCGGACGGCTCGCCGAGCGCGCCGTTCGCCCGCCTGGCCGCGGGCGTCGGCGGCGCTGGCTCCGTCGGCAAGGCGGCGACGGCCATGTCAGCCGTGCAGGTGCTGCGCAAGAAGCGCGTCGCCATCGGCGCCGGCGTGGCGACGGCGCAGCGCGGCTCGCACGGGCGCCGCATCTCGCGCGCGGTCGCCGACGCGGCGGCGGCGGCCGCCGCTGCCGAGGCGGTCGCGCGCATCGGCGAGCTGCACGGCATCATCCAGGGGCTGCGCGCGCTCACGCCGGGCGGCGCGCAGATCCGGCCGGCGGACGGTAAGCGGCCGAGCGCGCGGTACACGGGCGTGGCGGAGAGCGAGCACGCGGTCGTGATCGGCGAGCGGCACTGCCTTGCGCCGACGGCCTTCCTCACCATGCCGCAGTTTGAGGTGTCATGGCAGAAGGCGACCAAGCAGCTCACCATGCCACGCGTGTGGATCACGTTCGTGATCGCGACTGTGATCGCGATCGCCGTCGGCGTGTGGGCGATCATCGAGATCGTGCCCGACTCGGCGGACGCGGCGGCGCGGCGGCGCGGGTACGCGGTCATCATGGCGATCGGCACGTCCGGTTGCGCGCTCGTACCCCTCGTCGCGCACCGCGCGCACGCGTCGCACTTCCAGGCGGTCGTGAACGGCGGTACGGTTTGGGCCGGCGCGTTCGTGATCGCGTTCGCCGCCTTCTCGGGCGAGCTCTTCTCCGAGGAGGTGCCGGTGCTCTCGCTGCTGATGATCGTCAACTCGCTGCAGCTCCGCGCCTCGTCGCTCTACTGCGTCGCCGTCGGGCTCCTCCTCTTCGTCGGCTGGACCGCGGCAGTCGTGCGCGTCGCGCCGACGGCGTCGCTCAACTCGGCGACGGCGGGCGCGTGGTACGTGCAGCTCATCCGCTCGGGGCTCATCTTTGGCTGCGCGCTCTTCGTCTCCGCGTGGGGCGGCCGCTCGCTCGAGTACGAGGCGCGCAAGGGCTTCTTGATGCTCTCCCTGCTCGAGTCCCACCTGCGCACGCTCGACGACGAGCTGCACGCCGAGCTGAGCGCGGCCGCCGAGCTCGATTCGGCGACGATGGCGAACGGCGCGCCGCACCCGCCGAGCCCCCTCGGCGGCGGCGGCGGCAGTGGCGCGCTGCCCACCCTCGTGCGCGACCTGCACGAGCCGCACGAGGCGGAAGCGCTCCGCCCCGCCTGGCGGGCGTCCGGCATGGGCGGCAGCTTTACGCACGAGCGCATGTCGACGCGGATGTCAGGCGTCCTCGCCAGCGCGTTCGGCGGAGGCGCGCGCCGCGCGCCCGACGGTGTCGGCGGCGGCGGCATTGGCGGTGGCGAGGATGGCGGCGGGCGGGAGCGGCGTGGTGGCGGAGGCGCGTGCGGCGCCGACGGCGACGAGGAGCTCGGCCACGGCGTCGGCGCTGGCGGTCAGGCCGTGCGCGCGTGCGCGCTCGGCGGCACTGCGACGGTCGGCAACGCGGGCGCGCAGTCGAGGGCGAGCGACCTGTGCAGCCTGCCGGCGGGCGGCGTCGCGTCGGTCGTCGAGACGGCGGCGGGCGAGCGGGCAACGTGCGGCCGACGGGCGACCACGACGCCCGCGGCGAGCGCCATCAGCAGCGGCGGCGTCGGCGGCGGCGGCGGCGGTGCCGACGTGTCGGTGCGCGTCGCGCGCACGTCGCATCTGCGGCAGTCGAGATCGAGCGCGTTGTGCGGTTCGGCGGAGCGCAGTGACCGCTTCTCGCACGGCCGGAGGAGCGCGCGGCTCAGCTCGCCGATACGCGGCACGTCCGCCTCGTCGCCGCGCGCGTCGGGCGCCATGTCGCCCACGCGGCGCGGCGCGAGCGTGGGCGAGAACGGCGAGCCGCTGCCCGCGCACCGCTTCGGCGACGCGAGCAGCGCGCCCGCGCTGGGCGACGACGCCGGCGCGGACGGCGCGCCGGCGGTGGTCGTCGACCTCGAGTCGCCGATCGTCAAGATCCAGGCGCTCCTCGACGAGATTGCCGCCAACTTTGACCTCTCGCCCGAGGAGCTCGCGCTGATCGACGAGGTGCGCCGATCGACGCGCCGCGCCGCGTTGCGCCGCGTTGCGTTGCGTTGCGTTGCGTTGCGCCGCGTTGCGTTGCGTTGCGCCGCGTTGCCGCGCGTGCCGCGTCGCGCCGCGCCGCGCGCGCCGCGCCGCGTCGCGACGCGTCGCGCCGTGCGTTGAGCTGCCCGCGTCCCACACGCGACCCCCCCCCCCCCCCCCCCCCCCCTCCCCGCGCGCGCAGGTGCGCATTGCGCTCTCGCTCAATGGCGCCTCGTCCGTGTTCGCGCCCAATTTGAACTCGCAGCTCACCGGCTCCACGCTCGACACCGACCTCAAGTCGTGGCTCTTCTACGAGGTGGCCAAGGGGCAGCAGCCGACGCTTAGCGCCGGCGCCGGCGCCGGCGGCGCGAGCGGCCGCGCCGGCACGCCGCCCGGCCTCGACGGCGCCGGGCGCGGCGCGAGCGAGGTGGGCGCGCTCAAGCTGCCCGGTGCGGGCACGCGGTCGACTCCGCTCGCCGAGCTGATGGCGGGCCGCACCGAGTCGGAGCTCGTCGAGCTGCTCGTCGCGAGGCCCGGCCTTGGCCTCAAGCCGGACGAAGTGCGCGCGCGCCGCGCCGCGCGTCGCGGCGAGCCCCTGCGCGTGCTGAGCGCGCGTGCGTGCGCGCGCGCGCTCACCGGCGGCCACCGGCCCGTCGCGATGCGCGCGCGCGCGCGCCGCGACGGCGGCGGCGGCGGCGCGCAGCTCGAACAGCTCGACTTTGTGCGCGTGCGGATGCACTCGTGGGAATTTGAAACCGAGTGGAAGGCGGGCGATGGCGTCGGCGAGTCTGACCGGTTGCCAGGCATCTTCGCCGGATACGAGCGATGCGGCTCGCGCTTGATGGCCTTTGCGATGATCGCGGCCTTCGAGTCGTTCGACCTGCTGCGCACGCTCGCGATCCCCGACGTGGTCTTCGCCTCGCTGCTCGACGCGATCGAGCGCTCGTACTACGACTCGGTGCCCTACCACTGCCTGCTGCACGCCGTCGACGCGATGCACTCGACGTTTTGGCTCCTCCGGCATGGCGGCGTCGACGAGGGGCTGGGCAAGGAGCACATCTTCGCGATGCTCTTCGCGGCCATCTGCCACGACATCTCGCACCCGGGCAAGAACAACGCGTTCTGCGTCCAGTCGCGCGCGCACCTCGCGCTGCTGTACAACGACCGGTCGGTGCTCGAGAACATGCACGCGTCGACGACGATCCGCCTGCTCTCGCGGCCCGAGTTCGAGCCGCACCTGCTCGGCAAGCTGAGCGCGGACGAGGGCAAGGCGGTGCGCGAGACCGTCATCGAGTCGATCCTCGCCACCGACATGGCAGTCCACTTCGACAACCTGGGCAAGTTCTCTGCGCAGCAGAGCCAGGGCTTTGACCTCGCGCGTGCCGCCGAGCGCAACCTCAAGCTCTCGACGCTCGTCCACCTCGCGGACGTCGCGACGCCATCAAAGACATGGGGCGCGTACAAGCGATGGCTGCCGCGGCTCTTCCAGGAGTTCTTCGACCAGGGCGACATCGAGCTCGCCAAGGGCCTGCCCGTCGCGCCTTTCATGGACCGACGCGTGCCCGCGCCCGCAAAGTCGCAGATCGGCTTCTGCCAGTTCATCGTGCAGCCGCTCTTCGACGCGGTCTCGGCGACGGTGCCACAGCTTGAGGCCAAGCTCGAGAACGTCGAGACCTCCCTGCACTTCCTCAAGCTGTGGGCCGAGCTCGGGCCAATCCCGTGGCCGGACGCCGAGCCAGGCGCGCCCGCCGCCGAGCCGCCCGGCGCGCCGGTGCACGCCGGCGTCGACGAGGCGAGCGGCCGGCCCGCCATTTTCTGGCACGCGGGCAAAGAGGCGCTCGTCACGCGCGTGCCCGGCACGGTCGTTCCCATCGTCGGCATGAACGAGCTCATGCCCGCGCCGGCCGCGCCTGGGCCGGCCACGCCGAACGCCACGCGGCTGCTCGGCGGCGATAAGGCGGGCGGGCCGCGGCAGCGCACCGGCGTCTCGGGCCGCTTCTCGGGCATCACGGGCGGCCGCGCCGCGCCGTGCGCGGCGAGCGCCGTGCTCGCCAGCACGGGCGCGCTCTGCGCGGTGGTAGCGGCGGCGGGGGCGGCGGGCGGCGGCGACGCCGACGGTGTCGCGCGGCCGGCAAACGGCCGCACATAAGCGTCTCGCGCGGCGTCGTGCGACGCGCTGAGCGGAGACAAAGAAAAAGTACTCCCTGGTAGGATCGAACTACCGACCCCCCGTTAGTAGGACGGGTGATATAAACCACTAATCTAAGGGAGCGCGAACCAAGAGCAACGCGATTATGCGAAAATCAGGGTATCAGAATGCATGTCGCTGAAAGGGCCCCTTGAGGAAGGCTGAAAGAGCCCCCGTCTCAAGGGGCGCTTTCAGCCTTCCTTCCTCGCCTCGGGTTGTCGCGCAGGCGCCGATCGTGGCAGACGACGCCGCGCCGCCGCCAGCGCCGCTCTGCCCGTGGTCCACCAGGCCCGCGACCGCGTTTCGCGCGAGCTCCCGCCGTGCTTGGAGGCATGGCGGCGCGACATTGCTGCTCCCCCCTTCCCACCGTGCGCTGACACGGGCCAATCGACGAGCGCGTCGGTGACGGTGACGCGGCTCGGCTTTAGACGCGCTGGATGGTCAGACCGTCAGAGGGAGCGTTCACGGTTCTGCTTTGGCAAGGCCCCGTTCATTGTGAGTGCCATCAGCACGAGCAGCAAGGCGACAAACTTGGTCCATGCACCGACGAGGGGCCAGCCGACGAGCGCGGCAGCGGTGAGCGCGAGCACGTGCTTGAAGCCCAGCGCGCGTATGAGCGCCGCCGCCTCGCGCTCGGCGAACGCGAGCGCCTGCCCCGTGGTCGTGCGCACGCGCGTGGGGCCACGTCGGCGGGGAGCGTCGCGCGACGGGCGGGCGCGCGGCGCAGCATGGCGCGAGCGCGACGCGGCACGGTGCGCGCACACCTGCTGCACCTGCGCGTGCGCGAGCCTGTGGAGCGGCGCCGCGCCAAACGCGGCTGCAAACGTAACGTACGCCATCGTGCCGACGCTCATGAGCGATGCGGCGACGGTGTACGCGTAGAGCGAGCAGACGACAAGGATGGACAAGCGCAGGTCCTGCGCCGTGAACACCGCGTTTGCCAGCTGCAGCGCCGCGTTGACCGCCCACTCGCAGCGCGCGGCGACGGCGGCAATCTCGTCCGCCGAGATTGGCCCGAGCTGCGGCGGGGCGCCGAGCACGTGCCGCCTCACGAAGCCGAGCGCGATGCCGGCGACGACGAGCTTGGCGCAGAACGTAAGCGTCGCCGTCGCGCTCGCCGACGCGGCCGCGAGCAGCAGCACGTGTGCCGCGCAGAAGGCGGGGAGCGACGCAGACGAGCGCCACGTGAGCACGTCGAGCACTGCGCGCGCGCGCGAGGTGGGCGGGGCGCGCCGCGCGGGTGCGGGCGGACGTGCACGCGGACGCGCTCACATGCGCGCGCGCGCACGGCACTAGCAGCCATGCCGCGCGCACCGCTGGCGAACGTAACCGCGCCGCGCGCGTCGGCGGCATCCGTCAGCGCGAGTGGGGCGGTTGAGGCAGCGCCTTCGGTGTGCAGCGGCGGTTCGTCCTCGAGACTGAACGCGAACGTCGGCGTGAGCTCGATCGGCTCTTTGGTGCGCACGTTGCCCGCCGAGTCGACGAGCCGGTTGCTCCGTGCGCTGGGCGTCAGCACGCCGGGCATTTCTGCCGTTCGTTTGAAGCGGGACCTGTCGGGCCAGCGGGTGGAAGTGAAACGGCCAGCGGGGAGGATGGCGCATGCGCGCGCCCTCCTGCTCGCCGTGCTGGCGCTCGAGCCGCCGCCGCCCGAAGCGCTGCGCCGCGCGACGGCGCCCGCGGCACGGCGTGCGGCGGAGGATGCGATCACCGAGCTGCGCACCCATCTCGCCGCCTTTTGCGCCGACGCGTCCGCTGACTGCGCCGGCTGGGCGCGCGCGGGCGAGTGTGCGCGCAACCCCGCCTTCATGCGCGACGCGTGCCGCGCGGCATGCGACGCGTGCGAGCCGTCGGCGAGCGACGCGATCAATTATGCGGAGGTGGCCCTCATCGCGCTGCGCAACGCGCAGATCGCGCGCGCTGCCGCCGGGCTCGGCGAGGATGGCGCGCTCGGCGCGCGCGAGGCGGCGCTGCTGCGCGCACCGGCCGCGCCCGCCGAGATCATGCGTGCCCTGCCCGCGCTCGCTGACGAGCTCGCCAGCGCGCTCGCCCTTTTACCGCCAGCAAGCGCGAGCGCGCCGCCCACCGCTGGCGCGCCGCCCACCGCCGGCGCGCCGCGCCATCGCTCGCGCTCGCTCGCGCTCAACGACGGCCATGCTGCGCCGCCGCTCGGCTTCGGCACGTGGCTGCTGACGGGCGAGGCGGCGTACGCGGCGGTGCGGCAGGCGCTCGACGTGGGCTTCCGTCACATCGACACCTCCGAGAACTACGCCAACGAAGAAGACGTCGGCCGCGCGCTGCGCGACTCGGGCGTGCCGCGTGCCGAGCTCTTCATCGCGACGAAGCTGTCCTTCGCCTCGTCGTACGGCGGGCCGCAGGCGCGCGCGGCGCTCGAGCGCTCGCTCCGCGCGCTCGGCGTTGATTACGTCGACCTGTACATGCTGCACGGCCCGCACGCCGACGCGCGCGTGCTCGCTGACACGTGGCGTTCGCTCGAGGCCGCGCGCGCTGACGGCCTTGTCCGGTCGCTCGGCGTCTCGAATTTTGGGCTGCGCGAGCTGCGCGCGCTCGACGCAGCAGGGCTCACGGTGCCGCCGGCGGTCGTGCAGAACAAGCACTCGATCTACCGGCACGGCGGGAGCACCGACTACGCCGGCGACGACCTGCTCGCCGAGCTGCGCGTCGCGCGCAACGCGAGCCTCGTCGCGTACTGCACGCTCAACGCGTGGCCCGGCCTCGCGCGTCCACTCGCCGACGCGCGCGTGCGCGCGCTCGCCGCACGGCTGGACGTCACGCCCGCGCAGCTGTTGCTCCGCTGGGCTGTCGAGACGGGCGGCGGCGCGCTCACGCGCGCGACGACGCGGCGACACGCGGTCGAGAACGCCGCCGCGCTCGACACGCCGATCGGGCGTGACGCGCTCGACGAGCTGAGCGCCCTGCGCTGGCTCGCGCGCGCGCCGTGGAACCGCGGGCCGCCCGAGCCGGAGGTGCCGGCGGCGGGAACGGCGCGGGCGGCAAAGACGGAGCTTTAGGCGCGCGCGGGCGGGGCCGCTGGGGCTGCTGTCCCGCTCGCGCTCGAGCCGGTGCCGGCGTGCCGCCCGCTGTCAGCGCCACCCTTGACCGACTTCTTGCCGTCCGCTGTGAAAGCCACCCTTGGCTGACGTGCGCTCGCCACACGCTGTGAAACAGTGAAAGCCACCCTTCACCACATTCTTGCCGCAGCTCGGCAGCCCCTGTCTCCAGCCCAGCCGCGCTTTCTGGGGGTGGGTCAGTTTTGACTTTTTGAGCGCCATTAATTTCGGCATTGAGACACGCAATGTGGGCCGTCTTCACCGCCACGGCGCTCGCGTTCAGCGGGCCGGCGCTCCGCGCGCCTGCGCGCGCGCCGGCGACCAAGATGGTCGCGGTGAAGGATATGGTTGGTGTGAGCGCGCCCCTCGGCTACTTCGACCCGCTCGGGTTCGCGAAGAACCCCGAGAAGGTCAACTACCTGCGCGAGGCGGAGCTCAAGCACGGCCGCACGGCCATGTGGGCGGTCCTCGGCTGGATGACGACGGCGTCGGGCTTCCACCCGCTGATCGACGGGCTGAAGATTGCGCCGGGCGCCACGCCGCTCGCTGACGCGGCCAACATGCCGGGCGCCACCTGGTTCCAGATCATCGTGCGCGCGCAGCGACGCGCCGAGCGCAACGAGTGCAGCAGTGGCCGCGCCCAGCCCGGGTGGGGCGAGGAGGCGGGGTGACGCGGCGATGCTTCTCCGCGACTGTGATCCCGGCGCCGGCGTGCGCGCCCAGGCGCCGCTCTCTCTCTCGCGCGCCGGCCGGATCGGCGCGCGAGCGAAGCGGGGCCTGGCGCGGCCTTGCTGCGCGGCCCCTCGTGACGGCCGCGCGCCGTGGCCTGCGTCCACACGCCGCCGCACGCTCCTGACATCGAGAACGCGCCGCCAATGCCGTCGGCACCACACGCGCGCACCGTGCGTGCGACGTCTCGGCGCGCAGGCGTTTGTGTCGGTCGTCGAGATCTTCTCGCTCATCCTTCAGAAGAACCCCAACTACAAGCCGGGCGACCTGCTCGGCGCGAGCGAGTATATGGATGCCAACGACCTCGGCTGGAAGCGCTATCAGCTCGCCGAGCTGAACAACGGCCGCCTCGCCATGATGGGCTTTGCCGGCCTCGTCGCCGAGAGCCTCATCTTCAACCACCCGCTGCTCGGCCTCGGCTATTAGGCCCGCAGGGGGGCGCGCGCGTGCAGAGCGGCATGGCTCGCGCGCGAGAGGGGCGCGTCACTCGCTCTGGCTCCGGAGTCTTGACTGCGACTGGGAGTGGCCGTTTCAATTTTTTACTGTGAACTTTTGAACCGTCCAGCATGGCGCTCTCACGTGGAACATGATCATGAACGTCGACGAGGCGCTCTCTCGTCTCTCGCGGCGCGTGGCCGAGACGTCACGCCTGCGCGCGGCAGTTGACAAGCTGATCGCGCACGTGGATGGCCAGCGCCAGGCCGTCGCGCGCTGCGACGAGGCGTACGCGGCGCGGCTCGCGCACGGCGCGGACGACGGCGACGCGGACGCGCAGACGCTCGGCGCGGCTGCCGTCGAGCCGCTCGTGCGCGCGCACCGCGCAATTTGCCAGCACCTCCTTGGCATGCGCGAGGCGTTGCAGCTTATCGCCGGCCACTTTGACGCCGCCGCCGACCACCCACGGCACGGCACGCTCGCGACGCCCTTCGCGTCGGCATCGGCGGACGGCTTGGCGGCGCGCGGCGCGCGTGACGCGCGCGTACCCGACGGCGCAGCGCTCGGTTCGGTCGAGCGTTGGCTTGCGCGCCTTGCGCAGCGCCGCGTGGCAATGAGCAGCATTGCGGCCAACGCGGCTAACGTGGCCAAGCGCGCGACGGCGCAGCTCGCGGACGCGCGGCGCGAGGCTGACGAGCTGCGAGCCGAGAAGGACGAAGTGACGCAGCCGCTTGTCGCGCGGCTGCTCGCGCTGCTCTCGGAGGCGCGCGATCAGGCCAAGTCGGCAGACGCGCGCCGCCTCGACGCAGAGCGCGACGCCGTCGCGCTGCACGCCGAACTTGCGCGCGAGCGCGAGGGGCGCGCTGACGATGCGGCGCGCGCGCTCGGCGAGACGGCGCGGCTCGGGCGCGCTCGCCACGAGCGCGACAGCACGGCGCGCGCGGCGCTCGCGAGCCAGCGCGCGCGTGAGGCGCTCGACACCGAGCTCCGCGCCGCGCGCGAGATGCTGCATGCCGCCGACGCTGCGCTTGCCCTCGTCGACGGCGGAGCGGAGGGGACGCGCGGCGACGGCCGCCGCGACCGCGACCGCGCGAGCGGAACCGTCGCCGGTGCGCGTGGCGCGCAGCGTGGCGACGATGCGGACGCGCTCGAAGGCGACGGCGCGCGCGCTCTGCGTGCGCTCGACGTGCCAGCGCGCGCGCGCGCGCTTGCCGCCGCGCTCGCCGCGAGCGCGGCGGGCGACGACGTCGGGACATTGGGCGGAAGCGGCCGTGCCGACCACTACGACGATGCACGCGACGCTCTGCGCCGCGCCGCACTGCCGCGCGCACCACGCGCCGCTTCGCGCGGCGCGCTCGGCTCGTCGCCATCGCCGCCGCGCGACACGTGCAGTGGCCACGTCGACCGGACCACGAGCGCGAGCCCCGGATCGCCGCCGAGTCGCATGAGGCGGGATGCCCGACGCGCCGATTCGCCGCCCTTCTCCGCCGACGAGCTCTCCGAGGCCGACGCTCGTGCGCCCACGGCGGTCGCGGCCACAACGGCGGTCGCGGCCACGGCCACGCGCGCGGCGCTCGCGTCGGCCGAGCGGAGGACGGCCGGTCTCCGCGCTCCGTCCGCCGTCGAGCGCGCCGCGTCCGTGCGCGCCGCGCCGCGCGCGTGGCCGTCGGTGGAGCGCGCGCGTACGGCGCGCGCGCCGGCGCCCGCGTGGCCTCAGCTGGCGCGCGGCAGTGCGGCCCGTGCGCGCGTGGAGGCGGCGACCGTAGCCGAGCGCACGGCGGAGGCGGAGGCGGAGGCGGAGGCGGAGGCGGAGGCGGAGGCGGCGCGCACAGCGCTCGAAGCAAACGCGGCCGTGGCGCACGCGGACGCGGCGCGGTGCGCCGCGGCCGACGCGCGCGCGGACGCGGACGCGCGCGCTCGCGCGCGGCATGCGGCGCCAACAGCTCCCCCCCCCCCCCCCCCCCCCCCATTCATGCAGGACCTGGTGCCCTACTCTCGGTGGAAATCCATGGCTGACTTTAGGGACGATCAGCTTCGACGGCCCACGGCAGGGCGCGTGCAGCGCGTTGGAGGCGGGCGCGCGCGTGCGCGCAGCGGAGGCGGCTGAGCGCGCGGCGGCTTCCGCGGCGGATTTGGCGAGTGCGAACGCGGCAGCGGCGGCGAAGCTTGCCCCGACCGCGGCTGACGAGCGGCGCTCGGCCGCCGAGGCGCGTGCGGCGCGCGGCCGCGACGCTGTCTGCGGCGGCATCGGCGACGATGGCGTCGGCGGCGTCGGCGCCGACAGCGACGACGACGGCAGCGGCAGCGACGGCGTCGAGCTGACGGACGAGGATCGGATCGCCACCGCCGCCATTGCTGCCCGCACAGCAGAGGGCACGCGCCGCGCCGCGCACGCGCGCGCCGCGCGGCGCGTCGGCGGCGGCGGCACGCAGCCCGCGCGCGCGAGGGGCACACACACGACCAGCGAGCTCGAGCGTCGCGTCCTCCCAAGCGCGCCGCGCGTCCGTGCGTCGGCCATGCGAGCGTCGCAGCTCGAGCTCGCGTGCAGCAGGTGGGCGGCGCGCGCGGCGCGCGCGCGCGCCACGCACAACGCTCGGCTGCTCCGCGCCGAGAGAGCGCGCGCGGACGAGGCGCGCGCGCTCGCTCGCCTGAACGTTGGCGATGCGCGCGCGAGCGCGCGCGAGGGCGGCGATGTGCCGAAGCCGAGGCCACGCGCGCGCGACGCGCAGACGGAAGCGGCACCGGACGGCAGCGACGGCGGCGACCTCGGCGGCGCGCTGCGCGTCGCGCTGCGCGCGGCGCTCGCGTGCGCGGTGGGCGTGCACGCGGCGGCGGGCGGCGCGTCCGATCGCGCGGACGAGCACGCGCAGGCTGCGGCCAGGCTCGCGCCCGCGCTAGGCGCCGAGTGGCTGCGCGGGCGCGACGCGGGCGACGCGGGGGCGCCGGGGCTGTGGCATGCGCGCGCGCCCGGCGCCCTGCCGCGCGTGGACGGACGGGCGTGCGGCGCGGCGGTCGTCGCCCTGTGGCAGCGCGAGGGGGCGAGGTTGTGCGCGCGCCTTGAGCTCGCCACGAGCGGCCACGGCGCGCGCAGCGTGCGTCCGTCGGAGCCCGCGGCGGACGCGTTGGACGACGCGCTCGCCTCTTTGCGCGCCGCCCTGCTCGCCACGACGCAGCTGTGCGCGGCCCAACAGGCGTCGAGCCGCGCGCGCGCGCTGCTCGGCGCCGGTGCGCCGCTGCGCCGCGCCGGCGGCGCGTGTGCGCGCGCGCCCGCCGCGCGTGCGTGCTGCGGCGCCAACGCGTGCGGTGCGCACGCCACACACCGCACACCACACGCGCGCCGCGCGCGCGAGCAGGCGCTCAACTCTCGTCGGCTGTGCGTTCCGCCACGGACGCGGCGGAGGTGCTTGGCGGCGAGACCGCCGCGCTGGCCGCGAGCGTTCGCAAGACGCTGCTCGACAGCGAGGCCGAGGCGGTGCGCGCGCGTGCCACGCCGCAACGCGCCGCGCCATGCGACACGCGCCCCCCACGCGCCCCGTGCCAGCGGGCGGTGGCGGGGGGGGGGGGGGGGGGGGGGGGGGGGGGCGCTCGGCACAGCCACCCACCCTCGCCGCGGCTCTATTCGTCGCCACGCCGAAGTTCGCTCGTGCCATTGACGCGCGCAGCTCGCCACCAAGGCTGGCAACCATCGCTGAAACCCCGCGCGCGTCGCCCTGCCTGCGCCTTGCCCGCCTGCGCGTCGCCCGCCTGCGCGTCGCCCTGCCTGCGCCTTGCCCGCCTGCGCGTCGCCCTCCACGGCGTGCGTGCCGCGGTCGGCTGCGCGCAGGCGACCGACGCGCTCGACGACGACGACGTGTGGCGCGGCGACGACGGCCGTTGCGGATCCACGATGGCAGCGCAGAGCGGCTGTTCCAATGGCGGCGACGACAGCCATTGCGGATCCACGATGGCAGCGCAGAGCGGCTGTTCCAATGGCGGCGACGACAGCCATTGCGGATCCACGATGGCAGCGCAGAGCGGCTGTTCCAATGGCGGCGCGAGCGCGACGCCCGCGCCGCCGTACGAGCTGCGCTTCCGCGCCGCGCCGCGCGAGACTGCCATGTTCGACCTGCGCGCCCCGGCGCTCGTGCCCGGCGGGCGGGCGCCCATTTCCGCCATCGTGCGCTCGCCAGAGCGCCTCGCGCTGATGAGCGCGGGCGCGCGCGCGCGCGGAGGCGTGTGCTCTGGCGCTGCGCCGCCGCTGGTCGGCGCTGGCGCAGCACGGCCACGCGCGTTGGGCGACATGATGGGCGGCGCCGAGAGCGCGGCATTTCAAATGGACGAGGAGCGCCCGGGCGTTTCGAACGCGGGGGGCGGGCTGAGGGAGGCGGAGGTGCCGCTCGTTCCGCCGTACCGCGGCCGGGTGGGGCGGCGCTGACACGACCTGCTGTCGATTCATTCTGTCCGTGTCCGTCACACTGAGTTGTTAACTCTGACCAGGGCCACGACTGTCACGGTTTGTCGTTTCCGTTTTTTCGCGCTTTCCCCGTCGAGTGCCGGGGGTGGGGTGACGCGGCTCGCCTTCCACCTTCCAAGAGGCCCGCGCACGGCGCCATGATCGCCGCGCTGCTCGCGGCGGGCACGGCGGTGCTCGCGGCAAAGCCGCCGGCGTACGCGCCGGCGACGACGGCACCTTCGGCGCTCGTCCGCAACGCGCGCGCCGATCTCGCGCCGCTCTTCGACAATATCGACTGGCAGACGCGCACGCACGTCGCGCGCGTGCTCGACGCGTTCCGAAACGCGCAGGTCTCGTCGAGCGACTTTGGCGGAGTGGACGGGTACGGGCACGGTGACATTGGGCGCGAGAAGCTCGACGCGATTTACGCCGAGCTCTTCGGCGCCGAGGCCGCGCTCGTCCGCATCCAGTGCTTCTCAGGTACGCACGCGATCGCGTGCTGCCTGTACGGCGTGCTCCGGCCGGGCGACACGCTCCTCACCGTCTCGGGGCAGCCGTACGACACGCTCGAGGAGGTGATCGGCACGCGCGGCGCGGCGGTCGGCACCCCGGGCGACTCGGCCGCCGCCGGCCTCACCGGCTCGCTCATGGAATTTGGCGTCCGGTGGGAGCAGGTCGCGCTGCTGCCCGACGGCAAGTTCGACTACGCCGCGATCCGCGAGGCGCTCGAGCGGCCGCGCGACGGGCGCGTGGCGATGGTGCACGTGCAGCGGTCGTGCGGGTACCAATGGCGGCGCTCGATCCCCGTGCGCGAGATCGGCGAGTTTGCCGACTGGCTCGCCGACTGGCGCGCCGAGCGCGACGGCGCGCCGCGGCCGGCGTCGGCCGCGCCCGGCCGCGGCAGCGCGGGCGCCGAGCCGTGGCAGCCATCGTGGCCCGTGCTCTTCGTGGACAACTGCTACGGCGAGTTCGTCGAGAAGTGCGAGCCGACCGCGCTTGGTGCTGACCTGATCGCTGGCTCGCTGATTAAAAACCCGGGAGGGACGCTCGCGCCGACGGGCGGGTACGTGGCGGGCCGCGCGCAGCTCGTCCAGGCCGCTTCCAACCGACTGAGCGCGCCGGGCGTCGAGGGCGGCGCGACGCTCGGGCAGAACCGGCTGCTCCTGCAGGGTCTCTTTCACGCGCCGCAGGTCGTGGGCGAGGCGCTCAAGGGCGCCACCCTCGCCGCGCGCGTGTTCGCCGAGCGCGGGTTTGCGTGCAAGCCGCACGCGCTCACGCCACGCGCCGACATCGTGCAGTGCATCCAGCTGGGTACGCGGCGCAACCTGCTCGACTTCTGCGAGGTGGTGCAACGCTACTCGCCCGTCTCCGCGCACGTCCGGCCCATCGCCGGCGTCTCGCCCGGCTACGGCGACGAGGTCGTCTTCGCCGACGGCACGTTCATCGAAGGATCGACCGCCGAGCTGAGCGCCGACGGGCCGCTGCGCGAGCCCTACGCCGTCTATATGCAGGGCGGCAACCACTGGACGCAGTGGGCGATCATCCTCGACGCCTTCTTTGCGCGGCTTGAGCAGCGTCAGGCTAACGCCTGACGCACACGCCATGCCGGCCGCGGGTCTGATTGCTCATTCGCCGGGCTGCGAGTGCACTTGGCGACAGTGCTGGCATTTCGGTGCAGCCAAAGTGAGGACCACGCGCCTCACGATGCGCGCCAGTCGACAGACGTGCCGAAGCGCACGGCCTGGAGCGTGCTCGCCACCTCCGCGCCGGCGGCCACGGCGCCGGCCGGCAACCGCCAGCCGGCCACGACGCCGCCGCAATCTTCGTTCTGCGCGGGCAGCCCGGCGCCGCGCGGCGCGCGCAGCCGCTCAGCGACATCCGGCACGTGCCGCGTGCACCACACCGCCATCGCCGTGCGTGCCACGTCGCCAACGGCTCGGTCGCTGTCCGCACCCGCCGAGCACACGTCCAGGAAGAGTCCGGGCCGATCGTCGAGGAATTGCGTGTGGCCCGCGCGCGCAAGCACGCCAAGCAGGCGCGGCGTGCCAGGCGCGAGTGCGGCGTAAAAGGCCGCAAAATTCGCGCCGGGTGGAGCGCAGTCGGACGAGCCGACGCCGCTGCCGAGCACGAGCGCCGGCGCGCGCGTGGCGCGGAGCGCAGGTAGCGCCGATCCGGGTTCGAACGGTGTCGCGTCGACCGGATCGAGCAGCACCATCGCGCCCACAGCGCGCGCGCTGCGCGACGCGGCGATTGCGCAGCCCTTGCCGCCGCGCGAATGGCCAACGAGCACGAGCGGCGTCGAGCTCGGCACGCCGAGCCGCGCTGCTTCGCGCTCGACGGCGGCGAGAGCGCGGTCGGCGCCGAGCTCAAGGCTCACTGGCTCGCGCAGCGTGCTCCCGTCCGCGATGACAACGGGCCGCACGCCGAGCTCGTCGAGCAGGCGGGCGTACGACGCGTACTGCGCCGGCGGGATCAAGAAGCCCGTCATGACGAGCGCGAGCGCGACGGGCGCGCTCGCGGGCGAGGCGAAGCTTGCCGCGGCCGCTCGGGCGACTGGCGCGGCCGCACGCGCGCACAGCCATGCGGCGGCGCCCTGCGCGGCCAGCCGGCGCTCGGGCAGACTAAGCGCACCCATGCTGAAATGCGCCCATGCTGGCGCGTCCGCTGCTCTTCCCAACACGCGCGCGTCGGGACGCTGCACGTCTCCAGTCTCCACCCCGGCACACCGCAGGAGGGCCGAACTTTTCAACGTGCATGCGGGGAGGTGCCATTGGCCCCCCGGGAAGAAGGAGAGATATACAACGGGCCCCGCCCAACGTGCACGGGCTGGTCCTGAACCGTGAAGCGACTGGGCGGACGAAGGTGTGCGAGAACACCGCCGCAGAAGCGCGCGCGCGCACAGATTGAAGGCATGCATGCGTGGGCCAGCCAGACTCGCCAGCGCCTCGAGCGGCGGCACGGCACGGCGCGTGGCCGCACCGCCGCTCACGACGCGACGGCGGCCGCTGTCGGCACCGCCCAGCCGAGAGCGGCGCACAATTTGGCGAAAATGGCGTCGTCGTCGCCCGACGCGTCGACGCGTCGCACCGCGACGGCATCGCTCGCCTCGAGCTCGACGACGAGCGGCTCGGTCCGCTTGGCGTAGCCCAGCAATCGCCGGCCGAATGCGTCCTCGTCGAAGTCGGCGCCGTCTGCCTGGCTTTGCCGCTCGCGCGCGGCTGTCTCGGTGGCGGTCAGCACAAGCACGAGCGACGGGACGCCGACGGCCGTTACGAAGAGCTTGTAACTGTCGACCGAGCGCGGGAAGCCGTCGAGGAGGAAGGTGGCGGCGGGCGTGTCCGCCTCGTGCGGCAGCAGCTGCGTCGCGGCGAGGAGCTTGCGGTACACGTCTGAGTAGAGCGCGGCGCTCATGTTCTTCCCCTCGTTCATCATCGTCGCGATCATCTTGCCGTCGGCAGACTCGGACATGACCTCGTCGCGGATGACCTGCCCGACGACCAGATGGTGGCAACCAAAAACTTCGCTCAGCTTGGTGCACTGCTCGCTCAGCCCCGTTCCCGGCCCGCCCAGCACCAGCACGAGCTGTTTCGGCACGGGCGGCGGCGGCGGCGGCGGCGGCGGCGGCGGCGGCGGCTCGGCCGCGGGCTGCGGCTGTGGCACCGGCTCGGGCTCAGGAACCGGGTCGGTGGTGCGCACAGGCGCGGGCGCGTCGCCCGCGCTCGCGCCCCTCGCCGGCGTCGCGGGCACGCCAGCACCGGCGGGCGGGTCGTGGCGCGCTGTCGACGTAGAGTCGACGCTGTACACACTTGGCGGCTGGCTCGCCGTGTGGGCGGAGGTGGCCTTGCCGGCGTGCGGCGCGCTCGCAGGCGCGCCCGATGACGCCTGCGGATCCGCCGCCTTGGGCGTCTCCGCGACGGTGACGACTGACGACGCGCCGCACCCCATCGGGCTGCAGCCCCTTTTCCTCCAACGCCGGAACGGACGCGCTTGATATGTTATGGCGCCCGTAACCCTCATATGGACGCTACACTCGTTGTAGTATCCGCCGCGATGGCGGTCTGGGTCGTATCGTTCCTCACGGTGACCTCCACGACCGGGGGCGGCGGGGCGGCACACGCGCCGAGCGAGCACCCGACGCACGACGAGGTGAAAGGTGGCGCTTACTGGCGCCAGCTCGCCGCGTGCGCGCGCACTGACGACGACGCGCTCGCGTCGATCAAGCGCGGGCTCGCGGCCGACCGGCGGCACCTGTACGCATGGCGCTGGCTGCTCAAGCTGGTCGTGCGGCACGTGCGCGCGACGGGTGGCCGCTGGCCCGAGCACATCCTACCTGCGCCCGCGCACTGGGCCGAATCGGACAACGGCAGCTTCTGGCACCTGCGCGCGGTCGTGCTCGCCGAGCAGCTCCGCCTGCTGCCGGGCGAGGACGAGCGGCGGGCAGCGCTTGAAGCGGAGCTCGCGCTCGTCTGGCGCGGGCACTGGAAGCAGGGTGCGAGCGAGGCGCGCTGGACCTACCACCGCCATCTGCTCGAGCTGCTCTGCGCGCGCGGCGCGCCGCTCAACGACGAGCGTGAGCGTATGCGCGCGTTCGTCGACGCGCACCCCGAACTCGCGGCAGTCGTGCGCTACGCGATCTGCGCGCTACGTCCGGGCGCGGGCGGTGCGGGTGGCACCGCCGGCGCCGACTACGCTCGCCTCGACGCGTGGCTTGAGCTCGTCGACGCCCTCGCGGACGCCGACGCGCCGCGGGCGCGCCTATACGCCGATCTTGCGGCTGATGGCGAGCGGCAGGCGGGCGAGGAGCTGGGGCCCGAGCCGGTGAGCGCAGCGGGCGAGGTTGAGGACGCTGAGATTGAAGCATGCGAATCCAACAGCGACTGAAGAGCCAAGTTCAAAATGCTTCAACCAGAAAATATGGACGTCGTTGTGCGCTGGCGGTCGAGGGAGTACCGCGTCGAGGGCGCGCGGACGCTCGGCGAGCTGAAGCGCCGCGTGGGGGAGCTGACCGGCGTGGATGCGAAGCGGCAGAAGCTGATGGGCCTGCCGCCAAAGGCTGTCAAGGGCGCGGCCGACGACTCGCCGCTTGCGAGCCTCGGCCTCAAGCCCGAGCATCGGCTCACGATGATGGGCTCGCCCGACTCGGAGCACGAGGAGCTCGCGTTGGCCGCCGAGACGGCAAAGGCCGCGCAGGCCGCGCTCATCGACGACCTCGATGACGTCATCGACGGGGTCGAGGTGGGCATCGAGCACAACCCCGTGTACCTCGCCAAGATCGCCGCGCGCGTCAGCTCGTACAAGCCGCGCATGCTCGCCGGCGCGCGGCCGGGCAAGAAGTGCCTCGTCCTCGACGTAGACTATACGCTCTTCGACCACCGCTCGCCGGCCGAGAGCGCGCGCGAGCTCGGCCGGCCGTACCTGCACGAGTTCCTCGCGGCCGCATACGCTCATTACGACCTTGTCGTATGGAGCGCGACGTCCATGTCCTGGATCGTGCTCAAGATGTCGGAACTCGGGCTGATGGACCATCCGAGCTTCAAGCTCGCGATGCTCTTCGACGCGGGCGCGATGATCGGCGTCGAGTCCGCGCAGTATGGCCTGCTCAATGTGAAACCGCTTGGCGTGCTCTGGGCTCTCTTTCCGGACATCTACCGCGAAGCGAACACAATCATGCTCGACGACCTGGGGCGCAACTTCCTCATGAACCCACGCTCGGGCCTCAAAATCCGCCCGTGCCGCGGCATGACGATCGCCGCGAACCGCGCGGCGGACGTCGAGTTGGTCGGCCTGAGCGAGTACCTCGAGCTAATCCGCGACGACGACGACTTGAGCGCGCTCGACCACCGCTCGTGGGAGCGGACGGTGCGCAAGCGCCGCGCGATGGGGTGTAGCGACGGGCGAATCGGCGGGCTTGGCGGCGCAGAGGCGGAGGGCGACGCTGCGGACGACAGCGGCGGACGCGGCGATGGCAGCGAGGGCGTGGGGAAAGCGCCGTGACCATGCCCTTTGAGACAGGCATGGCGGACGCAACTGTTGACTGCGTGTGAGGGCCTGCCGAGCCATCCTGGCACCGAATGCGAGGCCTGCACATGCTCTGTCCCATCGGCCCTTTTCTCAATCGGCGAACCACGAGTCAAGCCACAGCTCGTCCTCGGGCAGAAGCCGGTTCCACCCGGACGCCCCATCGTAGAGCCCCTCGACGCTGCAGTCGACGCCGACGCAATTTGGACCGCGCGCCCACCGGCGCGGCAGCCAGCCGGCGGCCCACGCGCAGAGCGGCGGCACGCCGGGCACGAGGAAGACGCGGTGGAGCACGGGCACGCGCAGCATCCAGCCAAACCACCAGAGCAGCACGTCGGCGTTTTTTGAGCAGACGGCGTGCCGCGCGAAGCGCCCAATGTACGGCGCGAGCGTCGGCAGGTGCGGGAAGACCTTGTCGAGGTGCGCGCGCAGGTACGGGAGATGCGCCTCGAGGTCATCGAGATAGGGCACGATGTACGGCACGTACGGCAGCAGCCGGTCCGCCCATCCGAGCCCGGCGGCCGCGTCGCCCGGCGCGCGCGGCGCGCCGGGCTCGGCGGCCGCCACGGCCACCCCGGCCGGCACCACGCGCGGCGCGGTGCCGTCGGCGTAGAGGAGAAGCGAATCGATGTGCTGGAGGAGCTCGCCGCAGTAGGGCGCGAGCTCGTCGATGTGCTTGAGCACCCACGGCAGGTGCGGCTCAATGTCGTCGAAGCGCTCGAGGATCGAATCGAGATGCGGCTCGATAAAATGGAGATTTTGGTCCAAGATTGGAATGATCCCGGGAACGTGCGCGGCGATCTTGTCAATGTGCGCGTAGATGGCGGGGGCGTGGACGGCGAGCAGCGGCGAGTGCGGCAGCACGTCGAGCAGCCCCGCGCCGTAGCTGCCGCGCGTGAGGTCGGCGAGCACGCGCGCGGAGATGAGCGTCTGCGCCGAGAGAAACTTCCACAGGTCGCCGTTGCGCGCGACCTTGCGGAGGAGCACGCCGACGGAGGCGCGGACGGGCCGCGTGAGCTGACGCAGCGCCAGCCGCGCGCGCGCCGGCGGGCTGAGCTGCCGCTGCAGCACGGCGAGCTGCAGCTCCTGCGCCGAGATGCGCGCGGCGAGCCGGTCGACCTCGCGCAGGATCGACGAGTCGCGCTGTGACTGGCGCGCGCGCCGCTCGGCCTCGGCGCGCGCGGCCGGATCGTCGGGCGGCGAAAGGAACGAGAACGCCTCCTCCGACCCGACGAGCTCCTCGTCATCGCCCGCCAGCACGTGGCGCGCGCCCAACAGCGCGGGCGCGCGCGGCGCCGCGGCCGGCGCGACGAGCGCGCCTATGCGCGTCAGGCTAGGCGCGCGCTCGATCGTGGCGCAGAGGCATGCGAGCGGCGCGAGCACCAGCGCGGCGGCGAGCCGGCGCGTGGGCCCCCGCCGCATGGCTTGCAACGTGCGCCGTTGCGTTCGGCCCGCCGCTCCGCTCCGCCTGTGGGCTGGGCAACAACGGGTCGTGGCCTTGGCACGATGGCGGCGGGCCGTGACTGGCACTGACTTGCTCCCTGACTCACGGGGACAATTGAGGCCGTGACTCACGGCGTTTGAGGAACGCTTGGCAGAGACGTGGCGGAGTCACGGCGACCACCAGGCCGCCTCGGCGCCCGCGCCCGCGCCCGTGCCGCCGCCGCCCGCCATACCGCCGCCGTCAGCCGTGCCGCCGCCGCCAGCGCGGCCGCCGCCGTCGGCGCGGCCGTCGAGCGGCTCGCACTCGTACCACGTCGCCGAGCACGCCTCGGTCTGCATCCCGCCCGCGCGGCGCGCGCCCGGAAGCGCGAGCGCGCACGGCTGGAGGCCGTGCAGGTACGGACAGCGAGAGATGGGCGTAATGCCTCGATACACGATTTGAGTGCGGTACCCCAGAGCGCAGCACGGCGTGGGCGAGCAGCCGGCGGCGCACGGCGGCGACGGCGGCGCTGGCGGCGGCGCGGCTGGCGCGCCCGGCGACGGCGGGCTCGGCCGCGGGCTCGGCGCGGGCGGTGGCGTGGGCGGCGGGTGCGGGCGCGGCGGGCTGGCGGGCGGCTGCGTGTCCACTTCGCAGCCGAACACGGCGAACGTGCGCACCGTGTACTCTTTGCGCGAGCCCGTGCTCATGCCGCGCAACCTCACCGCCGAGGCGAGCACCGCCGCGCCGCGCCCGGCGCGCGCGCTTCGCATGTCGTGCACGTCACGGTCGCCGGGCGCGTGGCTCGCGTGCCGGACGATCTCGTCCCAGCCGCCATCGCTGCCCAGCCGCACGTCGACGGCGTACCGCATCCGGACTCCCGGACCCCACTCCAGCTCGACGCGCACCACGCGCGAGACCGCGCCAAACTCGACGATGAGCGCCGCGTCCTCGGCCGGCGCCGACACCCATGCCGAGTCCGGCCGGCCGTCGACGGCGAGTCCGGTAGTGCTCGCGCGGCCGGCGCGCTCGGGCGCCTCCGTCGCCGCGCGGCCCTGCGCGAGGTCCACCTCGTTGGCGCAGGCGGGCGGCGACGGCGGCGGCGCGGGCGGCGACGGCGGCGCGGGCGGCGGCGCGGGCGGCGGCGGTGGGAAGGGGCGGAGGAGGCGCGCGACGCGCTCGCCAGCCGCGCCGCCCGCGTGCGCGCTCGCGTCGAAGGGCGCGGCACGACCGACGCGCCACAGGGCGCACTCGCCGCCCATCCCGTCATATTCGATGGTGACGCAGCCATCGTCCACGTCCGCGTCCGCGCCCGCGCCCGCGCCCGCGCCGCCGTCCGCTGCCGCGTCGCCCACGCCGCGCGGTGCGCCGCCGCCACCGCCGCCGCCGCCGCCGCCGCCGGTCGCCGCCGCCGCCGCCGCGCCGCGCGCCGCCGCCGCCGCGCCGCCCTCCGCCGCGCACCGACCGGCGCATGCCCCAAGCGACGAGGCAAGTAACGGTTTTGACCGGTAATACGGCCGCGGCAGGGCGGGCGGTGCGAAGCGGCGCGCGGTGCGCGCGGCGAGCTCGGCGGCTGGCAGGCGCAGCGCGGCGAGCTGTGCTGACGAGACGAGGAGGACGCAGCGATGGCCGGGCGCGCCGTCGGCCCGCGCGGGCGGCGCGACGCGCCAGAGCTCGCAACGCCCGAGAGCTTCGGAATGTGAGAGGGCGACGCACGCGGACATGGCGAGGCAGCGCGCCTCGCACTCGTCGAGCGACCACACGCGCCGCTCGACGAAGGTGCCCGCGCGCGCCGGCGGCGCGGCCGTGTCGCTCACGCACGCGCCCTCACCCGTCCGCGAGGCGCCGTCCGCATTTAAAAACCAGTAGAGCGTACCGCTTTGTCGCGTGCCGAGGCGCGGCGTGGGCTCGGCGCCCGCGCCCCTGCTGCCGCCATTGATCGTCGTCAGGACGCCCCTCACCAACTGCACGCACTGCGCCATCACACCTTCGCCGTCGCCCTCTTCCGTCGTCGTCGTCGTCGTCGACGACGACGACGACGACGACGACGACGACGACGGCGGCGGCGGCGACGACGCGCCGGTGCCGTCCGCCGCGCCGCGCGCGTAGTGGCGCACGAGTCCGGTCGCGCAGTGCACCGCCTGGGCGCCATGCTGGACGTAACGTCCGGCTGAGCCCAGGGTCGTCGCCACGTCGAATGCGAGCGGTGCGCGCATGAGCAAACTCTGCAGCGCGCAGCGCGAGTCGACGACGAGTGGCGGCTCTGCCGAATCTCCGAGCGCGCTCAGCTCGGCGGCGGTCGAGCCGCGGAGGATGAGCTCGCCGCCATTCTGAATGGAGTCGGCGAAAGCGACCAGCCCGTTCTCGTTGCCCTTTTCGCGCGGCGCCGGCGCGCGCTTGTCGGCGGCTGTGCCGTTGGCGACGCGCCGCGCCGCGGAGCGCGCTTCGCCGCCGCGCGCCGCGCCGCCGGCGCCGACCGCCGCGCCGCCGCCCGCGCCGCCGGACGCCGCGCCGCCGGACGCGCCGCCGTCCGCGAGCATGGAGGCAATCCCCAGCTCCGCGAGCGGAAGCAGCAGCTGCCAGCCAACGCGCAGCTCGCCGCCGGCGTACTCAGCCGCGCGCGAGCGCGCGCGCGAGCCCCTGGTCGCGTTGCCAGCGGCGCGGGCGGTGCCGGGCGCGCCGGCGGCGCTCGGCCGCCCGTCGTCGTCGCCGCCCGCGCGCTGACCGCCCGCCGCGTCGCGCGCGTCGCCGAGGCCCTCGTTGCGCCCGCCGCCGTGGAGCTCGAGGCTGCTGATCGAGAGCGTGCCCGCGCAGCCGCCCTCCGGCTGCGCGGGCGCGGACGCGGACGCGCCCTCGCCGTTCGCGCGCGCGCGCGCGGCCGACGGCTGCGCGCCGAGCTGCGGTGCGGCGCGAAGCGCGCACAGCTGGAGGGCGATCGGTGGCAGCCGCAGCGCGTAGCGCACGCGCGAGGGCGCGAGCGCGAGCGCGAGCGTGCCCGACGCCGCGCCCACGGCCCCTCGCATCCCCACGCTGCCCAGCTGCATGCTCAACGCGCGCGCGCTCGCCCCTCGCTGCGCCGCGCTCGGCGGCGCGGGCAGCGGCGTGTGCGCCGCGCGCGGCGCGGGCAGCGGGCAGAAGAGGCATGCCTTGATCCTCCGCCTGCGCGCACGCACCGCCGCGAGGCCGTCGCTTGACAGCGCCACCTTCCGTCGCACTGCCACGCGCCACGATGGCAACTGCCATCGCCACGCCACGGACCGCTCCGGCCTGTCACCCGCAGACCGCTCCGACGGGTCGTCCCCGGCCCCGCGCTCTGGCCCGTCCCCCGCCCGCTCCGGCCTGTCCCCCGCAGACCGCTCCGACAGGTCGACAGTCGCACCCCCGACGACCACCACAAGCTCGTACGCGACCGCCGCGCGCGCAAACGCGCGCCGGATCGCACCGCCGAGCGCAGCGCGCAGGTTCGACCCGCCGCCGCCATCGCCCGCCGCGAGCGCGCGCGCGCGCGCCGCAACGCGCGCGAGCGCGTCGGCGGCTGCGCCGTGCGCGAATGAACGCGCAGCGGTGGAGTTGCGAACGACGAGCGCAAGGCGCACGCGGTAGACGTGCGTACCCGGCAACAGCGTCGCGAGCAGCGCGCGCTCGATGCCGCGCTCCGGCGGCTGCTGCGGCTGCGGCGTCTGCGGCGGCTCCGGCGGCGGCGCGCGCGCGCGCGGCGGCGGCGGCGCGGGCGGCGCGGGTGGAGGCGGCGGCGAGGAGGCGCGCGGCTCAGGCGCGGCGACGGCGGTGGAGGCGGCGACGGTGGCTGCGGCGGCAGCGGCGGCGGCGGCGGCGGCGACGTGCGCGCCGCGCGCCCGCTCCGCCTCGCGCTCAGCGTGGCGCTCGGCGGCGGCGGCGCGCTCGCAGCCGCCGCCGTCGACGCCCGCTCGGCATGCGGGCGCGCCGTGCGTCGCCGCCGCCGCCGCCGCTGCCGCCGCAGCCACCGTCGCCGTCGCCGCCGCCGAAGTGCCCGCTGCAGCGGCGGCCGCGTGTCGCGGCAGCAGCTTGGCGCTCACGACGGCGATTTCGACGAGCGGCGCGCCGACGGCGGCGAGGCTGCGAGCTCGGTCGACGAAGCGCGCGCCGCCGCCGGGAGGCTCGAGCTCGGCGTCTGGCGCGCCGGCTGCGGCGCCGCCGCGCTCGGCGGCGGCGAGCGCGAGCGCGACGCTCCGGATTCGCAGGGGCCACCACGCGCGCACCGTGATCTCGAGGTCGACGGTTATGCCGACGGTTATGCCGACGGTTGGGCCGACAGCTGCCTCGTCGGCTATCGTGCCAACGGTCTCGGGCGCGAGCTTGGCCGCCGGCTGAGGCGGCGCTGCCGCCGTGGCCGTTGGCGCCGATCCGACCGACGAGCCGCCATCGCTCCGGACCGAGCCGCCATCGCTCCGGACCGAGCCGCCATCGCTCCGGACCGACGCGGCGGGCGGCGGCGGCGGCGGCGCGGCGGGCACGCCGCGCGCAAGCGGCGACGGCGGCGGTGTGCGCAGCTGCCCCGCAGCCCAACCGTCAGCGCCCACCCCCGCGCCGCTGCGCGCCGGCTGCGCCGCGTCGCGCCGGCGGCCGGCGGCGCTCGCGCCACCGAGCCGCCGCCGGCCCCGCGCCGCTCCGGCGACCTGCGACGAGATGGCCTCGCGCGGCTCGCACAGCTCGTCGTCGATCGTGATCGCGAGCACGCGCACGTCCGTGCACGCCGCGCGCAGCATGCCGACGAGCGGCACGGCCGCGCAGATGGCCAACGCGACGCATGTCACGCACGCGCGGCGCGCGGCGCGCGCGCCGCCAAAGGCCGGACGGCGGCGCGTCGCGCGCTCGCGCGGCGCGGGAGCGAAGGCCACGGTGGCTGAGCCCGGCGCAGCGCTTGCGCCCGTGCGTGCGCCACCGCACCCGCCGGTAGCGCCCGCCTCGAGCTCGTCTGGTCGAGCGACGCGCGGCGCGCCACCATCACCACCACGGCCGCCGCCGCCGCCGTCACCGCCGTCACTGTCGCCGCCATCACCGCCACCGCCGCCGCTGCCACCGCCGCCGCTGCCACCGCCGCCAAAAGGGCCGCTGAGCTTCCAAGCACCAGCCCAGCGCGCATCAGCGCCGCCGAGCAGCGCTGCCGTGCCGCTGCGCTCTGCTCTGGCGCGCGCTGCGTCGTCCCCGCCCACCGGGCTCGCGCCGGGCGTACTGTACGCCACCGCCGCGCCCGCGCGCGCCGGCGTGCCGGCGCGCGCGGGCTGCGCACGCGCGGATTCGGTTGCCGGCGGCGCGCGCGAGCCGAGCTCGCTCGCGCTGTTGGCCACGTCGGCGCGCGCGCCGTGCCACGGCTCCGCGCCGCCAACGACTGACAACCAAACGGTCATGTGCGCGTCGCTCCGCTGCGGCCAAAGTGCCGGCGGGCGCGCACATGCGCTTGCGGGCGGCGCGGCCATGGCAGGCGCCGCTGCCGCCGGCGCGAAGCCACGCCGCGCGAGATCGTTGCGCGCGTGCGCGGCGGGCTCGGACGGCGTCAGCGCGGCGGGCGCGCGCGCGCGCCGAGGCACAGCGCACACGTCGTCCGCGCCATCCGCGGACCAACGCGCCGGCCGCGCGGCCGTCGCCGCCGCGCTCGGATCGAGCGCGCTCAACGCGCTGCCGGTGCCAACGTGCGCGCGCGGCTCGGCCGACGGCGCCGCGGCAGCCGACGCGACACCTCGGCCGCGCGCTGCGTTCAACGGCGCGTCCATGGAACCCAACCGTACGATGGACGCCAACCGGGGTGCCACACGATGTTCAGGACGCTGAGGCCGTTTTGGTCCGACGCGCAGCTGCTCGCCGTGAGCAAGCCCGCCGGGCTGCTGTGCGTGCCGGACAACACAGGCGATGTTTCGCTCGTCGAGCTGATGGGCAATTGGCTGCGGCATGCGACCACCGGCGCCGGCTACGTCGAGAGCGTCCACCGGATCGACCGGCCAGTGTCGGGCGTCGTCGTCCTCGCGCGCACGACCAAGGCGGCGCAGCGGCTGGGCCGCGCGTTCGCGACGGGTCGTGCGCGCAAGCTATACGTCGCGCGCACCGAGCCGCTCGGCGCCGACGCGCCGCTCCGCGCGCACAGCCGCGGCGAGGCCGTCGTCTGGATGGCGCACGCGCGCGGCGCCGTGCGCGCAAGCGCGACGCGCTTTGACGGCGCGCGACCTGCGCGCACGCGCTGGGCGGTGCGCGCGTGGCTGCCGGACGGGAGTGCAGCGCTCGAGCTTGAGCCGGAGGGCGGCAAGCGCCACCAGCTCCGCGCGGCCGCCGCCGTCGCGCTCTCCGCGCCGCTGCTGGGCGACGTGCGGTACGGCGCGGCGCGGCCAACCATCGAAGGCGGCGCGGGCGATGGCTGGATTGCGCTGCACGCGCACGCGCTCGCTCTGCCGCATCCGACCGCGACGAGCGATGTCGAGCTGCACGCGCGCGCCACGCGCGACACGGGCGGCCTCCTCGCCGTCAACGACGGCGCTGCGCGCTGGTGCGCGGCGGCCGACGCGGCCGACGGCGCCGAGTTGGCGAGCGCGCGCGCAGCCGGCTGGCTTTGCCTCCGCGCGCCGCCGCCGAGCTGGTGGCCGTTGCCGTGCGTCGGGTGCGCGGACGGCTGCGCAGCCGCGGTGCGTGGCCTTTGCTCAAACACACCGGACAGCCCGAACGCACCGGACTCGGCAGAAGACGGAGCGTGAGCAGACTCGGCCGAGGCGTTATCGGTGGGCCGATGGGCACTGCACACGTGGCTGCGTGAGAGCCGCTGAACGTAGCGGAGGCGTGGGCACGGCTCACGCGTCGACGTCCTCGGCACCCATCGTCATTGGCTCAAGATTCGGACCGCGCGGCGCACCCGGGCGGCGCGGCTCGCCCGGCAGCGTCGCATCCGGACCACGCGACGATTCCGGACCGTGCGGCTCGCCCGGCAGCGTCGCATCCGGACCACGCGGCGCATCCGGACTGTGCGGCTCGTCCGGCAGCGCCTCATCCGCCTGTGAGCTCTCAGCGTCGCGCCGTGGGCTCGGCTGCGTGGCCTTGATCACGCCATCGTCTCCGGCGCGCGGGCGCGACACCACCACTTCCTCGCTGCCCCACGCGTCGTCGTCGTCGTCTCCGGCGCGCGGGCGCGACACCACCACTTCCTCGCTGCCCCACGCGTCGTCGTCGTCGTCGGCGGCGGCGGCGGCGTCGTCGGCGGCGGCGGCGGCGGCGGCGGCTGCATCGTCCACGACGTCGTGCGCGTCGACGTCGACATCGACGGCAACGGCAAGTCGGTCGTCGTCAATCGCCGCGGCGTTGGCCACGCGCGCGACGGCGGGTACGCCGACGCCCTCTCCGCCCGCGCCCTCATCGCCCCACCGCGCGAGCGGCTGCGCCGTGCGATGGAGCCCAGCCAGTCGGGCGAGTCGCGCGCAGCCCGCGTCCATGCAGGCGTGCTGCTCGCGGAGCATCGCAATGGTCGCCTGCAACGTCGTGCGCTTCTCCGCCTCGACGCGCTCGGCGGAGAACCACTGAGTTGCGTCAAACTGCAGGCCCGAGCGCTGCCCCAATGGCGGCCGGCAACCTCCCCGGTACTGCTCCGTCTCCGTCACCGTCACCGTCACCGCCCGGTCAAGCGCCAGCCGCCCGCTCCGGCGCGCGCTGCTCACCCGCGTCGTGCTCGCGTTCCACTCGAGACGATGCGCCTCGCGCACGCGCGCGCGCGCGCTCGGCTGCGCGGCCTCTGAGGCCGCGACGGCGGCGATCGCCGCGCGCGCGCCGGGGCTGAGCTCGGCGTCGCCGTGCGCGTCGTTCGCCAGATCGATCGCGATGCGCGCTGGAGCGCGCGATCGGCGCCGCTCGCGCGGCGGCGAGAGCGAAGGGCTGTACGCCGGGGCCTTGGGCACGAGCGGCGCGCACGCGGGCTCCGCGCCGCTCGCCGCGCCGCCCACCGCGCCGCCCGCCGCGCCGCCCACCGCGCCGCCGGCGCACGCCGCGCGCCGCTCGGCGGCGGCGGCAGCGGCGGCGGCGGCGCAGGTGCTCGCACCGCCAAAGGCGCGCACCGCGTCGTCGCGCGCGCGCAAAGCAGGGCGCGCCGCGCGCTGCTGCGCGGCAGGCGCCGCCGCCGCCTCGTCCGCGCTCGCCTCCGCATCGAGGTCGATATGCACCCGCGCGAGCGCACGCTCACTGCCAGCCGCACGCGCACGCGCGCCCGCGGGCGGCGCGCCGGCGCCGTCGCCTGCGCCGGCGTCAGCGGCGCGCGCGCGCGCCGATGGCGCGCGCGCGCCACCGGCGCCTTCTCCGTCGCCGCCAATCCCAACGTCGCGCGGGGTCTCAACCGCGTCGAGATCAACCTCCACGATCGGACCGTGGGCGCGCGCGTTCGGCGCGTCGGGGTGGGTCGCGCGCGCGCGTGCTGCGCCGTCGATCACGCGCGACGCCTCGACCGCCTGTGCGGCCTCACGAGCCTCGCGCCGCGCCCGGCGGCGCGCTCCTTGCGTGAAGCCTGGCTCAGCGTCGGCGTCAGCGTCGGCGTCGGCTCGCGGCCGCTCATGCGCGCCGCTGCGCGTGCCGTTGCCGGAGGCGTTGCCGGACACGTCGCCGGACACTTCGCCGGACACGTCGCCGGACACGTCGCCGGACTCGCCTGCGAGCGCATCAGCAAGCGCGTGACTTTGCCGCTCGCCGCCGCCGCTGCCACCGCGGCCGCCGCCACCGCCGTCGTCGCACGGCGCCTCGCGCGCGCGGCGCCTTGCGACGCGCAGCACATTCAAAATGTCGTCGCGCGATGGCGGCGCGCGCATCAGCCGCTCGGCGCTCTCAATTAAAAAGAGGCCGCAATCGATCGCGTTGGTCTGCTTTGGAATGCGGTACTGCACGAACGGCAGCTCGTTGAACGGCGGAGGCGCCTGCGCGCCGTCCATGCTGCCGATCGTGTGCGAGTGTCCGCGACGCACCCACTCGGCGTGCAGCTGTGCCACGATCTCCTTGAAGACCCAGCGTTGCATGCCACCGAGCGAATCAAGGTACAGGATGCACGCCGCGCAGCCGCGCGCCGGCCCTGCGTCCGGCCCTGCGTCCGGCCCTGCGTGCGGCCCTCCGCCCACGCCTGCGTTCCTCGCGCCCGCGCCGCTCACGCCCGCGCCGCCGCCGCCGCCGGCCCCACCGCCATCGTTGACCCCGCCGCCATCGTAGGCAGAGCTGAGGCGGTCCACATCAATGGGCGTGCCTCGCGGCGCGTGCAAGAAGGGTGTCTCGCGCGCGTACGCGACAACACCGAGGGCCCAGTGCATGTTGGCCTTGTCGTGGACTGGGACAAGTAACAAGTCCTTCTCGAAGATGTCCACGTGCCTCGTCCAACGCTCGAAGCGGCCGCGCGCCGCCGCAAGCGCCCAGGCATTCGTCGCCGCGAGCGCGCTCACCTCAACGCTGCCGACGCGCACGCCGCCGGCGGGCGCGCCGGCGCGCGCGCCCGCGCCGCCCGTCGCCGCACGCGCCGCCGCCGCCTGCTGCGCGCGGAGCCGTGCGGCCGCGCGCGTGGTCTCGCGCGCCTTGGACAGCCAGAAGGACGAGAAGGCATACACGCGCGCCGCCGCGCGCGCCGGCGCGCCCTCACACTCAGCGTACCGGAGCGCAAAGTCCACAATCGTGTCGTTTAAAAATGCGTGGCTCTGCAGCCGCGCCACGTCCGCGCCGCGCAGCACGACCTGCCGCTGCGCGCCGGGCGCGAGCGGGTAGACGAGGACGAGCGCATCGGCGCTTCCCGCCGCACCGCCGCCGCCGCCGTCTGCCGCTGTTGCCGACGCCGCCGCCGCCGCGCGTGCGCGCGCGCGCCGGCGCGCAGCGGCCGGTGCGCCGCTGCCAACGCCAACGCCCTCGTCGGCGGCGAGCAGCGCGCGCGCTGGCGCCTTTGCGCGCGCCGCGGTCGCGTGGTCGGTTGGAGGCTCGTCGACGTCCGCGCTGATCTCCGCCGCGGTCGCGTGGTCGGTTGGAGGCTCGTCGACGTCCGCGCTGATCTCCGCCGCGGTCGCGTGGTCGGTTGGAGGCTCGTCAACGTCTGCGCTGATCTCCGCCGCGTCGGCCGCGTTCGGCGCATCGTTGCCCGCCGGCGCGCTGTCAGCGTCGCCGTCGCCGTCACCGTCGCCGTCGCCGTCGCCGTCGCTGTCACCGTCGCCGTCGCCGTCGCCGTCGCCGTCGCCGTCGCCCGTGCCGTCCGCCGTCGCCGATGCGCACCCGCCCAACGCTGGCGAGGGCGGCGATGTGCATGCGCGCCCGCACTCCATGCCGCCGCCGCCGCAGCCATCACCGTCACCGTCGCCGTCACCGTCACCGTCACCGTCGCCGTCACCATCGACAGGGCGCGCGGCGCGCGGCAGTAGGCCGGCACGCGCTCTGACGTCGTCGCCGTCGCCGTCGCCGTCGCCGTCGCCGTCACCGTCGCCGTCGCCGTCACCATCGACAGGGCGCGCGCCGCGCGGCAGTAGGCCGGCACGCGCTCTGACGTCGTCGCCGTCGTCGTCGCCGTCGTCGTCGCCATCTCTGGCGCAACGCGGCTCGAATTTCAAACCCGCCGGCGTCGCGAGTGCGGGCAGCAAGCTTACCTCGCGCACACCCACCGCATCCGACGCCATGGCGTCGTCCGCATCGTTGACGCCCACGTCATGCGCTTGCGCGGGCCGCTGCGGGCACGCGCGCGTGCGCGCCGGACGCGCGCCGCCCCGTGTGGGCGATGGCGACGGCGATGTGCGCTCCACGCGCCAAGTTGACGCCACGCATTCATCGTTGAGCGCCGCCGCGTCGGCATCGCCATCGTCATCGGCATCGCCATCGGCATGGCCATCGCGATGGCCATGCAGCGCAAATTCTGCGACGGCGCCCATGCGCACAAAGAGCCGGTTGCACGCGCTCCCGACGGGTCGCCCCGCGGCCTGTGCGCACGCACACGCGCCGCGCATGAAATGTGCCGCACGATGGCTGACAATGGCACGATGGCTGCCAATGGCGTCCTTTGTCAAAGCGTCCGCTGGGGCAGGCCGCGCGTGCGGCGAGCTGAGCGCGGCGCTTGCACTGCGCAGAACGTCGAGCGCTTTGATGAGAATCGGCTGAAACGGCTGCTCGGGCGGCTGCGGCTGCGGCTGCGGTTGCGGCTGTGGCTTTGGCTGCGGCGCGGCGGACGCATCGATTGGGGACGCATCGATTGGGGACGCATCGGTTGGGGACGCATCGGTTGGTGACGCGGCCGCGCGCGGCTCTTCCGGCGGCGCGGCGGCAGATGTGCGGTACAGCGAGCGGAGCTCGGGCGCGGCGCTGCTCGGCACGCCGAGGTCCGCCTTCACCGTTTCGGCTGTGATGAGACCCGCGCCGCACGCGCCGGTGGTCAGCTCGTCCCCGCTCAGCGCGCGTGCGTGCGCCAGCGCGGCACGCTCAGACGCAAGCGCCACGTGGCGGGAAACGTCGAGGCGCTGTGTGAAGATGGCCGCTTCGGGCAGCGTGCCGTTCGGCAGGTTGGCGCGCGCCAAGCCCACGCTCGCCGCCCTTGCAGTCGCCGCCTCGTGCGCGCTGCGCGCCGACTGTGTGTGCGAGCCAGTTTCGGTGTGCCTGCCTGTTACTGTTCGCCGGTGTGGGACCGGCACCGGTACCGACCCATGCGGCAGGGGCGGCAGGCCGACGAGAAGCTCGTCGTCTTGGCGCGAGCGCTTGCGCACAGGCAGCGTGGGAGCGTCCAGGTCCTCCACGTGCGCTGACGGCCGTGCCGGCCCCGCCTGCCTCGCCCGCGCGCGAGAGCTCGCGTATCCCAGCTGCGTGCCCAAGGCCGGTGGCGAGCATGCGCGCAGCGAGCGCAGCGCGCTGCGCTCGGTCTTGGCCTCTTCGACGTCTGAGTCGTCGAGGTTGATAGGCTGGCCCACGTTGCCCGCGGCCGCGTCCGCACATGCGCTGCGCCTCCCATCGCTGCCACCGCGGCGGTCTGGACCGTGCGCAGGCGAGGGCAATTCGCTGCCCCCGAGCTGCGAGGCCGCGCGCACGGCCGAGAGCGCGTGACCGTTGTCCGCGGCGGACATGAGACTGCCACGAGCATCGTCGACGAACGGGCCCGCGCTGCGCCAGCCGCGCCTTATGCCGTGCCGGGCCGGCGCGTCGCCGCCGTCGCGAAAGGCTCGGCCCGTGCGTCGGTCGTCGCCACCGTCCTGCGGCACCCAGTCATGATCGCGCTTACGGCGCTGCCGCTGCTCTGCCCCGGAGGAGGACACGCCGTCGTTGACATGCTCCTCGTCGAGCTCCTCGTACGACGGGCCGCTCCTGAGTGGCCGCAACGCGCGCATGGCGCCCAACCTGGGGGCGCGACTAGGCCCTGCCTTTTTTTTTGCAAGACGGACACCGTCACACCAGCTGGGGACCGGTCCAGCTGCAGCAGGCGTCCTGGTTGCGCGGTCACGCCCCACCCGGGCGGCCTTTCGGGCGGCGTGCGTGCCGTCGATGCCGCGTGACGACCATCACTGTGCGCGTGATGCAGCAAGTCCACCTCACATGACCTCACTCACAAGAAGGGCCTCGGTCAAGCGACCCCGGTCAAGTGACCTCGATCAAATGACCTCACCTCAATCATCAAGCCGGCGTGCGAGCGCGCGCGCCCACGCCGACGGTCGCGCGTATTCACTCAGCGCCACGCGCAGCCGCTCGACGGCGCGCATCGCGGGTGACAGCGCGTACGCGTTCACGCCGCGTACCGTCGCCGTGCTCGCGCCCGCGACGCCCGCGCCAAGCTGCGCGGCGGCGCGGTCGAGCTGGTCGGCGCGACTGGCGGGCAGCGCGGCGCGCACGCGCGACGCGGCGAGCGCGAGCGCGGCGCCCGCGGCGAGCGCCGCGCCAAACCTCAGCGCGCGCTCCTGCCGCGCGAGGCGACGCGCGAGCGCGCGTGCCGCGTCCGCGTCCGCCGTGCGCCGGCCGGCGGCGTACGAAAGCTCGTAGAGCTCGTGCGTGCGCTCGCGCGCACGCAACAGGTTTGCATTGAGCAGCACGTCGCGCAGCTTGGCGAGGTCGGAGTGGCGCGCGTCCTCGCACTCGCACACGCCCCACGGGTACGCGCGCGCGCCCGATTCGGACGCGCAGACCGCGAAGGGTGCGCCAAGCTCCTCGAGCGACACGAGCGCGCTGCCGCCGGACCGCGCCGGCGCCCCCGCGGCCGCATGTGCGGGCGCGGGCGCGGGCGTGCCGCGCGCCGGTGCCGCCGGCTGCGCGCTCGTGGCGGGCGGCTGCGCGACCGGAACCGCTGCCGCCATCGTGGGCGGCTGCGTGGCAGCCATGCTGAGGCATTCAACACCGGCTGCGCGCAGCTCTTCGCGGATGAGCTCTTGGAAGGCCGCTCGCTCAGCGATCGTCATCGTGTCCGACTTGGCGATGAGCGGCAAGATGGGCACGTGCCGCTGCAGCGCCTGCATGAACTGCACGTCGATCCCCTTGAGGCGATGCGCGCCAATGAAATAGAGGCAGCAATGGACGCGCCCGTCTGCCCCGCGGTCGCCGCTCGCGTGCGCGTCGTAGTGCGCGGCGAACTTGGCGCGGATGTACGCGAGGATCGGCGCGATCGAGTCGCGCGCGTCGAGCGAGTCGCCATAGCCTGGGCAGTCGATGATCGTGCTGCGCCGAGCGCGCGGCGTGCGGTGCGGCACGCGCGAGTGATTCGGGCGCGCGCGCGCGTGCGGCCGGGCGAGGGCGCGCAACGCGGGGCGCGGCGCGATGCCGGCGCGCACAAGTCGACCGGGTAGCCGTCGCTCTCCACCGTGAGCGTGTGCTCGACGATGCCCACGGTGCGCGGCCGGAGGACGTCCGACGTCGGCGCGAGCCACGCGGCGCGCGGACCGGCGGGCGTGAATGGGCGGAAGAGGGAGCGCACGCAGGTGCTCTTGCCGAGCCCCGCCTCGCCCACGAGCATCACGTTGAACGCGATACCCTTGCGCGTCAGCTCCGAGTGGATCTGCGCGCCGAGGTTGAGCGAGCCCGACGGGGCGGGCGCCGGCATGGCGGCCAGCAGCAGCCAGAGCGGAACCGGGAAAGGGGAAAACGCAACGGTGGTGTCCCCGTGGCATACATGGGGAAGGTGGGCAAGGAGAAGCCGTCCGTCGGCCGCGCGGCGCCGTACCGGCACGTGGGCGTGCAGCTCAAGCACGGCGGCACGGGCTATGACTTTGGGCAGCATTTGCTCAAGAACCCGCTCGTCACCGTCGCGATGGTCGAGAAGGCCGCGGTGCGCTCGACGGACGTCGTGTGCGAGGTCGGGCCGGGCACGGGTAACTTGACGCTCAAGCTGCTCGAGGTGGCGAAGCGGGTGGTCGCGGTCGAGCTCGACCCGCGGATGGTGGTCGAGCTGCAGAAGCGCGTGCAGGGCACGCCGCTCGCGCCCAAGCTGCAGATCATCCACGGCGACTTTGTCAAGGCGGAGCAGCCTTTCTTCGACGTGATGGTCGCGAACATCCCATACCAGATCTCGTCGCCGCTCGTCTTCAAGCTGCTCTCGGGCCCGCCGTTCCGGTGCGCGGTGCTGATGGTGCAGCGCGAGTTTGCGATGCGCCTCTGCGCCAAGCCGGGCGACGAGCTGTACTGCCGCCTCTCGGTCAACACGCAGCTGCTTGCGCGCGTCGACCATCTGATGAAAGTCTCGCGCAACTCTTTCCGGCCGCCGCCAAAGGTCGACTCGAGCGTCGTGCGGATCGAGCCGCGGCATCCGAAGCCGCAGGTCAACTTTGTCGAATGGGACGGCCTCGTCCGCCTCTGCTTTGGGCGCAAGAATAAGACGCTCCCCGCCATCTTCAACACGAAGCTCGTCCTTGCGATGCTCGACGCGAACCTGCGCACGCACTGCGCGCTTGCCGGCAAGCCGGTGCCGGACACGCCGATCAAAGAGATCGTTGCCGAGGTGCTCCGCTCCGTCGGCTTTGAGGAGGCGCGCTCGGCCAAGCTCGACCTCGACGACTTTATGCGCCTGCTCACCGCGTTCAACTCGCGCGGGGTGCACTTTTGCTAGCGCACTCATCTGCTCGGTGCCTCTTTCACACAAAGACAGACAGACACGCACACACGCACAAAGAGGGAGAGAGAGGGAGAGAGAGAGAGAGAGAGAGAGAGAGAGAGAGAGAGAGAGAGAGAGAGAGAGAGAGAGAGAGAGAGAGAGAGAGAGAGAGAGAGAGAGAGATATTCTTTGGCTGGGCAGCTCACCGATGCGCGAACAATGTGCCCATCAACCGCCTTGCTGTCCTTTTCCCGACTTTGCCTCTCTGGCCGTCGCCTGCCAGCGCCGCCCCCACCGCGGCGCAGCGACGCGACACGACACGTCCAGCAGCTCTCCTGCCGCTCGCGCCCAGTGCCGCGATGCCAGGCGCGTGCCGTCACGGCTGCACGCCGTGCGTCCGTGGCGCACGCGCGCGATGCGGCTCCATGGCCGCGCGCTCCGCGTCGAGCAGCTCAGCCTTGCGCGCGCGCAGCGCGAGCAGCTCGGCGCGCAGGGCCGAGACCTCCGCCTCGCGCCCGCTCGCCACGGCCGGCCGCTGCCTCGCCGCCGCCGCGCGCGCGATCCTCATCGCGTCGGTGAACGCATCGGTGGCAGGGTGCGGCGACTGCTGCGCGGCGCGGGCCGACGCGCCGACCGGCGCGGGCCAGCTCTCGCTCGGCAGCTGGCCGGCAGCGTCCGCGACACCGCCGCCGCCGCCCAGAGCTCCGCCGCCGTCACCACCGCCGCCGCCGCCGGTCCGCCGCGCGACGCCGCGCGCCGCGTCGACGCCGCGGCTGTCGACGCCGCGGCCGCCATCGTGTCGCCTGCCACCCTGTTGGCGGCGCGACGCGTGCAGCCGCGCGCGCAGCAGCTTCGCCTTGAACCCGCCAAGCCGCGCCGCCATTTCGACGCGCGCGCGGCGCTCGCGCTGCGAGAGCGCGTGCAGCTGCCGCTGCGCGGCGCGCAGCGCCGACGTCGCCGCGGCGCACTCCGCGCGCTCCTCTGCCGCGCGCGCGCTGAGCGCCTCGGCGCGCGCGCCCGACTCGCGCACGGCGCGCAGCCGCCGGGCGCGCAGACCGCGCAGGCGGAGGAGGAGGAGGCGATGCCACACGGCGCGCAGCGTGAGCTCGTCGGCCATCCGCGCGTTCTCCGTGAGCTGCGCGAGTGCCGCTGCCGCCTCGCCGCCCGCGCGCGCGCGCGCGACCGCCGCGGCGCGCGTGGCGGCCGCCGCCGTCGCGCCCGCCGCACGCGCGGCCGCGCCCGCGTCCACGCCCGCGTCCGCGCCCACGACGGTCTCGACGAGCGGGCGCGGATCAGTTTCGGCGGCGATGGCGGCCGCGGTGCCATCGCTGCGCCACGCCTCGCCCGCTGCCGTGCCGCCTGCGCCAAGACCAACACCGTCGTCGGCGGCGGCGGCGGCGTTGTCGGCGGCGTCGGCGCCATCGGCTCCGACGGCTGCGCCTGCGCCCGCCTGCGGGAGAGGGGCGCGAGCGGCAGTGCCGCCCGCCTGCGGGAGAGGGACGCTAGCGGCAGTGCCGCCCGCCTGCGGGAGAGGGACGCTAGCGGCAGTGCCGCCGGCGGCCGCCGTGGCGGTGCTCACGGTGAGCAGCTCGAAGACGCCGGCGCGCACCGAGTGCAACGCCGCCGTCGACGCGTCGAGCGCGCCCGCGAGGAAGCCGTCAAAGTGCGCCTGCGTGTCGAGCAGCGCGTCGTCGAGCGCGCCGCGCAACTCGAGCAACTCCACCTCGACGGCGGCGCGCACGACGCGCGCGGCGCGCGCGATCGCCGCGCCGTCGGCGCGGAGCGCGCGGCGGAGTACCTCAACGTGTAGCCCCTGCCCCATCCCGCGCGCCGCGTGCCGCGCGCGCGCCGCGCGCGCGATGCGCGCGCGAAGCTCGCGCGCGGCGAGCGCGCGCGCGCTGCGCGCCTGCGATGCCGTCCAGAGCGGCGCAAGATGGAGCGGCGGCTGGACGGCGGGCGCATGGCGAAGAAGCGGAAGCAGCGCGCGCGGCGCCGCGAGCGCGTCGTCCAGCCGCCCGTCCGAGCCGCGCTGTTGCGCGCGCGCGAGCGCGGCGCCAAACGCGCCGCGCGCCGCGTCCGCCGCCGCCGCGTCGGCCGCCGCCGCGGCCGCCGCGGCGCGCGCCTCGGTGACGAGCGCGGACCACGCGGCGGCGTCGGCCTTGGCGAGCGCGTCGCTCGCGCCTTCCGCCGCGCCGCCAGCCTCGTCGAGCTGAACCTCGGCAGCGCGCAGCGCGCGCGCCGCCGCCCCGCGCTGCGCGCCGGCCGCGCCGACGAGCGCGGCGGCGAGCGCCGCGGCGGGCGGCGACCACGGCGCGCGGCTTGCGGCGGCGAGCGCGGCGTGCGCGAGCGCGGGCGCGCCGAAGAGCGCGAAGCCGTCGGACGCGCCGACGCCGACGCCGCCGCTCGCGCCGTCGGCGCCAGCGGCGGCGCCGCCTCCGCCCGCGGCGCCCAGCGCGCGCGGCGCGCCGCCCACCGCGCCGCCGCCGCCGCCGCCGCCGCCACCGCCGCCACTGCCGAGGCCAAGCGCGCTCGCGAGACCGCGCGCGCCGAGCGGCTTGCGCGCGCGCGGCGCGCCGTGTACCGCGCTCGCGGCGCGCGCGAGCGCGCGCGCGCCGAGCGGCGGCGCGCAGCGCGCCGCGTCGCGTAGGCTTGCGCAGAGCTGCGCGCGCATCGTCGCGCGCCGCGCCCAAAGGAGGCGGACGCACTCGGCCGCGTCGAGCCCGCCGAGCCGCCGCGCCGCCGCCGGCTGCGCGTCCACCGCGGCGTCGAGCTCGGCGGCAATCACGCGCAGCGTGTGCGTCGCGCCGTCGAGCAACAACGTCGGCGGCGCATCGCCCGCGCGGCCGAGCGCGGATCGCGCCAGCGCGCCGCCGGCGCGGCGCGCGGCGGCGAGGTCGCTCGTCGCAACGCCGCCGCCACCGCCGGGCGATGCGCCGCCGCCGCCGCCGCCGGGCGACACGGCCGCGCCAGCGCCGACGCCGGCGCCGCCGGCGAGCGCGGCGGGCGCGCCGATGGCCGCAGCGGACGCGATCAGCGCCGCGTGCGCGATGGCGAGGGCGAGCAGGTCGCGCGCGAGCTCGGCGAGCGCGGTGGTTGCGCGTAACCGCTGGAGCGAATGCGCTGACATGCTTGCGCCGCGCTCGACGCCGTCCATGCCGACGGGCGCGGGCGCGGGCGCGGGCGCGGGCGCGGGCGCGGGCGCGGGCGCGAGCACGTCCACCCAATGCGGCAGTGCAAAGAGCGCCGACGGCTCGACGCGGCCATCGTGGCGGACGAGCTCGAGCGGCTGGCCGGTGAGACGAAGCCCAAACGCGGGCGGCGCGCCACCAGGGCCGACGGCCGCGAGCGCGCGCAAGCCGAGTGCGTCGGCGGCTGCGGCTGCGGCGGCGGCTGCGGCGGCAGCGGCGGCCGCGGCCGCCGCCGCGTCGGCGCCCGCGGGCGCGGCGGACGCGCCGTCGCCGTCGGCCGAGTCGGCATCGTCGTCGCCGCCGGTGCCGCCAGCGGCGCGCCTGCCGCCGGCGTCGGCCGTCACGCCGGGCTGCAGCGCGGTCGAGCCGCCGCCGCCGCGGCTGCCGGGCGCTCGGCCACCGCCCGCCGACGGGCCGCGCGCGCCATGCGGCGGCGCGAGGAGCAGGGCAACGATTGGCTGATGTAAAGGCAAAACGGTCGCACTGTACAGCCCGCCCGGTACGACCGCCGCGAGCGCGCGCGCCGCGCCGAGCGCGGTGCACGCGCGCGCGCGCAGCGCGAGTGGTTCGGCGCGGCGCAGGAGCGACTCGCCGACGGCGCGCGCGAGCTCGAGTTGAAGCGTCGCATGCTGCGCGGCGGTGACGGGCGACGCGGCGTGCAGGGAAGGCCGAGCGGGCGGCGCCGGCGGCGACGGCGACGGCGACGGCGACGGGCCCATGCCTCGCGCGCCAGCAGCTGACGCGCCGCGGCCCTCGACACCGGCCGCTGCCGCGCTGCCGCGGCCACCCACACCGGCGCTCACGCCTGCGCCGGCCGGCGCGGCCGGCGCGGGCGGCGCGGGCGGCGCGGCAGGCGGCGCGTGTGCGAGCACGTATGCATGCAGCGCGTCGGCGCGCGCGGCCGCGCGGAGCTGGCCAAAGGAGATGGTGTGCTTGCCGTACGCGTGGCGCAGCACGTGCGCGAGCGTTTCGGAAATGTACACGCCGGGCTCGAGCGCGTCGTCGTCCGCGTCCGCGGCGGCGGCGCGCGCGCGCGCGCCCGCGCGCTCGCCGCCACCGTCGCGCTCGCCGTCGGTCGCCTCGCCGGCGCCGTCGGCGGGCGGGCGGAGGGGCGCGCCGATCAGGACAGGCGCGTACCAGCGCGCGCCACCGCCACCGTCGCCGCCGCCGCCATCACCGCCACCGCCGTCCGCCGCGGCCGCGCGCGCCACGTCGCGCGCGGCGGCTGCCGCGGCGAGCGCCGCGGTCGGCTCGGCGACGATCACCGCGTTGTGCGCGGCGACGGCCGCGAGCGCGCGCGCGTGCGCGCGCTCGAGCAGCGCCGCATGGCGCGCGAGCTCCTCCGCCTCGTGCGCGCCCTCGCGCGCGAGCCACACCTGCCGCAGCGCGCGAACGCCGCGCGCCGCCGCCGCGCCGCCATCGTTGCCGCCCGGGCCGCCATCGGCGTATTCGCGCAAAGCGCTCGTCGGCACGGATGCAGGCAATGGCGGCGCGGCGGCGGCGGCGGCGGCGGCAGCGGCGCGCAGCACGGGCGGGCGGAGTAGCCGCGGCGCGACCGAGAGGACACGCTTGCGCGCCGCCGCCTGCGCCGCCGCCGCGTCGCCGGCGGGCCACGCGGGCGCGCCAGCGCCGACGGCCGCGCTCGCGCCGGCCGCGCCGCTGGGCGCGAACAGCGCGACGCTCGCGGGCGACTGGTGCGACTCGGGCAAGTCGTCGTGCGAGAAGGTGGGCGCTTTGTCCGCGAGCAGGCGCTGGCCAAGCAGCGCGTGCTGCGCGATGCCAATCGCGTTGAGCTCGGCAACGGCGCGCGCGTCCTTCGCCTCGCGCGCGGCGCAGCACTGCACGACGAGCATGCGCGCCCAGTCCGTTGCGGGCAGTCCGGCGAGCGCCTTTTCGAGCGCGGGCGCCCACGCAAGCGCGCTGCGCGGCGCGCGCGCGCCCGACCGCTGCGCAGCGCCGTGCGACGCGGCGAGCGCCGCGCCCGCCGCGGCCGTCGCCTCGTTGATCGCGAGCGTGGACGGCGGCGGCGGCAGCTCGGCCGCGCCGCCGGCCGCCGCGCCCGTACCCGCCGCGCGCGGCGCGCGCATGCCGAGCGCGACGGCGTCGAGCGCGGCGAGCAGGCGGAGCGCGCGCGGCGCGCAGATGGAGAGGCGAAGGGAAGGCGGCGCCGCGCACAGCACGACGGCGAGCGGCCGCGCCTCGGCGCTCTGCGCGTGCGCGCGCGCCTCGCGATCAGCCGCCGTTTCCGTCGCCGCGCGCTCAGCGCCGCGCCGCGCCGCGTCCGCGCGCGCGCCGCCGTCGCCGCCGCCAACACCGCCGGGCGCCGGCGCGCCACCGTCGAGCGCGGCGCCGCCGCCCACGCCGCCGCCGTCGTCAGACGCGCGCGGGCGGAGCGCGCGCGCGCGCGCCTCCTCCGCCGCGAGCTGCTCCGCCGCGGCGGTCGCGAGCAGCGCGGCGCGACGGACGCAGAGCGCGGCGTGGCGCGCGCACGCGACCTCGTACTCGCGCAGCAGCCCGTTCGGCCCGCCAGCCGCTGCGCACTCGCTCGCAGCGGCGGCGAGCGCCGCGCCGTCGGCGGGCGGCGGAGGCGCGCAGCGAACCGCCATCGCGTCGACGAGCGCCGCGCGCGCGGCGGCGGTCGCGCCGGGCTCGGCGCTTCGCTGCCAGATGGCGTAGAGCACGCCGCACAGCGCGAGCTTGCCCGTGGCGAGCACAACCTCCGCGCGCAGCAGCCGGCGCAGCGCGCGCAGCGCGTCGAGCGGCGGTGGCACGCGGCCGCACGCGACGGCCGCGCGCGCGCACGCCTCGGCGCAGATCGCGCCCGCGTCGCAGAAGGCCGCGTCGTGCACGATCGCCGCGCCGCTCGCGTCGACGACGGCGGGCGGGCGCGCCGCGCCGAGCGCGTGTGTCCGTTCGACGCCATCGTGCGCGCTCGGCACGCCTCCCGAGGCGTCTGAAGGTGCGGCGCTCGCGCCATCGCCGCACAGGCGCGCCGCGAGCGCGCGCACCGCGTCCGTCGTCGCCGCGCTGCCAGCCGCGCCGAGCGGCGCGCTGGTGGCGAGCGCGGCGAGCGCGCACGCGTCGAACCAACCGTCCCCCGGCGCGGTCGCGAGCGGCGCGTCGTCGTCGCCGTCGTCGTCGCCGGTGCCGTCGCCCGCGCCCGCGCCCGCGCCCGCGCCCGCGCCCGCGCCCGCGCTCGCATAGCCGCCGGCCGGCGCGCGTGCGAGGCGATCGGGCAGCATCGCGGCGATGGCGGCGGCGAGCGCAGCGGTGTCACCGTGCGCGGACGCGCGCACGTCGTCAGGCGGCGGCCACAGCGCCGCGCAGCCGGGCAGCGGCGCGGGTAGCGCGGGGCACCGCGCTACGCACATGCGCGCGTGCGCGCGCCGCGCGGCCAGCGCCGCCGCCCGCTCGTCGTCGCCGTCGGGCGCTCCGCTCGGCACCGCGGCCGCGCGCGCCGCAACCGCGCGCGCGAGCGCGGCTTCCGCGCGCCGCGCGACCGCGTCCGCCGCCCGCTCCTCCTCGGCGGGCACCGCCTCGCCGTCCGAGTCGGCGCGGTCGTCCTCGTCCTCGTGCGCGGACGAGTCGGCGGCGGCGAGCTCGCGCGCGGCGGTGGCCGCGTCCGCGCCCACGCCCGCGCGCGCACCGCCGCCGCCGGCCGCGCCGCCGGCGCCGCCCGCTCTGCCCGCCCCACCGCCGCCGTCGCCATCGTCGTCGTCGCCCACATCCGTCGAGCCAAACAAGCCGGTGATTCCCAACTGCGCCGCGAGGCTGCCGCGCGCGCCGCCGCGCCGCGCGCGCGCGCGCGCGCTCAGCGCGTCGTCCGCGGCCGCCATCGCTGCCGCCGCCTCCGCGGCGACCGCCGCGCCGGGCGCGCGCGCGCGCGCGCGCGCGCCGGCCTGATCGAGGGCGAGCTCCTTTTGAAAGTGGCGCAGCGCGTTGCACGCGGCAAGCAGGTTGAGGAGCGCGTCGGCAGCGCCGAGGTGGAGAAGTTCCGCGAGCTCGCACAACGCGCGCTCGGCGAGCGGCTGGCGCGCGGCGGAGCCGCCCAAGCGCGCGCGCGCGCCCGCGCCGGCGCGCGCGCCCAGCTCGCTCGGCCCGCCGTGCGCCTGCGCGCGCACGGCCTCGGGCTCGGGCGCGCGCGCGCCCGCGGCGCGCGCGCCGCCTCGCGCCGCGCGCGCGCGCGCGGCGGCGGCTTCGCGGGCCTCGACGTTGTGGCGCTCATGCTGGCGGGCAAGGTGGTGGAGCTGCTGCTCGACGCGGCCCGCGTCGCCATCCGTGAGCGCGAGCGCGCACGCGATGTACGCGGGAAAGCTCTGACTGAGCGCCGCGCCCGAGTCAACGGCGCCGCCGACGCCGCCCGCGCCGCCGTCTGCGCCGCCGTCCGCGCCGCCGCCGCCGCCGCCGCTGCGCGCCTGTGCGGCGTGGACGTGCGGCGACGCGGGCGGCGATGCGAGCATGGCGCCTGCGAGCTCGTCGCCCTCCGACGCGCCCGCCGGCGGCGCCCACGAATGCCAACTCAGTCCGGACGAATCCCATCCGGAACTCCATCCGGACCCGCGAGGCCGCTCCACGGCGAGAGGCAGCCATGGCGACGAGTCGCGCGCGCGCGCGAGCGCCGCGGCGCGCGCGCGCGTGCGCTGCGCGAGGAGCTCGGCGAAATCCATTCGCGCGCCTGCGCCGCCGCGCCCGCCGCGCCCGCCCGCCGGCGTGGGCGCGCGCGGCGAGCCCGGCGCGCCGTCGCCCACCGCGCTGCCGCCGCTGCCGCCACCGGTTAACGAGCCGCCGGCCGCGCCTCCGTGCGCGATGCGCAGCTCGGCGAGCTCGGCGAGCGAGGGCGGAGGGAGCAGGTCCGGCACGCCATCGGCCGGCAGCGCCAGTCCCGCCGCGTCGAAGGCCGCCACGTCCGCTGTGAGCGCGTCCGCCTTGGCAGCGGCGGCCGCCGCGTCGCGCACGGTCGCCTCGCGCAGCAGCGAGAAGCGGTGCGAGAGCGGCAGGCGGCGCACGCGCTCGCGTAGCTCAGAGCCGGCAGCGCACACGTCGTCGCGCAGCGTGCGCTCTCGCAGCGCAAGCCGCACGTCCTCCACGCGCAGCTCGGCCGTCCCGCCGCGCAGCCGCGCGATCCGCAGCTCCGCGTCCGTCGCCACGCGCTCGAGCGCGGCGAGCACGGCGAGCGACGCGGGCATCTGCTCGCGGCCGGCACGCGCGGCAATGCGAAGCGCCGCGTGCCGCGCCTCGCGCCTGCGCGCGCGCAGCACGTCGAGCACCTCCGCGCGCGCGTCGGGCCACGCGAGCATGGCCGTTCACTTTCGACGTTGCGCACGTGCAACGTCACGAGAGGACGTGAGAATTCAAAAAGCTGCCACGATGGATCTCGTCTTCCACGAGCACATCGCCGAGGTCGAGCGCGCGTTCAAGGCGCTGAGCATCGTGCGCGCTTGCGCGCGCGCGCGCGAGCGCGCGCGAGCTCCCTCGTAATAAGGTCTGACGCGTACGCTTGGGCCGCCGCGGTGCGTCCTGTGTGCGCCTCTGCTCGGCTTGCGGCCAACCGCCCTCGACGCGGCCACGCGCGCGCCCCGCAGCCGGAGCAGCTACGCGTCGAGCAGTGGGTCGCAAAGCTGCGCGCGATGCCCTCGGGCCCAGCACATGCGGAGTCGTGCATGATCCGTACGCGCGCGCGCGCGCTCGGAACGCGCCGTGCCCGCGCGCGGGCAGGACGGGCGCGCCATTTGCGCGCGCGCCGCGCGATACCTCGCGCGCAGCCGCGCATTCTGCCACGTACTGCAACTTGCCGCGCGCCGCGTGCTGTATTCGCTGTGCGCCGCGCTTTGCCCGCCGCGCGCCACTCTCAGGCAATGGCTACTCTGGCCTGCTGTACAATGCGCTGCGCGCGCGCAAGCTCGTCGACCCGTTCACGAGCTACCCGCCAGTCGAGGCGCTCGTCCCGCTTCGCCAGCTCATGGGCTCCGTGCACCCCGAGCGCGAGCTGAGCGGCGCGCGCGCGCCAGACGGCGCGTTGCCGTCGCCCGCGCCGTCGCCCGCGCCGTCGCCGCTCCGCTTTGCCTACGACGCCGCGCCCGTGCCGCCACGCGCGCACGGGCGCGGGTGGACCGAAGGCCGAGTGCTCGTCGGCCTGCGCGAGAGCGCGCGCGAGTCGATCGGCGCGGGATATTACGTGGGACCGGGATATTACGGCGGCGAGTGGGAGCGGCCGACGACGACGGGCGGCGCGCGCGCTGAGAGCGGCTGGCTGTCGTGCGCTGGTACCGCCGCTGTCACCGCCGACTGCACCGTCGCGCACACGCCTTCCGGCGGATGGGGCGCGGCGCCATTCCCGCCGCGCGCACCGCCGGACTCCCGGACACTCGGAGTGCACGCCCGTGCAGCGCACGTCGACGAGTCGCTCGCGCCGGCAGAGCGCGCGGCCGCCGACGTGCACGCCGCGCGCTCAGCCGGCTGGTCGTTGCGTGGCCTGCAGCCTCCGACCGCACGGCCGAGCGCCACGCCGCAGTCTGCCGGTGCGGCTGTGAGCGCGGCGTTCTCGCGCGCGCACGACGCCCCACCTGCTGGCCCGCCCGCCTCGCGACTGAGTGCGCACGCGCAGGACGGCCCCGCGCCAGCCACGTGCGGCCCCTTCGCCGGAAGCTATGCGTGCAGCGCGCGCGCGCCTCCATCGCCCGGCCACGTCGGCGATGCGCGTCGGGGTGGCGTGGGCGGCGGTGCGCTGGGCGACGCAAGCGTGGAGGAGCTGCGCGCGCTGCACGGTGCTCTCGGCGCGGTGCGCGCCGAAGTGTCCGAACTGCGCGCGGCGCTCGCACGCGCCGACGACGACCGCGCGGCCGTCCGCTCGCTGCTCGCCCGCGTCGAGAGTCTCGAGGCGGAGCGTCATGCCTTCGCCGAGCCGAGCCGAGCCACACCACATCTGCATCATCAACAAGGCCTGCCTCCCAAAGTCCGATGCGCTCGCACAGACACACCGGACCCGCTGAGGGGCGCTACCGACCTGCGCGCCACCAGTGCCGCCAGTGCCGCAGCTGCTGCTGCTGCGAGCTGCGGTGGCGGTGGCGGCGCGCGCGACGGCGGTGTGGCGGGCGCCGGCAGCGGCGCCGGCGTAGCGCACGTGGCTGGCAGGGCAGACGCCAACGGCGCCAGCTGCGGCGCCGATGCGACGCCATCGTGGCACGAGGCTGCCATGCGCCACTTTGGGTGTGGCATATTTGCGCATGGCACGGGATTTGCGCCGGCGCAGGGCGCGCAGCCGCAGGGCGTGCAGGCGCAGGGCGCGCAGGCGCAGGGCGCGCAGCTCGAGGCGAAGCACGGTGAGCAGCGCCTCTGGCACGCGTACATGCATCCGCACGCGCACGCAGCGGCGGACGCGCACGACGATGGCGACGGGCGGTTTTCTTCAGGTCAGCTCGCGGCTCGGCAGCTGCTCGCGAGCGCGGCCACGGGCATGCACGCTGATGCGGCCGCAGGCAGGATCCGTCGAGCGATGGCGGCCGTGTGAGCGCGCGCCGAGACCCACAGATGAGTGAAGTCGTATGGCCCGTTCCCTTCCAACTTTTGAGTGGCTACCCGAAAAAAACTCTTCCCTCTTCTCACCTAGCGGCTCACGAGCTTGGCGCACGAGCGCAACTCCACGATCTTGATGTCGCCGTTCGCCGTGTCCATCTTGACGATGCCGTCGGTGCCGTCGACGCCGATCAGCGTGCCCGTGTTGTTCGCGAGGTCGCCATGTATAATCACGATGGAGTCGCGCTTGCCGGGCGTCGAGACTTCAAGGTCGCGACGGCCGAGCTCGACGACCTGCACACCTCCGCCCGTCATAAGCACGACGACGTACACGTCGCCGCCGGCGCGCACTTGCGTGATTTTGCCAGTCTTGCCCGCGTGCGGCCCGTGCACCACACGAACCTCAATCTCAGCGGGGAGCGCGCCGAGCTGCTCGCTGTCGCCTGCACCGCCGCCTCCGCCCGGCGGAAGAAGCATGGCGCCCGGAGCCATGCCCTGCCCCTGCCACGATGGCACCGCGCCCGCGTGCATCGGGCTCGGCGCGCCCATACCAATCGGCCCCGATCCGCCCATCTGAGCACTGAAATGCTCGTTGCCAAGTGAGTCGACACCGCCCCTGCCACCAAAGCCCTGCGTGCGCGAGCGAGCGCGCGCGGCGGGAGGAGCGGCGGAGCGCGCGCGCGCGCTCGCGTCGCGCTGAGGGTCCGGGCGGCGCTGGGGGTCCGGGCGGCGCTGGGGGTCCGGGCGGCGCTGGGGGTCCGGGCGGCGCTGGGGGTCCGGGCGGCGCTGAGGGCCCGGGCGGCGCGCGAGGCGAGGCGTGGCGGTCACGGCGCGCGAAGCGTGACGGCTGCGGTGGCGCGCGGCGGGCGGCGCGCGGCGCGCGGCGCGCGCGCACCCCGTGCGGCGGCGGCGGCGGCGGCGGCGGCGGCGCGCGCCGGCCGATCGGGTCCCAGCCGCCGCGCGCGTGCGCGTCCAAATCCCACGCATTGTGCGCCGCGTGCACGCTGGCCGGTTGGCTGGGCACGGGCGGCTCGCTGCGCGGCGGCGCGGCGCGCGTGAGGCGGCGGCGCGGCGCGCGCGGGGCGGCGGCGCGGCGCGTGTGACGCGCGTGACGCGCGTGACGCGCGTGACGCGCGTGACGCGCGTGACGCGGCGCGCGTGACGCGCAACGCTGCCGCGGCGGCGGGCGGCGCGCACGCGGGGCGTGGCGGCGGCCACTGCGGCGCCTGGTGCAAGGGCGCAAAGTCGTCCGTCTGGGCGTTGGAGTGCGAGCCGAGGTCCGAAGAATGCTCCCACGCCGCGACGGAATGCGACGGCGTCCGGTTTGCTGATGCGGACCACGGGTCGTGCATCGGCGTCTTCGTCGGGTCCCACGGGTCAACACGTGAGGGCGTGCGAGTCGGGTCGGCGCCGCTCAGCTCGCCGTCACGCATTGGCGTCATCGGTACGCTGCCGTCACGCATAGGCGTCGACGGGTAGGCAAAGTCGCGCATCGGCGTACGGAAGCCATCGTCGCGCAGCGGCGTGGGCAGGCCGAGGCCCGCGCCGCCCATCGGCCCGCCGCCGAGGCCACCGCCAAGGCCTCCGCCGGCGCCGAGGCCACCGCCACCCAAGCCCGCCTCGCCCGCGCGGTCGACAATCACGAGCTTCGACTTGTCGACGGTGACGACCTTGGACTTGGCCGTGAGCTCGACGCGCGCCACGCCGTCGGTCGTCGCCTTCACGCTCGCGTAGAGGCCCTTGTACGGCCCGGCGGTGATGCGCACGTAGGCATTCTGCAGGTCATCCGATCGACCGCGCCCGCGCGCGCCAAACCCGCCGCCGCGCCCGCCGCCGCGCCCGCCGCGCTCGCCACCCCAGCCGGGGTTCGCATTGTTGCGCGAGGGCGACATTGGCTGGAAGACGCCCCCGCGCACGTCACCCGCGTCGACGCCGTAGCCTTGCCCCTGGTACGCGGGCGCGCGCGCGCCCGCGCCGTTGACAAGCGTCGTCTGCCGTGCGCGCACGACGAAGACGCCCGCGTTCTCGCTCGCCTCGCGCGAGTGGAGGAAGACGAAGGACTTGAAGAGGTGCTTCACGACGCCCTGCCGCCCGTCATCGACGCCCAGCACATCGCCGACCGAAACAGACGCCGAGCGCGAGTCGAGCGCGATCGCGCCGCGCGAGGCGCGCTTGTGCCCCACCTCCGCGAGCGGCACCGTTCGCACGATGCCGTTCGTGCCAAGCACTTTGAAAGAGGAGTGCTCCACTTTGACAATGACGCCGACTGAGCTCACGTCGAGCGAGACGAGGTCGTAAAGCGCGTACGCGCCGAGGGTCTCGCGGCCGGCGCTCACCTCCGCGGCCTCGGTCAGATCAGCCGCGCGCACCGCGATCTCCACCTTGGACAGGTCGGAGAAGAGCGAGACGCTGTCGCCGCTCACGCCGACGATAAGACCAGACTCGCCCGCATGCGCGCCGCGCAGCACCTGGCAGTGGTCGCCCATCCGGAAGTGCTTCACGACCTGCGACGCCTTGAGCTCGACCTCGGCGGTGAGCGCGTCATGGTGCGGCAGGCACGTCAGCGCGCCGTCCGCGTGTACTCGCACGACGGTACACGTGAGGTTTGTGAGGTCGCCCTCGATGACGCGCACCGTGTCGCCCGGCGCAAAGGCGTGCTGCACGGCCGAGCGCACGGCGCGCTCCATGCCCTGCAGCAGCGCCGCGGACTCGTCCGCCTTGCCCACCGACGCGAGCATCGAGCGGAAGACCTCCACTTCGTCCGCCGTCGGAGAGGCGTCCGTTGCGACCTGCGCAATCTTCATAGTCCGTATGAGGAAGCCATCCTCAAATCGCATCGACGCGTAGTCACGCGGCCGCTCGAGCGCGTACACATTGTGCTTGGCGCCGCGCTCGAGCGTGTACGGCTCGAAGCCCGCGTTTTGCGCCTCGGCGAATGAGAAGAGGCGCGCGGCCGGCCGCGCGCCTCCGGAGCGCTTGCGCGCGCCCTCGTCTGCCGGGTCGCGCGCGAGCGCCGTGTAGTCGAGGCGGGGGATGACGCGGACGGTGATCTCGCCCGTCGCCTGCACGTCGTCCACCGACAGCACCGACGCCAAATCACCCTTGTACTCTGCCGGCCGTTTGAGCCGCACCCATGAGCCGACCTGCCGGCCGTGGCGCAGCGCGGCGCGGCGCGGCGCGGCGCGGCGCGGCGCGGCGCGGCGCGGCGCGGCGCGGCGTGCGCGCGGTCAGCAGGCGAGGCGGGCGCGCGGCGCGAGCGCGAGCGCGCGCGCGCCGAGCGGGCGCGGCGCGCGCACCTGCAGCCGCGCATCGGCCCGCTCGGCTTTTGAGGGCATGCGCAGAACCTCGGTCATCTCGCCGAGCGGCACGAGCTTGAGCGACGACGCGAAGAGATTTCGAATCTGCTGTATGGCGGCGCGGACGTGGGCCTCTTTGTACGCCTCGATGTACACGTACCCCTTGATCGCCGTCGCGACCGCGCTCGTGATCGCGAGCGCTTCGGGCGTAAGCCGGTGGTTGGCGCACTTCTGCATCAGGTATATGACGACCTCGTGCTCATGGCCGGGCTTGCACCGCAGGAGGAAGAGCCGTGGGTCGGCCATGCCCGGCAGCTCGGCGTGGCGGCGGATGTCGTCGCGCGGTGCGCGCGCCGCGTCCTCCGCCGGGTAGCGCACGCGCTCGCGGCCCGGCGCGTACCGCTCGTTCACCTCCTTCTCGAGCCTCGCGAGGTCCTCCTCGCGCTGCTTGCGCCGGAGCTCCTCGTTCTGCCGGCGGATCTGGTCGGCATCGAGCACTTCGTCGTCCTCGTCGGGGGGAAGCTCCTCGTCCGATGGCTCGTCCTCCTCATCCTCTTCCGACTCCTCGTCCTCAACCTCGACCTCGTCGTCGATGAAGCGGCTGCGGCCGCCGCGCCTCTGCTGGTCGCGCGCCCTGCCGCCGTCCGCACGGTTGGCGTCCTCGTCGTCGTCGTCCTCCTCCACGCCGGCCTCGTCGTCGATGAACTGGCTCCGCCGCGGCTTCTTGCGCGCCGGCTTCTCCGCCTCTGCCCCCTCCTCCTCCTGCCCCGGCACGAAGTCCTCGTCGTCGTCCTCCTCACGGTCCGACATCGCCCTTCGCTGTGTCCGTACTGCCCGTTGGGTCTGAGTTCGCGGACGAAGGAATAGGAGAGACCCGCGCGCGAAAAAGCGAAAATGGCCGCGAGAGGTGCGCGCGCGCGTCGCGTCGGCCCCGCGGGAGGTGGCGCGGTGCGTGTCGCGCTATGCGTGTCGCCGCTGCGCGTGGGGGTTCCTGACATACCCGGGAACCCCGCTCTCATAACCGCGACACGTGCAGGCGGCGCGGCCGCAGCGCCGCGAGCGGCGTCATCATCGGCGTCGGTCGCGGGCACCGGCTCTCGGTCGAGGTCATGAAGATCATCCTGTGGCGGCTATTTTCTCGGCAGGAGCGCGGTGAGGATCGCGGATGACCTCCACATATCCACCGACACGCTCACGGAGTCGATCGTCCGCGCCACCATCGAGCGGTACGAGGCCACCGGCATCGTCGATTCCCAGCCGAACAAGCCACACGCTCGGTGAGCCGGCAGCGGACGGCGGCGTCGCGGACGGTGTCGCCGTGCCGGCCCCGGGTTCCCAAGATGGCCAGGACCCCGCCGCCGCAGCTGCGACATCCGCCGCGCCCGGCCCGCCGGCCGGCGCAGGCGCGCTCGCGGCCCTCCGCTTGGACGCGGATGCCGGCGCGCGCGCTGGCGTTGGTCGCGTCAAGGTCGCGCGCGCCGGTCCGTTGGACAAGGCGATAGCCGACAAGATGACGCGAGCGAAGCGCAAGGCCGACCAAGACGAGGCCAATCGCGCGCGCGAGACCTCGGCGCCGGCTGGCGCGCGACCCCGCGTGCCGAGGGTTACCATGTACTCGCCTACAACAATTGGCGCGCTGCCGCAGCGCTCGTCTCGCAAGCCCAGCGCTGGCGCAACGAAGCCGCCCGAGAAAGCGGCTCCAGTGCGCGCCCTCGCCGGCGGCGGGGCCGGCGCGAAGGCCGGTAGCTCGAGCGCGCTGCCGGCGGCCGAGCCGGACGAGCACGAGCCGGACGAGCACGAGCCGGCGCGTGGGCTTGCGGCGGTGCCCGCGCAGGATTCGCTCAAGTCGTGGCGGACGACTCCGAGGAGGAGGGGAAGCCTTTGGAGACGCTGCGCGTGTACCTCGTGTCCTTTGACGCGTACGTTGATGCCCTCTACGTTGATGCCCTCAAGCCGGGCGAGCCATTGTGCGTCAAGCTGGGCGCCAACTCGGGGGACAACGATGCGATCACTCGCGTGCAAGCTTTAAAAAGGGCCAAGCTCCTCTTCAGTATAGCGCGGAGGCCGCGGAGCTCGCCAAGTCGGAGGCCGCGCGCACGCAGAGGAGAACAAGGTGCACTTTGCGCCTGCGCTCGGGGAGAAGGCGCAAGCGCAGGCCCGGTCGGCTGAGACGCGCGCCAACAAGGACGAGGCGGCCGCAAAGGCGGCGGAGATCAAAGCCGCGCAGCTTGAGGAGCGCACGGCGGAGACGAGCGATGTGTCGGCGCGCCGGCCCGGCGCGCGAGACGCGTCGCGCCGCTAATCGCGCTCGACCGGCGAAGACGGTGAGGATGACGAAGCAAGCGCTTCCGCGCCGCTACGCGCTCTCGTTGGTCTACAAGCAGCCGACGGCTTTTACGCGCTGGTCGAGAGCCGCGACGTGCTCACCGCGCTCCTACGCTCGACGCACGACTCGACTCACGGCAACCTGCCGCAGCCGCCTCACTCCCTTCGGCTCTACCGGATCGGCATCAGCGAGAGGTCGGCGCGCCCGCAGTGTTCGTCCGCCTGACGCTGATCACCGACGATGCCGACGTGGCGCGCAGGTTTTACGCGCCGAGCGGCGCGCAGCAGGACTTGGACATCTGCATTCTTTACCTTGTCGTCGAGGTGACGCCCCCGCCCAAGCACCCTGGCAAGGTCGGTGGCGGCGGCCTCGTGGCGTCGGGCGGCTGGGCCGGCGCGTTCGATGCCTACTCCGCGCCCGTGCCGGCGCCGCAGTCCATTGCTCCCACTATGCCGGCCGCTCAGAGCGTGGCGCTCGCGCAGCAGGTCGCGCAGGCGCTCGAGTTGTGCAAAGTTGGCTGGGATGCGACCGCGCAGGCGTGAATCAAGGCTGCTGAGCACATCAACAGCAGCGTCGAGCGCGCGCAGCTGTTCCTCAGCATGCCCGAGGTGTTCTTCTTCGTCGCGGGCCGCTTGGACGCGCTGCATCTTCTTGAGCGAGAGGCCGGCGGCGCAGAGGTTGTAGTGAATGTACTCGCGCGTGAACGCCTTGAGCGTGACGGCCTGCAGCTCGGCCGCAATCTCGCTTAAGTGAAGTCACGGTTGCTCCGCCATGATCGCGAGCATCAGCTCCTGGTCGAGCTCGCTCATGAGCTTCGCGCACGGCTTGTTCGGCTGGGAATCGACGATGCCGGTGGCCTCGTACCGCTCGATGGTGGCGCGGACGATCGACTCCGTGAGCGTGTCGGTGGATGTGTGGAGGTCATCCGCGATCCTCACCGCGCTCCTGCCGAGAAAATAGCCGCCACAGGATGATCTTCATGACCTCGACCGAGAGCCGGTGCCCGCGACCGACGCCGATGATGACGCCGCTCGCGGCGCTGCGGCCGCGCCGCCTGCACGTGTCGCGGTTATGAGAGCGGGGTTCCCGGGTATGTCAGGAACCCCCACGCGCAGCGGCGACACGCATAGCGCGACACGCACCGCGCCACCTCCCGCGGGGCCGACGCGACGCGCGCGCGCACCTCTCGCGGCCATTTTCGCTTTTTCGCGCGCGGGTCTCTCCTATTCCTTCGTCCGCGAACTCAGACCCAACGGGCAGTAGCTCGTTACGACCCCTTCCATGGACGCCATGCTTGCGCTCGAGCCGCTTGGCGCGGCGCTGCCGTCGCCGCCGCTGCGCGGGCGGTGCAGCGCGCTAGCGCGTGGCGAGCTCGTCGCCGCGGTGGTCTCGCCGACCGAGGTGGCCGTTTGGTCGGCCGAGCGCGGCGCGGTCCTCGTGTTCGACGTGCGCCTCGCGGGCACGACGCTGCGCTCGGCGCCCGAGCCGACGCGCGTGTGCGACGTCGCCACGCTGCGCGTGCCGCCGCTTGGGTCGCGCGGCGCGCTGGCGTGCGTGTGCGTCGGCTTCGAGACGGGCGAGCTGCGCGTCTTCCGCGACGACGGCACCTTTCTCTTCGCCACGCGCGCGCACGGCTCGGAGGTGCGGCGCGTGCGCGTGCGCGGTGAGTGCGAGTTGAGCGTGCTGCACGAGGGCGCGCTCGCGCTGGTGGATGGCTGGTCGCTGCGCGGCGTGCTACACTCGTGCGCGCGCGAGGCCGCGGACGCGGCGCCCGCCAGCGCGTGGGGGCCTGCCTCCACCATGCCCGCCGTCGAGAGCCTGCGGTGGGCCCTGCCGGCGGTCGGCGGCGCGCGCGCTCTCGGCCGCGTTACCGACGCCGTCTGCTGCGGTCGACCGCCCGCCGGGCCGTTTGAGGCGGAGGCGATGATTGACGACGCGCGCTGCTTTGTCCTCGCCGGCGCGGGCGCGCACGCCTGCCTACAGACCGTTCTTGCGCCCGACGACGACGCGGGCGGTTCGGCGACGGACGTTGCTATCGATGCGCTGCTTTCCGCCGTTTCGTCGGTAACGGCCGTTGCGGGGCTCTTCTGGCGGCGCGGCGGCGGCGGCGGCGGCGGCGGCGGCGGCGGCGGCGGCGGCGGCGGCGGCGGCGGCGGCGGTGGCGGTGGCGGTGACGGTGGCGGCGGCGCGGCGGCGTCCGCGCAGTCCGCCGCGTCGCCTGCGTTGCCGCCACCCGTGTCACTCACGCCCATTCGCTCGCTCATTGACGCGCCGCGCGGCGTGCGCGCCGTGAGCGTGCACCCGTCGGAGGCGTGGGGCGCGACGAGCGACTCGCTAGGCAGGGTCTGCCTCGTCGAACTCCCTTCGCTCATTGTCCGCCGCATGTGGCGTGGGTACCGCGACGCGCAGTGCGCGTGGGTCGTCGCGCCGCACGCCGAGCCCGACGGCGGCAGCTCCGTGCACCTCGCGCTGTACGCGCCGCTGCGCGGGCTCCTCGAGCTGTGGCCGCTGCCGTGCGGGCCGCGCGCCGCCGTGCTCTCCGTCGGCACGGGCGGCTGGCTCGTCGGCGGCTGCTCGACGTGCACGTCGGCGGGCGACGAATTGGACGCGTGCGTCTTTGTCAACGCGGACGGCGCGCTGCACCGCGTCGCGGTGCGGCGACCGGCCGCGGCGCCATCATGACGCGCACGATTTAGGAGTAGAATAGAAAATTACGTGTCTTCCGCATCCATCGTGCTGTCGAGCGCGTCGATCTCCGTTTGGTTGATCGCGCGCACGAGATTCGAGATCTCGTGGACGCGCTCGCGATTGCGGTTGTGCTCACCGTCGCGCAACGCGCTCAGCACGCCGTTGTACGCGGCGGTCTCGGCCTTCGCGAGCGCATCCTCGGTCGCATCGAGGAAAGCGATGCGCGCCTCGCGCGCGTTGTCAATCGACGTGCCCATCCCCTCCTTGTCGTTGAGCACGACCTTGAGGTCGTCCGGAACCTCATCCTTGTCCGCCTCGCCATTGTCCACGTAGCGCTCGTGCCGCAAGTTGGCTGTGTCATGCGCCTCGTGCACCCACGCGGCCTGCAGGTCGCGCAGCGCGACGAAGGTGTTCGAGATCGCCTCGAGCGACGCCGCGTGCATCCCGCTGTAGTTTGCCTCGAACGCGTCGAGTGCCGCCACCATCTGGTCCACTTGCATAAATTCAATCTCCATCAAATAGTCATACAGCTCCTCATTGGCCGATTTCAGCTTTGCAATCACGTCGATGCGCGCCTGCTCGGCCGCGGCGGTGAAGCTGTCGCTCGACGCAGCGAAGAGCCTCTTCGCTTGCTTGGCCTCCGCGTTGAACCTGCGCCGGGCAGGCAGGTGTCGGGGAAAAGAAACGTGGGAAGGGAGGGGAGGAACGGAAGGGAGGGGAGCGGGTCAAGTCTGCTGAGGGCGCGCGCCCGCGATGGGGGCGGACAGGGCACGCGCGCGCACTTGGCGATGTGCGCGAGCGCCTCCGCGTTGTTCTCCTCGTTCATCGCCGCCGCCGCCTCCCTGAACTCGCGCAGCTCGGACGCCTTGACGGCGACGGCCGTCAGGTTGGCCGAGACGAACTCCTCAATGCGCGCCTCAAATTTTGGGCGCTGGCGCGCCTGTAGCTCGACGAGCTGCTCGACAACGGCGATCTTCTGGGTGAACTCGGCCGTCGCCGCCTCGAGCTTGCCCCAGAAGCCGTCGAGCGAGCCCATGTGCGCGTCGGCGAGCATCTTCGACCGCTCGGCTGACCTGTATTCGGCCTCTCGCGCCTCCTCCTCCTCCGCCTCCTGCTGCCGTATCTCCTGCAGCTTCTCCTGCAGGCCGCCGTCCGACTCGGCCTGCGCGACCTCGAGCTCGTCGATGAGCCGGTAGTCGAGGAAGCGCAGGTGGCGCAGGTGCGCGAGGACGAACGCGCGGTACTCGTGCGGCTGGCGCGTCGCCACCTCGTTGCCTGCAAACGTGACGGCGTGCAGCTTTGCAAAGCGGCGCAGCTTCTTGGTCTCCTCGAGCTCCTTGATGAGGTTGGAGCCGACGGAGAGCACCTCCAGGCACTCGCTCAGCGGCTCGAGCCCGTCGAGGCTGCTTAGCCGGTTGTTGAAGAGCGAGAGGCTCTGAAGTTTGGTCAGGGCGTCGAGGCCTGTGATGGTTTCGATGTTGTTGTACGAAAGGTCGAGCCACTCGAGGTTGACGAGGTGGTCGAGCTTCTCGATCGTGACGATCACGTTATTGTCCAAATACAGCTTCAGCAGCCGGTCGAACCCCACGAGGTTGTCGATCTTGAGGATGTCTGCGCCCGCGCGGCGCAGTCGGTAAGGCGCGCACGCAGAGCGCGCACGCGCGCGTGCCTCGCCGGGTGGGCGCGCTCCGCGCGGGCGTGCAAGCTGGCGGAAGAGCGCACAAAAAGAACCACGCACGCCGTTGCCGCCGCCGCGCGCGCCACCGCCGCGCCTCGCGCACGCCGGCGCGCACTCTTGAAGGAGAAGACGAGGCACTCCACCTCGCCGAACGGGAGCTCCTTCTTCTTCGCGTCGGCCTGGTGTCGGTACGACTCGGACTCGACGCCGGTCTGCGAGAGCTCCTTGGGCTGGAGCAGCTGGATGCACGAGCGGCAGAGCTCCTGGTCGATCACCGTCGGCGCCGTGGCCTCGACGTACGGCATCCTGCCGTGCGGCGCGAAACCGCCAAGGGAGGAGAGAGGCTTGCGAACCCGGAAAATCAAATAACAGAACGCCTCTTTTTGGCCCGCCCGGCCGCACGCCAAGTTGGCGGCGCAATCGCCGCGGCATCGGGCGCGATGGCGTATTACGGGGCCGGCTACTCGTCGAGCGCAGGCTTCCACGACCCGGCCATGCGCCCCGTCGCCATCGACCCGGCGCGCCAGCCCAAGCGCGAGCCGTCGATGGTGCCGCACGTCAAGCGGATACTTGCATTCGAGCGCACGCCGCTGGTACGCACGCTCGGCGTGGTGCCGCAGGACGACCGCGCGGCGCGTGCGCCCGGGCCTCGTACGCTATGCCTTGCGTGCTCGGCGCCAGGTCGCAGCCGCTGCGGCGTGTCCGCCGGGCGCGCGCTCTGGGTTTCGCGCACGCGCGCACGCGCTCGAGCGCGCGCCGAGCCGCGAAACCGCGCGCGCTCCCGGCCGCCCTCGCGCCTCGCAGGAAGCGTGGCACGAGTACCAAGAGGAGCTCACGGCCCGTGGCGCGGAGCGGCACGCCGTACGTATCCAGGCGTATGCGCGCGGCATGCGCGACCGCTCGCAGATCGCGCGCGTACGGCTACAGCAGGACAAAATTCTCGTCCTGCAACGAGCCGTCCGCGTCAAGCTCGCGCGCAAGCAGCTCGCGCGCAAGAAGACGCAGTACAGGGTCGCCGCGCTGATGGCAAAGCGCGAGCGCAGAGCCGTCATGCTCCTTGAGGTCCGCGCCCGCGCGGCGCGCGACGCCGTGGCGCGTCGCTGCGCAGCCGGGGCTGACCGGGCGCGCACGACGGTGTGCATTCGACCCGCCGCAGCGCCAGCCAACCAGCCACGCGGCGGGCGCGGCCCATTCGGTCGAACTGACGCGCACACTGTGTCGCGCGCGCGTGCCGCGCGCGCAGCTCGCCTTTTTAAAACGGCGCGAGCGCAAGCAGGCGTCGGCGGCGTCGATTCTGCAAGCTCACTACCTCGGTCGCAAGGCTCGGCAGCAGCGCGCCAACGAGCTGACGAAGCGCAAGCTGGTGTACGTGATGGCCAAGGGGCAGGCCAAGGCGGCGCTCCGCATACAATACGCCTGGTGGCAGTACAAGGTCGTCGTCGCGAACAGGCGCGATGAGGCCGGCAGGGTGCGCGCGCTGTGCACCGCGCGCCACGCCGCGCGCGCCGCGCGCGCCTGGCGCGCGGCGCGGTGCTCCGCGCGCCGCCATTCTGACACGCCTGCTCCCGCGCGTGGGCCGGCGCGCGCGTGCGCGTCCGCCTCACGCGCGCGCGCGCCGATGCGCGCAGGCGGCGGTCGCTGAGCGCGGGCGCGAGGAGGAGGCGCGGCTGGCGCAGGCGACGGCGCAGCGCGAGCAGATGGTCATGGAGAAGCCCGTCGCCAAGAAGGCGCGCTCGCTTCCGCTCGGTTTCCAGCGCAAGCAGATGCACATGGACGGCGGCAAGCGCGTCCTCTCGTACTGGAAGTATTCGGAGAAGAAGCAGGCGCGCGTCAAGGAGCTGGCGCTTGATGCGGTGCAGGCGATCGAGCAGCGGAGCGGCGCGCACGACTTCCTGCTCGTCCTCACCGTCGGCGGGCCGGCGGCCGCCGGCGCGAGCCGCAAGGCCAAGGGGCCATTCACGTTCAAGCTGGACGACCTCGAGGCGAGCGACGTCTGGCTCAAGTACCTGCGCGCGGCGTGCCCGCGCGCGCGCGTGACCTTGACCACGATTCCGTGAGTGGCCCGTAACTGTACACACATGCGAGAAATTCCGAAATCGTTATTATTTTATTGTGTAAATTTAAATTTACAAGAGGTTGAAAACGTCTGTGGCGTGTCGCGCGCATGGCTGCCCAGCGCGTGTGATTGCCAGCACCATGCGAGGACGGGTCGTGTGGCGGGTGGCCGCGGTGCTGCTCGCGGCGCGCGCGGCGCCAGCCACAGGTTGGAGCCACGCGCGCGCCGTCTGCCACCGGCGGCCCGCGGCACAGCCGCGCACGCCGAGCCGCGTGCTGTCGGCGGGGCTCGCGCCACGCGCCGAGTCGCTGGGCGACGACGTTGACCCCAAGGGCTCGGCGTTGCGCTCAGCGGCGCCGGGCAACCCGTCCGAGCTCTCGTGGGAAAGTGCCGTCGCGCGCTTCGGGCTGCTGCCAAAGGCACTGCTCAAGCAGCGGCAGCGCGACGACTGGATCGGCCGGCGGCTCGCGGGCATGCCAGGCGTGCTCATGATCCGGCGGACGTCGCAGATCTGGGGGTTCATCTCTGCGGTGGTCGTCAAGCGCGCGCTCTCGTCCACGCTGCCCGGCACGCCCGACGACGAGCGCCGGCTCGCGCGCGAATGCAAGGAGGGGCTGCTCGCGCTCGGTCCAACGTTCATCAAACTCGGACAGCTGCTCTCGACGCGTGTCGACGTGATGCCGCCCGCGTTCATCGACGAGCTCTCGACGCTGCAGGACCAGTGCCCGCCATTCGCGCTCGAGCAGGTGCTCTCTATCCTCGACGCCGAGCTTGGGCCCGGCGCGTTCGCACACGTCGACCCCAAGCCGCTTGCGGCGGCATCCCTGGGGCAAGTGCATCTCGCGACGACGCGCGAGGGCGAGCGCGTGTGCGTCAAGGTGCAGCGGCCGGGGCTCGAGGAGCTCTTTCGCGTGGACCTGAAGAACCTGCAGCTCCTCTCCGAGGTCGCGATGCAGCTCGACCGCACGCCCGACCGCGTGCTGCGCGACTGGCGCGAGATCTTCGCGCAGAACGCGCGCATCCTGTTTGAGGAGGTCGATTACACGCTCGAAGCGGGCAACGCCGAGCGGTTCGCCGCCAACTTTGCGGCCGTGCCGTGGCTGCGCGTGCCCAAGATCTACCGCGCGTACAGCACCGCGCGTGTCCTCACGATGGAGTACGTGCCCGGCGTCAAAGTGACGGCGCTCGCGCGGATCGACGAGCTCGGCCTCGACAGGCCACAGCTCGCAACGTTTATGGCCGAAGCCTATCTTTTGCAGCTGCTGCGCTTTGGCTGCTTCCATGCGGACCCGCACGCGGGCAACGTGGCCGTTGAGCCGATGCCGGGCGGGCCGGCCGGCGCCGGCCGTTTGATCCTTTACGACTACGGGATGATGGGCACGCTCTCGCCTCAGGTGCGCATGGGGCAGGGGGGCAGGGGGGCAGGGGGGTGGTGGAGCAGGGGGGCAGGGGGGCAGGGGGGCAGGTGCGCATGGGGCGGGGTGGCAGGTGCGCATGGGGCAGGGGGGCAGGGGGGCAGGGGGGTGGTGGAGCAGGGCCGGGCGGTGGGCGTGGGTGTGGGCGCGGGGCGCCGGGCGTAACCGTCGGCGCGCGTTTGGTGTTTGCAGGGGGCTCATTGGTGTTTGCAGGGGGCTCATTGGTGTTTGCAGCGCGGGCGGCAGGCCCCGTCGCGCCGTCGCGGGTGCGGTCGCGTGCGTGGTGGAGCGCGTGAGAAGCACACGCCGCACCGGACCGCCGCCGCACCGGACCGCCGTTGCACCGGACCGCCGCCGACGAGTCGGTCCGGTGCGGTCGCGTGCGCGGGCGGTCGCGTGCGCGGTGGAGCGCGTGAGAAGCACACGCCGCGCCGGACCGCCGCCGCACCGGACCGACCGTCGGCGGCGGTCCGGTGCAACGGCGGTCCGGTGCGACGGCGGTCCGGTGCAACGGCGGTCCGGTGCAACGGCGGTCCGGTGCGACGGCGATCCGGTGCGGTGCCGACTCGTGCCGCGCCGCCACCGCGCCGCCCGCCGCCCGCCTCTGCGCCGCTGTGCGCACCCCGCGGCGCCGCCGTGCGACCAGCTGAAAGCCGGGCTCGTCAAGGGCTTCTTCGCCGTGTACGAGAAGGACGCGCCGTCGCTCGCGCAGGCGCTGTACGACGCGCAGCTCATCGGCGCCGACACGGACCGGTGCGCGCGCGCCTGCGCCGTGCGCGCGAGCGATCGATCGCCCGCGCGGCGCAGTTGCGCGAACGCACGCGCGCGCCTGCGCGCGCGCGCTCGCGCCGATGAGCTGCGCGCCGCCTGTGCGCCGACACGCGCGCGCCCTGGGTGGCGCTCGACCGGCCCCTTTTAAAAAACCGCGATCGGAAATTTGAGCGCGGCGCGGGTGAACGGTCGCGGAGAGAGGGGGGGGGGGGGGGGGGGGGTGAGGGGGGGGGGGGGGGGCGGGGGGGCAGAAAGGGTCGCGGTGTCTGCGGGACCGGGCGGGCGCAGGGCGTGCAACAACGCGCCCAAAAGGGGCGGCAGGCGGGTCAGTGGGGATACCGCTGCCGATGCGCGCGCGCGCGCAACGTACCCTCGCCGCCCGCCCACCCGCCTGCTGCGCCGTGCGCCGCGCGCGCTGCGCGCTGCGCGCGCTCAGCTTGTCCGTCGAGCTGATCTCGCGCTACTTCATCGAGACATTCTCGAAGCGCTTTGCAATGGATAGGCAAAGTGCCCCGGCGGACAGAGCCGAGCGCGAGCGGATGCGCGTTGCGGCGATGCAGTCGATCGGGCAGGAGCTCGCGGCGATCGGCGGCTCCAAGCCCTTCCGCTACCCCGAGTCCTTCCCGTTCATCCTCCGCGCCTTCACCGCGCTCGAGGGCATCGGAAAGACCCTCGATCCGAAATACGACGTCTATCGGATCGCGCGCCGGTACATCCCGGAGCTCGTCGACCTCAAGGACGGCAACGTTATGCTCACGGCGGTCAAGGGCGTGCAGAAGCGGTGCGCCGCGCCGCGCACGCCGCGCAAACGCGCGCCACGCAGCGATTGGCAGGCCGCGCGCGCACGCCGCGCGCCTCACCGGCCGCGGGGCGTGGCGCGCGCGCGCGCGTGGCGCGCCACGACCGGCGGTGGTGTCGCAGGCTTGGGTTGCGCGGCGAGGATTTGAGCGGGCTCGTGCTTTTCCCGCGCAAAATCACGCAGCTCAAAACGTTCGCCGACCGCGTCGAGAGCGGCGAGCTCAAGCTGCGCGTGCGCGCGCTCGAGGTGGAGCGCGCGCTCTTCCGCGCGGCGCTGCTGCAGAGAGCGACGGCATACGCGGCGTTCGCGTGCCTGCTGCTCAACGCGGGGCTGTTCGGCTCGTACGCCGCGGGGCGACGCGTCTTCTGGCTGCTTGAGGCGTTCGGCGGCGGCGCGATCTACTGCGCGGTGCGCGCGGCGCTCTGCCTGCTGAAGCTGCGGCAGGTGCTGCGCGACGAGGCGAGCCGTTACTTTAACAGTTACATCGGCTGACTCTCTCCTCTCCTTTTTAAAAGTCAGGAAATCAGCGCCCGCCGCCCAAGGCGGCGGGCGGCGTACACAGCGCGCGCAGCTGTCGCCACGTGAGCGCGGCACCGCCCGCGTCACACACGCGGCGCGCGAGCAGCACGTCGTTGGTGGCGACGACCGTGTGCAGCTGTCGCCGGCTACGCGCGGACACGGCTACGAAACGGCTCGCGCTCGCGCCAAGCTCGCGCGCGTCGACCCGCGCCTGCGCGCGCAGCGATGCTGAGAGCGGCAAGAGCGACGCGCACGCTGCGCGCGCGTGCGCGCGCGCAGGACGCGCGCGTCGGGGTCGGGGCGCGGCGGGTGCAGGCAGCCGTCGGTTCGCCGCGCGCGCGGCGGCGCGCGGCACGCCTCGCGCGCGCACCTTCGGTGCGCGTGAGGCCAAGCCGCCGCCAGAGCCGAGCGTACGCGCGCTCGCCGCCGCCCACCCTTCGGACGACGAACCACACGTCAGCGCGCGCCGAGCGGGTTACAGTTGACTTTTGGCCGTGCCGCGCGTCGGCAGGGCTGCCCGCGCCAGCGCCGTCGAGCGAGGCGAGCGCGTCCCGCGCGGTGGTGGGCGCATCGGCGCAGCTCGCCGCGTGCTCGCGCGCCCGCGTCGTGACGAGATCGACGAGCACGTCGTCGGCGAAGCGGCCGGCGTGCGTCGCGCTCACCTCGACGGCGGCTGAGAGCTGCACGTGCTGCTCGCCGAGCAGGCGGCCCGCGCCGCTGTGCCCGTCAAAAAGGACGCGAGCGGCCGCGAACGGACGCGGCGGCGCGCCCGCGACCGCGGCGAGCAGCGCGGACCAGTCCTCGTCGCGCCCGCCTGCGCGCGAGACGAGCGACGGCTGCTCGCCCGCGCGCAGCGAGAGCGGAAGGTTGCACCCGTCGAGGAGCAAGCAGCCGATTGGCTCGCCGTCGGAGGCGACGACCGTAGCCGTATGTGTATCCGCGCGGCGCGAGAGCGGTGGCGGCTGTCCAAGCCACCGGAGCAGCCACCACGCCCACGCGAGCGCGCGAGCCACCCACGATTCCGCACCGCCAGCCATCGCCATCTCCGTCCACGATGGCGGTACAGATCGCGCGGCGCCTTCCGGCCGTCCTCTCGGTTGGCGATGTCGCGCTCGCCTCGCGCATCCTCCGCGCGGAGGATGTGCGCGCCTTTGGCGAGCTTGCGAGCGACTTCAACCCGCTGCACTTTGACGCCGAGTTCGCCGCGCGCTCGCGCTTCGGCCGGCCGGTCGTGCACGGCATGCTGTACGCGACCATCTTCAACGCGATCATCGCCGTCTCGTTGCCGGGCGCGGTGCACGTTTCGCAGGCCTTCGAGTTTCGGCTGCCGGTCTTCGTGGGCGACGAGATCACCGCGCGTCTCGAGGTGCGATCCGTCGTGCAAGCGCACCGCCTCGTCTCGTTTGCCGAGTCGTGCGTCAACCAGCGCGGCGAGGAGGTTCTCACGGGCAGCGCGTCGCTCATGGCGCCGCGCCGCTTCTTGCGGCCGCTCAAGGAGCGCGGCGTCTAGGCGTGCGCGCCGGCCGACGGCCCGTCCGGACGCGTTCAGCGCGAGCGCACGGGCCACGGCCACGGTCATTCGCCCGCCGCACCGCCTGACCCCCCTTCTGAGCCTGCTGTAGGAAGCTGAGAGTGAGAAGCGACCGTCACACCCACGGTGCGCGCCGAGGCCGGGAAGCGCAGCGCGTCGAGGGAAACGACGTGGCGTAGCGCGACGGCGCCGCGCGCGTCTCGCACCTCGAGCTCGAGCTCGCGCCGCGCCCAGTCCACGGCGACTCGGCCCCAGTTGTGCTCGTGCACCGGCCCGGCCAGCCGCTCGCTGTTCGCTGGCGCAACCGGCCAGTCTTGGTTGAGGCCGCTGCTCGCGAGGTCGTAGAGCGGGTACAGATCGTCCGGACGACCTGTGTCCGGCTGCGTCGGCTTTCGCACGGAGAGCTCGGCGTAGTGCACGTCGCCCGAGAGGAAGACGACGCCGTCGGCGCGCGTGCGCAGCAGCAGCTGCACGAGGCGCCTCTGCTCGCCGGGGAACAGGGACTGGAAAAAAAAAAAAGGGCCGGGGTTTCAAAAGGGCGCGCGGGGAGACACCGTTGTTTGAGCACGTGCACGCGCGGAGGCGCGCTGCCCTCCCTCGAGCGCGTCGCGCGCCACGGACGCCTGCAGTGCGCGCGACGATGGACCGGACTGCGCCCCGCCCGGACTGCGCCCCACCCGGACTGCGCCCCGCCCGGGCTGCGCCGTGCCCGGACTGCGCCTCGCCCGGACTGCGCCGTGCCCGGACTGCGCCCCGGCCGCGCGCGCGCGGTCCGCGCGGTCCGCGCGCGCGGGCGCTGCGCACCCACGCCTCCATCGCGTGGAACTGCGACCAGACCGCGAGTGACGAGCAGACGAGCCTCACGTCCGCGGGCGCGCGGAGCTGCGCCTCGAGCCACGCCCACTGCTCCGCGCCGAGCAGCGTCGCCGTCGCGTTCGGCGCGTGCGTGCAGTACTCGCCAAGGGACGCCGCGCCGTCGGGCGCGGCGCACCGCGCCGCGCGCTGCGCGGGCGGCACGGCCTCAGGGCGGAGCGGCGCAGTCCGGTAGGTGCGCAGGTCAAGCAGAATCACCCGGACCACACGCCCGCCACCGCCATCGAGTGTATAGCTGGCGTACACGCCGCGCGTCGGCTTAGGCGCGTCGTCGGCGTCGCGCCCTCGCCAAAATTTGACGAATTCGGCGCGGCTCTCGCGCGCGTGCGCGTAGCCGGCGCCAGCGTCATTTCGGCCATAGTCGTGATCGTCCTGCGCTTGAGGGGCAGGGTCGGGGAGCGTTACGGGAAACGGTTGTGCGAGGTGCCCTGACACCCCCCGGACGCAAAGCGCTGCCGCCGTGGCAGCAGCGGCATGCGCGGCCGGCGTCGCGCGCCGGCGGCAGCCGAGCGCCGGACGGACGGGCCGGCGTCGCGCGGCGCGCTCGAGCGCGCACGCGCGCTCAAGCGCGCGCCGCGCACCCAGGTCGCAAGGATGAGCGGCACGGCGGCGCGCAGCGCAATGACCTCAGCTTTGGCACCGAGCGCCGCGTAGTGCGCGGCGAGCGCGGCCCCGTCGCCTTCGAGCGACGGGGGCGAGAGCGTGCCCCCCGCGAGGCGCGTGGCGAACGCGCGGTACACGATCCGCTTCAGCGCGAGCGGCAGCAGCTTGAAAAGGCCGAGGAGCAGAGGGGACGTTAGAGTGCGCAGCCGTCCGGCGCAGCGCAGCGGCTCGCACGGCATGCCCCACCGATCAACATCGTTGTACAGGTTGTCGCCGAGGAAGACGAACACGTCGGGCGCCGACGCGGCCGCGGCGAGCAGTGTGGGCGCCGGCTTCGCCTGGTGGTGGCACGAGCCGAACGCAAGCGTAAAGCGGCTCTCCGGCCGGCCAATGCACGCATCCGGCTCTGGAGAGGCGCACGCGCCCTCACTGCGCACTGCCGCCTCGCCGGCGTCATCGGCCAGCGCCAACACCGCGAGGAGCACAAGTCGCCCGAACGCCATCGTTGGGCAATTAAAAAGCAGCGGCCATGCTGCCCTCCCTCGCGAGGGCGTGGCGCACGCCGTGGCTCGCGCCGCGCCGCGCGCACAGCGGACTGCGCGCACTCTCGTCGCGCAGCGGCGCGCCGCCCGTCACCCCAGACGAAATTGAGGCGCACGAGCAGGGCGTGCGCAAGCTCCTCGAGCAGCGCGAGCAGCTCACGCAGGGGCGGCATCGGCGGCGGCACTTCACGCCGATCGAGCCTGGCGACCAGCTCGGCAAGAAGATTCTCGAGTACGAGGCCTCGGCGCGGTCGAACGGGTTGTACAAAGTGGCTTTCAAGTTTGACGCGCGGCACACCAAGCGGTCCATTCGCCGGCTGCTCGAGAGGAACGCCGGCAAATGGCGTTCGTTCAAGGCGCAGCTCAACGACTCGCTCGCGGCGCTCCTCGACAAACGGCGCTGAGCGAGGCGCGCAGCTGGGCGACCGGCGACGGGTTTGCAGGCGCGAGCGCATCGGGCGCGTGCGACAGGGCCCAATGCCCGCAAGTGCGCAATGGCGAAGCGGGCAAGGCCCACGGTGGCCACGGCCAATCGGGCGGGTCGAAGGTGACTGGGAGCCCGAACTCCGCTCAAACGTGCCGATCGTCACCCTGCACATTTGCAGCGACAGCAGATTCAGATCGTGACCTCCAACAACGTCGACGTTGGACGGCCCGCCTCTCGCCAGGCTCAACTTGCCACTCAAGAAGTCAGAGCGTACCCGAAAGCCGCACCACGATGGCGGCAGCGTCGCGCGCAATGACGATGACTACATTTTGTCTTGTCTGTCTCGGTGGGTGCACCGCCTTTCAGCCCGCTGCAGCCGGTCGCCGGTCGCCGGCGCGTGCTATCCTGCGATTCGCTGCCTCACGCATCCGCATGGCTGGGCCGAGGCCGATCCACTCGGACGGGTTCACGTCCAAGTTCACGGTCGAGAAGGCGTCCGAGGAGATGATGAGGGAGCTGAGCGTGAAGAGCTGGCCGACGTGGAGCACGGCCGGCAGTCCAAAGTACAAGGTGGGTGTCAAGTCGCCGCTGAAGGTGTACGACGGCAATTAGCTTTCGTACATCATCTCGGGCAAGATGGAGATCACCCCGAAGGCGACTGGCGTGCCGGTCCTCGTGCAGGCGGGCGACTTCGTCACGTTCCCGGACGAGTTCGAGTGCTTCTGGTTCGTGATCGACGAGATCAAAAAGCACTATTACCTTTACTAGGTGCCGGGCAGGGGGCGCCGGATGGGTGGGAAATGTGCGCGCTACGCCACGGCCGTGCCCGCCGGGACGGGAATGGCCGTTGCTGCGAGGGGCTGCTGCCGCAGCGCGATCGTCGCGCTGGCGGCAACGCGCGAGTCCGAGACAGATCCGAGCGGCGGCATCGGCGGCGGGTCCAATGCGCCGGGCACGCCGCTCGCGACGGCTCGCCTCGCCGCGTCAAACGAGCAGAAGCTGAAACGGCCGGGCGCCGGCACGGCATGCTCGAGCACGTCGCTGCCGTCCTGCTCGTAGGACGAATAATGGCTGAGGATGCACAAGTGCGCGTTGTTCGCGCCCTTGCCGCTCGTGCCCAGCGCGAACTCGAAGTGGACGGTGGATGGTCGCATGCGCGGGTATTGCTCGAGCGCGACAAGCGCGGACGCGCGCAGCCGGACGAGCGCCTTGGCGTCGTCCGAGATGATCTCATACTGGCCGAAGAGCGTCGCGCCGAGGCGGCGCAGCGCCGGCTCCGAGCCTGTGCGCGCGTGCGACGCCTTCGCGAAGAGCGTCGCGGCAACCATTGGTGGGCGCCACGTTGTGAGCGTGAGGAGCCGACCGTCGGGCAGGAAGCGGAGGTATCGCCAATACCGACTTTGCACGAGTTTGCCGCGGTAAAAGTCGCGACCAAGCTCCTTCATCCCACGCCCCTCGTTCATCCCGCTCGTGAAAGTCTGCACCTCGAGGTAGTAGATCCCATCCGTGCGCAGGCGTGGGCGCGAGAGGAACTGTGGCGGCGAATGGCGGGTGGGCGGGTGTCGGGTGGCGTAACGGTGTGAGATGGCGAGTGGGCGCACGCGCACGGGAAGACAAGGGCGAGCCGCGCGCGAGCTCGCGCCGGCGCGCACCATCCGCTTCCACGACCAGTTGTACGCGTACAGCACCTCGGCGCACGGCACAAAGCCGCGCAGCCGCCACGCGCGGAGGCACTTGGGCTCCCACAAACTCTCATTGGCCGCAATGCGCTGCATCATCGTGCACACCGCGCCGAGACGGCCCAGGTCGAGCCAGCCGACGAGCGACGCGATTTTGAGCCAGACCTCCTCGCCGGGCACGAGCGCGTGCTCAGCGGCGGCGCCGTCGGCGTCGGCCTCTGACGGCCGCTCGCGGTAGAGTGCGAGCCAAGGCCGGTCGAGCGAATTCCGCAGGATGACGCCGAGCGGCACGCGCTCCAACCGGCAGCCCCCCTCTTGCTGCTCCGCGGCCTCTGCATGGTCGTCAGACATGCTTCTGTCCGCTCTCCCGTCTTTGCCGCCCCTGGAATGCCCAGTCATGGCGTCCTCAGTGTCCGATACCCGATGGGGCGTGACTCGGGCGCTCGGCCCGTCGCCGTCGGCCGTCAGCGCAACGGCGGCAGCCCGAGCTGCGCGCGCATCGCGTTCGTCTCGTCGACGGTGATCGCGTCCTCGCCCGACCGCTTTGCCGGCCGCTCCGCGTCGCCGCGCGTTGCCTCGGCGGCGGCGCCGTCGGCTTGCGCTCCGGCCCCCGCGCCGGCGTCGCGCTTGGCCTTTTTGGCGCCCTTGCTCCGCTTGCCACCGCCAAAGAGCCGCGAGAAGCGCGCGTCGGCGTCGTCGCGTGCGCCCGCCACAGCCGGCGGCGCTGGCGCGCCATTGTCGAGCGGCGCCATCAGCGCCTTGCCCGCGCCGGCGGGCGGTGGCCCGCCGGCCGCGAGCTGCTTGGCCGCCCTGATGGCCTCCTTCGCGCGCCGCGCCTTCTTCTCGCGGTACTCGCGCTCGCGGCGCTGCTCCTCGCCAAGCTCGGCATCGATCGCTTCGCGGTGCGCGCGGCGCGTCTCCTCGATGCGCGCGCGCATCCGCTCGCGCGCCGCGCGCTCGCGCTCCTCGCGCTCGGCGGCGGCCTTTGCGACCGCCTGCGCAACCGCTGCCTCCTCGGCGGAGAGCACGCCGCGCTCGTGCGCGAATATGGCGGCTTTGGCGTCGCGACGCGCGCGCACCGCCTCGTTGTGCGCGAGCCGCTCTGCCTCCTTGTCGCGCTCCTCCGCGCTCAGCTCCGCGCCGTCCGCCGCAAGCTTGGACGCACGCTCCTGCTCCTCACCGTATCCCTCGCAGTGGTCGACGCGCAGCGTGCGGCCGAGGAGCTTGGCGCCGTTGAAGTTGTCGACGGCAAGAACCGTCGAGCGCTGGTCTTCGTACGCGAGGAACGCGAAGCCGCGCGACTTGCCCGTCTTCTTGTCGCGCGCGAGGTTCACGTCGACGACCTCGCCATACTGCGAGAAGACGACGATCAGGTCGCCCTCGGTCATCTCGTACGGAAAGCCGGCGGCGAATACGTAGGCGCTGTCCTTGTACTGCTCATGCCACGAGCCCTTGAGTTCCCACGCGCCGCCCTTGCGCGCGGCCGACAGCAGCTCACGCTTGTTGAGCCCCTCGACGTACTTCACCTGGTTCATGCCTCGATAGCGGCCATTTTTCTGATTTTCTCCGTTTGCCCGCTCGCGTCCACGGCGGAGATGCGGGTCTCGACGCTTAGGCAGCTGCTCGTCGCGCTCGTCGCGACGTGCTGCGCGCCAGGTCGGTTGCTGCGCGCCCGGCCCGCGCCCACGCGCTCGTCCACGTCTCGCCGCGCAGTGCCTCACACACGCGCGCCTCCCGTCCACGCCTCGTGGCGCGCCGCGCGCCGCGCCGTTTGCGTGCACCATCGCGTGCGCAGCCGTCGCGCTCGGCGGCGTGTGGCGTTGGCTGCGCGACCTCTCGGCACACGTGCGCGCCGACGACTTCGCCTCGGCGGCGCTCGCGCGCTCCGGATGGCCCGTGCCGGACAGGGCGGCCGTCGACGTGTCCGTCTCCGCCGCGCGGTCGGCGGCCGCGCGCGTGCGCAGGCGCGACGAGCGTCGAGCACGCCGGGATCGGACGGCTGCCGCGAAAGCAGCGCAAGCCACGGCGAAGGCAGCGCGTGTCGCGGAGAGGGCGGCTGCGGCCAAGGCGGCTGCGGCTAAAGCGGCTGCGGACAAGGCGGCTGCGGACAAGGCGGCTGCGGACAAGGCGGCTGCGGACAAGGCGGCTGCGGAGAAGGCGGCTGCGGACAAGGCGGCTGCGGACAAGGCGGCAGCGGACAAGGCGGCTGCGGCCAAGGCGGCTGCGGACAAGGCGGCTGCGGAGAAGGCGGCGGCGGCCAAGGCGGCTGCGGACAAGGCTGCTGCGGACAAGGCGGCTGCGGACAAGGCGGCTGCGGAGAGGGCGGCTGCGGCCAAGGCGGCTGCGGCCAAGGCGGCTGCGGAGAAGGCGGCAGCGGCCAAGGCGGCTGCGGACAAGGCGGCTGCGGACAAGGCGGCTGCGGAGAGGGCGGCTGCGGACAAGGCGGCAGCCGAGAGGGCGGCTGCGGACAAGGCGGCAGCGGACAAGGCGGCTGCGGCCAAGGCGGCTGCGGACAAGGCGGCTGCGGACAAGGCGGCTGCGGACAAGGCGGCTGCGGACAAGGCGGCTGCGGAGAAGGCGGCTGCGGACAAGGCGGCTGCGGACAAGGCGGCTGCGGAGAGGGCGGCTGCGGCCAAGGCGGCAGCGGCCAAGGCGGCTGCGGACAAGGCTGCTGCGGACAAGGCGGCTGCGGACAAGGCGGCTGCGGACAAGGCGGCTGCGGACAAGGCGGCTGCGGACAAGGCGGCTGCGGAGAGGGCGGCAGCGGACAAGGCGGCTGCGGACAAGGCGGCTGCGGACAAGGCGGCAGCGGAGAGGGCGGCTGCGGCCAAGGCGGCTGCGGCCAAGGCGGCTGCGGACAAGGCGGCAGCGGCCAAGGCGGCTGCGGACAAGGCGGCTGCGGCCAAGGCGGCTGCGGACAAGGCGGCAGCGGACAAGGCGGCTGCGGACAAGGCTGCAGCGGACAAGGCGGCTGCGGACAAGGCGGCAGCGGACAAGGCGGCTGCGGAGAGGGCGGCTGCGGACAAGGCGGCTGCGGATAAGGCGGCTGCGGAGAGGGCGGCTGCGGACAAGGCGGCAGCGGAGCGGGCGGCTGCGGACAAGGCGGCTGCGGACAAGGCGGCTGCGGACAAGGCGGCAGCGGACAAGGCGGCAGCGGACAAGGCGGCTGCGGACAAGGCTGCAACGGACAAGGCGGCAGTGGAAAAGGCGGCAGCGGACAAAGCGGCAGTGGAAAAGGCGGCTGCGGACAAGGCGGCAGCAGCCAAAGCGGCTGCGGACAAGGCGGCTGCGGAGAGGGCGGCTGCGGAGAAGGCGGCTGCGGAGAAGGCGGCTGCGGACAAGGCGGCTGCGGAGAGGGCGGCTGCGGACAAGGCTGCTGCGGACAAGGCGGCTGCGGTGAGGGCGGCTGCGGAGGGGAAGGCGGCAGCGGACAACAACGCGGCGACACTCGACGCAAAGCCGCGAATGGGCACAGCGGCCGATTCAGCGATTGCTAGCTCGGCGGGGGCGGAGGATGGGACCGACGAGATGGTGGAGCGCACGACTGCCGCCGGTGCGGCCCTGCGCGCCGTCCGCCATGCGCCAAGCGCGAGCCATGCTGCGGCGCAGCCGGCAGACGCGCGACCTGACGGCGAGGAGGTGGCGCATGGCAAGAATGGCTCACCGTTGCCCTCGTCGCTTTTGCGTCTTGTGGGTGCGGCGTCCGTCGGCTGGCGCGGCGCGTGGGCGGCCATCGTAGCGGCTGCCGCCGTGCTCCGCGCGGCCGCGGCCGACTTGCGCGCTTGGGCGGGCGCAAGCGCCTCGCGGAGCGAGCGGTCGGGATGGGCGCGCGTAACGGCCGCGTGCGTAACGGCTGCGAGCTGGGAGCTGATTGGCTGCTCGGCGCTGTGCGTCGTACTCGCCGCGCTGCTCATCGCGCGCTGGCGCGAGAGCGCAGATGAGCGGAACGCGCGAGCAAAGTCGGCTGACGCCGCTCTGCCCGCGACGCCGCTTGACGCGGCGGCCGGCTTGGCGCGCGGCCCATTGGCTCATGTGCCGCCCTCGTCCGCCGCCGCGCCCGGACTCGGCGTGGCGCCCGGACTCGGCGTGACGCCCGGACTCGGCGCGGATCGCGCGGGCGCGGTGTTCGGCGATGGGCATGCGCCGCTCGACGCGCACGCCGAGAGCGCGGCGCTGCTGCCGCCGACAGCGGTGCCACTTGGGCACGTCGCGGGCGCTCTGGGCGTTGCACACGAGTCTGCCCCGATTCCGGACCGGTCCGTTGCGGCGCGCGCCGATGCGCCGCACGATGGCGGCGGCGCGAGCGGCACGACCGCGAGCGGCGAGGGCACGCGGGCGGACGCGCCGCCGCCGCCGCCCGGCGCGCGTGCGCTGCCTCCATCGTGCGGCGCGCGTGGGCTGCCGCTCGCACCGCCGCCATCGTGCGGCGCATCGGCGCGCGCTGGCGCACCGTCACCGGTGCGCGAGTGCGCGCGCGCGTCTGCCACGGCGACAGCGCCCCACGCGCTGAGCGCAGCCGTGGCGGATGGCGGGCGCGTCGCGCCGGATCGCGTCGCGCCGGATCGCGCGCGCGACGCGGCGGCGTCAGTCCTGTGGCTGCTCGTGCTCGAGTGGAAGCTGGGCATCGGCCCTCCACTCTCGGCGCGCGCGTTCTGGCGCGAGGCGTTGCCGGCGCTGTGGGCGATGCTGCTCGAGAAGGACACGCACGGCGAGATCGAGATGGTCGAGCGCGTTGCGCTGCGCAGCCATTGGCAGCCTCGCCCGCTCCTCACCTGGGCGTGGGTGCCAACGGTCGAGGCGCCGACGGTTGAGGCGCCAACGGTCGAGGCGCCAACGGTCGAGGCGCAAACGGTCGATCCGGGAGCCGCGCCGGCGGTTTCGGCCGGAGTGGACGGAGGCGGCGACCGCGCCGTCGGCGCGCGACACGAGCGCGCGCGCGTCGCGCTGAGCGAGGCGGTCGATTTGAGGGCCGTTTCGGACGCCGATGCGCGCGAGACGGGCGCGCCGTGCGAGTGGTCCGTGCGCGTCGCTGCCCGCGCCGCCGTCGACGCCGTTCTGCGCGTGACGCGCGACGCGCGCGCGCGCGAGCTCGGAGGTGCGCGCGACGGCACCTACGACGACGCGGCGTCCGCGTACGACGGCGCGTTCGAGGGCGCATTCGGCTCGCACGGCGTCGAGTCGGCACAGCTGCGCGCGCTCGCGGCGGAGGTGCGCGCGCGGCTGCTGCGCGCGTACGGGCGCGACGCTCTCCGCTCTGCGGCGCTCGACGCGCAGCTCGCGGGCACGTGGCGCGCGCGCTTGCCACGCCGCCCGCCGATCGAGCTCGTCGTTCCGCTGCTCCCGCCGAGCGCGCAGCTGCCGGACTACCCGCTCGCGCCAGACTTTCGGGCGACGGCCGGCGCGAGCGCGGCCGCCGCCGCGCGCGACGCGGCTGACGCGGCGGCGAAGGAGGGCATCGTGGCGCACTCGCCCTGCTTCGTCGTGCCGACGGGCGCGGCCGTGAGCTGGCAGAACGCGTGCGGCGCGCCGCTCGTGCTCGTCGCGTTCGGGCAGTGTGTTACGGTCCCTGCCGGCGGCGAGTACCGGCTTGTCCTGAACCTCAGTGCCATGGACGCGGGCGCGGGCGCGGGCGCGGGCGCGGGCGTGGGCGCGGGCGCGGGCGCGGGCGCGGGCTCGCGGTCGCCGTCACCAAGGCGCGCCCACCGGCCTCGGCTGCCAGCGCGCGAGGGCGGCAGGCGCTCGGGCGCGCGCGGGCACGCCACGGCCGCGGACGAGGCCGTGGCCGCGGCCGCCGCCGCCGCCGAGGCCGCCGCGCTGTGCATGGTGGAGGCGGGAGATGATGGCGCAGCGGGCTCGGGCGCGGGCCCGGGCCCGGGCGCGGGCCCGGGCCCGGGCGCGGGCATCGGTGCGGGCGCTGGCCTGAGCGCAGGCGCTGGCGAGGATTTGAATGCCGCGCTTGCTGGCTGTCATGTCTTCTCGTGGTCGCTGCTTGCGCTTGCGCCGTACGGCGGCGCGCCGTCCGGCAGACTGCACGCCCAGTCCGGTCGTCTGTACGTGCAGGCTGTGGACTGGACGACGCAATATGGCACGGACGCTCACGATCACGACGCTGGCGACGCGCGTGACGGCCGTGGCGGTCCGGGCGGCGGTCCGGGTAGCGGCGGCGGCGGTGGTGGCGGCGGCGGCGGCGGCGGCGACGGAGGCGGCGGCGGCGGCGGCGGCAGCGGCGATGGGCGCGGAGGCGACCGCGGGCGCGGGCGAGGGCGAGGTGTAGCAGCAGGCACGGGCGCGGCGGGCAACAATGCCATGCACGCCAGCGCGTGCAATGCGCATGGCGGTGGCGCGCACGGCGCCCAGTGCGGCGGCGGTTTCACTGTTGATGCACGCGCGCATGCGCTGGCGCATGGACGAACGTGCGCCAGCCCGCGCTTGCTGGGCGAGACACGGTTGGTTGCGCCGTCGCGCGAGGCCGCCGCCAGCATTGGCGAGGGCTGTGGCGACGAAACGGCTGGCATGGGCGCGGGCGCAGGCGCGCGGGCGCGGCTGCTTCCATCGCCTCGGCCGCTGGCGCTCACGTCGAACTTGGAGAGCGCGTGGAGTGAGAGCGCGGCGCAGCGCGCGGCGGCCCTGCGCGGCGCGGCGACGGCCACGATGGCGGCGGCCGCGGCTGCGGAAACCTATTCCTGCGCAGCCAGCTCCGCGGCGATTACGACCGCATCCATCGTGCGCTCGCTGCGCTCGGGCGCGGCAGTCGCGGCGAGCAGTTACAGCTCGGCCGCGAGCGCGTCGGCGGCCGCGGCGCTCGCCGTCGCGGACGCCGTGCTGCGTCCGCCCGCCAACGACCGCGCCGGCAGCGCGCCGCGGCCGGTCGGCGGCGCGGTCGCGACGCGCGCGGGCGGCGCGGCGAACGACCGCGCCGACGAGACAATGATTGAGGCGTTGCTCCGGCGTGAGCCGCCGCCCGACGCCTCGTGCGCGCTGCCATGGCCGACGGCACGCAGCGCGCGCACGGCGCTGCCACGACCGAGTGCGCCGCTCGCCGCGCGCGGTGGCGCGCGCGCGCGCGCGCCGGCACCGCGCGCGGCGGGCGCGCCGTCCGCCGCTCGCGGAGCGCGCGCGCGTGCGGGTGGCGCGCGCCCTGCGACGATGGCCGACGGCGCGGTGCGCGCGCGGACGAGCTCGTCGGCCATCGTGGCGCCGTCGGCCATCGTGGCGCCGTCGGCCATCGTGGCGCCGTCGGCCATCGTGGCGGCCGCGGCGCGCACGGCACGCGCGGACGAGCTCGCCAACGCGCGCGCGCGCGCGTTGGCGAGCGAGTGCAGCGGCGCGAGCGCGGCGTTCGTGCGCCAGCTGGGCGCGGCCGTGCAGGCGGCGGCGGACAGCGGCGCGCGCGCGCGGCCGCTGCTCTCCGACGCGCGCCTCACCGCGCAGTCCGCGGCGCGCACCGACACCGGCGCCGCCGTCGGCGGGGCGGGCCGCGCGCGCCGGCTGGGCGCCGAGCCGCGCGCGCCCGCGCGCGCGCCGACGCGCGCCGACGGGCGCGCGCGGCTTTGCGTCGAGGCGCTCAGCGCTGCTCGCGCGCAGCTAAAGCGTTCGCTCGCGCCGGAGCGCAACGATGGCGGCGGCGGCGGCTCGCCCGATTGTCGGAAGGCTTGTCGGGAGGATTGTCGGGAGGATTGTCGGGAAGCGTTTGCGCCCGCCGCGTTGCGCGCCCTTGCGACGAGCGCGGAGCGCGCGGCGTGGCGGGCGGCCGAGGCCGCGGGCGCGTGCGACACCGCGGGGCGCGCGCTTGCGACCATCTCGCAGCCGGCCGCGCCGGCGCCGCGCGGCGTCGACGCGGTGGAGCCGCTGCACATCACCCACCTCGCGACCGAGCTCGGCGGCGAGCGCGCGGCGGAGGGCGCGGGCGCGGCGCTGTGCGCGGTCATCGAGGCGCAACTGATGCGCGCGGCGGAGGGCGCGCACGCCGCCGTCAGCCGCGCGCTGTGCACGCACCGCGCGGTGAGGCGCGCGCGCGCGCGCCCGCGCCGCGCGGCTTGGGCGTGCGTTACGAGCACGCGTCCGAGCGCACGTGTCATTGACTTTTTTGCCCTCGTCCTTGGGACCACCACCTCCCGCCCTCGGCCCGCCCGCGCACGCGCGCGCGCGCAGGAGGACGTGCGCGCGGCGCGCCTTGCGCTGCGCGAGCTGCGCCGGCCGCAGCTCGAGCTCTCGCTGCACATCGTCGAACACGCGGCCATGGCCGTGCGCGCGCGCGCCCACGCGCTCGACGCGCCCGTCGCCGAGCGCTCACCGCACACGCTGCTCGCCGCCGCGCACGCCGCGGAGATGGCGGCGTCGGAACGCGGCGCGTGCGCAGAGCCCGACGCGCCGCGCCAGCCGGCGGCGCAGCCGCCCGACGCGCCGCGCCAGCCGGCGGCGCAGCCGCCCGACGCGCGCGTTGCTGAGCGCGCGCGCGCGCGCGCGCACGCGCGCGCTGCCGATACGGATTTGGAGGCGCGGCTTGGTGGCGCGTGCGCGCGCGTGCACGCGCTGCTCGATCTCGCGCTTCAGCACGAGACGCTCCTAACCGTCCTCGCGGTGCGTCGTGCACGTGCGCACCGCCGCGCGCCGCCGCGCGCCGCCGCACGCCGCCGCGCGCGCACGCTCACGGCGCCGCGCCCGTCCTTGCCCGTGCATCGTGCGCGCGCTCGCCACCGCGCGCGCCCACCGCGCCCACCGCATTGCGTGGGCGGGTGTATGTCGCGCAGCCGATGGGCGGCGCGCTGGGGCTTCGCGTTGCAGTACCGCAGCAGCCGCCGCAGCCGCAGCCCCAGCCGCAGCCGCAGCCGCAGCCGCAGCCGCAGCCTCAGCAGCCGCCGCAGCAGCTGCCGCAGCCGCAGCCCCAGCCCCAGCCGCAGCCGCAGCCGCAGCCGCAGCCTCAGCAGCCGCCGCAGCAGCTGCCGCAGCCGCAGCCGCAGCCTCAGCAGCCGCAGCCGCTGCCGCAGCCGCAGCCGCAGCCGGCCGCAGCCAGGCCACACGCGCCGAGCGCTCCGCCAAACAAGCCAACGAGCCCGGAGCCATCGTGCAACGTTGACGAAACGCGGCAGCCATCGTGCAACGCTGACGAAACGCGGCAGCCATCGTGCGCCGCGCAGGGCAACGACGAGGGGCCCACGCGCCACACCGCTGCACCGCCGCTCGGCCCGCCCGCCTTCGCGCCCGCCGCGCCGCGCGGCCCGAGCGGCGACATGGCGGACGCAGCAGCGCTCGGCGTTACGCAGCCGTGCGGAGCGTCACATCACGCCGAGCGTTGCGTAACGCCGAATGCGTCACACACTCAGGGCACCGACGGCGTTACGCAGCCCGAGATGGACGCGCCTCGCGCCGCGCGCGCCGGCCTCTCGCCGCCGGCGCACCGTGCGCTCTCACGAGCGGGCACGTGTCAGCATGGCGGCGGGTGCTGGGGTTCTTCCGTTGGCCCAGCGTCGCGCAGTGCGTCCTGCTCGCCAGCGCTCAGCCCAGCGTCGGTCGCGTTGCCGGTCAGCGGCGCGCGAAGGTGGCCGCCGTCCGAGCGGGCCGAAACGTCCGAGCCTTTGGCAGGTGCATGCAGCCGCCCGCCCTATGCGCGCTCGGACACGTGCGAGCCTTTGGCAGGTGCATGCAGCCACCCGCCCTTTGCGCGCTCGGACACGCGCGAGCCTTTGGCAGGTGCATGCAGCCACGCGCTCTTTGCGCGCTCGGACACGCGCGAGCCTTTGGCAGGTGCATGCAGCCGCCCGCCCTTTGCGCGCTCGGACACGTGCGAGCCTTTGGCAGGTGCATGCAGCCACCCGCCCTTTGCGCGCACGGACACGCGCGAGCCCGCCGCGTTCGGCGTGACGTTGTCGTGCTCGTGCTGCGCTTCGCGCTCGCCCTCGTGCACCCCGGCCAGCTCACCGCTCGGCAAGAGGGCTTGCGCGCGCACGCCCGTGTGGCGCAATGCTCTGGCCGAGTCGCGCGCGGGCGGCCGTTGGAATTCACCCAGATCGTCCGTGGGCATGTCCGGTGCTGACGCTCAAGATGGTGGTGACGACGACGACGCGGGCGGCCGTTGGAATTCACCCGGATCGTCCGTGGGCATGTCCGGTGCTGACGCTCAAGATGGTGGTGACGACGACGACGCGGGCGGCCGTTGGAATTCACCCGGATCGTCCGTGGGCATGTCCGGTGCTGACGCTCAAGATGGTGGCGACGACGACGACGCGGACGCCGACGCCGACGGCGACGCCGAAGCCCTGCCGAGGCTTGTGCGCGGGGACACGACGTCACCTGCCGAAGCCCTGCCGAGGCTTGTGCGCGGGGACACGACGTCACCTGCCGAAGCCCTGCCGAGGCTTGTGCGCGGGGACACGATGTCACCTGCCGAAGCCCTGCCGAGGCTTGTGCGCGGGGACACGACGTCACCTGCCGAAGCCCTGCCGAGGCTTGTGCGCGGGGACACGACGTCACCTGCCGAAGCCCTGCCGAGGCTTGTGCGCGGGGACATGACGTCACCTGCCGAAGCCCTGCCGAGGCTTGTGCGCGGGGACACAGCTGAGCCTCGTGTGCTCATGGCGCACGTTGCGTCGCGCAGGCCGACTGCCGAGCCGGGCGCGCTCGCCTCCGACCTGGCGGAGGTATGGCACCGGCTGGGCGGGAGTGGGCGCCGGCCGACTGCCGAGCCGCGCGCGCTCGCCGCCGACTTGTCGGAGGAGCCGTCGCGGTGGGGCGGGAGGTCGCGCAGGCCGACCGCCGAGCCGCGCGCGCTCGCCTCTGACCTGTCGGAGGAGCCGTCGCGGTGGGGCGGGAGGTCGCGCAGGCCGACCGCCGAGCCGCGCGCGCTCGCCTCTGACCTGGCGGAGGAGGATCACAATTGGGCAGCCCGTGCCGACGAGCCGAGCGGTGCCGAGAGCGACGTGGCGGCGCATGGCGGGGAAGAGTTGCGTGCGGGGCCATTCCGACGGCTTGGCGACCTGGCGGACGCACACGCGCTGGCGCACACCACCAAGCTGGCCACACGGCCGCGCAACCGGGCCACCTCCATCGCGCACCTGCCGCATGGCCGCTTGGAGCAGCACCTTGCGCAGCTGAGGGAGAGCGCGTTCGAGGCTGGCGACGGCGACGGCGACGGCGATGGCGAAGGCGACGGCGATGGCGACGGCGATGGCGAAGGCGATGGCGACGGCGAGGAGGACGCTGTGATCGGCGAGTCGCACAGCCGGCCGAGGATGCGACGGGCTACGGCTGTGTGATCAAAGGAGGGGAGGGGAGGGGGGAGGGAGGGGGATTCATGTTCGGTCTAGGCTGGTCTGAACGCGGCCGGCGGTGCCGTTGGCGAACTGCTTGAGCGCGAGCAGGTGTGGCCGGAGGCAGCGCAAGAGAAGCGTGTGCCCCAACGCGTTTGGGTGGAGCATGTCGGGCATGAGTTGCGCGTCCACTTGGCCGTCGGCGCGCACGAACGCGGCGCCGCAGTCGGCATACGCCACACGCGGCCCGTGCCGGGTGCGCAGCCGCTGGACAAGGTCGGCGACAAGGCGGTTGGTCTTATCAATGGCGGGCGCGAAGGAGCGGAACGGCTCGCCGCGCGCGTTGCAGCGCGGTGGGCATAGCTTGCGCACCCTCGGGGGGTCGTGGTCCGAGCGCGGCAGGAGCGCATTCACGAGCACCGCGCTGCCGGTGCGCTCGAGCAGCCACGACGCGACGGCGTGCACGCCGAGCGCAGCGTCGTGCGGCAGGTAGCCAGCGCCGAGGTTGTTGGTGCCAATGTGCACGTTCACGACCGAGCGGCCCGCGCGCAACTGCGGCGAAAAGCCGCCATTCTCTAGCCGCCAGAGAACGTGCTGGGTCTGGTCGCCTGAAATGGCCACCACGAGCGATTCGCCAAACGCGCGGCGCATCTCGGCGGCGAGCGCGTTGGGCACGCCGGCGCAGCGCCTGCATGGCGCAAGCATGCTCGAGCCGAGATAGCTCTCGCTGATCGAGTCGCCGACGAACACGAGGCCAGGTCGGCCCGCGCGGCGCGCGAGCGCGGCGAGGGCGTCGTGCGCGCGCCACCATGCGCTGTAGTTCTCGGCGCTCCGCGTGCTGTGACGGGTGCGCGGGCTCGCAGCGACGGACGACTCGTGACACGTTCCCACATGGTCGCAGAGCGGCTCGTCGAAACGCCACTTCGCGTAGCCCTCGGGCAGCGGTGTGCGCTCGCTTGGCGACAGCTGCGCGTGCCTGCCGCCGCGCACGCGGAACTCGTCGAGCACGCGCGCATAGTCCAACGCCTGGATGGATGCCAGCGGCGCGCTCGCGACGTCGGAACACCGAACCATTTTGACGCCTGCGATTGGGCCTAATGTGAGTGCCAGAAGCACGCACGAGTGCTGCTGTCGCCGAACAGAAGCACGCACGCCTCGTCCCCGTTCGGCGACAAAGCGCTCAGCGCATACTGGGTCGGCCATTCGATCATTATATTGATGGGGATGCGAGCTCAAGGCAAAAAGACGTATGGGCGTACGTCTTATTAGACTTTGGAACGTCTTGGTCTCTTGGAGTATCGTTCGCTGCGCTTTGGCCACCTGTCCGCGACGCGCGCGCTCACGACGTCCAAGCCGCCGCGCATCTTGCCGCTCGCGTCCGCGTCGCCAATCGAGCTGCGCGCTGCGGATGCGCCGCCTGCCGTGCCATTGCCGAGCTGGAGAGGCGTGCGCCGCGCCGCGCGTGGGCGCGCGCAGCTCGAGCGCGTCGACTCGCACGACGCACGGCTGACGCGCGTGGCGGTACGTGTTCTGCGCCGCGCCGCGCCGCGCGTTCTCGCCGCGCCGCCGCTCTGCTACTCGCCTGCCCGGGATGTCCGCGGCTGCGTGCTCGATACGTCATTCGTTGACGCGCAGCCAGCGCGATGGTCGCGCTGTGCTGGCAGGCAGCTGGGCGCATGGCGCCCGCAGCTCGCCGTCAGGCTCTCGCTCCATGAAGCCATCATGTGTGCACGCGCGCGCGACGGCGTGGGCGTGCACGCGTGTGCGACAGCCCGTGCACCCGATCGCGCTTGGCCGGGCTCATTTTTTGGCACTACAGAACACCGCCGCGCACCCGCGGTGCACTCGTCGGACGCCCAGTGTCGCCACGCACCCGCTCAGATCATGGCGTTGCGCGCGGCGAGCTCAAATTCGGCGCCGAGCTGCGCCTCGGCGCCACCGTCGCCATCGAGCTCGTCGTCGTCGCCGTCGCCGTCGCCGTCCGCCGCGGCTGCCTTTGCCGCCGCGGCGGCCGCCGCTCTCCGGTCGTTGTAGACCTTGTCCTCCGGATGCAGCGCGTAAAAGGCCTCGAGCCTCGGCACGTGCACCCAGCTCGGCCGGAACGTGAAGTAGAGGTACCCATCACCGGGCGTTACATTCCAATCCTCAACCACCTTGCGTAACTTGTGCCTACTCACGAGCTCGTGCGACGCAGCGAACACGTTCATGTAGGCGATGAGGCCCGGCTCCTCCTCGAGCGTCGCCATCCCAAAGCGCACGACGATGTGCTCATCCTCCGTCGCGCACACGAGCATCGGGCAGCCCTCCCAGTCTTCCTCGAGCACGCGGCTCAACGCCGCCACAATCTCTGCGCGCCGCGCGCCGCGCGCCGCCGCGCCGAGCGTCGCGCGCGCGCGCACGAGCGGTTCGTAAACGCGGTGTGAGCGCAGGTCGCGCCATGCGCGGCGCGCGGCGGCGCACGCGCGCGCGCGCGCACCGGGCAGCTGCTGCCGGCCGGTCATCTCCGTCGAGGCCTCACCCGCGGCGCCGCGATTCCGGCCGGCCGGCTTGAACGGCGCGGCGAGGACCTGTGCGTCCATGAGCCATTTTTGCCGCAGGACCTGGTCGCCGGCGCACTCGAAGGGGTCGATGATGTACTCGGTGAACTTGCCCGCCACGTCCTCGTGCGCGTGGCGCGTGCGCGAGTCTGCCGGGCGGAACGTGAGCGCGTGCCCCGCCTGGGCGACCTTCACGTTGTTGGCGTTGCGCTCGTCCTTGGCGAGCTCCTCGGCGAGGGAGTAGGGTGAAGGCATGTACTCGAACTCCATGAAGTACTTGGCTCGGTTCGTCTTGTCCGGAAGCCTGCGCTGCTGCCCAAAGAGCACCGTGTCGTCGCCCGCAGCCGCGGCCGTGCCCTCGAGCGGCGACTGCCGGTTGATCGTCATCTTCTCGAAGCGCGAGCGATTGACTGCGCCATTCTTGACGGTGTCGGGCAGGTCGGCGATCGATCGAAAGTTGGCCGTGTTGAACGCGCTGCGGATCACGTCCGCCTCGTTGTTGGCATAGTCAGGCAGCACGACGGAAAAGTTCGGGAGCGCATAGTGCGGCAGCGACTTTTTCGGCGGCTCAATCGCCTCGGGGGGCACGTCGAAGTAGCCTGCGCGTAGGCCGGGCGTGCGATGTGGCGCGCGGCGCATGCGCGCGCGTGCGCGTCACACTCAGCGGCAATCGCGGGGAGGGGATGCCCCTGCGCCGGATCTGCGCGTGGCCTCACCCTTCTGCGCCATTGCTGTTACGCCCGCCACTTTAGAAAAGGGCGTCCGCTCAGATTTCAATTCGTGCGCTGTTGGCTCGCGCGTAGTTTTTGTGGCTCTCTTCCGTCCACAAGCGTGGCTCGCGCAGGATGTTCCGGTCGGCGCACGTGCTGCCACTCAAGCGCGCACGTGCCCCGGGCGCGCAGCGGCGTGGGACACTCGTGTCAGCTGCGCTGTCCAGCACCTTCTCGCGGCAGCGCGCCGTGTGGCCCGAGCACGCCGGCGCGGTGCCCGTGCGCTCCGACGTGAAGTCATTTGGCTCCGATGCGTCGAGCAGCCGTGGCGACGGGCGCGTGCAGCCGGCGCGCGCGCGCTCGCGGCGCACGTGCGCCCAGCACGCGCTTGCCCTCCTCAACTCAGAAGCCACGACCGTCATCATGATGTTCGCGACGTTTTGGTCGCTCATGGCGGACGACGTGCGCATCGCCGCCGAGCTCGGGATGCAGCACGACCGCACCTTTGCGGCGGTGACGGCCGTGTGCTTCTTCTTATTCGTGGTCGAGATCGCGCTCGCCCTCTGCGTGCGCCCGCGCTACCACCGCTCTGTCTACTTCCCGTTCGACGTGGTCGCGACTGGCACACTGCTCCTTGAGGTCCGATGGATGTTTGCGCCGTCGAGCGACATCTCGTCGCAGGCGGACGCGCTCGCCGAGGCGTCGCAAAAGGCTCGGCTCGTGCGCGTCGTGCGGCTCTTGCGGCTCGTGCGCCTGATGAAGCTCGCCAAGATCGTCAACGTACGGCGCGGCGCGCGCCGAGTGCAGGCGGACGAGTCGCAGGCGGCATGGCGCGACAACCCGTCCGAGGTCGGCCGGATGCTGCAGGACACGATCACCCTGCAGATCGTCGTGGGCGTGCTCGTCATGATGATCGTCTTCCCCGTGCTCTCGCTGCAGAGCCTCAAGTCGCGCATCGACTTTGAGGTCGAGGCCGTCGGCCAGCTCGACCGGCTCTGGCGTGCGCACGTCGAGACGGGCGCGGCGCACTCGGCGCACGAGGCTGCCGCGCGCCTCGTGCTCGCCGAATCGTCGCGCTTCCTCCACCTCGCCTACTTTCAGGCCTCGGACGGCACGGTGCTGGAGAACGACGCCGCCGCGCTCCCGCCTGCGATTCGCGACGCCGAGTACGAGCTCGTGCGAGCCGGCGCGCGCTGCGCGTCCGACGGCGAGTGCTCGACCGGCGGGTTCGTGATCAAGACGGACCTCGCGTACGAGGCGCGCTTCGGGCTCGGGCTGCTCTGGTTCGTCATCCTACTTCTCGGCGCGGGCGTCGTCGTCTTTGGGCAGGTGACCATGCGCTACTGCATCGCGCCGATCGAGAAGCTCTTCACGATCGTGAACGCGTTTTCGAACGACCCGATGAAGCCCCTCGAGTCGTTTGGCGAGGATGCCCTCGACGAGCTCAACGAGCTCGAGCAGTCAATCCGAAAGATCGCTTCGCTGCTGCAGGTCGGCATCGGCCTCGCCGGCAGCGGCACGATCGCGCGCGTGCTGCGCTCGACGGGTGACATCGACCCGATCGCGATGGGCCGGAAGGTGAACAGCCTCTTCGGCTTTTGCGACATACGCCAGTTCACCGACGCAACCGAGTGCCTGCAAGAGGAGGTGATGACGTTCACCAACTCTGTCGGACACATCGTGCATCACGCCGTGCACGACTGTGGCGGCTTTGCAAACAAGAACATTGGCGACGCCTTCCTCGTCGCGTGGACGGGCGACGAGCTCAGCCGATGCATGCGGCAGGCGGACGACGCGGCGCGCGCGCGGCCCCTCGCGCCGTCGCTAGAGCAGCGCGGCGGCGAGAAATGGTCGCCGACGGTGGGCGATAAGGCGATGGCAGCCTTCATCCGGCTCACCGTCTGCGTGCGCGGCGCGCCGCACATCACGCAGATCGTGCAGCACCCGGTGTTGCAGCGGCGGCTGCCAGGCTACACGGTGCGGCTCGGCTGCGGCCTGCACGTCGGCTGGGCGATCGAAGGCGCCCTCGGCACGCAAAAGAAGATCGATGCAACGTACCTCTCGCCCGCGACCAATGTGGCGATGAGTCTCGAGGGCGCGACGAAGCAGTACGGCAACCTCCTGCTCATCTCCGAGCAGACGTACCGCCTCTTCTCGCCGCGCGTGCAGGCGCGTGTGCGCCGCATCGACCGCGTCTTTGCCGCGCCCGGCGCGGCGCCCTTCGACCTGTACACGTACGACTGCCCGACGAGCATCGCCATCCATCCGGACCGCGCCGCGCGAAAGGCGTCCGTTGAGCGCGTCTTCGACTTCCCGCTCGCGATCACGCCCGAGTTCCGCGCGGCGTTTGACGTGGGCCTCGCGCTCTACCTTCGCGTGCGACGCGCGCGCCGGTCGCGCGCGCGGCCCCCGCCGAGTGGCATTGGCGGGCAAAAGGCCAGGCGGGAGCTGGGGCGAGTGACGCGCGAGCCGCGCCCTTGCTGACTGCCCCATCTCGCGCCTTGCGCCGCCAATCGTGCCTTGCTCGTTCTCTTGCGCAGGGCGCGTGGGCGGACGCGAGGAGCGCGCTCGAGCAGGCCAACACGCTCCTCGTCGCGCAAGCCGAGGTGAGAGCCGCGCTGCGTTGCGCTCGCACGGCCTCGCGCACCACCAGCCGCAGCAATGCCGTGCGGCGAATCGATGCAGCACGTCCGGCGGGCGCGTGCTGTGCTCACGGCCGTGCGTCTCGCTCCCGCCCGCGCAGGACGATTCGATGCTCGACGCGCCGGACAAGCCGACGCTCGCGCTGCTCACCTACATGGCCAGCCACGACTTCATCGCGCCAGACAGCTGGACCGGGAGCCGCGAGTTGGAGTGAGAGGAGAAAGAGGCTGCTGAAAAGACGACGTCACAGACAGCAGACGTACCGCGCGAAAAGATGCGCGCGCCGTTGCGCCGCGGCATCTTCATGAGGCCTCCTCCGCGCCGTAGCGCAACAGCAGGAAGGCTTGCTCGAGCAGGTGCGCACCATCGGCGAACCTGCCATCCGCCCGCGCGCTGGCCGCAACACTGAGCATCGCGGCTGCCCTGACGCCGCCGTTCAGCCCGTCCACCGCCTCCAGGAGCGCGACACACGCCCGCTCGTGCTCCCCACTCTCGGCAAGCGCCATCCCCAACCTGCCCGCATGGCAGGCGCGCTTCCACGTGCCGACGCCGCGCGCGCGCGCGGAGTCGACCGCCCTTTGAAAGAAGGCGGCGGCCTGCGCATGGCCGCCGAGCGCGGCGTGCACGACGCCCAGGTTGGCCAAGTGGTCGTCGCGCCCGTCGTACTCGCCATCGTCGCCCGAGAGCGTGAGCGCGGTCTGCCACGGGCCGATCGGGCGCGCGGGCGCGCGGGCGCACGGCGTGTGGGCGCGTGGGCGCGCGGCGGCCGCATGCACGGCCGCACTGGCGCTGTATTAATGTTCTCTCCTGCTGTTGGAATGCGGCGCGCAGCGCGCGGCGGAGCGGCTGGCGCACGACGCGCGAGCGCTGGCGGCGCTGCGCTGCAGAGCTGCGCGGGAAAAAGTGGAGAGCTTGGCGGTGTGCAAGTTCCGGAAAGTGCCCACTCTCCAGTTCCACCGCGGTTGCCGACCGGCGCTGCGCACCTCAAGACACTCGATGGCGGACAGCATGTCACCGGAGAGCAGGGACGCGGCGGCGATGTGCGCGAGGCATTGCCGCTCCACCTGCGCACAGCCAGTCCGGAAGTCCGGCAGTCCGTACAGACAGAGGCGCGGCCATCCGGAATGACGTCAGCCAACCAGGCAGGCAGACACACAGCCAGTCAACCCGACAGAGTTGGACAGACACACAAGCACAGCCAATCAGCCAAGTCAGCCATTCGGACGGGCAGCGGCGCGTGCGCGCACGAGGCGAGCAAGGGGCACGCGTCGAATGACTGCGTAGCAGAGCGCGCGCAGAGCCTGTGGGCGAACGGCGGCCAGCGAGGCGCGCGAGCCGGCCGCGCGTGCAGCGCTCCGCTCTCTCGCTGGCACACAGACGCGAGCTGGGGAATGGAGGAAAGGATAAGAGAACTAGGAAGAGAAAAAGGAAGGAAAGGGAAGGAACGCATGGCCGTGGCCCATCGCGCGCCGTGCGCGCGATGCGCCGCGTGGCACACACGCGCACACACCGCGGGCGCATGCGATGCACGCCCGCGTGGTATCGGCATGGCCTCCCCGCATGGTGCACGCCCGCGTGCTGTGCGCGCGCGCCCGCGCAGCGCGCGCCCGCGCCGCTCGCCTGCGCGCCACGCAGCGCACGCACCTCAAGGAGGCCATGCTCTCTCGCTTTTAAAATGTGAGACGCGAGCTGCTTTTGGACGTCGACGAGTAGAGCAGCGCGCGCGCGTTCGTCCGGCTCGGCGGCCGCGCACACAAGCCGCGCGCCGTATGCGTTCGCGCGCAGCGCGACGCCAAGCCGGCCACCATCGTGGCCGCCATCGTCGTCAGGCGCGGCGCAGTCCGCAAGCTGCGCGGCGCGCTCAAAGGCGGTGTCGGCGGACAATAGCTCCGCGCCGTCCGGCGGCGCGAGCCTACGTTGGGCGAGCGCGAGGCTCGCCGCGCCGAGCGCGCCGAGCGCGCCCGCCTCGACGAGCGGCAGCCTGTACGCGCGCGAGAGGCGAACGGCCTCGGCGGCGAACTCGGCGGCGTCGCGCGCGTCGTCGCGCGCGAGCCGCGCGGACGCGAGGCCGGCGAGCGCCTCCGCCTCGAGGCGCGGGTACTTGAGCGCGCGCGCAATCTCGAGCGCGCGCGTCAGCTGCGCGCTCGCGCCGTCCGCGCCCGCAGCCGCAGCCGTGGCGAGCGTCGCGCCCTCTGACGCGACGAGCCGGCGCTCGACCGCGCTGAGGGTGATCAGATCGACCGCCTCGCCGTGCGCGTCCGCCATTTCGCTAGAGCGCACGATGGCGTCGCGCGCGGGTGCGAGCGCGTCGCGCGGCCGGCCCGCGCGCAGCAGCGCACACGCCAGCGCGCCGTGCGCCGCCGCCGCGAGCAGCCGGTCGCCGAGGCCATTGGCGGCGACGAGTGTGGACGCGAGCTGCGCGAGCGCGCGCGCGCCCGCCTCGCCCGCCGGCGCGTCGCTCGCGAGGAGGCAGAGCGAGATGGTGGCGTAGACGGCGAGGACGGGCGCGCGCGCGTGCTCGCTGATCGCCCGATCGAGCGCGCGCTCGAAAGCCTCGCGCGCCTCCGCGCGCCGGCCCGCGTGGCGGTGCGCGCTGCCCATGCCGAGCGCGGCGCGCGCCTCCCACTGCGGCAGCTGGACCTCAACCGTGTCCGAGTCGCACTCTCGCTGGATGAGCGCAAAGGTGCGGAGCGCGTCGTCGGCGCGGCCCGTGTGCAGCTGCCGCAGCGCCTTCTCCTCCACCACGCGCAGGTCGCCGAGCCGGTTCGGAAGCGTCGGGTGAGCGGCGGTCAGATTCTTCAGCTCGTCATACTCTGCGCGCAGCTCGCGCGACTTTGGGTCGAGCTTGCACGCGGCGAGGAGGTCGGCCAGCGCCTCGGGCAGCGCGTCTCGACCGATCCGCGCCTGCCCACGCCGGAAGAGCGCCTTGGCGCAGCCCGCGTCCACGGCGAGCGCCGCGTCGCACTGCTCCTCCGCCGCGCGGAAGGACGACAGCTTGAGGTAGCACTGCGCGAGGTTGAGGCGCAGCTTTTGGCGCAGCTCCTCGTCGGCGGCGCTCGACGGTGGCGGCGGAAGCAGCCCGAGCGCCTCCGCGTACTTGCCGCCCGCCTTGGCAAAATCCCCCTCCTTGTAGAGAGATGTGCCGGCGTCCTTGCAGTCGGCCGCGGACATCGTCGCCATCGTTCGCGCGGATGCGGCGCGAAGGGCGGGAAGACCGGGGTGCACTCCGGCGCGACCCGGAAGCCGCGGAGGCGCAGACGGTGGCTTGGGGGCAACTTAGCTGGTCCCATCGCTTGGGCACGGTGTCAGTGACGATTGGGGCTGCCCGGCAGCCGCCGAGCGGCAACGAACGGTTCCGATCGGCACGCGCCGCTCGGCCACGGCGCGCCATGAGCGGCGCGCGCGTGCTCGAGTACGGGCTACGGCATCTGTGTCATTCCGCTCCGCGCATGGCGCCCAGTGGCAGTGCGCAGGTGGTTGACGTCTGCCGCCCATGGGCAGTGCTTCAACGAGGCACGACGCGGGCCAGGACATGGCCAACGTCGCCTGGGGCCTGTCGTGGGGGCTCGGAGCAATCACCGCTCGCCGAGTACGCAGCACCGGGGGCGTGCTGCAGCATTTGCGTGCGGCCGAGCCGAGCCGCCACCACGCAGCTTCTTGCCTGCAGCGTCGCGGTGCGGCTTTGCACTGCGCTGCCTCTTGGCCTCGTTTTCGCGGCACTCGCTGCATGCATGCGTCACTGTCACGCGTTGCACGGAGTTGCGCCTTGGCACGCGACGTCCACGATGGTGAAGCAGGCCGGGGCGCCGGGGCGCAACTCGGTGCGGGCCAAATTGGGCGCGGCGCGGCGCGGCACTGGCGTGAGCGCGTTCGACTACATCCACGCGAGGCCGCACCACGACGTCCTTGGCCGCCACGTCAAGGGCCTCGCCGTCAACGCGGCCGTCTCGCGTGCGCGCGGCGTCGAGAACCGGAAGCGCACGCTCGCCGTCCAGCTCGCGCGCGAGGGCCGCGCGTCGAGCTTTGTGGACGAGCGCTTTGGCGAGCAGGCGGCAGGCATGTCCCTCGAGGACAAGATGCTCGGCCGGTACAAGCTCGCCAAGAAGGCCAAGGTCTCGTCGCGCGCGGCGCGATACGCGCTCGACGACGGCGACGCCGACGGCGGCGCGGCCGACGGCGGCGCTGGGCTGACGCACATGGGCGAGGCGCTGGGCGAGCACAACATGGGTACGTGGGACGCGCCCAGTGACGACGAGAACGAGGAGGCCGAGCTTGGCATGGGTTCTGCGCGCTACGTGCGCGAACTCAACTTTGGAGGAGGCGACGGCGACGGCGCGGGCGGCGGCGCGGGCGTCGATGGCGAGCGCGTGAAGAGCCGTGCCGAGGTGATGGCGGAGGTGATTGCAAAGTCCAAGTTCTACCGCGCCGAGCGCCACCGCGCCAAGCTCGAGCAGGTGCAGACCATCGCCGAGCTCGACGCGCAGTTTGACGACATTCGTGCGCTGCTCACGCGGCACGCGCCGGCCGCGCCGTCGGCGGCGGCGGCGGCGGCAACGGCGCCCGCGGTCGCGGCGGCGGCGGCGTTGGCGGCGCAGCCAGCGCAGCGCGGCGAGGACGAGCACGTGCCAGCCGCCGCACCCGAGCGCGCCGACGACGCGCGCGCCGACAAGCACGCCGACTTTGACGCGCTCTCGCGCGAGCTCGCGCTCGCATCGCGCGCGCGGCCCGCCGACCGGCTGCGCACCGACGCGGAGAAGGCGGAGGCGGAGGCGGAGCGGCTCGCGCGGCTCGAGGTGGAGCGCAAGGCGCGGATGCGCGCCGAGCTCGCCGCCGTCGGCGCGGGCGCCGCGGACGTCGGCCTCGGCGGCGGAGCGCGCGCCGGCGCGCGCGCGCGAACGGACGACGACCTGGAGGTCAATTTTAAACTCGGCGACGGCGACGATGACGATGGCGGCGGCGGGAACGACGGCAGCGGGAGTGACGGTGAGGCCGAGGCTGCGGGGGAGGAGGGTGAGGAGGGCGAGGAGAGCGGCGATGATGACGACGATGACGACGACGACGCGGACGACGATGACGACGACGACTACGATGGCGCACGGGCGCGCGCCGCGTCGGAGCCGCTCCCGGCGAGCGCGCGCCGCCCGCCCGCGCGCGAGATTGGCGGCGGTGCCGACGGCGGCGCCGGGCGCGGGCGCGAGGCGCAGTTGAAGCCGGGCGATACCAACGACGGCGCCGCCGACGCCGAGCAGCCCCAGCGCTCGGGCGAGCGCGCGCCCGCCGACCGGCGCGTCGAGGACGCTCGCATCGACTTGCCGTTCGCGCCGGCGTGCCCGCAGACGGAGGCCGAGCTCGACGCGCTGCTCGCGCTGGCGCGCGGCTCGGCCGAGTCCGAGCACCTGCTCCTCAACCGCGTGCTTGCGTGCCATCACACATCCCTCTCACCGACCAACAAGCCGGCATTGGGCATGCTCTGTGACCTCCTCCTCCGCAGGCCGGCCGCGCTGTGCGCGCGCGGAGCGTTTGAGGTGCGCTCGCTCGACGCGCTGTGCGCGCCGCTGCACACGCTGTGCCACGCCGTGCCGATGAGCGCGGCCGAGCGCGCCAAGGTGCTGCTCGGCGAGATGGTCGCCGCCGCCGACCGCCGCGAGCGCGCGCTCGACAAGGCCGCGCGGCGCGGCGCGCGCGACGCGCGCCGAGCGGACGCGGACGCGCTCGCGCGCGCGCGCGCGTGCGGCGCGGAGCTGCTCACGCTCAAGCTGATTGCCAACCTGTTCCCCACGACGGACCGCCGCCATGCTGTCTGCACCGCCGGCGCGCTCGTGCTCGCGCGCGCCGCGTCGTGTCGCGCGCCCCTCGACCGCGCGTCCGACGCCATGCTGGCCGTTGGCAGTTGCGGGCTGCTGCTGCACTACGCGGCGGCGGACGGCGGCGCGCGGTACGCGCCCGAGGCGCACGCCGGCGCCGCGCGCGTCGGCCTCGCGCTCGCCCACGCGTTCGACGCGTGCACGCCGCCGGCCGCCGGCGCGCGCGCGTGCGCGCGCCGCGCGCGCGTGCTTCTGGCGCACGCGGCGTCGGGCTGGGAGGACGCGTCGCGCACGAGCCTCGTGGCGGGCGCGCGCGAGAACGACGGCGCGCTCGACGAGGCCGCGCGGCTCGACTGCTTGCTCGACTGCGCGGCCGCGTGGACGGCGCTCGCGTCGGACGCGTCGCGTGCCCTCGCCGACTGCGCCTGCGCGCCCGAGGCCGCCGGCGCGACGCGCGCGAGCGCCGCGCAGCTCTGCGCGGCGCTGCGCCGGCTGGGCGCGCAGGCGGACAGCGAGGCGCGCGCGGTCGAGCGCGCGCGCGACGCGCTCGACGCGTGCGTCCGCGCGGCGGTGAGCCGACGCGCGCCTTTGGCGCTGCAGCGGCGCGCGCCGGTCAGCCTGCGCACGCTCGAGCCGGACTTTGACGAGTCCGGGCGCGCGGCGGCGCTCGACCGGCCGATCTCGGCCGTGCGCCCGTCGATGCTGCCCGGCGCGTCGCGCGACGAGATGAAGGCGGCGGCGCGCCAAATGCGCGAAACGGCTGCGCTGCGCGCCCAGCACCGGCGTGAGCTCAAGGCGGCGGAGCGCGAGCTGCGAAAGGACGCGGCCTTCGTCGCCGCCGAGCGGCTCAGCCGGCGCGCGCAGCTCGACGCGGAGCTGGACAAGGCGCAGAAGCGGGCACGTGCCGCACGCGCCGCGCCGCCGGACACGCGCGCCCTCCCGGACCGCACCCGGACCGCGCGCGGACCCCACCCAGCCTTGCGTCCCGCGCTGCGCGCACGTTTTGCGTGACGCGCGTGCTGCGCCGCCGCCCTCGGCCCCCCGCCCCCCGCCTCCGCCTCCACCCCCGCCTCCGCCTCCGCCTCCGCCTCCGCCTCCGCCTTCGCCGCCTCCGCCTTCGCCGCCCTCCGCCCTCCGCCCTCCGCCTCCGCCCTCCGCCCTCCGCCCTCCGTCCGCCGCCCTCCGTCCGCCGCCCTCCGCCCTCCGCATTCGTTCCCGCTCCCGCGCGCGCAGGCGAGGGCGGTGCTCGAAAACCAGGAGGCCAACTTTAAAACGATGCTGCATGATCGAAAAAAGGCGCTGATGCAGAAACTATGAGCGCACGCCGCGCGCGTCGGGTGCGCGCACAAAGCGGTCTGCTTCCACGGCCCCGCCGCGCGCCTGGCGGAGCCCCGCGCCTGCCTGGCGCGGAGCCCCTCGCCGCGCTACGCCTGTCACGCCTGTCACGCCTGTCACGCCTGTCACGCCTGTCACGCCTGCCACGCCTGCCACGCCTGCCACGCCTGCCACGCCTGCCTCGCGCGGCGCGGCGCGGCGCGGCGCGGCGCGGCGCGGCGTGGCTGGCGCGGCGTGGCGCGGCGCCGAGCCCTGGGAAAGGGAGAGGGTTAAGGTGCGGCGGGGCGCGGTGCCGAGCCCTGGGAAAGGGAGAGGGTTGGGGTGCGGCGTGGCGCGGTGCCGAGCCCTGGGAAAGGGAGAGGGTTGGGGTGCGGCATGGCGCGCCCCGGGTTGGGCGGCGTCTGGGGCGGCGGGGCGCGCGAGGGTTGGGGCGCAGCATTTGCCGCGCGCAGCGGGCCGGCCCCAGCCGTGGTCGCGTCCGCCGCGCGCGTCGCTGCCAGAGTCTGCCGCTCCGCGTGGGCACGGCACAGCGTGGCGGGCACGGGGAGGGACGGGCGGGCGCGCGCGCGCGGTGGCCTCCGCGCCCCGCGCGCGCCGCTCGCCCGAGCGGCGCGAGGCGTTTCGTCTCGGCGCACGCGCACTCACTGCAGGCGTAGTACTTATCCCCCAGTGGCGGACACACCGACACTGGGGAGCGGGGCAGTTGGCGCCCATGGTCTTGGCCACATTCTCGAAGAAGGAGCGCCTCCCCTCCGCCACGCCGCGCCGGCGCGTGCCCGCTGGGCGTTCTCGCCCAGCGGGCGCGCACCCGGCGGAGAGGTCGCTGCGCCTACACGCCACGTCCGCACAGGCCTGCGGCGCGGTCATCTGCGCAGCGACAGGCGGCGCTCTGGCGCGCGGCTTGGCGCGTGCGTCGTGCGACCTGCGCGCGGCGTGCTGAGCGCGCGCGCGCGCGCCACACGCGCGCCACAGGTCCGAATCGGCGACTTCCACTGTGTCTTTCCAGTTCTCACTGATCCGTCTGTCACTGACGATGTCAGCCAATCGCACGTTCGGAATCGGTGGGCGTCCAGTCAGCTCGCGCGTGAGAGCTCGATGCGTATCGGGCCGATCGCCGGCGGCTTGATCGTGACGGATGCCGTGTCGCCCGCAGGCGTGTAGTCGGCGGCGGTGAGCGAGACGCCCATCCCGCGCAGCAGCCGGAGCGTTCCCGCGCCCAGCTCAAAGGTGAACGCGCCCGAGTGCCGGTCGATCCCGTACTCGAGCGGCTCGTCGAGTGAGAGTGCGCCAGTCAGCACAAGACGCGCGCACCTCTCGCCTTCGATGGCGAGACGGACGGTCTGCATGCCGATGACGGGCAGAGTGAGCGAGCGTGCGTACACTGCGCCGACCGGCGGCAGGCCAGCGCGCGCGGGCGCGCCCGCCGACGGCGCGCCGGCGGCGCGCACGCCGGCGCGCGACCCAGCACTCGGCGGCGGCGGCGAAGGCGCGGCGCGCGCGGTGGGCGCGGGCGCGGGCGCCGCGCCGTACGCGGCGATGCCGCCATGCGCGCGCGCCGCGCGCGTGCTGTTGTCGACCTCCGCCTGCACCGAGTGCTCGCGATCCGCCTCAGCGTCAAGCGACTCAGTGACGGCACGGTCGGCAGCGCCAAAGGCGCCCAACTTTAGAAAGAGCTCCCGGCGCATCGCGTCGACGCCGGACGCAACGGCGCGCACATCGGCGAGCGCGTCCTCCGCGCTCGCGCCGATCGACGAGGCGAGCTCGCGCCCGAGCCCGCCGAGCCCATTGCCGACGCTGCTGCCGCCGTCGCCGCCGCCGGTCGCGGGCCCGCGCGCGGCGTCCGCGTCCGCGGCCTCGTCCGCACGCGCGCGCCCGTCCGTTGCGTCGGCGGCGGCGAGGATGGCGACCGCGACGGCCTCGATGCTCGGCGCGAGCGCAGCGCGCACGTCGAGCGCGCGCCGCGCCACTGGCCGCGCCGCGCCGCGCGCCGCGGGCGCGCGCGCGGGCGCGGCCGCGCCGTCGGGCTGACGGCGCGGGCCGCCCACACGCGTCAGGTACACGCGCCGCGCGGGCAGCGCGGGCAGCTTGATCGTGATGTGCGCGCTGTCGGTGGGCCTGGAGTAGACGGCGTCGACAACAGAGACATCGAGCGCGCGAAGGAGCCGGCGCGCGCGCGGGCCGAGCGAGAAGAGCAGCCGGCCGTACGGGTCGACGCGGTAGGAGATCGTGTCCGTGAGCGAGAGCGCGCCCGACAGCTGGAGCCGTGCGGTGGTCCGGCCGGTGATGTCGAGCTTGAGCGCGAGGAAGCCGCCGATAAGCGGCATGAAGTCCGCGCTGCGGTACGTCGCGCCGATCGCCGGCGCCGCGCTCTCGCGCGCCATGGCCGCGCGCGCGCGCGCGCTCGCGACCGCCGGCTGCGGCGTGTCGTCCGCGTCGAGCGTCGTGGGCTCGCCGTACGCGGCCATGGCAAGCCAGGCGGGGCCGCGCGTCGTGCGCACGCGCGCAGGCGCGCATGGGCGCAGCGTCGTCGCGCCGCGCGCGAGCAGCAGGAGCAGTGCCGTCGCTGGTCGTCGCATCAGGACGACTCCCTCTTTTGAGCAGTGCCTTCCATGTGGGAAGGTGAGGGAAGTTTCTCGAAGTCCGTCTGTGACGTCGACGTCTTTCAGTCAACGCCAGACGCGCGCTCAGGCAACCCATGCACCGGCGCTGCGCCGCGGCGCGCCCACGCACGCCTCGCACACCGGCCCGCCGCCCTCGCCCTCGAAGAAGGCCTGCTCGCCGCCGAGCGCCGCGCCGCACGCACCGCACGCGAAGCAGCCCGCGTGCCACCGCGCGCCGAGGGCGGAAAGGATCGTGTCGCAGACGGGGCGCGCGCACGCGGCGCAGCGCGGCGCGTGATGCTCGGCCCAGCACGGCTCGCACACGAAGGCGCAGCGCTCCGCCTCGTCGCTCGCCGCCGCGTCCACCGCCGCCGCGTCGACCTCCGCCGCCTCCGGGACTGCCGCCGCCTCCGGCGCCGCGCTGACCGCCGGCCGGTCGCGCCGGTATGGCGCGTCCACGAGCGTGCGCGCGCACCGCGCGCACGCAAAGCAGCGCGCGTGCAGCCGGCGGCCGGGCTGGCCGTCACGGCCGGGCAGAGCGACGACGGTGCCACCCACGATGGGCAGAGTGCACACCCCGCACGCCTCCTGCGTGGCGCGCGTCGGCGTGGGCCGCGCGGGCGTGGGCGCGGGCGGCCGCGCGGCCGCGCCTTTCGACGCGAGCGACGGCGACGGCGGCGACGGCGGCGCGTGCGTGCGCGGCGCGGCGGCGGTGACGGTGACGCTCGCGGTGACGCGCTCGCCGCTCGCGCTGCGCCACCTGGCGCTCCGCTCGCGCTGCGTGAGCGCCACGTTGTCGTCCGCGTACTCCGCGGCGAGCTCGATGACGAGCGCGTGCCCGTAGCCATCGTGCGGCGCCGCGGCCGCGCCGACGCGCGCGTAGTCCTCGCAGAAGAGGAGCGCGCGGTGTGAGCGCGTCGGGTCGCCGTCGTCCACGACGAGGGACACGAGCGCCTCGTCGAGCGCCGCCGCCGCCGCCGCGCCGCCCGCCGCGCCGCCCGCCGCGCCGCCCGCCGCCGCGCCGCCCACCGCGCCACCCGCCGCGTCGCTTAAGCTGCCCGCCGCGCCGCCCAAGCTGCCCGCCGCGCCGCCCAAGCTGCCCAAATATAGAATGGTGCCGCGCGCACGCCGCCACACGCCATAGCGTGACACGCGCTCGCCGGCCGACGAGCCGTCCGCCGTGTTCGTGCCGGTGGCGCCGGTGGCGGCGAGGTCGTCGGCGAGGTCAGCGGCTGCGCGGCGCAGCCCCGCGCTCGGCACGAGCGCGGGCAGCGCGCGCTGCGCGCGTGCAAAGTCGGCGGCGTCGTGGAGCGCGGAGGCGCCCTCCGCCGTCTCGACGAAGCTGCCGTCCGCGAGGCGCTGCGTGTGGCCTTCGAGCGCGGCGAGGCGCCGGTCGAGGAGCGGGAGGAGGAGGGCCGGCTGCGCGCGCAGCCGCGACAGCCGCGCGGCGAACAGCTCGTTCAGCTCTCGCGCCTCGGGCGCCGCGCCGGCGCCGAGGCGGGGCGCAGCTTGAGGCGATGGCGTCGGCGGCGGCGTCGACGGCGGCGCGGCGCGAGGCGTGGCGCGCTTTGGCGCAAGCGACGGCACGGCCGGCGCCGCGCGCGCGAGCCCACGCCCGCCGAGCGCGAGCGACACCGACGCGAGGCCCGAGCCGACGGCCGCGACACCGCCGTCGCCGTCGCCATCGACGCGCGCGCGCGGCGGCAGCGGCTCGATTGCGGGCTGGCGCGGCGGGAGGAAAAGCTGAACGGCGGGCGGCGGGGGCGTGCGCGGCCTCGGCTTGGACGCCGACGCGCTCACCGCGTGCGGCCGCCGCGCCGGCTCGAAGACGTCGACGGGCACGTCAGCCGATGCGCGCCGCGCGCCGCGCGCGCCGGCCGCCGCTGCGCGCGTGTCGGCGGCGGGCTCGGCGACGGCGTCATCGGCGGGTGGCTTCTTGGGCGTGCTGTGCGCCCACGATGCGCCTTCCGCCTCGCGCTCGGCGCCGACCGACGCCGTCGCCGGCCGTGGCGGCGCGTCGCGCTCGACCGGCGGCTCGCCCTCGTCCGCGCCCGAGAGGAGGGCGGCCATCGCCGAGCCGGTGTTGTACTGACTGAAGAGGCGGATGGACGGACGCGCGCCCAACTGGTTGCCCACGTTGAAGCTTGTGCCGTCCGTCCGCAGCGCGTTCGACCCGTAGTTGCCAGACGTGCGCCGCGCCATCTCGCGGCTCCGCGGTGGTGGGCAAACGGCGGAACTCGAGTTCGTTTTGGCGCCTGTCCGGATGAGTGTGCGCACGGATCCGGTGCCACGGGCACGCGCTCTCTCCAAGGGCTTTCAGCAGGGAGTCACCCCGCGTGAGGCCGCACCCGCCGAGCATGGCGACGACGCAGATCTCAAAGAAGCGCAAGTTCGTGGCGGATGGCGTGTTCTACGCGGAGCTCAACGAGATGCTCATGCGCGAGCTCGCCGAGGACGGCTACTCGGGCGTCGAGGTCCGCGTGACGCCGATGCGCACGGAGATCATCATCCGCGCGACGCGCACGCAGAGCGTGCTCGGCGAGAAGGGGCGGCGCATCCGCGAGCTGACCGGGCTTGTGCAGAAGCGCTGGCAGTTTGCTGAGGGCTCCGTTGAGCTGTACGCCGAGAAGGTGGCCAACCGCGGCCTTTGCGCCGTCGCGCAGTGCGAGTCGCTGCGCTACAAGCTCATCGGCGGCCTCGCCGTCCGCCGCGCAGCGTACGGTGTCGTGCGCTTCATCATGGAGAGCGGTACGTGCTCTCGCGCATGCGCGCGCGCGCGCGCGAGCCGCCGCTGCCGCCCGCACAGGCGTGCCGCCCGCTCCGCGTGAGTCGGCGCGCACGCAAAGCCGGAGCGTGGGCCGGCGCGCGCGTGCGCGTGCGAGGGGGAGGGAAGGGGGGGGGGGGGGGGGAAGGGGGTCGTGAAGCGGCGTGCGCACGCGCGGGCAAGTGGGGCGCGCTCGCTCGCGCACGGGATCGCGCACGGCACTCACGCGTGCGCGCGCGCCTCGCCGCTGCGCTCCGCTCGTCCGCGCGCGCGCCGCGTCGCTCAGGCGCAAAGGGCGCGGAGGTTTTGATCGCGGGCAAGGTGCGTGGTGCGCGCGCGCAGTCGCTCAAGTTTGGCGACGGCTACTTCATCCGCACGGGCGAGCCCGCGCGGCTGTACGTGGACACGGCGATCCGGCACGTCGACATGCGTCAGGGCATGATTGGGATCCGCGTCTCTATTATGCTTCCGCATGACCCGACCGGAAAGTCGGGCCCCAAGCAGCCGCTGCCCGACAAGGTGACGGTGCTCGAGCCCAAGGAGGAGGTCGCCTACTAGGCGCGTTCGCACTGCGCCGCGCGCCGCGCCGCGCCCTTCGCCGCCTCGGGCGGCGCGCGCCGCGCGCCGGTGCGGCGGCGAGCCGTCGACCCGTTACCCTCCTGGCCAACACACACTGAAAATGCGTGCGGTGGGCGCAGGCCCGAGCACTGGGTGTGTCGATGGCCCGGGTCTTCAGTCGTTGAGGCGCGGGCCCGCTCGAAAATCGCCCATCCGCGCTCGCAACGTGTGCAAAAAAAAAAACCATCGACATTTTCTATGTTGATGTTGATTGACATACAGTCACAGACGAGTCACTCGTGCCTCGCGCGGCGCGTTCGTGCGGCACCTTCGCGCCGCGAGCCGCCGCGAATGCGACGGCGACCGAGCCGTGGCACGCGCCGCGCAGTGCCGCGCGCGCAGACGCGCGCGCGCCCAGTCGGCCGCCGCCGGCCGCCGCCGGCCGCCGCCGGCCGCGCGCCGCGCGAACGCGCGCGCTCACCGCCTCGACGCAGCCAACAGCACGCTGTCGTCGACGGCCGCGACGAGTGGCGCCTTGGGCAGCGCGCCGCGCGCCTGGAGCGCGCGCGAGACGGCCTGCAGCAACTCCACCTTACGCAGCGGCATCTTGAGTACCGCCTCTGTGTCCCACTGCCGCGCCGCGTCCGCCGCCGCGTCGGCCGTCGCGACGACCGCTGCGGACGACGTGACGGCGAACGCGATGAGCGGCGGGCGCGCCGAGCCGGTGCCGACCAGGCCCTGTCCGGTCTCGTGCCGCCGGACCGCCTGCACCGCGCGCGCCGTACGCGGTGCGTCCACCTTGGACGCCTCGTCCATGACCTGCGTCGGGCGCGTGCGTGCGTGGGTGGGTGCGCGAACGGCGCGCGTGGGTGGGTGGGTGCGTGGGTGGGTGGGTGCATGGGTGGGTGCGTGGGTGGGTGGCGCGGGCGGCGCGCGGGTGGCGCGGCGCTGTGCTGCGCGCCGCGCGGCATGGCGCCGCACCGGCCCAATGAGGAGCACGTCGACGGGTCCGTGCGCGCCGGTGCGTAGCTTTGCGATCGCCTCGTCCGCGTCGCCCGCGCGCGTGATCGCGTGCTCGAGCGAGATGGACTGTATCAGCGCCGTCTGCGTCATGAGCATGATCGGCTCGGCGTTCACAATTAAAAAGTGGATCGCGCCGCCTGGGCGCGACGCGCGCACGGGCGCGGGCGGGCGCGCGGAGGTCGCGGCGCCGCCGTTGCCGTCGCCGCCGTCGTCGATGGCGACGGCCGCCCCATCCGCGTCGCCTCCCGGCGTGCCGTCGAAAAAGCCGGACCGCGTGCCCGGAACGCGGCGCGGCAGGCGCGGCGCCATGCGCGTCGTGTGCTTGGTCGGCGGGAGCGGCGAGCTCGTCGGCGAAGTCTCACCGCCCGCGCGCAGCGCCGCGAGCGCGCCACGCGCCGCGGGCGGCGCGTCCGGCGCGCCGGGCGCGGCGGCGGCGGCGCGCGCGGCGGTGCTCGCGCGGCGCGGCACGATGCCCGCGTCGCGCACGGCATTGTCGAGCTGCGCGCTGAGGCCGTCAAACATGTGCGAGCCGATCGCGTCGAGCGCGCCCATCGGGTCGCCGCCGCCCTGCCCCGCCTTCTCGAGCAGCGCTGGCTCAATGTACATGTCGATCTGCTCGGCGGATGACAGGCCGAAGAGCGGCGACTCGCCCGGCACGCCCGGACCGGCGCGGCCGGGCCGGCGCGCCTTGATCAGTGTCTGCGCGACGGCGGTGGAGAGCGCGGCCATCGAGACCGGCTTTGACAGGAACCCGTCGATCCCGCACCCGTGGTAGTACGCGAGGTCCCATCGATCGGTTCTGCGCGGCGTGGCGCGCACGCGCGCGTGCAAGGGCGCGCGCGCGTGAGCGGAGCGCGCGCGCGCGGCGGGTGGACGCGTGTCGCACCGCCGCCAAGGGCGCCATGCGCACGCCGCGCGCCACGTGCGCGCCGGTCGCCGCGCCCATCCTCTCCGACGCGCGCGCGCGCGCCTGGTCGAGCCGGTGATGACTATCACAATTGCGCGGCCGGGCGGCGCGCCCGAGTCGTGCGCGGCGGCGAGCTCGGCGCGGCGAATGCGAGCAGAAGCCTGCGGGCCGTTACGCTCGTCGAGCATGCCCGTCAGCTGCGGCCGGTCGTCGTCGCCCACCATGTTCAGGTCCATCAGCACCGCGTCGAACGGCGTGCCCTGCCGCAGCCGGCGCTCAAAGTCGACGACCGCCGCGTCGCCGTCGATAGCCTGTGCAATTTCAACGCCCGGGTAAAGGCGCTTGCACATAGCCTTGAGCCGCGCGCGGCACACGCCCGAGTCGTCCACGACGAGCACGCTACGCGGGTGCTGCTCCGCCGGGACCACGGCGACCCCTTCCCCGGACGCCATGTTGCGGGCGAGAGGGCCCCAAGAAATGCGCAGCTCCCCTCGTTTAGCAATCATTTGAGACTTTTTGCTTTTTTTGCACGGTCCCCTCCGTAATCGTGGCCGTGAAATGCGCACTGCCCAAAAGCCCTTTTAGAAGCAGCACTGAGAAGCAGCACCTCTGGGAAAAAATTGCATGCATCGATGGGCTCGAACTGACGATCTCATCATTTCAAACTGGAGCCACCTTATTATTACGCGGCACAGGAGCGCGCCTGCCCACAATCGACCCTTGAGGAACAAAGCCAACCGTACCACGCTCAGCACCTGCGTGGCTCACGGTAATGACCTTCTGTTTTCAGAAGTTCATTGTAATGATGAAAGGCGTATTCGAGCTCATGCGATAAACGGGCAGCTTCCCAACTTGTTACTCTTTGCCCTCTCTTTCTGATAACGACAAAAGTTAGCCTCGGTGACGGCAGCACGCGCGCAACGGCCCACGCGATTGCCCGTCGCATCGCCGTCGGAAACGCCTTCGCGCGCCGCACCCTCGCGCGCCGCCCCTGGTCGCCACGCCACCCGCGCGCTGCCTCACCGCGCGGCGTGCCATGCTCCGTCCCCCCCTCCCGGGCATTTACCGGCTCCGCCTCCACTGCATCGTTCGTGCTCGCCGCCGGGCCGCCGCGCCGCCGCTCGGCGAGCGCAGACGGCGACGGCGAAAGCGCGCGCGCGCCCTCGTGGTGCTTGCTGGCAAGGCTCGCCGCCCGCGAGCGCGGTGCCGGGTCTCGAGCTTGGCGTTCGACGGTCGTGGCGACCGTCTCGCCTGTGCACAGCCCCTCGCCGCCTCGGCGTGGTGCGGCGTGGGCGCCGTGCAGGCGCGCGCACAGGCGATGCGCTGCCACTCGGAGGACCCGAGCATGGCGTGCAAACCGGAGGACCTGTGCGCGAGCGTCGTTACTCATATATTTCACAATTTTACTCAGACAGGACTGCGACTTCGTGGCCCCTTTGCACCCTGGACCGACTTGAGCCTTCCGCGCGGCGAGCCGCAATTCCGGTCGGCGCGCGCCTGGCGCCCATGGCACCGGCCACGCCGCGCGCGCGGGTTTCGCTAAATGCAGCGGCCGGGCCGCTCGAGCGGCTCGACTCGGGCGCGATCGTCCGTCCGCCGCCCAGCGTCGATACAATTCGCGAGCGCCTCGACGCGGCGCGCGCGGCCGGCCGCGACTTCCGCGCGCGCGTGCACCTGCCGATGCGCTGGGCGGGGAGCACGCTGGCGGCGGGAGGCGTGGTGCTCGGCGCGGCGCTGCCCGATCCCGTCTTTGGCGCGCTGCTCGCGCTGCCCGGCCTCGCCGTCCTCCTCCTCGCACTGCTGCCGACCGACGCGCGGCCGATCCGGCGGACGGCGGGCGCGACCGCCGCCGTCGCGCTCGCCACGTCGGCACTCACGGCGGCGGCAGTGGGTCGGGTGGGCGCGCGCTGCGCGCTGGGCGTCGGGTCCGCCCCAGCCGCCTCCTGCACCGACGCCGCGCCCAGCCTCGCCCTCGCCACGCTCGGCGCGTGCGCGGGCGCGTGCGCGGGTGCCCGCGTGTGCGTTGCGCTCGCGCGCTGGACGCCGCGCGCACTGCTCGACGCGCTCTTCCGCACGGCGGGCGCGCTATGCGCGGCGTTGAGCGGCGTGCTCCTCGTGACTGCCGCGCTCCGCGCCGCGCGCGCGCGCCCGCCACGCACCGCCGCGGCAGCGGCCGCGGCAGCGGCCGCGCCGGGCGCGTGCGCTGTCGAGGCGTTTGCCGTGGCGGTCCTCCTGCGCTCGCCACGCGCGCGCGCGCGCGTGCAGTCGTGGCTCGCGGCGCGCGGCGAGGCGGCACACACGGCCGCAGGCATCGCCGCGCTCTTTGACGATGCGCCCGTTCGCGAGGTGCAGGAGCGCGCGGCGGCGTCCTTCCGCGCTGTCGCGCTCGACGCGCTCGGCCCCGCCGACCTGCTGCCGAGCGCCGACGCGGCCAAGCTGCACGCGCGCTCGAGCGCGGCGGGGTTTGGCGGTGTCGATGCCTTCGTCTCGCACTCGTGGCATGACCCGCCCGCCCAGAAATGGGCTGCGCTCCGCAAGTGGGGTGACGATTTTGCGCTCGCGCACGGTCGCGAGCCGCGCATCTGGTCCGCGCTTGGGCGGAGGCGGGCGGGGCGAGGCGGGGCGTGGCGTGGCAGGGCGTGGCGTGGCAGGGCGGGGCGGGGCGGGGCGGGGCGGGGCGGGGCGGGGCGGGGCGAGGCGTGGCGTGGCGTGGCGTGGCGTGGCAGGGCGGGGCGGGGCGGGGCGAGGCGGGGCGGGGCGGGGCGTGGCCGGCCCGGCCAAGCCGGGGCGGGGCGGTCATCGCACAACCGCATGCCACGCATCCGATGCGCGCGCCGCACATCTGGCTTGCGGCTCGGCGCCGCGCTGCGCCGCGCTGCGCCGCGCTGCGCCGCAGCAGGCCTGCGCCATGCGCCGTGACCGCTTCACTGCGCTCGCGCGCGCATTGCTCAACGCGGCGCGCGCACGCGCGCGCCCGCGCGCGCTTCTCGCTGGCAGGCTCGACCGCGCGTGCGTGCCGCAGGAATCGATTGGCGAGGCGATCCGCTGCCTCCCCCTGTACCTCGCGGGCTGCTCGACGCTGCTGCTGCTGCGCGGGCCGACGACACTGCGCCGGCTGTGGTGCGTCGTCGAGCTGCACATCTTCCTCGAGATGGGCGGCGACATGGACCGAATCCAGCAGGTCCGCCTCAGCGCCGCCGACGGCGACGGCGGCGTGGGCGCAGACGCCGCCGCCGGCGACGAGACCGCGCGCGCGGCGATGGCCGCGGCAAGCGCGCTTGGCGAAGTGGGCGCCTTCGACGTGGAGGCGGCGACGTGCTCCAAGGCGGCGGACCGCGAGCGGCTGCTCACCGTGATCGAGGCGGGCGCTGGCGGCATCGCCGGCTTCAACGGGCGACTGCGCGAGGCGCTGCTGCGCCTCGACGCGCGCGCGGCTGCACAGCAGCGCGCGTCGCACGCGAGTCCGCTCGCGCAGTGGGCGGCGGCGGCGCGGCGTAGCTCGGGCGACCGCCGGTTCTCCGACGATGGCGGCGGCGGCGCCGGCCGTGCGAGCGGCAGCGCGGGCGCCAGCACGCCCGAGCGGCCGCGCGCCAGCAGCCTCGCCGGCGCCGCCGCCGCCATTGGCGCCGCCAGCGCGACGGGGGCGTGCGTGGGCCGCTCGACGCCCAGCTCGCGTCGCTCGCCGCGACCGAGCCCACGCCGCGACTCGTTTGGCGTGGCGGGCGGCGCGCACGCACTCGGCCGGCCCGCCTCGCGAAAGCTCGGCGCGCTGCGCGCGCCCGCCGCGAAGGTCGCGCCCGCCGATGATGCCGACGGCGACGACGGCGCCGACAGCGCCGGCTCGCCGCCGTCGACGGCCACCGGCGCGTGCCCGCCACTTGGGCGGCACGCGTCGCACGATTCAGCGCGGTCAATCCGCTCAATCGGCTCAATCGGCTCAATCGGCTCCGACGGCTCGGCGGGCTCAGCGCGCAAGATGACGATCGTCGTCATGCCGGCGAGCGCGCGCGCGCGTCTCGACTTTGGCGCGCGCGGCGACTTGCAGCCGGCGCCGCGCGCGCGCTCGCCGCTCGCGCCGCTCGCGCCTGTGTGCCCGTGACGTTTTAAAAGCGAGCCGGAATATTAACGAATCTTGCGCAGTGATGGCGCCGTCGATGCTTGACGACGCGATCGATCGCGCGACGGCGGCGGCGCTGCCATATCTGCCGGCATGGTGGACGTCGGCGAGCCGGGCGGCGCAGCTGGACAACTGGATGTGCGCCGCGCTCGTCGGCTCGATGCTCCCCGCTGCGCTCGTCCTCCTCGCCGGCGTCCAGGCGCCGTACGGCCGCTACTCGTCGCGCGCGTGGGGGGTCCTCGTGAACGGCAAGCTTGCGTGGATCTTGCAGGTGTGCGCGCGCGCGCGTGCGCGCATGCGACCGCAGATTGCGCGCTGCGCGCGCTTTGCGCCGCCGACTGGCCGCCGCGCCGCCCTTGCGCCGCCGGCGCGCGCTGCACAGGAGATGCCGTCGATTGCGATACCGGTCGCGTTCGCGTGCGCGACGCGCGCGTCGGCGCCGACGAGCTCGCTCGCTAACCGGGTGCTGCTTGGCGCGTTCTGCGCGCATTACTTGAACCGCACCTTCATCTTCCCGATGCTCATCCGCGGTGGCAAGCCCACGCCGCTCTCTGTGTTCATGATGGCGCTCGGGTTTTGCATGACCAACGGCTGGGTGCAGGCGCGCGCGCTCACCGTGCACCACACGTACCCGGATGCGTGGCTGACGGACCCGCGTTTCGTCCTCGGCCTTGCTCTCTTCGCCGTCGGCATGGCCATCAACATCCACGCCGACCTCACGCTCATTCGCCTGCGCAAGCCTGGCGAGACGGGGTACAAGGTGCCGCGCGGCGGCGCGTTCGAGCTCGTGTCGGGCGCCAACTTTTTCGGCGAGTGCCTTGAATGGACGGGCTTTGCGATTGCGTGCTGGTGCGCGCGCGCTGCATCGCCGCACCGCGCGCGACGTCGCGCGCTGCGCGCCTCACACCGTGGCGCCCGGCGCGACCCGGGCGCTCGCGCAGGTCCTTCCCGGCATGCGCGTTCGCGGTGAGCGTGTGGTGCAACATCGGCCCGCGCGCGTTGCAGCACCACCAGTGGTACCTCTCCAAGTTTGAGGACTACCCAAAGCACAGGCGCGCGCTCATCCCCTTCCTGCTCTGAGGGGAGGGGGGGGGGGGGGGGGGCGGGCCAAAAGGGGAAGGCAGAAAAACCCCAAAATCCAAAATGGCTCCTCAAGTCAGCGACTGCCGCTGCTCGTCGGCGTCTTCTGGCACCTGGCTGATCGTGAGCTCGGCGACGACCGGAAAATGGTCCGCCGGGAAAGGGCCGTGCCGTACGCACGCGAGCTGACCGGGCCGCTCGGGCTGCGCGGCAATGCCTCGCTGCAGCGCGTCCGCCCACGCATCGCCGCCGCCCACGGCCATCGCCGCTTCGGATGGGTGCCACCATGGATGGTCGCTGAGCAGCTGCGCGCCGTGCACGACGACCCGACACGCGCGCGCGCCTGCGCCGCTCCCGCACACGCCGGGCGCGTCTGCCACGCCAGGCGCGGGTCCCGAGCGGGCGCGCGGCTTGGTGAGGAGGATCCAATCGATAATGCGCCCTCCGTTGACTAGCTCGCCCTTGGCCAGCCAGCCGTGGAAGCTGCCGTGCCGCCAGCCATGCCGGCCGTCGGCGTCCGCGCCGGCGTCGACGCCGTCGCCGGCGCCGGCGTCGACGCCGTCGCCGGCGCCGGCGGCGCGCGGAGGCAGCGCGCGCGCGACGCACCAGAGGTTGTGGCAGTGCTCGGCGTAGGCCTGCGGCCTGTCCGACTCGGCCGACAGGCCGTGAGCGCCCATCTTGCCGCCGCGCGCGCGCACGCCGCGCGCGCGCCACCTCGCGGGCGCGAAGACGGCGTCGGCGTCCTCGTTGGCGTCGGCGCACAGGATGAGGGGCGTGACGGGCGCGGCGCGGCGCGGGAGCGTGCCGTCGCGCTCGATCCCGCGCTTCCGCTTGAGGAAGCGCTGCACGCGCAGCTGCTGCGCGCGCCGCACGGCGCGGCCCGTTTGAAAACCGGCGCCGCTTCCTGTGCTCTGCGCGAGGATGTGAGCGTTGGCCACGTCGAAGCGGATTGAAAGTGGGCGCGGGCATGGGCGACCGCCGCGCGGCGAAGGAGCGTCGCGCGCGACGAGGCGGAAGCGCGCGACTGTCATCGAGCCGTGCCAGTTGCGCGTCGCGCCACGCTCGGCGCGCGCGCCCGCCGGCGCCGCGCGCGGCGTGCGCGGGCGGCACGCGCGCGCGCCGCGCGCGCCGGCCGAGCGGTCGTCGTCGGATGTGTCGCCGTTGTCGTCGGCGCTCTTACCGCCGTTGGAACTGTCGCCGTCGTCCACGCTGCCGCCGTCGTCCACACCGCCGTCGCCGTCGCCGCCACGCTCTGACAGGATGTCGGCGAGCGCCGCGCGGCCGCCGTCAGCGGCCGCGGCGCGGTCCGAGGCGGCGTACTCGGCGTCGGCGGAGGCCGTCGACACGTCCGAGTCGGACGAGCCATCCGAGCGCGAGTGCGCCGCCGTGAAGCGGTGTCCGGCCGCAGGCTTAAGCAGGTCGACGTGGCGAACGCGGCCGAGCTGGAGCTCGAGCGGCGCGCTTTGCTCGCGCGCGCTCGAGTACAAGATTGGCCGGCCGTCGAGCGCGTGCTCGCTCTCGACGGGCACGAGGCGCATGCCGCCGCGCAGGTGCGGGAGCAGCGCCGGCAGGAAGAAGCAGCGGCACTCCTGCAGGCAGACGATCACGTGCCGGCCGTGCTCGCGCGCGCGGTCGATGGCGCGGTTGAGGACGGCGGCCGTGTTGAGCAGGCAGCGCTGCAGCTCGCGCGTGCTGAGCTCGTTGCAGCCGACGTTCCACGTGATCATCGTGAGCCCGCACTCGAGGAGCGCGGTTTCGGGCGCGCGCGCGCCCGCCTCCGCCATCCGCGTTGGCGCTCACCGCGTCGGCGCGCAGCGCGCTGCGCGGCACACGAGGTCCGTGCCACAGAAATTGATCTGACGGCAGACTGGCGAGTGTCATCACTTGTGAACGTCGAGGGTCCGCCCGGAGAACAACCGGGGCACAGCGAGTCCGAGCGGAGGATCTCCGATGCGCGGCACCGTCCGCGAGCGCGCACGGCGCGCCCGCCAGCCCGCACGGCGATCGGGCGGACAGATGCCAACGCACAGCCCCCGCGCGCCTACCGGCCATGCCCGCTCGCGCGACGCGTTCAGAGCGCATCGCGTGGCGAGCGCACAGCCGGCACGCGCACCACCGTAAGCGGTCATGGCGCCGAGCAGATTCGCACCGGCGCCGTCGCCCTGCCTTCATGCCGCCACGCGCCGCCGGCGTGCGGCCCACCGCCGCCGCGACGCGTGCGCGCGCGTCGCGCGTCGCGCCGGCGTATCAACATGAGCGCGCGAGCGGTCCTCTCCGCCGAGGTTGGCCGACGCGCTGTGCGCATGCATCGAGCCCTTGCCCTCCATCGACGGCCCGAGCGCCCGCCGCGCGCCGCGCGCCGGCGCGCGCCGTCCGACGGCTCAGTTGAGGAAGCCGAGGCGACCGCCGTTGGTCTTCGCCTTGCGGATGAGGAGCTGGTTCATCTTGCGCGGCGCGCCCGTGTACTCGCAAAAGTAGCCGATGATCTGCGAGTGGTATGAGATCAGCTTCCCCCGCACCTTGTTGAACACCTTGTCGCCGAGCACGCGCTTGCCGAGCAGCACGACCGGCGTGAACGGGCCGGTCGGCGCGTCGTTCCCCATCCGCACGGCGCTGGCGGGCGCGAGCGGCCGCGCCGGCAGCGCGAGAGCCGAGCGCGCGCTCCGCGCCTGCGCGCGTGCGGCCGGCGGCGCGAAGCCGTGCGCCACCATCGGCAGCGCGAGGCAGGCAAGCAGCAACGTCCACCGCATCTCGACCGCGCGTGTGCCGTGAAGGTGCGCGGGGCTGATTACGGGCCGTCATTTGCCCCCAAAAGGGCCAAAAAGCGATGAAAAACTGAAAAAGGCCAACAGCTCAAATAGACTCGACGCTCGTGCGCCTAATGGCGCCGGGGAGCCGCGCACGTGGATCGCCGCTACTGTCGCGAGCGGCGAGGGCCGGCGCATCGGCCATGCTGGGCGCGCTGCTGCTCGCATGCCGCGTGGATGGCGCGGCGCGCGCGCGCGCGCCGCGCCTCGGCCGCGCGCTCGCCGTCGGCACGCGTGCACCTGCCGCGCTCGCCGCGGCGGGCGCGCGCTCGCGCGCGCTCGCGAGCGACGCGCCGGCGGCGGCGGCGGCGGGCGCGCGCGCGCCGGCGGCGAGGAAGCGGGTGCTCTCGGGCGTACAACCGACAGGCATGCTTCACCTGGGCAACTACCTCGGCGCGATCCGCCAGTGGGTCGACCTGCAGGACACGTACGATAACTATTTTTGCGTCGTCGACCTGCACGCAATCACGATGCCGCACTCGCCGCGCGAGCTGACCGAAGCGACGTACCGGACGGCGGCGCTGTACCTGGCGTGCGGCATCGACCCGGCGCGCTCGCGCGTCTTCGTCCAGTCGCACGTCCACGCGCACGCCGAGCTCGCGTGGCTGCTGAACTGCATCACGCCGATGGGATGGGTCGAGAAGATGATCCAGTTCAAGGAGAAGGCCGTGAAGCAGGGCGAATCGGTGGGCGTCGGCCTCTTCGACTACCCGGTGCTCATGGCCGCGGACATCCTGCTCTACCAGGCCGAGCTCGTCCCCGTCGGCGAGGACCAGCGCCAACACCTCGAGCTCGCGCGCGACATTGTGCGTCGCTTCCACGACACGTTTTGCACCAAAAAGTCCAAGCGCCGGCCCGTCTTCCGCGAGCCCGAGGCGCTGATCCTCAAAGAGGCGGCGCGCATCATGTCGTTGCAGGACGGCACCGCCAAGATGAGCAAGAGCGCCGAGTCCGAACTCTCGCGCATCCAGCTCCTCGACCCGCCGTCCGCCATCGTGCGTAAGGTGAAGCGGTGCAAGACCGACGCGATCGTTGGCCTCACGTACGCCGACCCGCTCCGGCCCGAGGCGACGAACCTGATCAACATCTACCAGGCGGTGAGCGGGGTCACGCACGATGCCGTCATGCTGGAGGTCGGTGGCATGAGCTGGGGCGACTTCAAGCCGCGTCTCGCCGGTGCGGCGCGCGGTGGTCGGCGCGCGGCGGTCGGAGCGGAGCGCGCGCGGTGCTGCATGGCTTCATCCCTCGTCCCCCCAACCCCCCCCCCCCCCCCCCCCCCCCCTCTCGCCCCCCCTTCCTTTGGCCGCCCCGCCGATCTGGGCCGCGCCAAATCGTCGGCCAACGGCGTGCGCGTGCCCCATTGCCCGCCCGCCCGCCCGCCCACCCACCCGCCGTTTCGCGCCGTTTCGCGCCGTTTCGCGCAGACGCCATCATTGCGCACCTCGAGCCCATCCAACGGAGGTACGTCGAGCTCGCGGCCGAGCCCGAGTACGTGCGGACGGTGCTCGCGGACGGCGCGCTCGCCGCGTCGGCCGTGGCGGACCAGACGCTGGGCTGGGCCAAGGACGCGATGGGCATTGTGCAGCCAGACGCCATGCCTGTGCTTACCGTCATGCCCGAGCTAAGGGCTGAGCTGCAGCCGAAGGCAAAGATCGAGGCGTGAGCTGACGAGAGAGAGACTGTGCTGACGGTCTCAGTCAATCTCAGCGTGAGGCTCAGACGCTGGTCGTGTGCACGGGCCGCGAATGATCGCAATGCCTGTGCTGCGCGCCCGCCAGATCACGCAGCGCGCCGCGGCCGCCAGCCAAGGGGCAGTCCGGAGTCCAGGTTGCCTCAATTTGCCTGCCATCGCCGGATGGCGACGGCACGGCCAACGGGCCATCTGCCACGCCAGATGCCGTCACAGCGTGTGAGGCGTCGCAGGTGACGGGTGATGACGCTTGCGCTGGGATTGTACGCCGCTGAGTTCCCCGTGTCGGTGGATGGCATGTCGGCTCCGCGCCCGGGCGCCGCCCACATGCGACGAGGACGTCACGGGGATCGGGTAGGCGGCGAGCACGTCGGTGATCGACCACGAGATCCCGGGCAGGGCCTCTGTGAGGTTTGTCTGCTTGACCATGTAGCTCCAGTGTGCGAGCGATCCGTCAGTTGCGGTGATCTGCATGACGAAACGGGCTTTCTCGCCGTCCCAAGCGCCATATCCTACGCGTCGTGCGTGCCCCGCCGGGCGGCAAAGGTGCGGAGGTGCGAGGCGTGCGCCAAAGCGCGGCAAAAACACGGCGAAGGTGAGCCGATGCGCGATGCGTGGTGTGCAGGGACGGGCGCGCAGCGTGCTGGAACGGGCGCGCGCGGCTTGCGCGCGAGGCGGCGTGCGCGGGGGCAGAGCGCGTCACGCGTGCGGTATACAATGCCGCGCACCATTCGATGAGGACGTGCGCGAATAGAACGTAAATGCCGCTGTCCCGTCCGGCCGGAGGGACGCGAAGAGCTGCATCGGGTTTGCGAGGTAGCCGACGCTCGGCAATTGCGACGTGAACGCCCACAGCCAGCCCTGGAGATAGCGCTGATTCGCGGCAGATATGTACCAAATCGTCTGGTCAGTGGTGGGCACGGGGTCCGCGCCTGCGCTGAGGGTGTACGCGAGCAGCGTCTCCTGCGGCACGATCCAGTAGGTGCCCGCGAAGGCCTGGACCTCCGGCGGCGTCGGGCCATCGAACGGCTGCTGGTACGCGGGCGCGGCCGGCGCAGACTTCTCGAGCGCATCGGCCAGCTCGAGATCAGGGCGCGCGCGCCCGCCAACGGTGATGAAGAGCACGAGTGCGCTCGCCACGGCGAGCGCGGCGAACGCGAACGCGAATGCCCGCATTCTGGTCGGTCGGTTACAGAGTTTCGTCATCCTGAATAAGAATCCTGGATTTGAGGCCGGGCCGCGGGCCGAGGCAACGGACGGAGCCGAGCCAGGCAGCCAGCCGACGCACGAGGAGCGAAGGATCGCAGCTCGCCCCTCGTCATCGACCGATTGATGGCACCTCTCCTCTTTCAGGTCGCCAGCCCCCGCGCCGAGCTCCAAACTGGGCTCATGATAGCGCCAATGCGGCGCCGCGCCACGAGCATGCACGCGGCCGCTCCGACCACGATGGGGGCCATCGCTGCGCGCCACGGCCGTCCTGCACGGACGTTGCTGCGGGTGCGGCCGACGATCCGTCGTAACTCGGCCTCGAGCCCGCGGTGCAGCCGTTGCACGTCCTCGCGCACGTTCGAGTCGCCGCGCGCGATCCGGTCCTTGAATTTTGGGTCGATGTGCACCACCGTGCAGCTCGCGTTCGGCTCGCGTCGGCGCGCCTCGACAAGCTGGTGCGTGTAGCAGAGCTTGAGCGCGGGCCTCGCGTTCGTCGGCCATAGGGCGCGCGCAACCCCCGCCGGCGCGCCGTGCGCGCCTGGCTCGCTCGGCGGCAGCCTGAGCCGCGTGACGCAGCCGTCGAGAAGCTCGTCGGACGACACCGGATTTGGCACAGCGCTGCCGGTGAGCGCGAGGTGGTATTTGAAATTGTACAGGGACAATGGCGGCGGGCGCGGCGCGGTGGACGGGCGCACGCAGCCCGACTCGATCACGAGCTGCGCGAGCGAGTCCCACAGCGCCGGCTGGTCCTTAAAGCCGCACCGTTTCTCGAGCCACAGGAGCAGCAGCCGGCGGCCGGTTTCGTCATTGCGCACCGCCGAGAAGCAGCCGCACCGCTTCCATGGCTGGTGCCACGTGTGGCCCGTGCGCGACGGCGGCACGTACACCGACACGCCCGGTGCGAGCACGGCGCGCAGCTCGGCGGGCGGCGGAGGCCTCGGCAAGGCCGCGTCCATGTCCATCCAGATCGCCGCGCGCACGCCGGGCTCGTCGAGCGCGAGGAGCATTGCGAGCACCTTGGTGTAGTGGTGGGAGATGGTGTGCGCGCGTTGGTTGATAAGCTTCGGGTCGAGAGCCACGCACGCGGCGGGCGGCTCGGCGAGCGCCGGCGGGAGCGGCCCTGTCCACATGTAGACGCGCGCGCCCGCCTGCCGCGCGATGTTCACCTTGTTGGCGAGGAAGGGCCACCATGCGAGCGCGTACGTCGCGCTGTTCACTGCGAGCACGATTGCCACGTCGCCCGGTGCGTCCGCGAGGTGGCCAAACACGCCGGGCGCATTGGCGCGCAGCCGCGGTGGCAGCGCGTCGGCGCGCAGGTCGCCGCGCACGTCCACGCGGGCGACGTCGCCATCGGCGAAGCGCCAGGTGAGCTCCAAACGCAGCGTGTCCAGCGTGAGTGTCGCGCGCGTTGTATTCGCGGCGATCGCGGCCCACGCGTCGGCCGCGAAGGGCGGGCCGATCAGCGGACGCGCGGCTCGGACGCCGCTCGACGCGGTGCACCACCACAGCCACGCTAGTTTCATCCTCGCGCCTTGTTGTAGCGGAAATTGCGCCGTTTTCGCACGCTTTCTCTTTCGGGGCATTCCTCTCGGTGTCCGAGACGGAATGCCGATCGGATTCTTCTTATATACGATGTCGCCTACTGTCTGCTCGGGTAGTCGGCGCACTGCGCCTGCTTGATACCTCGCCGGCACCGAGCTCGCCGGCGAGAATACATCGTACATAAGGCGCCCTGGTCGGCCAAAAGCCGAGAGGGCGCGAGGGACGCCTGGGCTCTCCGTCTTGAGAGGATCCGGCGACGGTCGGATCGAGTTGCCAATCCGCACGTCCACCGGTACGGCGCCCCACCTATGTTGGACTGTGTAGACCTGGCAGTAGTCGATGGCGGGTCGGCGCCTCGAGGCGAAGCCACGATACGTCGCAACCCAGCCCCACCCATCTTGGACGCCAAGTCCCAAGACAGATGGGATGCCAACAACCAACTGCCCGTCGCGCACCGGCCGGCCAATGCCGGCCGGTCGGTGCGCCAAAAACGTCGTCGAAGTGCTCGCGTCCGCCTGCGCGCGGCGAGGCGGCGCGGGGAAGGCGGCGCGCACAGCGCAGAGCGGGCCGTGAGAGGGGGCGCGGCGCGGCCAGACCTTCGCGTGTTGCGCCCTCGCACGCATCGCTCGCGCACGCTCGCCGCAACGAGGTGCCCCCACGCGCCGCGCCGTGTACTCGAGCGCTGGCGCCGCGCGGCGCACCGTGGCTCGGCGACGGGCTCGAACGGGGAGCATGTTTCCGCGCAGGCGCGCTGCTGCTCGTTCGTACGTCACCTCGCCGCCGCCAACCGATCTCGCCGCCGCCGACCGAGCTTGCCACCGCCACGCGAGCCCGCCGCCGCGCGCCCGTCGACTTCGACTCAGAGACCGTTGGTGGGCGAGCGCGGTGCGCGGCAGACGAGAAGAGCGCCGGGTGGATACAGGGAGGACGCGAACGAAGGGCAGGGAAGGGTAGGACGCGATGAGCATGGCGCGCGTTCGCGAGCGACGTTCGGCGGACGCGGCGCGCAGCGGCGCGTATCCTTTCGCACCCTTCCTGACTCCATCTGTTGACCCGTCGGAAAGCGTCGTTAGTATCCTTTCGCACCCCACCGCACCTTCGCGGATTGGGGCGGTTGATGTCGCTCGTTGATGTCGCTCGTGGTGTACGCGCCGTTCCGTGCGGCAATGGGCGCCGATCTGGACGCTGTGGCGATTCTGCCCTACGGAGGCGCGGTGGACCTCGCCGGCGACGACGACGACGACGCCGACGGCGCGGCGGAATCCGTCCTGGGGTGGGCGCCGTTTCAGTTCGGCGACGCCGGCAACGTCTCCGAGCTCGTGCAGCGGGTGGGCGCGATGATCAAGAGCCTACGCTGCGACTTTGACCTCAACAACAGCACTCACAAGGCCACGCTTGGCGGCTTGGTTACCGCGCACGGCCTCACGAGGGAGGTGCGGCTCCACGCGTGCGCCTGCGCGCGCGCGGTGCCGCGCACGCGCGCTACCCTTACCGGCAAGCTCGAGCGTCTAGTATCCCAGCGACGCGTCATGGCGCCCCGTGCCGTCTCGCGCAGGTGGGCAACAACCGGCTCGAAGTCAACATGGACAAGTGGTTGGAGCACGGCATGGCCACGTTCCGCCCCGCGCCTCCGCGTTAAGTGTCGATGATCGACGCAGTGGCGCGTCTCGTCATGGTCATGCGCCTGCCGGCCCTCCAGGAGGAGCTGGCTCAGCTCCGCTGCGGCTTAACTCGCAACGAGCTGGACAGGAAAGGGTCTTCGACCGCACACCTCCTCAAGTCGCGGTGCGAGGCGCCGTACCCCGTCCTCGTGGGCAGGAGAAGCACGCCTTACTTCCCCATCTCTGCCTCGCTCACAGCTTCCTGCGGCCCGCGCCCGTGCGCGTGCGATGCCCGACCTCGGCTTGCTATCAGCTTGCGCTCATCACCCGCCCCACTCGCACATGCGCCCGGTGCCGCTCGCGCGCAGGGACAGTCCAATTCTCAAGGTTTTCTACAACAGTAGCACGACGTTTGAAGACCCGGCAGGCATGGCTCAGGAGACGTTTCTGTCCGACGAGTCCCTCACGCCAAACCCCAACCAGGACTTTTCGCAGGTCGACCCGGCGAAGCTTTACGAGGAGTACAACCGGGTGAAGGCCGCGATCGCCGTGCCGGCGGCCAACTGGATGAAGTCAGGCAATAACGACGTCCCTTTCTCCAACTTCTGCAATGACCGGCCCCTCGCGTACATCTTCCACATTTTCAAGGAGTCGGCAAAGCTTGGACCCGACGGGCGGTTCACGGAGATCATACCCGGCTGGTTTACACGCGAGCTACCCGCGCAATTTCAAGCTTCGGGTGGGCTCGCGCCCGAAATTGGCGCGACCGCGAGCGGCGCGCGCCGCTCGCGCGCGGGCGCTGCTGGCCTGGCGCGCGCGGACCTCCTCGTTCAGGGGGGAGTCTCGCGCGAGAGGGGCGGACGCACGGCGCGCAAGGCGACGCGCTCGCTTCCCTCGGACGGCGGAGCAGAGGGGGTCGATGCAGGCGCCCTGGTGATTGCGGACGCCATCAGATTCAGCTCGGCGCCGCCCGAGACGGCGCTGTCGTACCTCAAGGTGTGTCTGCAGCTCGTGCTAGCCGCGCGTGCTCGGCGTGCCCTGCTGACAGCGTCGCGCCTCCGCCATGCGCCTTCGCGTGCCCTCTTTGCGGCGCCCGCCCGCATCGTGCCGGGGTTCGTCGTCGGTCGCGCAGGGAACACTCGAATGTGCGGTGATGATCGAGAACAGCACGGACCCGCGCATGCAAGCGCTGTACGGCCGTCTTCTGGACAAGGCAGGCGCGGCGATGTCAATGCTCCAGCCGTCGCAGACACGCGGAGCCGATGGGCTGGCGGCCACTGCAAGTTCGCCAGCGCACCGCCGCGCAGCGCGCGGACGCTCGAGCGGCCGCGGCCACGGGGGGCCCTCGCGCTCGCGCTCGCGCTTTGGCTCGCGCTCTCCGCTTCAGCGCTCGCGCTCGCGCTCGCGCTCGCGCTCGCGCTCGCGCTCGTGGCATCATTCACCCACGGCAAGGGCTTCGCTCGAGCCTGATGCCATTGATGCTGTGGCTGCGGCGCAGCCTCAGGAGACCGATTGGTAGGGGAGGTGACTCCTCACGTCAAGCACTGTATGGGTAAATCCGCGCCGCTGCGCTCCGGCGATTGGAGGAGCCAAGCCTACCGCGCGCCGGCCTGACGATGCCTCTGAGTGCGAGACGGTTGCGCATCCGCAGGCGCAGCGGGACGTCTTTGTTCGCACGGACCGCGGAACGCTCGAGCTCGTCCTCTTCATCCGCAAAGCCATCGGATTGAAGGTCGAGACCGTAAACAAAGTTTCGCTCGCTGTCGTACACGGGGTTGACGGGATGATCGCCCTCCTCGATGCAAAGGTTGTGCAGGAGCATACACGCCTTGACGACAAACCCGACACGGTGCGTATCCACCTCCATGTCCCGACGGAAGATCCCCCACCTGCGCTGCAGCAGCCCGAACGCGCACTCAATGTTGATGCGGTAATGCGAATGCCAAAAGTTGTACGCGTCCTTGTCGGGCGGCAGGCTCTTCCCGTCGTACGGGGTGAGCAAATAGTCGGTGAGCGCGTACGCGGCATCGGCGACGATGAAGTACGGCGGCTTAAGGCCGCGCACTCTGAGGCCGGCCGTCGGATGTGTGAAGAACTGGCACGTCGTCCACGCGATCGAGTCATTGCACGCGCCCTGGTGCTCAGCGGACATCATCAGGAACTTACGGTTGCCGTTGGCCATGGCCTGCACGTTGACCGAAAAGCTCCCCTTGCGATTCATGAATCCCATCGGAGCGTCAGCCAGGTGTGGCTTTCGCACGTGGACGGCGAGGCCGTCCAGCGCGGCGACGCATCCAAGGAATTGCGCGCCCCAATTGTCCGACATGATTCGTGACTGCTCCTCCAGCTCGGCGGCCGTCTGCGGGAAACGCATCTCATCGGCAAAGCAGTTGTTGATGGCGTCAATGACCTTGTACAAGTGTGAGTAGAACGACGCCCTGCCCGCGCGAACGGCGCGCGCGCGCCGACGCACGCGGCGCACGGGGCGCGCGCGCAGCAACAAGGTCAGGTGCACGCGCGTCGCCCGCTGGCGCACATGCGGAGCGCCTCGGACGCGCGCGCGCGGCGCGGCAGGTGCTGCACAATCAGCGCACGGCGCGCGCGCACGTACGGGCTCATGGCGTGCAGATCGGCGATGTCTAAGTGGTTGCTGCCTGCGAGGAAGCGGAGCGTCGAGCCGAGCTTGAGCTGCGCGGAGATCGGACCGTTCGGACAGCCGCCAGGTTTCGTGCGGTCGGCGGGATCGAGATCAGGCGCGATGCGCTCCACGATCATGTCGAAGGTCGCTCGGCTCACTCGGTACCTCGCCTTGAACCGGCCATCGCTGAGGCTGTCCATTCGGCGCTCGGCAGCCCGGCGGTCCTTCTTGTCGTACGACGCGCGCCGTGGCGTCGCTGCCGACGCTGCCGCCCGCTTTAAAGTCGCTCGGCGGCGCGTCAGATAGTAGTGCGCAGCCAGCGAGGCGCAGGCTAGGCGCGTATGACGGCTGCCGATCACGCCCGGTGACACGCGCCCCATCCCGCCGAGCAAATTCCCGCCACAAACAAGTCAGCCCCCTTGGCCCCAAACCGCGAAGCCGTTTGGGAGCGCCTCTTGCGCACAGCAATTTCGTCACGGAATTTCGGTGCCAAAACGAAAGTCGCGACGTCGGCGGCGGGGTGTCAAAAAGCTGTTTGGAACGGGCCGTTTTGGGACGGGTTGGCGCTAGGTCGTCCAATAACCAGGCGATTCGCCTCTGGGGACCCTCGATCGAAGGGGCGCCGCGATGCCCAAGTCTCGGGCCAAGCGCGCGCGCCACAGAGTGGCGCAGAGCAAAGGCCTCGTGACCAGGCTCGCGCGGGTGCGGTCGCGCACGATGCCAGCCAAGCGCGCATTGCGGACAGAGTACCTCCAGCGGCTCCGCGTCCTCGCACGCCGGCTGAATCCCATCGTTCGCGTCTCCCGGCTCCTCGTGCCCGTCGTCGTCGGCGTGGCTCGCCGCGATGGCTGGCGTTGCCCGCTGCAGCTCTTCAATCCGGACAAGCTTCTGGCTGCCATCCAGTACGTGATCGCCCCGCCACGCACAGCGCAAAAGGTGCCGGAAGCGACGGCGACGCTGCGCGACCTCGTGCGCGGGTCGATCGAGGCGAACTGCCGCGAGGCCCTCCTGCTCGCCGCGCCTTCCAAGGGGTGCACGCGCACTCGGCGCGGTCCGGTCAGTCAGAGCGCCTCAGCTTGCGCGATGCCAGTTGCGACCTCCACCCCCCCCCCCCCCCCCCCCCCCCCCCCCCCCCCCCCCCCCCCCCCCCGGAATCCGCCATCCAATTCTACTGGGCGTCAATCACTCGAGCCCTTCCCGTCGCCCGCATTCCGGGGTCGGACCCCCCGTCGGCCCGGCTCGGGCCCTCCGTCCGCCGCGCCAGGGGGGGTCCCAGTCCCGGATTCGTGTTGAACCTCGCTCCGACCCCTCGGGCGCTGATCGGCTGGCCTTAAACCCGTGATTGTACGGCCCGGGTCGTACTCTCAGCCCCCTACCGGCCGCACCGGCCCGGACCGCGCCATATGTAGGCCCACTGCGGGCACTGCCCAGTCTGACGGTGCCTCTCGCCTGACCCGTTCGCAACACCGGGCTCGCTGACAAAGTGCTGTTGCATCAGAGCTTTTGCCACGCGCCACTTCGCGCGCGATGCGCGGCGCGATGCGCGGCGCGCCGCTGGGCGCTGGCCCGCTGCTGCTGGGCTGCGCACTGCTCAGCGGGAGGCCTGGCCGGCTGACTGCGCCGCAAGCCGCCAAGCGGCAACTGCTCAGCGGCGCAGCTGCACGAGCAGCCGCCTGCCGCCCTCCTTGGCCGCGCCCGCCGCTTGCGACCCCTTGCTGCTCCGGTCGCCGCCGCCCGAGAACCACTGGATGTAAACAATAAGTGCGATGAATAGGGCGAGTGCGAGGATAATTCCGACCATGATGAACTTATTGGCGACCGCGCGCCGCGCCATCGACGAGAGGATCTTGCGGCTGCGCACCAGGTCCGTATCAACCCCTCTCAACTGCGCGGCGCGCGCGCGGACGGCGCGCGCGCGACGGTTAGCACACGCCGCGACGGGGGGGGGGGGGGGGGGGTGGGGGTGGGGGGGGGAGGGGGAGGGGGGTTAGCACACGCTGCAACGCGCGCGCGCGCCGGGTAACGCCGCGGCGCTCGGCGCGCGTGCCTTGTCGCGCGTGGATTGGAGCGTCTCGCGCTGCTGCGCCAGGTCGAGCAGCACCGCCGAGCCAATCTCCTCAGTTTCGTGCACGATACGGTTTGTCTGTTCGAGGCGCGTCGTTGACTGGCCGAGTGACTGCGTTGACTGGAGGAGGCGCGCGCGCTGGCCCTGCGCCTCGGCGGTGAGCTCGACGGAGCGCTTGCCGCCGGCGAGCAGCTCGTCGCGCGCGCTCACCGCCGAGCCAAACGCCGTGCGCGACTCATTATACCCTGCGCGCGGGCGCCAGCCAGCGGGCGCCGCGCGCGTCGGCGCGTCCGTCGGCGCGCGCGCGCGCGCGCGCGCGCGAGGCGGGTGGAGGGCAAGGCCAGGGAGCGGTTGTCCCACGCGTGCGACGCACGGCTCTTCATCTCGCCGAGCGAGCTCTTGTACCCGCGCACGCGGCCCTGCAGCTCGGAGCGGACGGCGCCTGACATGGAGCGGACCTCGAGGTCCATCTGCTGCACGAGCGAGTCTGCCTCGCTGAGCTCCTTCTCGATGGTCGCACCCGCCTTCACCTTCTCGTCTGCTCGCGCGCGTGACGCGCGGCGCGGCGCAGCCGGCCGCGAGCGAGCGCGCGTCGTCGCCTCAGGCGCAGCCGGCGCGGCGCGGCGCCGAGCGTGCGCGGCCACGCGCGCACCGCCGCTCGTGTTCGGCATGAGGTTGATCTTGGCGTTGAGCGTGCTGCTGATGTTCTTAAACTCGCGCTCGTAGTTGTCGAACATCACGCTCATCCCCGGCCCACGCGCGCGGGCTCCCTCGGCGCTCGGCGACGGCCGGCGAGATGCAGCCCCTTCTGCCTTCCCCCGGGCTGGCGCAGCGCGTCACACAGCCAAACTCACGTCCGTGTGACACATCGACGATGGCGGCGGCGAGGTGCGTGATTCTCGCGTGCGTTGGGCTTGGTGGCGCGAGCGGGTTTGGTGTCGCGCGGTCGGCGGTGCTGCGCCGCGCGGCGGGCCACGGCCATCGCGCGCGCGCGCGCATGAACGAGCTTGTCGTCGACCTGGGCGAGGGATACGGCCGCGTCGGCGCGGACTTTAAGCCGATGTTTGATGGGAGTTCATTTGTCGTCGTGCGGTACACGGTTCCTTTCGACCTCAACATCGAGCCGCGGGATGGCGGATTGATCGTCGTGACGAAGACCGACGACAAGCTCCAGGAGGGCGACGTCGTCCGTGCGACCAGCACCTTCTCGATGCGGATGGAGTCGAGCTTTGGGCTGCTGCCCGCCGCCAAGAAGACCAAGGCGCTCTTCGACGTGACGGGCAAGGAGTGGGACCAGGTCGTGCAGGCCTTCAAGGAGAACCGCAAGTCGGTGACAAACGACGTTGTGCTCATCGTCGAGCGCAAAGCGTAAGGCGCCACCCGGAGCGACGACTGCCAGCCACGAATCTAGTCGGAGAGCGAGCCGGCGGGGCATTGCGAAAGTTCGGCTCGCCTGCGGCTCTTCCAACGCTTCGGCACAAGCAGTTGTTCCGCGCATCCGAGGGGGTGGAACGACCGGAGCCGAGCGCGGGGCTGGGGGCCGTCTCCGCGCACGTCGGAGCGTGCGGCCTTCTCCCAGCGCGCGACGATCCTCAAAGCGCGACGGTGATCGACTTCATCATCACCGGCCGCTTGGGCGCGTCGTTCGAGTCGGTCGGCGTCGCCTCAATCTTCTTGCACACCTCAAAGCCCTTGGTCACCTTTCCGAAAACGGGGTGCTTCGACTCGCCCGGCGTGAAGAAGTCAAGGAAGTCGTTGTGCACCGTGTTGATGAAGAACTGCGAGCCGCCCGTGTTGGGCGCGCCCGTGTTGGCCATGGAGAGCGTGCCGGGCACGTTGGACATCTTAAGCGTGTGCTCGTCTGGGAAGTTGCCGCCCGCGTCGCGCTTCACCTGCGGCCGCGCGCGGCGCGCGAAAGCCCGGCGTTGCGGCGGATGGGCGGAGGTGCGGCAGGCGAGGCGACGGGCCGCGTGAGGGCGGCGCGGTGGCTCGCGGCAGGCGGGGCAGCCAGAGGAGACGCGCATCGCCCGCTTCGGCCGGCTCCGCGCGGCGGGACGAACAAACGATGCGCGAGCGCGCGCGCGCGGCGCGGGCGGGCGCACGCGCGCGGCGCGGGGGTTCGCGCACGGGCAAGTTGGTCTTCAAGTTCTTGTACGTGCTGTTGCCCGCCGGTCCGCCCGTGCCCGCGTTGCGCGCTTTCGGATCCTTGGCATGCGGGCAACCGAACTGCAGCATGAAATCCGGGATCACGCGATGGAAGTGGATGCCGTCGTAGAAGCCCGCGTTGGCCAGATCGCTGACGCGGCGCGCGTGCGCGCGGGCCCGCGGAGCGTGAACGTGCGGCCGCGGCGATCGATGCGCGGCGCAGAAATGCGAGGAGCGCACCGGTGCGCGCGGCGCAGCGCGGGCAGCGGCGCGGCGCGCACATGAAGTTGCTCACTGTCACTGGGCAGTCGTCGAGGAACAGCTCGGCCTCAAACGCCCCCTCCGTCGTCGTGAACGTGGCGATAGGGTTGGGCATGCTGCGCCGGCGCGGTGGGGCACGCGCGCGCGCGCGCGCGCGCGGCGCACAAGCGCGGTCGGCGGCGCGTGCGCCGGATGGCCGTGTCGAGCGCGCCGCGCACCCGCGTGGCCGGCGAGCTCGCGGGGGCAGCCGCACTCTGTCGGGCGGTTGCGGCTTCTGCTTCTCGCGTGCAGTAGTACAAGTGAATACGCGGAATTCTTTCTTCATCGAGAGCGATTGCGAAGCCAACGGCAGTGGTTCTGTGAAAGTTCCGGAAAGCGTGTGATGCGCGTCACCGTCGACGAGATAGACTTGCCGATGCCCGCGGTCGGCGTGGCGGCGGAGTGCGCGGAATGCCCGCACAGCTGCATCTGCGCTTCCTTTGTGCTTACCGGGCCGTCCGCTGGCTGCAGCGTGTATGTCTGCGCCGCGTCCTCGGCGGCGCTCGGCGACGCATACGCAAATGCCGCGCTGGGCATCGCGGCGATGCCAAGCGATCTGACTGACAGCAAGGTGTTCCGCGGCGGATGAGAGTTCCGGGTGGATCAAGCGAGCCAGCATCGGCGCACCAAATTCGCCACCAACGAGGGCGAATGCGAGCGCGTGCAGCGCGTCGCGCATGCGCGCTCATCGCGCCGATCGTCGAGCACAACTGCACAAGCGCGCCGTACGGCGCGCGCGCGCGCTCGAGCCGCGCGAGGTTGCACGCGCCCGACGAGACGACGATCGCGCCGATGGGCAACGTGTACGAGCCGCGCAGGCGCTCGGCGGCGTGCCGCGACATCGGGCGGATGCGCCTTACATGCTGAGGCTGCGGGCGGCGCGCATGAGCGGAAGCAGAGCGACGAGCAAAGGGCCCGATCCGATGAATGGTGCGGCCGCCAAGGGTCTGCCTAGGCACGGCGGCAAACCTCCCAGACTCGGAGCGCGGCGAACAGGCAGAAGGGGAGGCCGACGGAGAGGCCGAACACCCAGAAGAATGTGGTGGCGATGCGGTCGATGCGATGGTCGATGCGATCGATGGCGGTGACGGCGATGCGATCGACGTGGTCGACGCCGCGGGTGATTGCTGCCGCAACGGGTGAGATACGCAGGGCCGCGAGCATGTCGAGCCAGAGCTTGGACGGCACCGCCAGGAACTGGCGTACCGCCGTCCCTGCCAGCACCGCCATCGCGGTTGCATCAATCAGAGGGGTTTCTTTATGCGGAGCTGTGCGCCGCATAAAGAAAGCGTCGGGCACTTCGTTCGTTCGCGGAGGAGACGACCCGTAAACGTTTAAGCGGGCGTCTCCCCAGCTTAGCGATGTGGACGGGCGGGGTCTCGCGGGCGTACTGCTTACGCCGCCGCCGCGGCGGCGGCCGGAGCGGTCGGCTGCCGAACAAGGGTCGGCCGGCGGGTGGCTTGCACTCCTCTGCCTCGTTGCCGTCGCGAGAAACACTACGAGCCCCAACACGAGCCTCACTCCCAACGCGCGGGTGCGGCGGGGTCGATCGACACTCTGTCGGGATGTCGGTGACGTCGGCGATGTGTGGAGTCATCGCGCGGCGCGTGCGGGCGCCGCTTCGTGCTCGCTGCGACAGGAGCGTGCTTTCACACCCACCAGCCCCCCACCCACCCCTCCACCTCCCCTCCCCGAGTAGCGGGGTAATCCACGCTCCCCTGGCAAGCGTCGGCGGCCGCGCAAGTGGGCGCGCTGATCGGCATGCTCAACGCGTCGCGCACGCAGCAGACTTCCGCCGCGCTCGCCGAGGGCGCGCTCGTGGCGAAGGAGCGGATCGGCGACATCGTCGCGCACGCGCAGCGCGGAAACACGTGGTGTACGTGCTAACGCGGGCCAGCACCTCTCGGCACGCAGCTGCAACCGCCGCTCCGCGGCCGAACACGCAGCCGACAGTAGCGGCGCGGCGCTCCTGCACTTTGGCGCTCAGGCCGTTTTGTTTTTTCTGTGATCGGTAACGGCATGTGAAAAGACAATTTACCCGGTGTTGACGCCCGCCATGTTTGGCGCGACCTGCGGACCCCGCGACTTGCCGTAGTAGTAATAGCCACCACCGCACACGCAGCACAGGAAGAGCACCGCCGCGCCGACCGACACGCCGATCACGCCGCCCCGCGAGAGGATCGCGGCGATCTCGGCCGCGACCGTGCCGCCACCGGCCTTGTCGTCGTCGTCGTCGTCGCGCTTCTTCTTGGGCGGCTGGCGGGGCGCACGATGGCGGGGGGCAAAGCACACGGCCATGCGGGCATGGCGGGGGCAGGGGGGAGAAGGGAGGGGATGAGCGCGGCGCGCGCGCGCGCGTGCGTGGCGTGGCTGGCGCGTGGCGGGGGCGCGCGGCTCGGCGAGCGCGTGCGCACCGGCGGCGAGGGCGAGGGCGGGCGCGACGGCGGCGGCGGCGGCGGCGAGCTGAGGATGTTGGCGGTGGAGAGGACGGTGAAGGACGAGCTGAACCAGTTGGTCTCGATGTCCGCCGCCGTCGCGCCGGCGATGATCCCCGTCAGCCGCGACTCCTCGGCGTTGTCCGAGACCGTGACCTCGGTCAAGACCGCCGTGGAGCCCGCCGTGATCCCAATAATGGAAATCTGGCCGGGCGCGACGCCGAGGGCGGCGGCGACGTTCGAGTTCCAGAAGAGGCGGAGGGTGCGGCGGAACTCGCTGACGGGCATGTCGATCCGGATCTGGAAGGTGATCGCGCGCCCGGCGTTGCCGTAGTCGAGGCATTCGCAGCACATTGGCGGTGCGGGCGGGAACGGCGGCGGCGATGGCGGAGGGGAAGGCGGCGGCGAGGGCGGCGGGGAAGGCGGCGGGGAAGGTGGCGGCGGGCTTGGCGGCGGCGAGGGCGGAGGGCGCGGCGGCGGCGGGCTCGGCGGCGGCATCGGCGGCGGGCGCGGCGGCGGCGGGCTCGGCGGCGGAGACGGCGGCGGCGGGCTCGGCGGCGGGCTTGGGTTGGGGCTCGGCGGTGGTGAAGGCGGCGGGCGCGGCGGCGGCGGGCTCGGCGGCGGGCTGGGAGGCGGCGGGCTGGGCGGCGGGCGCGGCGGCGGCGGGCTGGGCGGCGGCATCGGCGGCGGCGGGCTGGGCGGTGGGCGCGGCGGCGGCGGGCTGGGCGGCGGCATCGGTGGCGGCGGGCTGGGCGGCGGGCGCGGCGGCGGCGGGCTGGGCGGTGGCAATGGCGGCGGCGGGCTCGGCGGCGGGCTGGGCGGCGGCGGGCTTGGTGGCGGCGCCGGCGGGGGGGGGCTTGGCGGCGGCGTCGGCGGCGGCGGGCTCGGCGGCGGGCTGGGCGGCGGCGGGCTCGGCGGTGGGCCGGGTGGCGGCGGGCTCGGCGGTGGGCCGGGCGGCGGGCTGGGCGGCGGCGGGCTCGGCGGCGGGCTTGGCGGCGGCGGGGCCGGCGATGGCGGCGGCGATGGGCTGGGTGGCGGGCTGGGCGGCGGGCTGGGCGGCGGCGGGCTGGGCGGCGGGCTGGGCGGCGGGCTGGGCGGCGGCGGGCTGGGCGGCGGGCTGGGCGGCGGGCTGGGCGGCGGCGGGCTGGGCGGCGGGCTGGGCGGCGGCGGGCTGGGCGGCGGGCTGGGCGGCGGCGGGCTCGGCGGCGGGCTGGGCGGCGGCGGACTGGGCGGCGGCATCGGCGGCGGCGGGCTGGGCGGCGGGCTCGGCGGCGGTGGGCTCGGCGGTGGGCCGGGCGGCGACGGGCTCGGCGGCGGGCTGGGCGGCGGGCTGGGCGGCGGCGGACTGGGTGGCGGGCTTGGTGGCGAGTTGGGCGGCGAGCTAGGCGGAGGGCTGGGCGGCGGCGGGCTCGGCGGCGGGCTTGGCGGCGGTTTGGGCGGCGGGCTCGGTGGCGGCGGGCTCGGCGGCGGGCTGGGGGGGGGGCTGGGCGGCGGCGCTGGTGGCGGGCTGGGCGGCGGCGGGCTTGGCGGTGGGCTGGGTGGCGGCGGGCTGGGTGGGGGCATGGGCGGCGGCGGGCTCGGCGGCGGGCTCGGCGGCGGGCTCGGCGGCGGGCTCGGCGGCGGGCGCGGCGGCGGCGGCGACGGCGGCGGGGAGGGCGGCGGCGGGCTCGGCGGCGGCGACGGTGGCGGCGGGCTTGGCGGCGGAGAGGGCGGCGGCGGTGAGGGCGGTGGCGAGGGCGGCGGCGAGGGTGGCGAGCTGGGCGGCGGCGGGCTCGGGGGCGGGCTCGGTGGCGGCGGGCTCGGTGGCGGGCTCGGCGGCGGGCTCGGCGGATTGCACCCGCAGCACACGATCGAGCCGTCGGCAGCGCGGGCGGGCGGCACGAGGAGCGCGGCGCAGAGCGCGACCACGGCAAGCGCAAGATGACGGCTAGGCCGAGCGGACGTTTGCACCATCGCGCCGGCTCCCTCTGCGCGGCTCCGGCGAGGCGGCGCGCGCGTGGAACAGCTCCTGGACGCACGCGTCGAACAGATCGATGCGCTTGTGAACGAATGTTTCCGTTACGCGCGCGCTGTTTCTAGTCCCAGTTTAGCCGGGCCGGACAAGGCCGCCCGGACCTCTGAAGCCTGAAGAACTCGCGGGCAGTGTGAGAAAGATGGCGACGATGCGGTTCTCGCGGGCAGCCTTTGGGGTTCTCGCGCTGCTCGTGAGCGGCGCCGCGGCGTTCCAACCGGGTGCGGTGCGCCAGCCGCGGTGCGCGCCGACGGCGCGCGCGAGCTGGGCATCTCCACCTGCCCGCGCGTTCTCCCAGCGCGCCGCCGTCTCCGCCATGGCCGACAACAACCGGCAAAGTCCATACGAGGGCTGGCCAACGTTTGTGCGGCCCGACACAAACGGCGGCGCGATCGGGCTCACGCTGCTCGGGATCGTGCTCCCATGGGGGCTGTACAGCCTGCTCGTCTCGAGCGGCATGGACTCCATCCGCGTTGGCCAGATCTTCATCGTCGGCTACGTCGGCATCGGGACGATCGCGTGGACGCTCTCGTACGTGCTGCGTGTCGCCAACAAGGACACGACGTACGCGCAGCAGCTCAAGGAGTACGAGACGGCGGTGCTCGAGAAGCGGCTTGAGGAGCTTGATGAGGGCGAGATCGAGGCGCTCATGGCCGAGGTGGACAAGGAGGAGCTCTCCTGAGCGGCGCGCGCGCGCGCGCGCGCCTGCGCCCGTTCTGGGCGCAGCGTTGCCGGCCGGGCGCACGTTCGCCAACGGCCCACGCGGCGAGGTGTCCGAAGAGTCGGGCGCGCCTGCGACGTGCGCATGCGGGCACATGGCGGATGCGTGGGGCGCGGCGGCGCTCAGGCTCGTCTTGCGTCCTCGCGCCCGGAGTGGGTGGCGTCGCGCCATCTTCGGAGCCAGCCGGCGCCCTGACCGCGTGCTATACAGAGCGCACTGACCGATTCCCGCCCTCAGATGTCAATCTCACGCGGCACCGGCCGTCGGATGTGCCGCATGCTCGAGCCGAGCTCAGTCGGCTTGAACGGCGCGCTCGCGCCGTACGGTTTGGGGATGCCGAGGTCGTCGGGGATGTACGCGTTCGGCCGCGCCTCGGCGGTCGTCGCGACGAGCACGCCCGCCGTCGCGATCCCGTCGCTCCCCGCCGCGCCCGCCGCGGCCGCCGCCATCGCGTCGTCGTGGTTGCGGTCGAGCTGCGCTGAGTAGCGCGCCCATTCGTCGGCGACTTCGTCGGTCGGCGGCTCGCCGTTCTCCAGCCGCCGATGCGCGCTGCGCGGGCGGGCGGGCGGGCGGGCGGGCGGGCGGGCGCAGCGGCACGGCACGGCACGGTGGGCGGCGTGTGCGCCCGCGGCGCGGCGGCCGGCGCATGCATCGCCGCGCGTCGCGCGCACGCTTGGAGGAGCTGATGCTGCGCGGCATTGTCGTGGGTGAGCTTGATCGACGTCGCCTGGTACATGGACAGCTCGGAAACCGCCGCCATCATCTTGCGTGTAACGGTTTTGACCCGCGACTGCGCCTCGTTCACCTGCTGCGCGAGCTCGAGCATGCCCTCGCGGCGCTCGATGGCCTGCTTGCGCAGCCGGTTGGCGAGGGAGGTGACTTCATCAAGGACGAGCTCCTTCTCAAGCAGCTGCTCCTTCTTGTCGTTGAGACGCTCGTCGAGCAGCGCAATCTTTGCGGCGAGAGCCTCGGGCTCGGGGTCGCGCCCCTCGAGCCGGCGCGAGCGCTTCTCGTTGTCCGGGCTCTCGAGGTCGCGCGAGAGCTTGTCGGCGCGCGCCTTCTCGGCGTGCAGCTGCGCCTGCAGCGACAGCAGCTCCTCCTCGTATGCGGGCATCTGCGGGATGAGCCGCCGGATCGCCTCGGAGTCGCGAACCAGCCGCGCGAGCTCGAGGTCGAGCGCGCGCACCTCGTCCGTGCGCGCGTGCAGCTGGAGCTCGCCGCGCGTGAGCGTGTCGCGCTGGACGTGCGCCTTCTCGTGCAGGATGCACAGCTCGTCGTTCCGGTCGATCAGCTGGATGCCCGTGTAGTTGCGATCCTCGACGGCGACCTCGTACTGCCGCTTGAGCCGGAGCATGTCGGCTTCGATCGCGTTGATGATGCCGTTGAGGTTGCGCACCTCCTCGGCCTGCTGCTTGGAGAGCACCGCCTGCTCGATCAGCGCGCCGTTCGCCTTGTTGAGCTCGGCGCGCAGCGCGTCGCGCGCATACGTCGACGACTGGTGCTCGAGGTGCTCCTTCGAAAAGGCGCCATCCTTTTGCGCCGATTCGCGGCGCAGAATATCAACCTCGTTGTGCAAGATCTTGAGCTTCTCGCGCATCTCGGCGAGGCCCTGCCCGCTCGCCTGGATCAGGTGCACGTACTTGTTCCGGTCGTTCTTGACGAGGTCGTAGAGCGCGCCAAAGTCGGCGAGCTGCGCGCGGATCTCGCCGTGCCGCTTGCCCAGGTCGAGGAGCACGAGCTGGCGCACCTTGAGCTCCTCGTGCGCGTGCCGCGTCTGCTGCAGCGCCTTGGCCGCTTCGCGCGCCTTGGCCTGCGCGCGGGCGGGCGGGCGGGCGTGCGCGCGCGTCATGCACGGCCGAGCGCGCCGTGCGCCGCGCGCCGCGCGCTGGCGCTGGCGCTGGCGCTGGCGCTGGCGCTGGCGCTGGCGCTGGCGCTGGCGCGCGCACCTCGCGCGCGGCGTTGAGCTCGGCGATGCGCGCATGCATCGCGCGGTCGTTCTCTTGCAGCGCGCTGAGCTCGCGCTGGTAGTCAACAACCTCCGCCTGCAGCTGACGCAGCCAGAGCAGCTGGTCCTTCTCCGTGTCCTCCTGCTTGAGGAAGTTGTTGATGAAGATGTCGACTTCGCGGCGCACCTCTTCGATGGCGGCGAGCTGCTGCGCCTTCTCCGCGCGCTTGGCGCCGAGCTGCCGCGCCGCCTCCTGCAGCTGCAGCTGCTCGTGCGGCACGAGCGTCTGCGCGGCCTGCGTCGCCAGTTCGGCACGGCGCAGCCGTTTCAGCGCGGCGTTGTAGTCCTTGACGCGGCGGTTGAGCCCGTCCTGCTCGCGCTTCAGCTCGAGCGCCAGCGCCTTTTGCTCGAGCTCGAGCCGCACGCGATCCACCTCAGCCGACGAAGTTTCGTCGCGCGCGAGCTCGAGCCGCTTGGCCACCTGCTCGCACTCGCGCTCCTTGCCGTCGGCGAGGGAGCGCGCGCGCTCGGCGGCGACGGCGTGCTCGGTGCGCTGCTCGTCCAGCTCCTTTCGCCGCCTCGCCTGCAGCGTCGCCTCGCCGTCGACGTGCGCGATCGTCTGCGCAAGCCGGGCGACATCCGTCTCGAGCGCGTTCGCGGCGCCGGCGACGACGTCGGCCTGCTTCTTCAGCTTGTCGGGCTCGGAGCGCACCTTGACGAAGGCGGCGTTGTCGTGGTTGCGCTCCGCCTCCGCCGCACTCCGCTGCGCGCGGCTCTCGCCCATCCGCTCGTGGAGCTGCTTACGGTCGGCCTGCAGGCGCACGAGCACGCCCTGCTGCCGCGCGAGCTCGGCGGCGGCCTCGTCGGTCGCGCGCTCGAGCGCCTCGATCTGGGGCTGAAGCAGCTCGTTCTGAAGCTTCTCCTTGGCCGCCGCGTCGCGCTCCAGGTCGTTCTTCTGCTTGTTCAGCGAGTCGACCTCGAGCTGGAGCGTCGCTTCCTTGTCCTCGCGCGCAGACATCTCCGCGCCGCCTTTGCCAAGCTCGTCGCGCAGCGCGACGATCGCGTCGGAGTCCTCCTGCGCGCGCGTTGTCGCCTTGTCCAGCTTCATCTTCTCGGCGAGCAGCTCCTGGTTGAGCTGCTTGGCGCGCCGGAGCAGGTTCTTCTCGTGGTCGTACGTGCGGAGGACGACGTCGTGGAGCTTGGCGTACTTGGCCTTGTAGAGCGAGGCCTGCGCGTCGCGCAGGTCGCCGGCTGAGACGAGTGCATCGAGATGCGCGTACGCCGGCGAGTTGGCGATGTCCGTCACGTCCCCACCGCCGCCCACCACCAGCGCCATGGGCGCCGCGCCGGGCAGCCACCCTGGCGGTCGGCGGTTACGGCGCGAGAAGCGCTCTCCACCACTTTTGAAAATCGCGCGCGCTGGAGCCTCGAGGGCGAGGCCGCGAGAGCGAGGATCGAGGGGCCGAGCAGCGGCCGAGCCCAGGCGTCATCGATTGGGTGCTGCGCTGCACACTGCAAAGCATCTCAAGCATTCCGGCCGTCCGCCGCAAGCGCACGCATGTGCGTTGCTCGCGTGTGGTCCCACTGCCGCACCGCCGGCGACGGTGATGAGTGATGAGTGATGAATTGGCCCATCGAACAGTTCCGAGTCAACTTCCCAAAAGCGATGGCCGAGGAAGGTGCCAAACCTGCGTCGCAATTTATTTACAGGGTGAATGAAGGTTCTCACTTCTCACTCGGGCGCGCCCGAGGCGGCGAAGATGGTGGGCGACACGGCGAGCGCGCCGTCAAACGACGAGACGTGCGCCGAGCGCGCCGGCAGCGGCCACGCGAGTGTGCACGACGCGACGCGTGCCGACCCGGCGTCGGGCGATGGCGACGTGGCGGCCTCGCTGCAGCCGCGTGACGAGCGCGACGCGCGCGCGCCGCCGCCGCCGTGGCCGGGCGGCTTCTTCGCGCAGGCGCCGCTGCACCCGCCCGCCGCACCGGCGCGCAACGTGCCGCAATGCGAATGGCCAGAACTGCTCGCGCCGCCGCCGCATTACGCGCCGCCGGCGCCGAGCGCGCCTGGCGCCAGCGCGCCAGCGCACGCGCCGGCACACGCGGTCGCCGCGCACGCCGCTGGTGACGCGGCGGGCAGCGCGTGCGGCGCCGGCGCGGGCTACGCGGATGGCGGTGCATGCGGCGGCGCGTGCACGCCCGCGCAGTGCGCCAAGCGCTCCAAGATCACCAAGCAGCAGGCCTCCGTCCTCATGCACGCGTTCGTGCGAGATCCAATGCCGTCCGTTCAACTCCGTTACTCCCTCGCGTGCTCGCTTGGCATGGCGCCGCGCTCGGTGCAGGTGTGGTTTCAGAACAAGCGGCAGCGACTCAAAGGCTGGCAGGCCAAGGGCACCGGGGCGCGCGCCGCCGAGCCCGCCGAGCCCGCCGACGGCGCGGCCGGTGCGGCCGCGTCGCAGCCGCAGCCGCTCGGCGCGGCCGGCGCGGCCGGCGCGGCCGGCGCGGCCGGCGCGCTCGGCGGCGCGCATTGCTTACGAGCGCCCGTCGACGCGCCGCCCGCGCTGCGCGCACCCGGCGCGCCCTGGCCGCTCCCGCACGCGCCGTACGCGCCGCGCGCCCCGCCGAGCGACGCCGCCGGCGCTGACACGCAGCCGCCGGCGGGCGGCGCGCAGGCAGCGCCCGTGTGGCCGCCGCACGCGGGCGCACTGCCGGCCCTGTTGCCGCCATTGGACGCACCGTACAACGGCGCGCCGGCCGACGCGGCGCGCGCCGCGGGCGCGTCGCCTTCCGAGTGGGCAACGCTCGCGCCGCCATCGCTCGCGCACCTGCCGCCATCGCTCGCGCACCCGCCGCCATCGCTCGCACACGCGGCGGGCTGGTGCGCCGAGCCGGCCGCGCGCGCGCCGCCGGGCGGCGCGCCCGCCGCGTGCGACAGCGGCGCAGCAGCGCGCGGCGGGCGATGCCTGCCGGACGCCGGCAACCTTGCGCCGCTCGCGCTCGCGCGCGCGCCGACGTCTACGTCGCAGTGTGACGCGCTGTGCGGTGACGCGTTACGCGGTGACGCGGTGTGCGGTGACGCGTTACGCTGTGGCGGGCTGTGTGCGCAGCCGCCGCTCGGCTCCGTCACGCCGCCCGCCGCGCACGAGCCGGCGCGCGCGCCGCCCGCGCCGCCGGCCGCGTCGTTGCGCTGCCCAGCGCCTCTTGAGCGTGCGGCCGGCGCGGCCGGCGCGGCCGGCGCGGCCGGCGCGGCCGGCGCGGCCGGCGCGGCCGGCGCGGCCGGCGCGGCCGGCGCGGCCGGCGCGGCCGGCGCGGCCGGCACGGCCGGCGCGGTGCTCAAGCGGCCATCGCCTGACGACGCGCTCGACGGCGCGCCGAAGCGGCGCGCCGCGCCGCTCGACGCGCCGCTCGACGCGCCGTCGCCCGCGCACGCGCCCGCCGCGCCGAGCGCCGCGCAACCGCCGCGCGCCGCGACGCCGCGCAGCGCCGGCGCGCCAGCGACTGCCAGCCGCCCGTGCGCGTGTGTGGTACAGGGCGTCCTTGCATGCGCGCAGCCGATCGCACCGGGGCTGCCGCCCGGCCCGCTCGGCCCGCCGCAGGCTCCGCGGTCGCCATGCGCGGCGTTCGGCTGCGCGCCGCCATCGCCGCCGCAGCCGGCGGCGGCCGGCGGTTGTGGCGCGGCGCCGCTGCCGCCGCTACCGGCCGCAGCGAGCCTGCCGGCCAGCGTCCAACCGTCGGCACACCAGGCGGCGCCAGCCGTCCAACCGTCGGCACACCAGGCGGCGCCAGCCGTTGCCGCCACCGCGCCGCCCGGCGCTGGCGGATCCGCCGCCATCGTGCAAGCGCCGCACGGGCAGCCGTTTCAACGGCTGCCACCGCCGGCCGCGTCGTACGCGCCCTTCGGCCACGCGCAGCCGCAGCCGCAGCAGCTGCTGCTTGCGAGCGCGGCCGTGGGCATGCAACTTGGCCACGGCCACCCGCACGCACAGCGCGCCTCACAGGAGGCGCACGCGCAGCAGTTGTCACGTGCGCATGCGGCGGCGGCGGCGTATTGCCAGGCGCTCGTGCACGCGCAGCAGCAGCAGCCGCAGCAGCAGCAGCAGTTACAGCTGCAGCAGCCGGCTGCGCTTGGCCACCAGCATGGCGGCGGCAATTGTGGCGGATGCGGCGGCGGCTGCGGTGTCGGTGGTGGCGGCAGCGGCGGCGGCGGCGGCGGCAGTTACGGCAGTTATGGCGGTTACAACGGCTACGCGCAGCAGGTGTCGCAGATGAGCGCGCAGCAGCGCGAGCAGCTCTTCGCGGCGGCCGCGTTCGCAGCGGCTTCCATGACGGTGTCGATGGGCGCGGCGATGGGCGCGGCGGTGGCGCGCGCGGGCGCAGGCGCCCCGCCGGGCCACTCCGCGGCGCCCACCGCGCCGATGCTCGCGCTGCCGCCGGGCCCGAGCGGTGGCCCGGCGGCCGCCGGCTGCGCGAGCAGCGGCGGCGCGTGCGCGCTCGGCGGCGTGTCACACGCGGGCAGCGTTTCGTGCGCGCCCGCCTCGTCCGCGCCCGCCTCGTCCGCGCCCGTGCACTGCGCGCTTTCGCCGTCCAACGTGCGCAGTCCGGCGGCCGCCGCGCCGCCGACGGGCGGCGCCGACGGCGCGCGCGTGCGGTTTGGCAGCGTGGTGCAGCAGGGCTCGCTGCAGCCGGAGTCGGCGTTGTGTCGTCCGGGCGATGCGGCGGCGGCGGCGGCGGCGAGCGCGGAGCATGGCGGCACGCGGCCTGTGGCGCAGCCGCCGCCGGCCGCCATGCTGCCGCCTGCCGAATTCGGCAGCGGCAGCATGGCGGCCGGCGGCTCGGCAGGCGGCAGCATGGCGGCCGGCGGCGGCTGCTGCGAGGCCGGCGACGCGTCGGGCCGCGCGCGCGGCGCCTTGTACGCGCCGGTGGTCGCGGCGTTAGGCGAGGCGTCCAGGCGACAGCCGCCGCAGCCGCAGCCGCCGCAGCCGCCGTCTGCTCACACGTTTGAACGGCAGAGGCCACAGCCGCAACCGCCGACCGCGCCGCCGCCGCCGACGACGACGCCCGTGCAGGATGGCCTCGCGCTGCTCTCGGCGATCGCGGGCATGCATCGCGCGGCTGAGGGGCTCCGCCCACTCTCAGACCACAGGCGCGCGCTCGGCGGCGGCAGCCATCTTGGCATCGGAGGCAGCCAATTTGGCATCGGCCATCTTTGCATCGGAGGCAGCCATCTTGGCATCGGCCATCTTGGCATCGGAGGCAGCCAATTTGGCATCGGCGGCAACCACCTCGCGCGCAGCCACACGACGCACACGCGCGGCTCGTCCGAGCGGAAGAGCGGCTCGATCGAGCAGGACGGATTCGCGCACGACTCGATCACCTGCCAGTCCGCCTAATGCCGCCGTGGCGCGGGCGGGCAAGCCTCTGCGCCGCCCCCCGCCGCTGGCCCGCGCGCCGCGGCGGCGGCGGTCGTCGCGGCCGAGCGCCCGCACGCCCGTGCGGCCGTGCGCCCGCCTGGCTCCTTCTTCCGCCCGGACACTTTTCCCGGACACGCTTTTTCTGATGCTCTCCCGCGCGGCGACGCGTGCCCGCGGCGGGCGCCCATGCGCCGCCCGCTGCCCGCACGCGTCGCTGCGCGCGAGGGCGGGCTTTCACGGCGGCCACACGTATTGTGCGGCTCGCCTCCACTCGCTGCCCTCGGCACGGCGTGTGCGACGTGCTCGCCCTCGCTCGCAAGCTGTCGCTCGCACCCCACACTGGCACAGCCTCCTGACTGAATTCGTACGATTTGCAACGGCCACGAGAGATGGCCATGGAATCCCCGGCCAAGGGGTGAAGCAGCGCCGGGCGATGGCGCGCTACGCGGAGAAGCATTACTGGGACGAGCGATACACCTACGATCCCGAGCCCTTCGACTGGTTCCAGCGGTACAGCACGTGCGGTGCCTTCCGTGACGCCGTGCGCGAGTGCGTGAAGAAGAGCGATCAGGTCCTGCTCGTCGGCGCGGGCACGTCGCGTCTCGCGGAGGAGATGTACGCGGACGGGTTCTCAAACCTGTTCAACCTGGACATCTCGCGAGTCGCGTGCAAGCTGCTTGATGAGCGCTACGAGCGTGCCGGCGGACTGCCCATCGACAACCGCGTGGGCGACGCGCAGGCGCTGTCGTTCAACGACGGCTCGTTCGACGCGATCATCGACAAGGGGACGCTCGACGCGCTGCTGTGCGCCGATCCAGCGGCGGGGCATGCGATGCTCGCCGAGATCTCGCGCGTGCTCCGCTCGTCCGGCGGCTGCTTCGTGCACGTGACCGACTGCCCGCCGGACAAGCGGCTGCCGCTCCTGCAGAACGCACGGCTGCGCTGGAAGCTGCACCGGCACGTGGCCCTGCCTCGCCCGCTGCTGGTGCATCATCTGCCCGTCGCCAAGGCCGCGGCGGGCGACGGCGACGGCGCCGACGCGGCCAGCCACCACATGTACGTGCTCAAGCGGACGGCGGCTCTGCACTGAGCCTGGAGTCCGATGTCGCTAGAATCGACACGGCCTTTGGAAATCATTTCAAGCATGCCGAGCGGCATTTCAGCTCGCCGCGGAGACGGGCGCGCATGGCACGAGTATCATCGCGCCGTCCGTAAGGTCGGCCTCGTCGGAGTCGTCGAGCGGTGGCAGCTGCGCGGTGAGGCACGGCGCGGGTGGGGAACGTACGAGCGTTCGCGCGGCCGAGGCGGAAAATATGGCGGCGTGCGCGGAGCAGAGAAAAAGGCGGCGCCAAAAGGGCGGCGCCAAACACACGAATTGAAAAAAAGGCGCGTGAGCGCCACAGCCGGGCGTCGGCGCGCGCTCCGCGCGCGCGCGCAGCGGGCGCCGGCCACGCGGGCACGAGCGCGCGGAGAGCGGCGAGCGGGCGGCGAGCGGGCGGAGTGAGCGCGCGAGCCGAACCTGCGAGACGACGGGCAGCAGAAGCTCGTTTGGGAGGAGCAAAGCCGCGTCCTCGTCGTCCACGCCACCGTCGTCGTCGTCGTCGTTGGCGGCGACGGCGGCGGCGGCCACATCGGCCGCGAGCCCGGCGCCGAGCGCGGCCGCGTCGCCGGCGGGCGCGGCGCGCGAGCCGCCGGCGTCGAGCGCGGCGTGCGCGCCCAGGCAGCCGGGCACGGCCGCGTTGAGCGCGAGCGGCGCGAGGCACGCCGGAACGCACGGCCGCTGGCGCAACTCAAGGCCTGAGTCGCACACACCGGCGACGCGAAGGGGCGGGGCGGGGACAAAGGTGGGCGGCGGCGGCGGCGGCGGCGGCGGCGGCTACGCGCGCGAGCGCGCGAGCGAGGCCGGACAGTCCGGCACGGCCGGAGAGGCCACGCCGAGCAAGGCGCCGCAGGCTGCCCGCCAAACTTTTCAAACAGGCTGCGCACGCGCGCGCGAGGCGGCCGGCGTTGCGCGCGCGCGCGCGCGCGCGCGCGCACCGGCCAGCCCGTTCAAAAGTTCGGCGGGCAGCCCGTTTAAAAGTTCGGCGGGCAGCGCCGGTTGCGCCAGGGCCGACGCGCTGCCCGCGCCGCAGCAGCCGCCACTCGCGCAGCCTACGATGGCGGCCTCCGCGCCGCACGGGCCGTGCGCGCCCGCGCCAACGGCTGCGGAGGCGTGTAACGGCGAAATGGCGGACGCCCAAATTGGAAGTGCGGGCAGCGAGCTCACCGCCGTGCCCGCCAAGCCGATCGTCGACGTGGGTTGCAGCGGCGCGAGCGGCTCGAGCGCGGCGACGGCGATGGAGGTGGGCGGCGGCGGCGCGGGCGCGCGCGTGGGCATAAGCAGGTCGCTGGTGGAGGCGGAGGCTGCGAGGGAGGGGAAAGCTGCACAGCCGCAGCAGCAGCCAAGCGACACGGAAGCCGCCACCGCCGCCGCCGCCGTCGCCGCGTGCAGGCCACCGCCCGCGCCAAGCGGCGCGCCGCCGGGGGACTGCGCGCACGCCGCGTCGTCCGCCATGGCCGCCATCGTGCACGATGGCGGCCGCGGCGCGAGCAGCGCCCTGCCCGCCGCGTCGCCCGGCTCGGCCTGGAACATGGTCGCGAGCAGCGGTAAGGCGCCGGCCCCGCTCGCGGCGGGCAGGGCGCTGCTCGCGCCGCGGCCGCCATCGTGCACGATGGCGGCCATGGCGGACGAGGCGGCGGGGCGCAGCGACGCGCCGGGCGGCTCGGCGGCGGTGGCGGGCAACGCGATGGCCGCGGAGAGCGCGTCAGCGCTCGAGACGGCCGACTCATCGCCGCTGAGCGCGCTGGCCGCCGGCGCGATGCGCAGCGCGGCCTTGGCCACCGCCGCCTCTACGCCGGCGGGCGGCGTGGCGTGCGTGGCGCCCGTCGCGCCCGCCACCGCCGCAGCCGGGACGGCGACGGCGCTGCGGAAGGCGTTGAGCGCAAGGGGCACGCCGCACGCGACGAGCTGCCGCACGAGCGCAACGAGCAGCCGCGCGTCGGGCAGCGCGCTGCCAAAGAGTCCGGTGCAACAGCCGGACGCCGCGACGTGCGGCTCAGCGGGGAGCACACCCACAGCCGCGAGGAGCGGACCAATCGCAAGGGGCGACGCGGCGAGGAGTTGAGGCGGACGGCGCGTGGCCGAGCCGCCGCCGTGCCGCGCGATCGCGTCCGCCAGCGCCGCCTCAAGAGACACCCACTGGCAGAGGAAGGCGAGTGGCGGTGTTCCCGCGCTCGCGCACGCGCTGGGCAGCCATCGCCCCAATTCAAAACTTCCCGCGCAAACGGCCGTGAAGTGTGCGCGCGCGCCGCCGTCGAGCATGCCCAGCTGCGAGAGCCACGCCGTGAGCGCGGCGAGCACCGCGGGCAGCGGCTCGCCACCGGCGGCGCCGGACTCCGCCTGCGCGGCGCCGGACTCCGCCTGCGCGGCGCGCGGCGGCGGTGGCGGCACGGCTGCGGCAGTGGCGGCGGCGGCGGCGGCGGACGGCGGTGGCGGCGGCGCGCTTGGCGGCGCAACGGTCGCACCGGTCGTAACGGTCGCGTGGAAGGCGGAGATGAGTCCCATGCTGACTCCGTCGAGCGCGAGCGCGGCAATTTCGCCAATGTCACTGGACGCGTCGATGGCGGACCCTGCGCCGCCGGCCTGCGCCGGCGCGCCGGCGGCGGCGTCATTAGCCGCGCCGGGCGCCAGCTCGTTCGCCACCGGCTGCGCAGCCACGATGGCTGCCGCCGGCCTGAGCGTCAGCACGAGCAACGTGTGCTGCTGCGTGTGCTGCGCGTGGGCTGTGTGGTGGAACGGCGGCTGCGGCCGCGCGTCGGCGTACCCGTCGGCGTACCCACCGTACCCACCACCGTACCCACCGTACCCACTGTACCCACCGTCGTTGCACCCGCCGTTGCACCCGCCGTTGCACCCGCCGCCGCGCCCGCCAGCGTCGGGTGCGCTGCCGCTCCGCACTTGGCGCGGCAGCCGCGGCTGGCCAGCCTGGCCAGCGCCGGGCTGCGGCAGTTGGCCCAACTGCCGCTGCCATGGCGAAACCGCCGCCTGTGCGCCCGGGTTGCCGGGGAGGCGCAGCCCGTGACAGCCGTAACTGCCGTACCCGCCACCGTACGGTCCGGGCGCGCCACCAAACGCGAGTCCGGCGCCGTTTGCGCCAGACCCGTCCATCGATACGAGCGGGTCGCACGCGCCGTTCGCGCCGGCGTGCTGCGCGCCGGCGGCGCCCAGCGCCCACTGCTGCGCGGGCGTGGGCGGCGCGGACGCGGCGGGTGCGCGGTGCGCGCGACCGGGCAGCCCACCGGCAGCGGCGCCCATCGTGAAGGGCGCGTAACCGGCGTACCCGGCGTACCCGGCGTACCCGGCGTGCGCACCTGTGCCCAGCTGTGCGCCGCCGCCGTGCTGCTGCGGCTGCTGGTGCTGGTGCGGCGGCGCATGCTGGCCGCGCGGCGCGGGCAGCGCGTGGCCGGGCAGCGCCTGCGTCTGCGCGTGCGCGTCGAGCGGCGCGCGGTGGGCACCTGGCGCGCCACCACGGCCACTCGCGGCCGCGGGAGAACCGGCGTACATCGCGTTGAGCGGCACCTGCGCGTGCGCGCCCGCCGCCATCTGCGTGCCAGCGTAATAGCTACCGCCAGCGTAACAGGCGCGCGGCTGCTGGCGGGGCGCGCCGTGCTGCTGTGTGTGCTGCTGCGCGGCGTGCGTGTGCTGCGCGAGCGCCAGCGCGTGCGCCGCCGCCGCTTCGTTGGCCGCGTAGAACGGCGCGCCGCTGCCCGCGCCGGCCGCCGGGCCGCCCCAGTGGCCGAGCGCGCCTACGCCCACGTTCGCCGGCGTGCGCGCGTAACGGTTCGCCGAGGCGGCGGCGGCGGCGGCGGCGATGCGTGCGCTCAGCTGGCTGAGCTGCTCGGGCGAGAGGTACGCGCCCGCGAGCGCCGCTGGCAGCCCGACGCCCGCCGGCCCGCCGCCGGCGGCGGCGGCCGCGGCGGCCGCCTGGTGGAGGAGCAGCTTGGCCTCGGCCTCCTGCAGGGCGAGGCGCTGCTTCTTCTTGCGCATGTTCTTCTTCTGACCCTTGGAGAGGCGCGTGACGCCCAGCTGCGGCGCGCACACCTCGCCATCGCACCCCGCCTCGCTCGCCGCGCCGTCGTCGGCGCCGTCCGCCCCGCGCGCCGCGGCGGAGCGCGCTGCGGCGGCGGCGTAACTCAGCGGCGCGCCGGCGGCGGCGTGCGGCGCGCACCTGTGCGCGCCGCACGCCATCACGCCCGCATGACCACGGTCCGTCGTGCGCGCGCGCTCGCTGCCCGAGTTGGGGCAACGCGCACCTCGTCCAGATCTTCGCAGCTTTCAACGATGGCTGCCCTTATTATTACACGCGGCCTCGCGTCGTCCTCAAAAGGTGCTCCCAAAAAGGGTCCTTTACCAAAGGCCTGCCTAGGTTCCGGCGCGCAAGTCCGGGAAGCAACGCTCATCACCGCGCAGCGCAATGGCTTTCCTCGTGTTGACGTGCTCGGCGGCCATCGGGATGGCTCGCCCGGCGGCGATGCGCACGTCGGCGTTCCGCGCGGTGGCCGTGCGCATGGGCCTGCCCGTGTCCAAGGCCGAGGGAGAGCTGGGCACCGAGGCCTTCAAGGTCAGCTTCGCCGACGGCGGCGCGCCAAAGTCGCCGTGGCACGACGTGCCGCTCATGGCCGGCCCGGGCCTGTACAACATGGTGACGGAGATCCCCAAGTACACGACGGCCAAGATGGAGGTGGACACCAAGGCCCCGCACAACCCGATCGTCCAAGACGAGAAGAAGGGCAAGCTCCGCTACTACCACGGCTGCATCTTCTGGAACTATGGCTGCCTGCCGCAGACGTGGGAGGACCCCAACGTCAAAGGCAACGCGGACGTGGGCGGCGCATTCGGCGACAACGACCCGATTGACGTGGTCGAGGTGGGCTCGACCCGCCTCGCGATGGGCTCCATCACGCCCGTCAAGGCGCTCGGCGTGCTCTCGATGATCGACGACGGCGAGCTCGACTGGAAGGTGATCGCGATCGCCGCGTCTGACCCGATGGCGGCGGAGCTCAACGATGTGGCCGACCTCGAGGCCAAGATGCCCGGCGTGGTCTCGGGTATCCGCGAATGGTTCCGCTGGTACAAGACGCCCGACGACAAGCCGCTCAACGGCTTTGGGCACGGCGAGCGCTGCCTCGGCGCCAAGGACGCCGCTCACGTGATCGACGAGACGCATGGCTTCTACAAGGCGCTGCTCGCGGGCTCCACGGACAAGGGCAAGCTCTGGATTCCATAGGCGCCATTCGAATAGACCTAGTCTTGGGATGGGGGGGGATGGGGGAACCCCGTGGAAAAAGACGCTCAAACTGCTCCTGGCCTCCCGCCGTCCGCCGTCTCGGCCCCGGACGCGTGCGGCTCTCAGTCCTGGCCGGTCGACATGCGCGGCTTGAGCGTCTTCTGCGAGAAGGTCTGCCAGTGCCACAGCGCGGGCAGCGGTTCGCCACTCACCTCAGTGAGTGGGAACCGAATTCGCAGCTGCTTCAAATCCTCGATGTCGTTCACCTGGTACAGGTCGCCGCCGGCCTGCGGGCCCTCCCAGCGTGCGCCGGCGGCGGCGATGCCGGCGGTGAGCATGCCGAGCTCCGCCGAGAGCGGCATCTGCGTTGGGTCCTTGGCCATCGCCGGCAGGTCGCGGAGCGGCAGGTTTCCGACACGCAGCTCGGACAAGTAGATGCAGTCGGCGGCGGCCTGGCCCTCGGCGCGGAGGGCTGAGGCGAGGCCCGAGAGCGCGTGCGTGTTGATGCGCGTGAGCGGCGAGAGCTGCCGCTGCATCGTCGCCGACGTGCCCGTGAGGAACGTGTACGAACAGCCACTCATCTGCCGCATCTTTGGGAGCAGGATGGACGCCACGCCGAAATGCATGTCGACGAGCACGCCCTTGTTCTGCGAGAAGATGGCGCGGTCCATCTCGAGCAGCGAGTGCTTCGGCGCCGAGAGGATGTTCGTCTCGTCTTCCGCGCCCGACTCTGTGAACCACGCGACGCCGGCGTGCGCGACGACGTGCGACGGCGTCGCGATCGCGAGGACCTTTTCGATGGTGCGGTCGATGCCCGACGGCATCATGGTGCCGTGCACGCAGTGCAGGCGTGACGGGTGGCCCAGGTCCTTGGCGAGCGTCGCCAGCTTCGCCTCGGAGCGCGAGTTGATGATCACGTCGGCGCCCGCCTGCGCCCGCCACCCGCGGCGCGATGTGGCGCACGCCGCGCGTGTCGGCGGGCCGGGCGCAGGCTGGCGCGCACGGCGCGCGTGCGCGCGGGCGTGCGCGCGGACGACAGCACGCGCGCACCTGCAGCAGGCCGCGCGCCACAGCCCGGCCGATGGGGCCGACCCCGCCAGCCACGAGCGCGGCCTTCCCGCTCAGGCTCATGGTGCCAAGCACTGCGGGGCAACTCGGCAATTAAGAACCCGCGTCCTTGGCAAAAGCTGATGACGCCTGACTGACACACAGGTGACTGTGGGGGTCATGCACGTGGGCGAGTGATGCAAGCAGCCGCGGGCCTGCGGCTGCCAAACGCCCCTCACGGGGGCAGGAGGCTGTACAAATAGGCGCGCAGCTCGGCGCCCTGCGCGCGCGCGGCGGGCGCGAGAGGTGAGCGCGAGCTGTGGGGTGCGGCGCGCGGCGGATTAAAAAGCAGCGCAGGCGATCATTTATGCGCTCGCACACCTTGAGCTTGGTGCCGAGGGCGACCTTCTTGTCGCCTCGCACGTAGCGAAGGACACGCAGCTGGTCACGTACCTCCGCTGCGGGACGCGAGCAGGGATCAAAGAGATGGGATGGGTTGGGATGGGATGGGATGGGATGGGATGGGATGGGATAGGGAACGAAAGAGAGGGGTGGGTGGGGTGGTGGGCGATGAGCAGGGGCGGCCGCGGCGCACGGCGAGCGCCTCCTGTGCCCGGACGGGACTGTACGGGAGCAAAGCGGGGCAGCGCAACGCCACGGCATCCCACCAGCCAGCCCTCGCCCGAAAGCGGCCGCCCGACGGCGTGCGTGCGCGCGCGCTCAGTCATCAGCCTTACCGACGGTGCGAAGCGCGTCCACCTCGGCGCGCGTGCTGACGACAGGCAAACCGCGCAGCCGCTCGAGCTCAGTCGCGCTCACCATCTCGCTCAGCCTGTTGCTCCCCGCAGGGGCGCGCGCCGCGCTGCGCCGGCGCGCGGCAGGAGTTAACGATGGCGGCAGCTCGAGCGATGGCGTCAGCGCTGACGCCGCAACGGCGCGGCGGCGCGGCGGCGCGGCGGGCGGCGTGCCGGCCGCGTCGGCCTGGGCGCGTACGCGCCGCCCGTCAGCTGCGCCGCGCGTGGGCACGGCCGCGCGAAGGGGCGACACGCCGCCATCGCTCGAACTGCCGCCATCGCTCGAGCTGCCGCCATCACTCGAGCTGCCACCGTCGGCGATTGGCTGCACGGCGCGCGGCTCGGCGGTGGCGGCCTGCTGCTCTGCCTCCGCCTCCGCCTCCGCCTCCAACCCCGCCTCCACCCCCGCCTCCGCCTCCGCCTCCGCCTTCGCCTCCGCCTCCGCCTCCGCCTCCGCCTCCGCCGCCGCCTCCGCCTCCGCCTCCGCCTCCGCCTCCGCCTCCGCCTCCTCCGCCTTCGCCTCCGCCCCCGTCGCCGGTGCGGCGTCCGCCTCCGCCTCCGCCCACGGCTGCACCGTGTCGCCGCCTTCACCGCCCTGCACACCAGCAAGCACGCCGAGCTCACGCGCGGCCGAATTTTGCCCGTCGCCGCCCAGCCGCTCCGCCACCTGACGCACGGACGCGAGGAGGGCAGCGTGCTGCGCCGCGGCAGAGTCGCGCTCGCCGCTCAGCGCGAGCACCGCCGCCTCGTGCTCGCGCTGTGCCGTTACGTACGCGTCGCTCAATTCCGTCAATTTGTCCGATGCGCGCCTCTCCGCGCTGCGCGCTGCCTGCGCAGTCAAGCTCGCTGTCTCCGCCGCAGCGCGCGCCAGGTCGAGCTCCGCGCGCAGCGCGTCGGCGCCTCCGTCCGCGCGCTCGGCGGCCGCCGCCTCTGCCGTCGCCGCCGCGCCCGCGCGCTGCGCCTCCGCGTCGACGCGCGCGGCTGCGAGCTCCGCGTCGAGCGCCGCGGCGTCGGCGCGTGCCTTGTCGGCGTCGGCGCGTGCCTTGTCGGCGTCGGCGCGTGCCTTGTCGGCGTCGGCGCGTGCCTTGTCGGCGTCGGCGCGTGCCTTGTCGGCGTCGGCACGCGCTGCGAGCGCGTCTGCGCGCGCGCCATCGACGGCGGCGCGCAACACGTTCGCCTCCTCGCGCGCCGCTTCGCAGGCCTTGCACGACTCGTCCAGCGTGGCGCGCAGCGCAGCCTCGCGCACGCCCGCCGCGTCGGCCGCTTTGTCCGCGTCCGCGAGCGCGTTGGCAAGCTCTGCGCCAATCTGGGCGGCCTTGGCGCGCGCGGCGTCCGCGTCGGCGCGCGCGGCCGATGCGTGCGTGCTGGCTGCATCCGCGTCCGCCACCGCCTCCGCCTGCGCCGCGCGCATCTCGTCGAGGTGCGCGCGGAGCGTGACGACCAGCTTCTGCTCATCGGCGTACTGGCGTTCGCGCAGTGCGAACCGCTCGCGCACCTCGAGCAGCGCCGCCTCGAGCTTTTCCGCGTGCTGCTTGTGCGCGGCCTCGGCGCTGTCCGTCCGCGCCCGCGCGGCCGCGAGCTCGGCGTCGAAGCGGCGGACGGTCTCCTCGGCGGCGTCGGCGCGCAGCAGCGCGTCGGCGAGCGCGTCAGTCGCGTTTGCCAGCGCCTCGGCCGTGTCGTTGCCCGTCAAGCCGCGGAAGGCGAGCGGTGCGGCCGCGCCGACGGCCATCGCGCTCGCGACGAGCCACGCGGAGGCGCTCGTTGGGCCAAGCAGCGCAGGCGAGGCGCGGCGGCGCGCGCGGCGCTCCGAGGCCGCGAACAATGTCTCGGCGCGACCATCGCCGTGGCGCGCACGCGCGAGCGTGGGGCTGAACGCACCCGCAGGCGCGACGAGCGCTGTCGCCGCGAGGAGCGCGAGCGTGCGAGCGCGCATTCTTTTAAAGGGGATGCTCGAAAATCAAACTTAATTTTTCTGAGGGGGCCGTCAAAACTTGGCCAGTCATAATCTCACTGTCTGTCAGCCCACCACTGCGGCACACGGCACGCGGCACCCATCGACGCCGCCGCTCGCGCTCAACGCATCGCGAGCAGGCTGCTTGCGCAGTGCGCGTCAGCGCGAGGCACGTAGGTCGGCGTCGGGACGCCATCGCCCCCGCCCTCGAGCGTGCGCGCGAGCGCGCCGACGAGCTCGGCGTCGGTCGGGAAGCGGCCAGCGCGGTGGCGCGAGAAGACGATGGTCGTGTGCCGTCCCTCGCCCGCTCGACCAGCGCCCGCGCGCGGCGCCGGCGGCTCAGCGACCGCGCCGTCGGCGCCGCTCGCGGCGACGGCCGACGGCACGTGCGCGTGCGCGAAGTCGACGTGCTCCGTCGCCTCGCGAACGGCGAGCACTTCGAAAAGGCCTGCGGCGCATGGGCGCGCGCGCGGGCGCGGGTGCGGGCGCGGGCGCGCGCGCGCGGCGGGAGCGCACGGACGCGGGCGGACGTACGATGAGGCGCGCCGCGTTGAGGGCGCGCGGCCGCACGTGCAGGCCCGGCCAGCGCGGCCGCTGACTCGTGCACGCCCGGAGGCCGGCGCTGTCGCATATGCGCAGAGCCGCCGCGTTACTTGGCCGCACCTGCTCCCTTGCCGACAGGTGAGACGCGCACGTGCAGGCCCGGCCAGCGCTCGCGCAGCAGTAGGGCTGCGGCGTGCGCGTGTTGCGAGGCGGTGCGCTCCGCACGGCTCAGCGCGATGCGTTCGCCGCCGGCGGACGGCGGCGCGCCCGCGCCGCCGGCGGGCGCGAAGACGACCTCGCAGCGCACGCGCAGGCGCGCCATGACGGTTACACTGAGCCTCGCGTGTAACGCCATCCGTCGCGTGGCGAGCGCCGCGCCGAGCGGTGTCCATATGCCGTCCGCGGCGCGCGCGAGCAGCGCGTCGCGCGGCGCGGCGGCCGCGAGCAGCGCGCACGCGCGCGCCGCGCCGCCGCCAACGGCCGCGTGGAGCAGCGCACCCCAGTGCGCGCGCACGAGCTGTAACGGCAGGTTACAGCCGGTAACGGCTGTAACGGCTGTAACGGCGGTGCCGTCATCACCGTCAGCGTCGTCGGCGCCGTCGTCCTCGTCGCTGCCCGCCGCGCCGCCCGGCGCGGCTGCGCCGGGCAGCAGCCGACGGCGGAGCAGGTCGACGAGGACGACTTCCGCGTCCTCGTGCGCGGCGAGCGCGGCGAAGCGGAAGATCTCGGCGGTCTCGGACGCTGTGGACGCGGCGGGCGGCGCGGCGGGCGGCGCGGCGGGCGGCGCGGCGGGCGGCGCGGCGGGCGGCGCTCTGATGACGGGCGCGGCGGCCTGCGCGCTCGTCGGTGAAGCGTCGTGCGCCGGTTGCGCCCGCGTGACGGCCGTAACGCCCGCCGTAACGCCCGCCGTAACGCCCGCCGTAACGTCCGCCGTAACGTCCGCCGTAACGCCCGCCGTAACGTCGGTCGTAACGGCGCTGCGCAGGTGCGCGTGCAGCGCGAGCGCGGCGTCGGTGCGGCCGGCGCGCAGCGCGGCGCGCAGCGCGGCGGCAAGCGCGGGCGGCGACGCGGCGGCTGCCGCGCGCTCGTGCGCGAGCAGCGCGCGCAAGGTGTTCGCGTGCCCGCCCACCGCCGCGAGCTCCACCCAGCCGCGCGCGCGCGCGTCACGCGCGCTCGCGTCCGCGCCTGCGCTCAAGAGCGCAGTCATGGCTGCCGTCGCGCCTGCCGCGGCGGCGGTGAGAAGGGGCGTTCGTCCGGCCGCGTCGACGGCCTCGATGGGCGACCTGGCGTACGGCTGCGCGTCAGCGGGCGGCGCGACAGGCGCGGCTGGCGGTGACAGGGCTCCACGCGCTGAGCCGCCAGTAACGGGCTCGCCGCCGGTAACGGGCTCGGGTGGCGGCCGGAGCAGCGCGTCGACGCACAGGGCGCCGCGCGCGTGGCACGCGGCGTAGTGCAGCGCGGTGCGGCCGTGCGTGTCGGTGAGCGCCGGGTCCGCGCGCGCACGCAGCAGCCGACCGACGATCGCCGCGCGCGCCCCCGCCTCCGTCTCCGCCTCCTCCTCCGCCTCCGCCTCCGCCTCCGCCTCCGCTCCCGCGTCCGCGTCGGCGTCGGCGTCGGCGTCGGCGCGTGCGCCATCGCCCGCATCCGAGTGCGCGGGCACGGGTGCGTGCGCACCCGGTTCTGCGCCGCAATTACCGCCGTTACCGCCGTTACCGCCCGGGACGGCGGATGGGGGCACGTGCTCGCCGCCCGCCGCGAGCATGAGCGAAGTCCGGCGCAGCCCGGACCGCTCCCTCCCGTCCGGATCCGCGCAGCCATCGTTGCCGCACGGCAGCGCGACCGCGAGCGCGCCACGCGCGCCGCGCGCGTCCGGCGCGTCGTCCGGCGCGGGCGTCACGTGATATGTAACGAGCACGCTCGCGGGCGTCACGTGATATGTAACGAGCACGCTGCCGATCACGTGAACTTCGCTCTCGTCGCGCAGCGGCAGCTCGAGGCGGCTCCCGGCGCGCAGGGCGGGCAGGTAGGCAATGCCCACGTTTTGCGCGCGCGGCGTGGCCGGGCCCGCCGCGCCCGCCGCGCCCGCCGCGTCCGCCGCGCCCGCCGCGCTGCCAGCGGGCGTGGCGTGCGGCGAGCCCGCCGGCAGCTCGGGCTGCGTGTGCGAGAGCGCGACAAGGTAAAACTCAACCTCATCTGCCGTGCTGCCGCCGACGGCAAGGTTGGCGCCACCACTTGCGCCACCGCACAAGCCGGCGCCCGCGCCACCGCCCACGCCACCGCCCACGCCACCGCCCACGCCGCCGCCCGCGCCGCCGCCCGCGCTGCCAACGGCCGGGGTCGGGCACCCGCCCGCCGCGCCGCCGAGCGCAGCACGTGTAGCGTGCGGCGGCTGCAGCGGCTGCTGCGGCACGAGTGTGAGCTGCTCGGCGCTCGGCGCCCAGTGTACCACCATGCCCGCACTCAGTCGCTCATTCAACTGCCACTCCCGCCACTCGGCGCCTGCGCCCGCGCCGGCGCCCACGCCCGCCGCCGTCGTCGCCTTCGTCGCCTTCGTCGTCGCCGCCGCCGCCGCCGTCGCCGCCGCCGGCTGCGGCTCAAGCGCTGCCGGCGGCGGCGCGATCCGCTGCGCGCTCGCCGGCACGAGCTCCTGGAATTTCAAATAGCTCGTTTCGTCAACGCCCGGCAGGTCAGCCTCGAGGCGGAACGCGCGCGTGCGCGCGCCGAGCGCACCGTCAAAGGCGGAGAGCGGGCGCGAGAGGCGGAGAGCGTGCAGCGTGATCGTGCCCACGAAGCGCCGCTCGATGCCGGACGCAGCCGCCGCCGCCGCGCCGCCGGCGTGTCGCGCGGCCGAGTCGGCGGCGCCATCGGCGCCGTGCGGAGGTGCAGCGGCGAGGAGGAGCTGCACGGCAGCGTCGCGCGCGGCCGCGCACGCGTGCGCGAGCGGCGAGCGGCGTGAGCGGCCGTCGATGAGGCCGACACACGCGCGCACCCACTGGTCGGCGGGCGCGCCCGACGGCGCGGCGCGCGCGCCGTGGCGCGCGCTGTCGCCTCCGGCGGCGCGCGCCGTGGCGCCCGTCGCCGGTGGCGGCGGCGGCGTGAGCAGCGCGGCGAGCGCGCCATCGCAGCCCGACGCGGCCGCGGCGTGCAGCGCACTGGCGGGCACGGTCCACGCGGACGGCGGCGCAGCAAATGGCGCGCTGCCCAGCGCCGGGTCGGGCGATACGCGGCCGCGCAGCTGCTCGAGGACAAGGCGCGCGGCCGTCGGGTGGCCGGCGGCGCACGCGGCGACGAGCGCCGAGGCGAGCGCCTGGCCTTCGGCGGAAGTGGCGAGCAGGGCGGGCGCCCGTGGAGGCGCCGCGGCGGTGCTTGACGAAACACCGTCCTGGCTCGGTGCGTCCTGGCTCGCACCGCCGCCATCGTTTGCAGCACCCTTGGCAAAAGCAAAACCGTTCGCGGCGCCCCTGACGAACCCGCCGAGGGCGCCCATGGCACCGCCGCGCGCGCCACCGTCCGCATCCGCGTCCACGTGCGCGCGCGCCGCCGGCGGCGGCTGCTGCTGCGGCGGCGGCGGCGGCTCGTTCAGCGAATGGAGGAGGAGCTCGAGCAGCTCGGCGTCGTCCGTGAGCTGCGCGGCGGCGGCGAGCGGCGTCAGCCCGTCCACCGCCGCCACGCCCGCGAGCGCCGGCTCGGCGGCGGACTCGGGCACGCGCGTGCGCGCGTCGGCCATCGTGCGCTGCGCTCTGTCCGCCATCGTGCGCTGCGCTCTGTCGGCCATCGTGCGCTGCGCTCTGTCCGCCTCAACGAGGAGGCGCGCGCACTGCGCGCGCAGCGCGAGCGACGCGGCGGCGGCCTCCACGCCGCCGACGCCGATGCCGACGCCGCCGCCGCCGCGAGCTGGCGCGGCCGGCGCGGCCGGCCCCGTGGCGCCAGCTGGCGCGGCGGGCGTTGGGGGCACGCGCGCGCGCGCGTCGAGCTCGGCCACGCGCGCGGCGCGCGCGGCGACGATTTCGTCAAAAGGCGTCGCCATGGCTGCCGTCGCCATGGCTGCCGTCGCCATGGCTGCCGACGCGGGCGGCGCAGCCGTTGCCGGTGCGCGCGCGCTCTGCGCACCGGCCCACAGGCCCGCGAGCGCGCCCGGACCGTACGGCCCCTGCGGTCCGGGCGCGCTCGCCGCCCTCGGTCCGGGCGCGAGGGCGAGCACGAGCGCGGATCGCCCGCGCGCGTCAAGGGCGCGCGCGTCGGCGCGCGCGTCGAGGAGCAGACGGACGCAGTCGGGCGAGGCGGCGGCTGCCGCGTGGTGCAGCGCCGATGCGCCGCTCGCGTCGCGCGCGCGCACCGCGCCGTCCGCGTTGGCGCCGCCGGCCGCCGCCGCGGCGCGCAGCAGCAAGGCGAGCGAGTCCGGACGGCCGGCGGCTGCCGCATAGGAAAGTCCGGAACGGTTGAGCGCATCAACTGCCGCGACCGCGCGCGCCGCGAGCTCGCCGCCGCCGCCGCCGCCGCCACCGCCCGCCGCGGCCGCGAGCAGCGCGGCGGTCGTGGCCTCGTCCGCGTGCGCGCCCGCAAGCATGAGAGCGTTCTCGCCATGCGGCCGCGCGGGCGAGAGCACGGCGAGGGCGGACGGGCGATGGCGGACGGGCGACGGCGAGGCGGACGGCGCGTCCACCGCCGCGTGCGTGGCCGCGGCCGCGGGCAACGCCAGCGCGTCGAGGCACATGCCGATGAGCGCGCCGGCGAGTGCGCCGTCGGCGGCTGCAGCGCGCGCCAACTCGCACAGCGGCGTGCGGCCGGTCGCGCCGTCCGTGTCGGCGAGCGCTGCCGGGCCGGAGGCGTTGAGCACCAGCTGCGCGCACTGCAGCAGCCGCCGGCCGGCGGCCGCGCCCGTCGGCGCGCCGCCGCTCGGCGCCGGCTGCGACAGCGCGCGCGCGCCGCCGCCGCCGCCGTCGGCGGGCGCGCGCTGCTCAACGCCGACGCCGAGCGCGACGGCGTGCGCGAGCAGCCCGAGCGGCGTGCGGCGCGCGCGGTCGCGCGTGTGCGCGCGCGCGAGGCGCGCCGCTCCTGCGCGCCCGCCCGGCGCGTGCTCGAGCAGCAGCCGCAGCAGCGGCGCGTCGAGCGGCCACGTGCGCGCGTCCGGCGCGTCCGGTCGGCCGACCGGCGTGCGCAACGCGGCGTGCAGCGCGCCGTGGCCGGCGCGATCGGCGCGCGCCGCGTCCGCGCGCGCGCGCAGCAGCAGCACCGCCACCTCGTCGCGCGCGCCGACGCGCTGCGGCGCCGACGCGAAGGAGGACGTCACGGCAATGTGTAGCGGCGTGCGCCCCTCGGGCCCGCGGTCGCGCGTGTTCGGGTCGGCGCGGCACGCGAGGAGCGCGGCGGCGACGGGCGCGTTCGCGTTGTACGCAGCGCGGTGCAGCGCCGTGTCCGACAGGTCCGGGTCGATCGCGTCCGGGTCGGCGCCGGACTCGCACAGCAGCCGGACGGCCGCCGCCTCGGACTCGATCGGAGCTTTCTCGGAAGTTGCGGCGAGGTGGATCAGCGGGCTGCCGTCGGGCGCGCGCGCGTTGGCCGCCGCGGCGCGCGGCACGCCCGCCGCGACGCACGCGTCGAGCAGCGCGCGCAGCCGGCCCACACCGAGCGGCTCACGCGCGTCGGTATCGCAAAACGCCCCGACGAGCGCGCGCAGCGCGTCCGCCGCCGCGTCCGCGCGCGCGCGCTCGGGCGCGTCGCGCGCGGACGGCGGGTCGGCGATGCGCGCGCGCGCGGCGGCGAGCGCGCCTGTGCCGCCCGCGCGCGCGCCACCGCCGCTCGCGCGACCGCCCGCCACAGCGGCGCGCGGCGCGGCGCGCGCGAGCGGCGCGGCGCGTCCCGCCGCCTTGTGCGGCGCCGGCGGCTGCGGCGCGGCGAAGGCCGTTGGTTGCGCCGGCGCGAGCGGCTGCGCCGGCGGTTGCGGCTGCGGCGGCGGTTGCGGCTGCGCCGGCGGTTGCGCCGGCTGCGGCGTCGGCTGGGTGGGTGGCTGGCCCAGCCGCGACGGTTGCACGGGCGGTTGCGCCGGCTGCGGCGTCGGCGGCGGCGCGTGGCCCTGCGGCGGCGCCAACTGCGCGCGCGCGGGCTCGACGCCGCCAAAAAAGGCCGCCCATGCGCGCGTGTCGATCTTGCCGGACTCGGTCGCGAGTGCGCGCGCGGCCGGCGGTAACGTCTCGTTGCCGTGGAGCGTGAGCGCGAGAAGGGCGCCGCCGGCGGTGACGGCGACGGTCCCGCTGACGTGCTGCGGCTGGGACGGAATGAGGCGGGCGAGGCTGTGCGGCAGCGCGCCCAGCCGGTTCGCGTGCAGCAGCAGCTCGCGCAGCGCGGCGAGCGAGCCGATCGCGTCCGGCAGCGCCGTGAGCCGATTCGAGCTCGCGTCGAGGCGCTGCAGCGCGGTGAGGCGGCCAATGTCCTCGGGTAGCGCCGCGAGCTCGTTTGACGAGCAGTCGAGCTGCAGCAGGTGCGCCGCGCCGAAGACGGCGGGCGGGAGCGTGGTCAGGCGCGGCGCGAGGTTGAGGTGCGACGCGGCTCCGCACAAGTCGAGGCTCGTGCCGCCATGGCGGACGACGCGCTCGACTGCGGCGTCCACCTTTGCGTCAGAGCCGATCGCCTGCGCCTGCATGGCGGCCGCGCACGTCGACGCGCGCCGCGCTTCTGCGCGCCGCGCTTCCCCCGCCGTCTGTGTTCAAAATAATAATGGAGTCTGAGTCTGTGCCGCGGTCGGCGTGCTCGGCATGGCGCAACAGAGCCTGTGGACTGAACTGCGCTCCGCCTGAGACAGCCTGTGGACTTCGGGCGGGCAGCGCCACTCGTGCACACGCGTGCGACCTGCGCCGGTGCAATTCAGGAAGGCGAGGCCGTGACGTCGACCCGCGGGAAGTCTGGGCGGGGGGTGGCCGGGTGGGGCGACGACAACCGTTTTCAGATGTTTGGAAGGGGATGGACGGAGGCAGGGAGGGCCACGCTGCTGAGGATGGGACGGTGCTCCGCTGCGCTCCAACGCAAATCGGCTGGGCACCCCCTGTGCACGCGACCTTCGCGGCACGGCATCCGGACAGCTGTCAGACCCGGACGCACGCCGCGCGACACGGCGCGACGCAACGCGGCGGCGCGGAGCGGCTCAGACGCTGAAGGACGATCCGCAGCCGCACGTCGACTCGGCGTTCGGATTCTGCGCGGCGCGGCGGCGGCGCGCACGGCGGCGGCGCAGCGCGATCGGCCCACGAACGTGCGCGGCGCGGCGGCTGCGCGCGCGCGTGCGCGCCGGGCGGCGGCGGCGGCGCGCTCGCCTTGAAGCCAAAGCCGCCCCCGATGAGCTTGCTCGAGTAGTCGAGCTGCAGGCCGTACAGAAAGATCGACGACTTTGGGTCGATGACGCACCGCAGGCCGTGCTCGGGGTAGGCGATCACAACGTCCTGCTCGCCGATCGCGTCGGGCGCGATCATGTCCATCACGTAGCTCATGCCGGAGCAGCCGCCTGAGCGCACGCCCATCCGCAGCACCACCTCGCCGCCCGAGCCCTCCTTGAGCGCGACGAGCTGCGCCATCGCAGCGGGTGAGATCGCGATCATCTCCTGCTCCGAGCCGACGAGCACGTCGGCGAGCGCGACGGCGGTTCGGCGCGCGCGCGGCGCGGCGCGCGCGGCGACAAAGGCGCTGCTTCTTGCGCGCGCCGGTGCCGCCGCCACCGCGTGCGCCACGTGCGCGAGCGCCACCGCCGCGACGAGCGCGCACGCGTGCCGCCGCCGGAGGGCCGGCACCATGTTCACCATGGGTGGAGCTCGGGTGTCGGGACCCAACCGGGACCGGACAAGAACGGAACTGAGCGCGGCACCACCTCTGCCCTGTGGCTGGACGCCCCCTGTGATAGGGCGCATCCGGTCCATCAGCCGGTGGACGTGCGGGCGGGTGGGCGGGCGCGCGAGGCATGCGGCTGGTGTCGCACTGCCACTCGCGCGCGAGCAGACTTGACAGCGAGTGCGAGCCCCGCTCCAAGGACGGCCGCGCGCGCGCGCGCCGCCGGCCGCGCCCGCGCCACGTCGGCCTGTCGGCCGGGCTGTGCGCGCTCATTCTCTCGACGCTCGCGCCGCGCGACAAGTGCGCCAAGACGCTGCTCGAACGGGCCAACGTGGGCGTCTTCTACCCGTTCGGCGCGTACTGCGGCCCGGCCAACGGCCGCGAGTACCAGCTCGCCCCCGTCGATGGGCTCGACGCGATCTGCGCGCAGCACGACTTCTGCATCGAACATTCCGAGGGCCTTGCGCACCTGTACCCGAAGGCGGAGCCGCCGCAGCGGCGACGGCGCGCGCCCGATGAGCAGGCACTCGTGCACGAGCTCGAGGCCGTCGAGGCCGCCCTCCGCGCCGCCGACGCCGACGCGCGCAAGTGCGGCGCGCCGCTCGGCGCGTGGCGCGCGGCCGAGCTCGCGCCGCGCATCGCCGAATGCGACCTCGCGATGCTCCGCTCGCTCGCGGCGCGGCGTGTGGTCTGTCCGGCGGCGGGCGACGGGCTGCCGCGCTCGCCCATCTGCGAGCAGTTTGAGCACATGCCCATCTGCGACGCGCCCATCAGCGCGGCCGACGCCGGCGAGGCGGGTCCGGGCGGCGGCGTCGTGCCGAGCAGCGCCAACGCGCGCGACGCGTCGTGGCGCTACCGCAGGTGGGGGCCGCGCGGGGTGCTCTGCCGCTTCGCCGCAACCTACATCGGCGCGTATGAGCGACACAAGGTGCGCGCGCGCGCGCGGTGTTCGGCACGGCGCGCGCGTGCGCCGCTCACTGCGCCGCGACGCGCCGCCGCGCTGCGCCTCGGCCGCTCGCAGGTCCGGCGCAACTTGAGCTACCACGCCGCGCGCGCGGCCTTCGAAGAGACCGCGGAGAACGCGACCGCCGCCATCGCACAGGTCTCGCAGGCCCTGCTGCATGCCGCCGAAATTCATTTGCCGCCACAGCTGCTGCTCGCGCTCGAGGCCGCGCGCGCGGCCATTTCAAACTCGGCGCCGCGCTCGGCGCACGCGGCGTGGTGGGCGTGGCCCTTCGCCAGCAACGGCGCCGCCGGCGCCGGCGCGTCCGGTCGCCGCGCCGGCGGCAGCGGCGCGCCGCCAAAGGGCGCGCGCGCTGGCGCGCCGCGGGCGCAACCGCAGCCCGCGGGCGGTGCGCCGGCCGACGCGCGCACGCGCGCGCGCGCAGACGGCGACGACGAGGGCGGCGGCGTGCGCATGGGTGGAGGCGACGCCCCGTTTGGGCGGCAGCAGCGGGCAGCGCAGTCGACGCCATCGACGCCATCGTCAAAGCGCAACCCTGCGCGCAGCGCGGCTGCGCTCGTCGCTACGGCCACGCGCGCGCCCCAGTCGGCGCTCGAGGGGGCGCCGGCGCGCGCGCACGCCGCGCCGGCGAGCGCCGGCACTCGAGGCGCGCCGGGCGTGCCGGCGGCGCACGTGCCGCCGCCCGCGCCGCAGCCGCAGCCACCGCCGCCCGCGCGTGCCGCCGACGACAGCCCGCCGCCCGCGCGCGCCGGCGCGCGAGAGCACCGCACCGGCCGCGTCCGCGCCGCGCGCTGGGCTAGGGAGGCGCGCGGCACCGACGCGGCGCACGCGGACGCGGCAAGCGGCGCCGCGCCCGTCTCGCGGCCGCGCCGGCTACGGCTGGGCGCGCGCATGCGACAGACGGTGCGTGTAACGGCGCGTGTAACGGCGCGTGTAACGGCGCGTGTAACGGCGCGTTGCGTTGGGAGGCCGCTCCGGTGGCTCTGCCGCTGCCTGCGCGCGCGACGCGCGCGCGCGCTCGCTGCGGCGGCGGGCACGACGGCCACCGAGGCGCGCGCGCGCTGAGCGGCGGGCGGCGGCGGCTCGCGGCCGGGCGATGGGCGGCGGAGGCATCACGGCAGCGGCAGGATGTAAAGGGCGGGCTGATGAGGCCAGGCAGCACGCTTTGCGGAGAGGCCAGCGGTGCGCGGACGAGCGGCAGACGACAAGCGCGGTGGCTTGCGCACCCCCCAAAAAAAGAGCAAGAAAAGAGCAACATCCAGACTTCGCGCGTGGTCCCCCACCGCACTACTACCTGAACGGTTGCCGGCTTGACTTCGGAGTTCGAGTGGATTCCGGTATGTTCCGACACCTATGGCCGCTCCTCATAACGGCGAGAAATTTTGGGTTACTGACCTTTTCACGACAGCTCACCGCCAATCGACGAGACGCCGGGATGCGCGCTGGCAAGCGTCACTGCGCCTCTTTTGAAAAGGCTTCCCGCGTCATTAATCGGCATTCGCGATTGCGCGTGTACGTCGTGCTCAATTTGGGGGAGCCTCGTCATGCGCGCGTTGCACGAGCCATGGCTCGACGTGCTTGCCGTGCTGGCGGTGGCCGCGCTCGTCGCGCGGCTGTACGCCTCATTTTCCCTTGGATCCGTCCGCCTTCCGCCTATCACCGCCGCCATTGTCTGCGCCGCGCTGCTCGTGGCGGCCGCGCCCGACGCGGCGCTGAGCGGCACGGCGCTCGGCCGCGCGCTCGCGGCAGCGTTCGGCGCGAGCAGCCTGAGCTTAGGCCTGGCGCTCGGCGCGTGGTTTTTTGCCACGTTTGGCGCGCTCCTCGAGCGCCGCACCTTCGCCGATGCGCCCGGCGCATATGCGCGCGTGCTGTGCGGCTGTGGCGTGGGCATTGGCTGCGCGCAGTGGCTCGCGCTCGGCCGGCGGCTTGACGCGCGCTGCACGGCGGGCGGCGCGTGCGACGCGCTGCCTCTACGCGTCTTTGAGCCGCTGACCGTCTGCATCGTCACGCTCGTCGTGCACCTGAACGCCTCGCCGGGCGCGCTCGGCGCGAGCGCCGCTGGCGGCGAGCCGCGCGCGCCGGCGGGCGCGGGCGGCGCGGCCAGCGGCGCACAGCTCGCGGCGCAGGTGTTGCGGATGGTGGACGTGCTCTCAGTGGGCGCGCCGCCCGGGGCGCTGCCATGGATTCTCGTCGCCGCCGGCACGCTGCTCGGTGGCGCTGCGCATGGCCTCGCCCTCCTCTGCGGCGTCGGCGCCGGCGTCGGCGCGGCCGCGCTGCTACCACTCGGCGCGAGTGGCGCGCGCGCGCGTGCGGCGCGCGCGCTCGGCATGAGCGCGGCGCAGCACACCGCGCAGACGGCGCACGGCGCCGGCGCGACGCCCTTCGCCGACGCGACCGAGCCGCGCGCGCGCGAGCCCGGCAGCATGGCGGAGGGCGCGCCGGCCGCGGCTACGGCCATCGGCGCGCCGCCGGCCGACGCGCCGCCGGCGGCCGTGCGCGCCGCGCCGGCGGGTCCAACGGCGCGGCTGGTGGGCGGCGCGGCGTGGCCGTCGCGCGCGCGCACCGTCGCGTCGGCGAAGGGTGCGTCCGACGCGCCCTCCGCCGGATGGGTCCGGTGCGCGCAGGCCGTTTTATTAGTACTCGCCGTCGTATACCACACAGCGACGCAGCCGCACGAGCCGCGCGGCGTCGGTGGCGGTGCCGGCAGCAGCAGCAGCGTGGGCGGCGGCGTGGGCGGCGGCGCGGGTGGCGGCGACCTGCGCGGCGCGCGCGCGCGCGGCACCGACGGGCTGCCGTACGGCGCGCACGGCGGCTCGTGCCTCGCGCCCGACGCGCCCGCGCCGCGCGTCGACGCGCCCGGCGGCGGCGCGGCGCTGCTCTGCCGCGAGCTGCGCGCGGCGACGGCCATCGCCGCGCCCGGCTTGGACGGCGCGAGCGCGCGCGGCGGTGCCGGCGCCGGGGCTGGCGCCAACGCCGGCGGCGCGGGCAGCGCGCGCCTCGCCGCGCTCGCCGCCCGCGTGCGCGCGGGCAGCGGCGCGGCGGGCGCGGGCTCACGCGCGCTCGGCCTTGCCGCTGACTCGCCCGCCGTGCTGCTCGCTTACCAGCTGGCGCTCGACGCGTGGGTGGGCACCGCCGCTGCGGCGGGCGTCGTGCCCGGCGCGCGCGCCGCGCCGCGCCTTGCCGCCGATGCGCGCGGCGGCGCGGACGGCGCGGGCGCGCTCGCGCAGGGCGCCGGCGTCGTGTCCGGCGCGCGCGCCGCGCCGCGCCTTGCCGCCGATGCGCGCGGCGGCGCGGACGGCGCGGGCGCGCTCGCGCAGGGCGCCGGCGACGGCGCCGGCGCGCGCGCCGCGCCGCGCCTTGCCGCCGATGCGCGCGGCGGCGCGGACGGCGCGGGCGCGCTCGCGCAGGGCGCCGGCGACGGCGCCGGCGCGCGCGTCGTGCCCGATCTCGAGGCCGTCGTGGCGATCGTCTACCAGGCGTTGGGCAGGTCGGAGCTTCCCGCCGAGATGAGTGACGACGATGTCACATATGAGATTGGCGTGACGATGCTCGGGCACGGGCAGATGACCATCTTGCCGAGCGCGCGACCCGTGTGGGTGCGCGCGGTCGCGCATTACCGCCAGCAGCGGCGCGCTGTCGCGGACGCTTTCGCCCAGCTGCGCTCGCTCGTGCGCGCGGGCGCGCGCGCGGTCGGCGGCGCGCGCGTTGCGGGCGAGACGGCGGCGGCGGCGGACGGCGGCGCGCGCGCGGAGGCGAGTGGCCGGGCGATGGCGGAGTCGCCGGCCGCCTCCGAGGACGGCGCGGCGCTCGACGGCAGCGCGGCCGCGGCGGACGCGGAGGTGCCGTCCGCCGCCGCCGGCGACGGCGACGGCGCCGCGCCGGCGGACGCGCTCGCGCCCGCGCCCGCGTCCGCCGCGGCCGCGGCCGCGGCCGCCGCGTCCGCCGCGTCCGCTGCGGCGTCGAGCGCCGAGGACGACGAGCAGCGCGCGCTGCTGCTCGCGCTCACGACGGAGCTGGTGAACGCGACGCTCGCCGAATACGACCTGCCGACCAACATGACCGACGACGCGGTGCTTCAGGAGCTGCTCCAGATGCTCGACGCGGACGGGCTGCAGATCCGACAGACCGTGCGCGTCGCGCTCGCGCTCGCCGTGCGCGCGCACCGCGCCGACCGGAGCACGTCGCACGCGGCGGCGATGCGCGAGGCGATGCGCCGCGTGCGCGCACGGCTGTGGACGGACGGCCTCCTCCGCGTGTTGCCCGCCGGCACGGGTGGCGGCGACGGCGGCGCGGAGCCGACGCGTGTCGATTCGGACGCCGAGCGCGGCGCGGACGGCGGCGACGCGTTCGAGGCGGCCGAATTTGCGCGCGCGCGCGCGCCGCTCCGCGCCGAGCTGCCGCTCGACGCGCAGCTCGACGGCGAGGCCGTGCGCGCGCTCAACCGCAGCCTCGACGCGGCCGTCTCCGAGGCGATCAGCTGGCAGGAGCTGCCGCTTGACGGCGACGAGGACGAGGTCGCGATCGAGCTGCTCGGCGCGGCGAACCTGAGCGCCGCCGACTTGCACCCCTGCGCGCTCGCGCTCTTCAAGGCGTCGGCGCGCGCGCACCGCGAGGCGCGGCGGGTCGAGTTCCGCCGCCAGCAGGCGTTTGAAGCGCTGCTCGCCATCGTGAAAGCGCAAATGCCGCCGGCGGCGGCTGCGCCGGGCGGCGATGGCGGCGGCGCGGACGGCGGCGCCGGTGATGGTGATGGTGATGGTGATGGTGATGGTGATGGCGGCGGGGGCGGAGGCGAGGCGGACGGCGCCGATCGCGCCGGCGCGGCGGACGGCGGCGAGGGTGCGCGCGACGTCGAGCCGCCGCTCGACGCGGAGGGCGGCGCGGCGGACGGCGTGCACGCGCTGCCCGACGTCGAACCGCCGCTGAACGCGAGCCAGCAGTCCGATGTGTTCCGATACGTGGACAGTGTGCTCTCGGGCTTCGAGCTGATTCCGGCACTTTCCGACAGCGCGCTTCTCCTCGAGCTCACGCGCATGCTTGCGCTGCCCGAGCGCACGCGCCTGCCGCCCGCGCTCAACGAGACGCTCACCCTCGCCGTGCGCGCGCACCGCGAGCGTCGCGGCGGTGAGGCGCTTGCGGGCGGCGCGCCGGCGCTCGCCGATGGTGGGCTGACGGCCGAGGCGCGCGCCGAGGCCGAGGCCGCCGGCCTGCAGCTCGCCGTGCGCGCGCCGCTGCCCGCAAGCGCCGGCGCGGTGCGCGCCGCGCTGCCGAGCGCCGCCGAGGCGCTCGCCGCGCCGGCGGACGGCAACGCCTTCGCGCTGCTGCTCGCCGCGCTGCTACGCGCCGCCGGCGCGCGCTTCCGCCTCGTGTACGGCTGCGCCGTGCCCGACGGCGCCGGCCCCGCCGCGCCCGGCCGCGTCGGCGCGACGGCGGGCGCGCGCGCGGCGCGCGCGGCGAACGCGGCCGCGCAGGGCGGCCCGCCGCTGCGCGCGGGCGAATGCGCGCTGTGGTGTGAGGTGCGCATCGGTCGAGGGCAGCAACGGCTGTCGCAGTGGGCGGCGCGCATCTACTCGGGCAGCCGCGAGGCGCGGACGCTCCACTTTCGCACCGACCGCGACGGTTTCGCGTGGCTCTCGCTCGACTGGCAGGACGCGGCCAAGTTGCAGGCGCCCGGCGCGCCGTATCGCCGGTACGGCGAGGCAACGGCTTTTTACCTGGAGCAGGGCTCAGTCGGGCGGTGGGACGCTGACTCGGACGAGTTTGTCGCGCCGATCGGCTCGCTCACCGTGCCGGCGCGCGCGCCGCGCGATCCGTAGCGGTGGACGGCTCACTGGACGGCGGCGGCGGACGGGCGCGTGCCCGGCTTGGGCATGCCATGCGCGCGAAGCATAATTGCGGTGCGGCGTCGCGGGAAGTCGATCCGCGCGTCCGTGTCGTGCCTGTCAGCTGCCGCCTGCCGCCCGGAGGCGACCCACTCAAATTGCAAAGTGCAAACGGCACAGTCGCAAAAACGTGCCACCGCCAACCTAGGTGGATGTGTTCATACGCCTCAGGAGACGTATCTTGCACGCGGCGAGGCGCACACCTGAAAAGGGCCACCGAGGGCACATTATGCGGATTCGGCGGCATGGCCGTATCAAGGGCGGGTGGGCGTGGACGGACGGACGCGACAGCAGGGGAGAGACGCGGGTGGAGAGGACGAGGAGCGGCGCGCGCTTGGGCGTGTGGAGAGGACGAGGAGCGGCGCACTTGGGATTTTGACGACCACCGTCCATGCCTCGTGCGTATCGGCCAGCGCCACGCCGGCCAGTGGCTCGCATCGAGCGGGCGGCGGACCGCGGCGGCCGGCGCGCATCGCGCGTCGGATCGCGCGCCAGAAATTCCGCGCAAAAGCCGTGCGCATCGAGCTCACCGGCGGCGCGCGATCATCATACTCGGCTCGCTGCGAGGGATCATCGCTCTCTCGGCTCTCGGCCTGGCGGGTGACCCTATACGCCCGCTCGGGCGCAATCGCCGCAGCCCGGCCCAGCCGCGCCGGCGACGTCGGACGACGACGACCTCGGCAGCCACGCCTCGGTGGTTGCTCGCGCCACGTATAGAGACTACGCGCTGCGCATCGCCAGGCTGCCATGCAGCCAACGCGCGCGGGCGGGCGCTCAAGGGACGAGGCGCGGATGATCGTCGCCGTGCCGCGTCACGCTCCAGCCGGCCGTCGAGGGCGCGGCGCCTACGTTGAGCATCGGTGCGGACACCGACTTCAGGGAAATGTGGCAGACTGGCTTCAAAGGCAGCTACTCGCTGACCGACAAGAATCACGTGTGCACAATGACGCGCAACTTTCGCAAGACTCCCGACGGCCTGGGCTGCAAGGGCCTTCTGCCTAAGCCGGCCGCGACGTATATCGAGTTGCAAGAAGCTATCGTGCACCAGGCGTGCGCGCTCGCCGGCCAAGTTGAAGCTGCCGCGCTCGCGAAAAGGCGCAAGCATGCCCACGGCGCGCTCGGTGCCTCACGCGAGGGCACCGACCCAGCCGACGCTGCGCAGCCCTCGAGCGATGCGCAGATGTCGCGCAACACACGCGAAACGGTGTTTTTAAGGACGGCTTTGGCGTCTTCGAATGGAAGGCCGCGCAGGCCGGCCGGGCCGCCATTGGCGTCACGTTCAAGACCGACGCGCCGCCGGTCGTGAACACAGGCGCGTGGCCGCCCGCTGCCTGCAGCCTTCGCGCGTGTTTGCCGCTGGCGGAGATGTCCGTGTACTCCTCGACGCTTAAGCACGTGACCAAGTGCGGTTGCAATCGCGAGGACGTGGGCCCTTGCGGGCCGCGGTGCAACGTGCTCATCTGCGCTTTCTTCAAGAAGTTTTTTGATTCTGGTTTTAACACCGCGGCCGAGCTGGCTAACCCTTGGGTTCCAGCCGACAAAGCCAGGCGTGCAGCCGCGCAGCAAGCCGCGAGTTTCTGTGGATCCGCGAGCAGACCCGCGAGCAGCCTTGGCGTGCACCGAGTGGCCTGGTGACGCTTTTGTGCGCGGCCGCACGACTCGCATAATCCGCGCCTCGTCCCTTGAGCGCCCGCCCGCGCGCGTTGGCTGCATGGCAGCCTGGCGATGCGCAGCGCGTAGTCTCTATACGTGGCGCGAGCAACCACCGAGGCGTGGCTGCCGAGGTCGTCGTCGTCCGACGTCGCCGGCGCGGCTGGGCCGGGCTGCGGCGATTGCGCCCGAGCGGGCGTATAGGGTCACCCGCCAGGCCGAGAGCCGAGAGAGCGATGATCCCTCGCAGCGAGCCGAGTATGATGATCGCGCGCCGCCGGTGAGCTCGATGCGCACGGCTTTTGCGCGGAATTTCTGGCGCGCGATCCGACGCGCGATGCGCGCCGGCCGCCGCGGTCCGCCGCCCGCTCGATGCGAGCCACTGGCCGGCGTGGCGCTGGCCGATACGCACGAGGCATGGACGGTGGTCGTCAAAATCCCAAGTGCGCCGCTCCTCGTCCTCTCCACACGCCCAAGCGCGCGCCGCTCCTCGTCCTCTCCACCCGCGTCTCTCCCCTGCTGTCGCGTCCGTCCGTCCACGCCCACCCGCCCTTGATACGGCCATGCCGCCGAATCCGCATAATGTGCCCTCGGTGGCCCTTTTCAGGCGTGCGCCTCGCCGCGTGCAAGATACGTCTCCTGAGGCGTATGAGTGGAAACCCCTATACTCCCACCGCTCGGGGCACGCGGTACGATGGCCGCGAACGCCGTGCGCGCGGCGGTGACGGAAGCCGGGCTCGATTCGGGCGCGCTCGACGATGCGATAATCGAGTACGTCGCGGGAACGATCGACTCGGCGCTCGACGAGGGCCAGGCCGATGACGACGTGCTCGAGGCCATCGCACCGCTGCTCGACGACGTGCTCGCGGTCGGCGACGGCGCACTGCTCGCGCGGCTGTGCGCCGACATCTTGAGGCGCGCGCGCGACGTGCCAGCAACGGGCGCGGCGGGCGCGGCGCACGCAATGGGCGTGATTGGCGCACCGGTCGTTCCATCGACGCCCGCCGCGCTCGACGTGCCCATCCTGCTCGCGAGCGGCGAGGGCGAGCTGCCGGAGCTCGTGGCAGAGCTGATGACGAGCCAGAGCGGCGGCGGCGCGTTCGGCAATTCGGACAACTCGGCCAAGTACGGGAACGCGACGATCGACGCGGCGGCGGGCAGGGCGGGCGCGGGCGAGGACGGCGCCGCGCCCGACGGCCCGCGCCTCACGTCGCTCGCCGAGACACGCGCGCGCCTGCGCGCGGCGGCGGACGTGGCCGCGCGCGACGCGGCGCTCGCCGAGGAGGCCGAGGCGGAGGCGGCGGTCAAGAAGTACATGCGCGCGCGCGCGAGCAACCGGAACGCGTCGCGCGACGTGCACGTCAAGAGCTTCACCCTCCTCGCGCCCGACGGCCGCCCGCTGCTCGAGAGCGCATCGCTCCGCCTGTCCGGTGGGCGAAAGTACGGTCTCCTTGGTCAGAATGGCGCCGGAAAGAGCAGCCTGCTGCGAGCCATTGCCGCCTATGAGCTCGTCGGCTTCCCGGAGGCGCTGCGCGTGGTGCACGTGCGGCAGGAGGGCGCGGTCGACCTCGACGCCACGCCGCTCGCCACCGTGCTCAAGGCCGACGTCGAGCTGCGCGTGCTACAGCGCCGGCGGCGTGAGCTCGAGGCGGCGATCGGCGGCGGCGGCGGCGGCGGCTCGGCGGACGGCGCGCACGGCAGCGACGCGGCGTCGGACGCGGCGACGGCGGCGGAGGGCGACAGCGCAGCGCTGAGCAAGCAGCTCGTGCAGACGCTCGACGCGCTCGCCGCGCTCTCCGCCGACAGCGCCGAGCAGCGCGCGTGTCAGATCCTGCACGGGCTCGGCGTGGACGAGCGGATGCGCGCGCAGCCCGTTCGCGCGCTCTCCGGCGGGTGGCGCGTGCGCGTGTGCCTTGCAGCGGCGCTGTTCGTGCGGTGCGACCTGCTCCTCCTCGACGAGCCCACCGTGCGCGCGCGCGCGCGCCCGCGCGCGCGCCCGCGCCCGCGAGCGCGCGCGCATTGCGCCAGGCGCCAATTATCGACGGCCGCCGCCCGCCCGCCCGCCTGCCCGCCGCCGCGGCGCGCGCGCGGGCAGAACCACCTCGACCTGGTCGCGCTGCGCTGGCTGACGGCCTTTTTGCGCCAGCGCGAGCAGACCTGCCTCATCGTCTCGCACGACCGCGACTTCCTCGACGCGGTGTGCACGGACGTGCTCCTCCTCGCGCGCCGCACGCTCAGCGCGTACCGCGGCGACGTGTCCACGTTCGTGCGCGTGCAGGCGGAGGAGTACGTGGCGGCGCGGCGGGCGTACGAGGCGCAGCAGGCGGAGGTCGCGTCGCTGCAGGCGATGGTCGACAAGTTCGATTTGTCCAAAAATTCCGCCGAGCACAACCGGAAAGCGAAACGGACGCCGTCTGCGATGGCGCAGGTGAAAAGCCGCGAGCAGGCGCTGCGCCGCATGGAGGAGAAGGGGCTGCTCGAGGACCCGGACAAGGAGTCGGGCTTCGCGCGCGTCAAGCTCGACTTCCCGCCGCCGCCGCCGCTCAAGCGCAGCCAGCTCCTTGCCCTCGACAGCGCGGCGATCGGCTACACGGGCCACGCGCCGCTCGTGCGCGCCGTGTGCGCGCAGCTGCACGCGACATCGCGCGTGGGGATCCTCGGCGCCAACGGCGCGGGCAAGACGACGCTGCTTCGCACGATGACGGGCGAGCTGCCGCCGCTCAGCGGCGAGGCGAGCCTCAACCGCGCAGCGCAGGTCGTCTCCTTCGCGCAGCACCATGTCGACCAGCTCGACCTCGACAAGTCGGCGCTGGAGCACCTGCTCGCGCGCTTCCCGGGGACCAAGGAGCTTGAGGCGCGCACGCGCCTCGCCGCGTTCGGCCTCGTCGACGGCGGCGCGTTCCGCAAGATGCGCTCGCTGTCGGGAGGGCAGAAGAGCCGTGTCGCGTTTTGCGAGCTCGCATGGCAGCCACCGCACCTCGTCGTGCTCGACGAGCCGACCAACCACTTGGACCTCGAGACGATCGACGTCCTCATCGACGCGCTCGCGCGCTTCGGCGGCGCCGTCGTCGTCATCTCGCACGACCAATACTTCCTGCGCGCGACGGTGCGCGAGTATTGGGCCGTCGCGCGCGGCGAGCTGCGCGCCTTCCACGATGGCGACCTGGACGGCGCCAAGCAGTGGACGTACGGTGATGACGCGTAGAACACGTCACTCCCTTTTCAAAAGACAGCGGTGGTGAATGGGGGCCTGGCGATATGACAGCACGGGCTATGCAGCTACAAATGGTAGCCGCCTCGTCGCAGCCTTCGCTTGCCGAGAGGCGGGCGCTCGTGGCTTTGAGTGGCGGCCTTGCCGGCCGACAGCGCGGCCGACTGCACGCCCGGCCGTGCACGGCCACGCGCCGCACTGACCCACGGACTCACTGAGGATCACTGAGTCACTGCTGCCGCTCAGACGCCGCACCATCCTGCGGCGCGTACCCGCGCAAAAAGTCGGCGAGCGGGAAGCCCTTGGTGGCAAAGAGCGCGTCCAACTTGGGCGCGGCTTGGATCTCGCGCGCGATTCGCTCGCACATCTCGCGCTTCTCGGAGGCGGTATGCCGGTCGGAGAGGAGAAGCGCGGACACGGCGGGCTCGAGCGTCGTGCACTCCTGCGCACGCGCGCGCATGCGCGGGCGCGGCAACGGGCGCGGCGTGCGGGGTGAGAAACGCGTGCGCCCGTCACGCGTGCGCCCGTCACGCGTGCGCCCGTCACGCGTGCGCCCGTCACGCGTGCGCCCGTCACGCGTGCGCCCGTCACGCGTGCGCCCGTCACGCGTGCGCCCGTCACGCGTGCGCCCGTCACGCGTGCGCCCGTCACGCGTGCGCCCGTCACGAGCACGCCTGTCACGCCAGTCGGCCGTGCGCGCGCGATCGGCGCAGCGCGCAGCGGCGCGGCGGCGCACCTGCGCGCTGAGGCCCAGGAGCTCGCGCACGCGCTGCAGCTCGCGCTGCACGAGCGCGCTGCCCACCGCCGCCTCCGCCTCCGCCGCCGCGACGCGGCGCGCCTCGGCGCGCTGCGCGGCGGCGGCCGTGCGCAGGGCCGTCCACTGCTGCGGGTTGAGCTGCAGCGTCACGGCGTGACGTGGGTAACGGTCGTGACTCAACTTGACGCGCGGCTGCTGCAGCACGAGCAGCCGCAGCGCGCCGTCCGGACCCGCGGCGCTGGAGGTGTCCGGTGCGGTGGCGTCGGTGTCCGGTGCGATGGCGTCGGTGTCCGGTGCGATAGGCGCGCCGCGGTCAGCGCCGGCGGCGCCGCTTTGAAACCAACGCGGCGCGACAAATGCGAGCGCGTCAAAGTCGGTGCGCAGCTGGCGGAGCGCGCGGCGGAAGCGCTTCCATTGCCCGTTGGAAGAGATGACGAGCTGCTCGCGCAGGATGGCGTCGGCGTCGTCGTCGTCGTCGGCGGCGGCGAGCGGCGCGGCGCCGGCGGCCGGACGAAGGCCCGCCCCGCCGGCGTTGGCGGCGGCGGGCGCCGCACCTGCGCCCGCCGCGCTGAGCGTGCTGAGGCGCGCGCGCTGGCGCGCGGTGAGGAGGGCCTTGCCGTAGACGGCAAACTTGACCGCCGCCTCACATGTCTCGTCGCTCATCCCGGCCTGCGCGGCGGAGGCGGCGGGGGCGGCGGGGGCGGCGGGCGGCGGTGAGCGCATGGCGGCGGTGAGCGCATGGCGGCAGTGAGCGCATGGCGGCAGTGAGCGCATGGCGGCAGTGAGCGCATGGCGCACCTGCTGCAGCCAGCCCGCCACCTCGTCGCCGCCCCACAGGTGAGCGGCCGCGTCGCTCACGGCGCCGCCCAAAAAGCGGCCGCCGGTGGTGCCGCGCTGCGCCTGCGCGAGCGCCGTCTGAAGCGCGCCCCACAGCGCGCGCTCGTCTTTGCTCGCCGCGCCCGTCGGCGTCGTCGCGTCGGCGCGCAGCACGAACGCCGTGCCGATGTGCACGTGCGAGGCGAAGAGGTGCGGCTTGTACGGCCACGCGCGAAGCGCGGCGGGCACTTGGACGCGGCCCGACGCGCCCTGCTGCGCAACCGTCCATGATGGGAGCGTTTCGTCAAACGTTTCAAGCACGCGTGCCGGTCCGAGCGCGCGCGCGGCGGCCGCGCCGTCCGCGGGCGCGCCGTGCGGGCGCGGCTGCGCCGGCGCGTCGGGCGCGCGCGCGTCGGCGATCATGGTCGCGGCGGGCAGATGCGCGGCGAGGCCCGCCGCCGCCTCAAGGAGGAAGCGCGTGCTCGCGCGCCGCGCGCCCGCCGAGCCGCGCGCGAGCGGAAGCGCAGCGACTGTCGTGACCGCGCCGCCTGCCGCGCCCGCAAAGCCCGCGGCGTCCGGTCCGGTGCGAGCGCCGCCAGCGCCGCCGCCAGCGCCGCCGCCAGCGCCGCCGCCAGCGCCGAGCTCAGCGAGCGCGCGCAACATCGCGCGGCTCGCGCGCGCGTCGGCCGCGTCGGCCACGCCGGCAGTGCCGTCGTTGAGCCGCGCGTCCAACGCCGCCTCGCCCTCGCCGCGCGCGGCATGGGTCGCTTTCGCCTCCGCCGCCGTCTCCACCTCCGCCTCCACCTCCCAACCCGCCTCCGCCTCCGCCTTCGCCTTCGCGTCCGCGTCGGCGTCCGCCGCCCTCTCGCGCGCGAGCGCGAGCAAGGTCTCGTATCCGGGCCGCAGCTCCGACGCTGCCTCGGCGCGCAGCAGCGCGCGCGCGCGGTCGAGCGCTGCCTCCACCGCGCCGAGGCCATCCGCCGCGCGCGCGCGCACACCACCGCGCTGCGCGTCGCCGAGCCCGAGCTGCTCGGCGAGCGCCGCCGCGGCGGCGAGCGCCGCGCCCGCCGGCGCGCGCGCGGCGGCGGCCTCGGCGGCCTCCGCGCCGTTCGCCGCGGCCGACGCGCCGGCGCACGCCGCGGCCCACGCGGCGTGCTCCGGCGCGTCGGCGCCGCCGTCGGCGGGCGCGCGCGCCGCGTTGGCGAGCGCGGCGGCGAGCGGCGCGTGGTCGAGCAGCGGCAGCGGCGCGCGCGCCGCGACGGCGGCCTGCGCCGCGTCGACGGCGTCGGCGAGCGCGTCGGCGCGCGCGTCGAGCGCAAACGCGAGCACGTCCGTGTTCGCGCGCGCGTTGGGCGCGCGGTCGGGCGCGGCGCGCGGCGGTCGCGCCGTGACGAACTCGAGGAGGGCGATGGAGAGGGCGTTGTCTGCGATCATGCTGTCGACGGTGAGGGGCGCGAGAAGGGCAATCCACGAGCGCACGTCCTGCACGAGCAGCGCGTCGCTCAACCGGCCGCTCAGCTCGGCGCGCTCGGCGGAGCGCAGGAGCACGCCGCCTGCCAGCGCGCGCACCGCCGACGTGCGCGGCCGGCCGCCCGGGCCGATGGCGGGCGGTAACGGCAGTCCGGAGACGAGCGCGCGCAGCCGGACTGTCTCGGCGGCCGGGAGGAGGGTGACGTCAAGGGGCGGCAGCGCGCCGCTCTCGCCGGCCGCCGCGTCCGCGGAGATGTCCGCCGTGGCCGCCGCGAGCGCGTCTAGCGCGCGCAGCGCGCGCGGCAGCTGCGCCGGGCGCTCGGCGCGGGGCAGCGCGACGGCCACGGCCGTGTCCGCGCGGTCGGAGGCGCGCACGAGTTGGTCGAGCATCGAGTCAAAGTCTGCGGGCGGCGGTGCGTGCGTGGGCTCGAGCCCCGCGGCGATGAGCCGCTGCTCCTCCAAGCGGTCGAGCAGCGCGTTCGCCGCGTCGGCGTCGGCGTCGGCGGTGGTGGTGGTGGCGCCGGCGCCCGCCGCGCCGGCGCCGCCGCCAACGCCGCCGCCAAGCGAGTCGAGAAGCTCGTCTACGACGCGGCTGATGCCAAACGCGCCGCCGAGCTTGGCCGGCCCTGCGCGCCGCGCACCCTTGTCGAAGAGGCTGATGCCGCCGTCCGCGTGCCCGGAGCTCTCCGCCGGCGCGGCCGCGCCCGCCGGCCGCGCGGGCGCCGAGCCCGCCCGGCCGCCGCCGGCGCCGCCGGCGCGCGTGACGGCGGCGGCCGTGCTCGCGCGCCGCGGTGGTGGCTGCGGCCCGCGTACACCGCTCGGCTCGGTCGTCGTCGTCGTCGTCGTCGTCGTCGTCGTCGTCGGCGGCGGCGGTGGCGGCGGCGGTGGCGGCTCAAGCGGCGCGTGGTCGTCACGGCGCTCGCCAACGGTGCGCCCGCGCCCGCGCCCGGTTGGCGGCGCCGCGAACACGTTGACGACGGGCGGGGCGGGCAGTGGGGGCACCGCGTTGGACGGAGCGGCCTGCGCGGCGGCCGGCGGCGCGGCGCGCGCCTCGCGCGCCTCGCCCGCGTCGCTGGCCGCGGCGGGCGGCGCGATCGGCCGTGGGCCGCCGGCTGGGCGCGAGCGCCACGGAGCGGGGCTCGGCTTAGCGGCGCGAGGCGGCGGCGCGGATGGCGCAATCGGCTCCTCGTCCGCGTCGGCGAAGCGAGCCGCCGCATCTGCCGTCGACGCGCCGGCCGGCGCCAGCGCGGGCGGCGCGGGTGGCGAAGACAGCGGAGCGGCCGCCGCGCGGCCGCGACCGCGGCCGGCGGCGCGGGTGAAGAGATCGAGCGGGGTGTCGCCGGCAGACGAAGCGTCGTCTGCACCGTCCGAGCCACGCCCGGCGCCGTCCGTCGACGAGCCCGTCAGCGCACGGCCGGGCAAGAACCGTCGAGGCGCGAGCGCGACAACCCGCCGAAGCGCCATTTCTCGCGAGAACGAACGCCCACGCGGCTGCCAGGGCATCCATCAGCTGAAAAAGTGCTGGGGCGGGGCGGGGGGGGCGATGGCGAACCTCGTGGACAGGGCGGGCCGCAGAGCGCGCGCGCTCGCGCTGCTCGCGCTCGCGGTGGCGTGCGCGCAGCTCGGCGCGGCGAACGATGACTTTGCCACCATGCGTGCCGCGATGGAGGGCCTCGTGCGCGACGATGACGCCGCCGACGCGGCGCGCCCGCGGCGCGCACGCGGCGCGGAGGCCGCGCCCGGCGGCGCGCGCGCGCGCGCCGGCGGCGGCGGCGGCGGCGGCGGCGCACGCCAAGGGTACGTGGACGAGCGCGCGGGCGCACCCGCGCGAGCTGCCGACGCGCCGCGGCGCACCACCAGCGCCGGCGCCAATGTCGCGGCCGATGTCGCGCGCGGGCACGGCGGCGGCGCGGACGCGACCGGCGCGCGCCCGTCCGGCGGCGGCGACGGCGGCGGCGGAGGGCGGGGCGCGCAGGGCGAGTCGCGCGCCGCTTCTGCCGCGCCAGGCCGCGCGCCCGCGCCCGACGGCGGCGCGGGCAGCCGCGCTGGCGCGCGCAGTCCGGGCGGCGCGCGCAGTCCGGGCGGCGCGCGCAGCGCACGGCCCCAGCCCACGCGCGCGAGCCCGTTTGACGAAGCTTCGTGGGCGGACGGCGGCGCGAGCGGCGTGGCGGCGGAAGAGGTGGTGCGAGCGCCGCGCGCGCGCACGCAGGCGGCGCGCGGCGCGGAGGACGCCGCGCGGCCCGCCACCGCGCCCCGGCCGCCATCGTACCCGCCGCCATCGTACCCGCCGTCGGGTGGTACGGGCCGCCGGCGCGAGGGCGCGAGCGGAGGCGGGGACGAGCGCGCGCGCGCGCGGCGGGCCGACGGCGGATCGGACAGCGACGGCGTCGGCAGCGGCGCCGACGCGCGCGCTGCTTCGGCCGCGCGCGCCGAGCGGCCGCGCGGCGGCGACTTGACGGCCGAAGCGCCGACGCGCTCGCCTTTTGCGCAGGCCGCGGCCGAGGCTGGCGGGCGCGAGCGCGATGGAGGGGCGGAGCGCGCCTCGCGCGCCGACACGTTCGCGGAGGCGCCGGCATCGGCGGCGCGCGAGCGCGGCGCGGGCTGGGCGGCATGCGGCGAGCAGCTGCGCCGGGCGATCGCGCAGCTGAGCTCGCGCGAGGCCGCGATGGAGGGCGACGGCGACGGTGAGGGCGATGCGGAGGCGGAGGCGGAGGCGGAATTTGGCGACGAGGCGGAGGCGCGCGCAGACCGCCGGTGGGAGCCGTGTGCGCTCGCGCTGCGCGGCTCGATCGACGCGACGGCCGCTGCGGCGTCGCGCGCGCTCGCGGCCGGCCACGGGCTCGCGCGGCCGGTAGCGAGCGGCGCGGCGGGCGCCGTCGCGGTGGTGACGCGCGGGCTGCGACTGCCGAGCGGCGCGGCGCGCGTCGCGCGCGGCGCGCGTCGCTGGCTCGCGCGCGTGGCGCGCGCGGCGGCGCGTGCGGCGAGCGGCGTCGCGGCGGCACTCGACGACAGCGTGCGCGGCGCGGCGGGCGACGGTGGCGACGGCGGTGGTGGTGGCGGCTGGGACGGCAGAGGCGACGGCGACGGCGACGGCGAGGGTGCGGACGACGGCAATGGCGTCGGTGACGAAACGGACGACACGGACGACACGGACGACACGGACGAAACGGACGAAACGGACGAAACGGACGAAACGGACGTTTTCAGCACTGCGCGTGTGGAAGTGATGGCGGAGGCGGGAGCGGCGGCGGAGACGGCGGCGGCGGACGCGGCGGTGGTTGAGGCGGAGGCGGTTGCGCAGGCGGCGGCACGGGCGCGGGCACACGCAGAGGCTCCGGCTGCGCGTGCAGCCGCTCCTCGCAACGCCGCCGCGCACCGGCGAGCCGCCGCGGCACAGGCGGCGGAGGCGGGGGCGGCAGACGCGGCCGCCACCACGGCTGCGGCCGCGCGCGTCGCCGAGCCGGCGAACGCGTCGGCGCTGCCGCCCGCCGCCATCGTGGCGCAGGGTGGCCCCGCCGCCATCGTGGCGCAGGGTGGCCCCGCCGCCATCGTGGCGCAGGGTGGCCCCGCCGCCATCGTGGCGCAGGGTGGCCCCGCCAAGCGCGCAGACGGCGACGGCGATGGCGATCGCGATGGCGATGGCGGCGGCGATGGCGGCGGCGATGGCGGCGGCGATGGCGGCGGCGATGGCGGCGGCGATGGCGCGGATGACCAGCGCGCGGCCGCGTCGCCCGCCCACGTCGTCGACGCAGAGAGCGCGCGTGTAGAAGGCGCGGGCGCGGGCGCGGAGGGCGCGAACGTGCGCGAGGGTGGAGCGGCGGCGGCGGCGGCGGAGGGGACGGCGGAGGCGGAGGAGATGGCGGAGGCGGAGGAGACGGCGCAGGCGGAGGGCGAGGACGCAGCGCTCGCGTCGCTCTTGCGCATGGCCGAGCGCTCCCTCGCCGGCCTCGACGACGACGACGACGACGACAGCGGCGAGCACGCGCTGGGCGCTGGCACGATGGCTGCCGCCGGTGCGGATGGCACGATGGCTGCCGGCGCGGATTTGTACCAAGTGAGCAACGCGGTGCAGCGCGCCGCCCTGCAGCCGCGATCGAGCGCTCGGAACGCCGCGCGCGCCGTGCGCTGCGCGTGCCGTGTGCGCGTCCGGCGCCGCCTTACCGCCCGCGCCGCCGCCCACGCGCCGCCCCTGCCGCCCGCCCGCCCGCGCCGCCGCCCGCCGCGCTCGTCGCCAACCGGCCCTCGGCGTGGGCTCGTCCGCCAGCCGTGAGAGCATCCGACGCGCCTTCCGCCGGATCGCCCTCCTCCTCCACCCGGACAAAACGCGCGCGCCTTCCGACGACGTCCGGACACGCGCGTTCCTCATCGCGCAGACGGCGCTTGCCACACTGAGCGATGGCCGCGCGCGCGCCGAGTACGACGCGCGTCGGCTGCTGCGCGAGCAGGGCAGGGCAGCGCGCGCGCCGCGCCGCGCGCGCGCCGGCGGCTGGGCCGGCGGATGGACGGCGCCAGCGGCCGCGGCCGATCGCGCGAGCTTTGCCGAGCTCTTCGAGGCCGAGTTCGGCAGAGGCGCATACCGTTACGCGTACCGTGATGCTGAGGGCGGGGGCCGCGACGAGAGCGGCGACGAGCCAGAGGCGCCGCTGTCGTCATCCGAGGTCGCCGATCTGCTCGCCAAGTTTGGGGCGTGAGCTTCCACTCACCGGGCGATCCGCTTTGCTCTCACTGTGAGAGCTGCCCTCACTGTGAGAGCAGTGGTGTGTCAGTGTGTCCGAAACTGTGGCCCAGCGTGGGTCACCGACACGTTCGTGACTTTGAGCGGACGCAGGGTCCGAGCTGGACCTCGGCCAGCCCGCGCCCCGCAGCCGTTGGGCCTGCGCCAGCGCGAACGGCGGTCGCGAGTCGATCGCGTGACGAGTCCGCAAGGCGGTGCGCGCGCCCGCCGACAAGCTCGCGGGAGCAGGGCCCTCGCGTCACGCCTTCCTTCAGTTCCTTGCGAGCGCTCTCGATTCGTTGGACCCAGTCAACCGTCTCGCGTGTGTTCGCGAGAGCCCGCGAAACGGAAACGACACCTTCTCACCCGCGAAAATCACAAAGCGCGGGGGTAATCATCATTAATCAACCTGCCAACGGGTGGCGGGTGCCGGAGCACGTGGGAATCCGCAATCTCCACATCTTCGTCCTTGATGCCGGCAGAGCGCATCGCGCCCGCAGCGGGCGCGGACATGCCGGGCGACGTGGACCCGGCGGCGGCCACGCTGGCGGAGCTGCAGCGCAACGCGCCCAACGGCGTGCACGCGCGCATCGGTGCGCCCGTCCGCAACAATCAGCTCTTCTCGAGCCAGGTGCTCGGGCCGATCTCGACGAGGGAGACGATCCAGCGCACGGCGCCGACGCAGATGTCGCGGCGCGAGTTCTCGATCCGCGGCATGCCGCTCGACCACGCGACGCCGGCGACGCCGCACGGCGACGATTTTGCTGATGCCGAGAAGGGCGCGCAGCCCGTCGCCGAGGACGTCGCGGACGTGCCGGCCGTCGGCACGGAGGACCTTGGCGGCGCGGTGCCGTCGGACGGGCTGCCGGCGCCGCTGCAGTACCACAAGCGCTTCTACACGGGGCTGATCGTCGACATCCGGCGCAAGGCGCGCTACTACCGCACCGACTGGACCGACGCCTTCCTCTCCGAGAACTTGTCGATCGTCATCTCGACCATCCTCTTCATCTTCTTCGCGTGCCTCGCGCCCGCGCTCGCGTTCGGCGCCATCTACGACTCGGCGACGGGGGGGCAGATCGGCATCATGGAGACGCTGCTCGCGACGGGCATCTCGGGCATCATCAACGCCGTCCTCTCCGGCCAGGCAATGACCATCCAGGGCCCGACCGGCCCCGAGCTCGCCTACATTCAGATGCTCGTCGCGCTGTGCACGACGCTCAAAATCGAGTTCATGCCGGCCAAGTTTTGGGCGGGGCTGTGGACGTCGCTGATGACGATCGCGTACACGCTGCTGCAGTGGTGCTGCCTGATCAACAAGGTGACGCGCTTCACGGAGGAGATCTTCTCGGCGATGATCTCGCTCATCGAGATCGTCGCGGCGGGGACCAACATTGTGCGCGTCTTCATCCGGCCCGATCCGGCGATCTGCGCGGCGAATCAGACGTCGGGCTGCATGTCGATGCAGGGCAAGCTGTACACGCTGCTCATCGTCATCCTTACGTACTCCTTTGCCGTCAAGTTCCGTCAGCTCCGCTCGTCTGATTGGCTCAACTCGGGCCTGCGCAAGCAGCTCGCAAACTATGGCGTGTCCATCGTGATCATCGCCCTGACCATCGTCTCGTCGCTCATCACGCCCGTGCTCGGCATCACCGACATCGTCTATCTCAACGTGCCCGACGTGATCCAACCAACGATGGTCGACCCCGTGACGAAGGCGCGGCGCGGCTGGCTCGTGAAGCCCTTTGGCTACTCGAACGACCCAAGCAAGCAATTCCCCACGTGGGCCATCTTCCTGATGATCCTGCCCGCGATCGGCGGCTGCCTCCTCGGCTACCTCGACCAGAACCTGACCGAGGTGCTCGTCAACCGCAAGGACCGCATGTTCAAAAAGCTGCCCGCCTACCACCTGAGCAACATGGTGCGCGGCGTGCGTGTGGCGCCAGCGGGCGCGCGAAACGACCGCGCGGCACGCGGCGCGCGGCACGCGGCGCGTGCGGCGTGACCAACGCGTCGGCGCTTGCTCGCGCCACCCGCCCGCTCGCAGGTCGTCGGCTGCCTGCTCTACCCGATCTGCGCGCTGCTCGGCCTGCCGGCATGCCACCCGGCCACCGTCCGCTCGCTCGCGCACGTGATGGCGCTCACCTCGACCGAGGTCGTGCCGCTGCCGGACGGCAAGGGCGCGACCGTCCGGATTGTCGGCGTCGCCGAGCAGCGCGTGACGCACCTCGTGATCCACATCCTCATCCTCGTCGCGCTCGCCGCGGGGCCCGTGCTCAAATACGTGCGCGCGACGCGGCCTGGGGCCCACCGAGCGCGACGCCGCCCGCACGCCGCGCCGCGCTGAGCTGACGCGCCCGCGCGCCGCGCGCACACGCCGTCTCGCGCGCCGCGCACACCGCAGGTGCCGCAGCCCATCATCATCGGCATCTTCCTCTACCTCGGCATCTCGTCCATTCAGGGCAACCAGATGTTCGACCGCGCCTTCGTCCTGCTCACGTTTGAAAGGGATCGATGGCCGGGATATTACTACGTGCAGGATGTCGAGCGGCGCGAGATGACGCGGTTCACAATCATGCAAGTGGTGATCACGTGCGTGCTCGTCGCGATTTCGCGCGTCTCGCAGATCGCCATCGCCTTCCCTTTCCTGATGGCGACGATGATCCCGTTCCGCCTCTACGTCGTGCCGCGCTACTTCACCGCCGACGCCGTCCGCATCCTCGACAAGTGAACACGAGCCACGCACTCGGCGGTCGCGCCCGTCGAGCCGCTGCGAGCCGAGTCGAGCTGCCTAAGCGCTCGAGCTCAATCTCTTCCTCATTTCTTTCCCCCCCTTTGCTTCCTCTTCCTCATATTTTCCCCGCTTCCTCTTCCCTCCACTTGCATGTCCATTGTTCCATCCGCCGCGCGCCCGCGGCTGTCTTGTCCTTGCGACACCGCCACCGAGACCCACATGACACCCCACATCCTCGACCGACGGTCGCCGTGTTGCTGATGATCTCGCCGCACGGAAAATTGCCGCCCGTCTTGTTGACAACCCGTTCTCTATATACTAACGACGCTTTCCGTTCTCTATATACTAACGACGCTTACAGGCGGGTCAGCAGGAGGGGCGCGCACGGGGCCGAGGCTGGACAAACGGAGCGAGCGAAAGGGCGCACGCAACATCAGGCCGAAATCAGGGCGTCGATCCTGTGCACGCCGGCAGCGGGAACACGGCGCGGTCCGGGCTGGTCCGGCCAGTGTAAGGCTGCGAGCGCCCGCCTGCGCCACCCGCCGCTTGCGCGCGAGCCCGGCCACATCGGTGCCGGCGCGGATGTTGGCTAGCACCCAGCACGCCCGCTCCTGCACGGCCGTACGCGCGGCGTGCACGCGCATCGCGACGACCACGGCCTCGAGCGCGCCCGCCTCCACCGCCCGCTGCGCGCGCGCGAGCCCGGCCGCATCGGTGCCGGCGCAGACGGTGACCAGCGCGCAGCACGCCCGCTCCTACACGCCCGAGTGCGTGAACAGCCCTCTCGCAGCTCGCAACGTCCGCCATTGTGCGACGGGACACCGCCACAATGGCAGCGGCCGCGTTCTCGGCCCGCTCCGCCATCGCCACGCCCCCGTCCTCACCGCCGGCCCCAGCGCCGTTCGCCGGCGCGGCGCCAGCGCGCACGGCCCTAAGAAGCTGCGGCCACGACATCGCATTGAGCTCGTCGGCAGTGGGCGGCGGCCGCTGTGCGACGGGCGGCAGCGCGTCGCGCACGGCCTGCAAGTAGGGCGGCGGCGCGTCGAGCGGCGGTGGCGGCTGCTGCTGCGCGCGCGCGACCTCTGCGCCACCGCCGCCACCACCGCCCGCCGCCACCACCGCCACCGCCGCCGCGTCCGCGGCCTCCGCCGCCTCGACGACGCACTGGGCGCGCGCGACGAGGGCCAGGTCAACCGGCGGCCGGTCCAACGGCTCGGTGCGCCCACAGCTGCGCCATCACGCCGACGAGCGGATGCAGCGCCGATCGACGGGCCGCCGATCGACAGGCAGCTGAGGCCGCTCGCCCGCGCGCACCGCGTCGTACACGACCGCGTCCAACTTTCCCTCCCACGGCGTGCGCCACGCGAGGAGCTCGTGAAACACGCAGCCGAGCGCGTAGCAGTCCACCTTGTCGCACATCGCCATACGGTCGCGCGCGCGGTCGAGCAGCTCGGGCGCCATCTACGACAGCGTGCCGGCCGCGTCGCCCGTCGAGCGCGTCGCGCTCGTCGTGCACCGCGCGTGCGCGAGGCCAAAGTCGCAGAGCTTCCACACGCCGCCCGCGCAGCGGAGCACGTGGGCCGACTTGAGGCCGCCGTGGTGCACCTGCCGCACGAGCAGGTGCTCGACGCCCGCCATGACGTTGCGCGCGCAGCGCGCGAGCTCGACGGCGGGCGGTGGGTCGGCGAACGCGCGCGCATCGCGTCGAGCAGGCTGCCGTCGGGCGCGAGCTCGAGGACGAGGCAAAGGCGCGATGGGTCGCGCGTCATCGCCCCGTAGACCTGCAGCACGTTTGGCCCGCTCACCGCCATCTGGATCGCCACTTCGCGCCGCACCTCGCCCGCCGCAAAAGATTGAGCGCCCCGCGCGTCACGCCCTGGTTCGTGCCCGCGTACAGCTCGCCGGCGACGTCCGCGCGGTAGAGCGGCTCGGCGCGCGCGTGCGAAGGGGCGACCTCGTGCGCAAATGCATGCCTGGCGCGCGGGAAGTCGGCCATTTCCTGGGCTTCGAGGGTTCGTTGCGACCGGAGATTGTCAGACGAAAAGGTGCTCCCTGCCAAACTCGTGGTGGAGGTGCACCATGGCGGTGGCGGCGGTGGCGGCGGCGCGGAAGATCCGTGAGGAGCACGAGCGCGATGCGGCGCGCGAAGCGGCGGAGGAGGCGCAGTACGCGCTGACCGATTCGTCTGACGAAGACGACGGCGGGGTGCCGTCGCCGACCCAAAAGCCGTCCAAGCCGCGCACGGTCGGGCTCGCGATCGCGGCCGCGGGTGTGGCCGCCGCGGACCACATGGTCGAGATCGACACGGGCGAGGCGCTGTGGGGCCACACGCCGCCCGCCTCGCACGCGCCCGCCGCGGCCGCCGAGCCGCCAGCGCAGAGGCCTTCACCTTCACGCGCGGGCGCATCCGCCGAGCGTCCACCGGCCGCGTGGCTCGGCGCGCCACCCGTGCTCGGCGTCGCGCCGCAAGTGGCGCCCGGCCGCGCGTCGGCGGTCAACACGGAGACGGTGATGTCGCTTGACCTGCCCACGCCCGCGCTCGCGCCACCCACCAAGGGCCGCAGCGCGATCGGTTCGGTCGCCAAGCGCGCGACGGAGGTCGCTGTCGTTCGGCAAAAGGGCGCGAACCTCTCGTCCTTCTGCGCCGACGTCGCGGCGGCGATGTGCGGGTCGACTGAGCCGGCCGACGCGCCGCACGCAATCGTGCGCGGCAACGCGCGCGCTGGCCACCGCTTTCGCCTGCCTCGCCAGCGCCGGCTCGCGCGCTGGTACGGGTCGAGCAGCGTGCAGATCATTGTGGCGATCATCATCGCGGCAAACTTTGTGGCGAACGCGATCGAGGCGCAGCTGCTGCCGGCGCCGGGCGGGCCAGAGGCAGCGCGCTTCGTCGCGCTCGAGTACGCGTTCAACGCCTGCTTCTCCGTCGAGTTGCTGCTCAACATGTACGCCCACTTTTTCAAGGCCTTTTGGATGTCGCCATGGGTAGGGCGCGGCGCGGCGCGGCGTGCGCGCGACGCGGCGCGCGACGCGCGGCGCGGCGCGACGGCGTGACGCGGCGCGGCGCGGCGCACGCAGCGCGTTGCCGCGCGGCGCCGCGCCGTGCGCGGCGCTCACGCGGCGGCCCGGCGCGCCGTCGCGTTGTGCCGCCTTATGCCGAGCGCCCCCTTTAGAATGTCTTCGACGTGACGATCGTGCTCGTCTCGTGGCTCTCCATGTCCGCGCAGGACCTGCCCGGCGTGTCGGTCCTGCGCCTCTTCCGCGCCTTTCGCGTCTTCCGCCTCTTCAAGCGCGTCGAGAGCCTACGCAAGATTATTGAGAGCGTCGTCGCGTCGATGCGAGGCGTGGGCAACGCCTTCGCGGTGCTCGCGATCCTGATGGGGATCTGGTCGATCATTGGCGTCGAGTTCTTCGGCGCCGCGCGCCCGCAGCTCTTCGGCACCTTCGCCGCGGCCATGTTCACGATGTGGCAGGTGATGACGGGCGACTCGGCATACTCGGGCTTGGCCAAGCCGCTGCTGTACGAGGACGGGATCGCGGTGGCCGCGCCCTTCTTCGTCTCGTACGGCTTCGTCGCGGGCGTCGTGATGACCAACGTGGTCATCGCCATCCTGCTCGACGCGTACCTGCGCAACACGGCGGCGCACAGCGCCGAGCAGAGCAACGCGTCGACGCGCGCGCCGCTGAGCGAGCGGCTGTGGCTGCTACGTCGCGTGCTGCGCGCGGGCAGGACGCAGGTCGCGCACGAGGTGCTGATGGCGCGCCGGTTGCAGCGCGCCGTGCGCGCGCAAGCCGAGCGCCGGCGCAAGGCGGCCGACCTGCCCAACCGGCGCGCGATGCGCGCGCTCGCGGCCGTGCTGTGCGCGACGATCGGCGACGTCTTTTCGGAGGGCGCGCTTGTCGAGCTGCGCTCGCGCGAGCGGCTGGGTCTCCTCGCGACGCTCTGGTCAAGCCGCCTCGCGCGCGAGCTCATCGTGGGGCAGAACCTGTACTGCTCGGAGCGCGCCACATTTCAATTCGCGAGGCTTACGCCCGCCGCCGCGCTCGCGCATGTGCTGCTGCTCCGGCTGGGCGCGCGCGCCGACGAGCGCGAGCGCAAGCGCGCCAAGGACGACGAGGCGCGCGAGGCGGCGCGCCGCGCGCGCGAGCGGCAACGGAGCGCCGCGGGCGCGTGAGCGGCCGTCGGCCGGTGCCGGCGCGGGCGAAGGGTCGAGGGCCGGCCGAGTGGCGCGGCGCGCACGCGCGGAGGACGCGCGTGGCGCCGAGGGGCCGCCGCGAGTGTGGTCTGTCTCGCACCGTTTCGAAAGAACCCATCCTACTGTCAGAGTACTTGCAACGTCACACGGGGGGGGAGCTGGAAACGACAGCGACCTTTCCGCGAAACGACTCTCGCGTGAGCCGGCGATTCGGAGCTCGCGGCGGCGGGCATGCACGCCGCCGATTCGGGGCTCGTGGCTCAGCCTGTGGCGGCGGCATCGGCGTCGGCTGCGCGCACGTTTGCACTGCTGCGCGACGTGACGAGCGCGCCCGTGTACGGCACGACCGACCGTCAGCTCCTCGCCGCGCTGCGCAGCGGCGTGCTGCTGCGCGCGTACGCGTCGTGTCTCTTCCCCGGCGCGCTCCCGCGCCAGCCCGGGCGGCGCGTTTCGTTGGACAACCGGTTCCTCGCGCTCGACAGCATCGCACGCTTCGTCGACGTTGCGCGCACCGTCGGCGTACGCGCGCAGCTCCTCTTCGCGCCCGCCGACCTCCTGTCGGGCAAGGAGCTCGGTCGCGTGCACGACTGCCTTCTCGAGATGCGATCGCTCGCACGCGCGGCGCAGCTCGAGGCGCTCTCAACGCTCGCGCCGGCGCACTCGTCCCGCTCAGACTCGCCAAGCGCAACGCATGCGCTCGGCGCGCCGCTACCGCCGAGCGCCGCTACCTTCGCCAGGGCCACCACCGCTGCCGCAGTCGGCGGAAGGGTGCCGCCGCTCGCCGCCTCCTCGTTCGACGCGCGCGCCGCGCGCCCGAGCTCGCGCCGCAGCCTTGAAGGCGGGCAGGCGGGCGACGCGATCGAGGTGGAGGCGCGCGCGCTCTCGTCCGCGCGCTCGCTCTTTGCGCAGCTCGGCCCGATTGCCGCGCAGTCCGTGGCAGCGCCGATCGGCGCGGCGCGCGTCCGGCCCGTCGCCGAGGAGGTGGCGGCGGCGGGGGCGGGCGGGGCTCGTGGGGCGGCAGGGGCGTTAAAGGTGGCAGCGGCGACGGCAGTGGCAGCGGCGGCAGAGGCAGGAGGCGATGCCGGCCATGCTGAGAACGGCCATGCTGAAAATGGGCGCGCGGGCGACGGCGCGCCGCTCCCGCAGAGGCCGCCGTCGGCGCCGTCGGGCGCGCCGTCGCCGGTGGGCGGGTCGGCTCGCGCCAGCTCGCCGCGGCGTGCGCTCGCGTATTCGCTCGAGCGCCGGCCGACGAGCGCGCGCGACGCGTCGGCGCGCTCGCCGTCGGGCGCCGCGGCCGAGCGCGCCGCCGAGCTCGGCATCGGCGCGGCGCTCATGCCTGCGGGCGCGCGCACTGGTGCGCGCAGCGACGATTTTAAAATGTCCGACGGTTTCGACGCGTCTGACAGTTTCGAAACGTCCGACGTCGACTCGGCGGCGCGCGCGTCCGACGCGCAGAGGGCGCGCGATTCGGCGCCGCGCGGCCGCTCGCCGCGCCAGCCGCCGTCGGCACAGCGGCCGGACTCGGCGCAGCGGCCGGACTCGACGCGAGCGACGCCCGTGCGCGTGCGCGCGTCCGCGCGCGCGCCGGCGGACGCAGCGAGCGCTCCAGGCTCGACGCCGCGCGCAGGCTCGGCGCGGCACAGCGCGCGCCGGCCGCCGCGCGCGGACGGCGACGCGATTGCGCCGCGCGCCAGCGGCGCGCGCGAGCGCGGCACGCCGCGTGCGGCGCGAAACGGCCGGCAGAGCGCGCCACAACGCCGGCCGTTGAGCGACCGCCATGGCTCGCGGCGCGGCGGCGCGACGAGCGCGCCGCTCGGCGCGGCCGAGGCCAAAGGCACGCCACGCGCGCCGCCGCCCGCGCCGCCGCGCGCGCCGCCGCGCACCCCGCCGCATGCGCCGGTCGCGCCGCCCGCGGTGGCGCACGCGGCGCTCGGCGTTCCGCTCGCGCTGCTGCGCGAGCTGCGCGACGAGGCGGTGCAGCTCGCGCCGTCGCCGAGCACGCTCGACGTGTGGTCCATGATCGTCGCGCCCGCACTCGAGCGCGCGGCGCGCGAGCATGCGGGCGGCGATGCGCACTCGTTCGCGACGTTGCGTGGCGTCGCGTCGGCCGGCGAGTTCGGTTCGAGCGATCACGTGTCCGTCGCGACGACCGCCGCTGCCGCCACGGCCGCCGCTACCGCCACGACCGCCGCCGCCGCCACGGCCGTCGTCGTCGTCGTGTACGAGTGGGCCATGCCCTTCGCGCAGCTCGTCGGCGCGCTCGACGCGGCGAGAGGGATGGGCGCGCTGCGCTCGGCAGGCGGGCGACACGATGGCGGGCGACACGATGGCGAGCGACACGATGGCGGGCGGCACGATGGCGGGCGACACGATGGCGGGCGACACGATGGCGGGCGACACGATGGCGGGCGACACGATGGCGGGCGCGGCGAGGGCAGCGGTGACGCGGCGCTCGACGGCGAGCGGCTGTACGTCGACCTCGTGTGCTGCCCGCACGTCGCATGGGCGCGGGCGGCGGCCGCGCGCAGAGCGGCGGGCGGATCGGCGGGCGGAGCGGCGATTGCGGAGCCGGCGCGCGGCGCGGCCACGCGCGTCGTGCGCACTTCGACGCGCGCCTTGCTCGTGCTGCCGCTGCTGCTGCCGCCAGACGCGCTAGCGCGCACAGACGGCGCGGCTGGCGACACGGCCGACGGCGCGGCGCACAGCGAGCGCGCGCTGTCCGGTGACCTCGAGGCCGCGCTGTCCGGTGACCTCGAGGCCGCGCTGTCCGGTGACCTCGAGGCCGCGCTGTCCGGTGACCTCGAGGCCGCGCTGTCCGGCGACCTCGAGGCCGCGCTGTCCGGTGACCTCGAGGCCGCGCTGTCCGGTGACCTCGAGGCCGCGCTGTCCGGTGACCTCGAGGCCGCGCTGTCCGGTGACCTTGAGGCCGCGCTGCGCGCCGGCCCGCTTGGCAGCGCGGCGTGCCTCGCGGCCCTTGCGGCCGCGACGCTCGACGGCGGCCACGTCACCGTGCTCGTGCCGCCATCGTCGCGCGCGCGGCTGGACATTGCGGTGCGCACGGAGTTGGGCGTCCTCGCCTCCTTCGTGGCCGCGCTCACGCTCGCCGACGACGGCCTACGCGACGACGCGGGGTGCATGGACGGCGCAGGCGCAGGCGCACAATGGCTGCCGCGCAATGGCTGCCGCACAATGGCTGCCGCGCAATGGCTGCCGCACAATGGCTGCCGCACAATGGCTGCCGCACGATGGCTGCCGCGCCACGACGCGCGCGGCGCCGACGACGGCGGCGCGGACGCGGACGCGGAGGCCGACGGGCTGTGCGCCGGCGCGACCGCGTCCGCACGCGTGGACTCCGCGGACTCCGCGGACTCCGCGGACGGGCGGATCCGGGGCACGCTGTGCGAATGGCTGCTGGCGGAGGCGAGCCGCGTGGCGCGGCAGCGGCCGCTCTCGCCCGCCGAGCGCGCCGCGTCGCTGCACGCGCAGGGCGGGCTGCACGCGATGCTTGGGAGAAGGGCGGACGCGGAGCGGGCGCTGCGCGACGCGCTCGACGAGTACGAGGCACAGGCCGAGGAGGAGGTGGAGCAGGCGTCGATCGCAGTCGCGCGCGTCTCCGACGTCGGCGAGGCCGCCGCCGCCGCCGCCGCCGCCGCCGAGGGCGTCGCGCGCTCGCGCGTCGCGGCCGCGCACGTCGCGGCTGTGTGCTCGTCGCTCGCGCAGCTCCTCCACGCCTCGGGCGAGCTGAGCGAGGCGGAGGCGTTGATGCGCCGCGCGCTCGCGCTCGCCGCGCACGCGGGCGGCGGCGGCGGCGGTGGCGGCGGCGGCGGTGGCGGCGGCGGCGGCGGTGGTGGCGGCGGCGGCGGCGGCGGCGGCGGCGGCGGCGGCGGCGGCGGCGGCGGCGGCGGCGGCGGCGGCGGCGGCGGCGGCGGCGCCTTTTTGCCCGCGCCCGGCGTGGACCGCGCCGGCGCGCGCGGCTTGGCGCTCGGCGCGCGCGGGTTCTGCGCGGCCGACGCGCATGGCTCGATCGCGTGCGCGGTGCAGCTCGGCACGCTGCTCGCCGAGCTGGCGGCGCTCGACCTCAAGGCGGCGGCCCGTGCCGCGCGCGCCGAACCTGATGCCGCCGCCGTGCGCCGCAGCACGACGTCGCGCTCCTCCGCCGCGAGCGGCGCGTCGCCGCAGCGCACACTCACAGCGCGCCGCGCCGCGCGCCGCGCCGCGCCGCGCGCCGCGCCGCGCGCCGCGCCGCGCGCGCGCACGCGCGCAGCTGCGAGGCGCGCGAGCTGAGCGCGACGGCGGCGCAGCTCGCGGCGGCGGCGCTCGGCCCGGTCCACCCGCTCACGCGCGCCGCGCGCGAGCAGCTTATCGAGCTGCTGCGCGACGCGGGCGCGATGGGCGCCGCGCTCGACGCCGCAGGCGCCGCAGCGCGCGAAGTGGCGCAGCAGCTCGGGCTCGCGCACGGCGAGGCGCTGCGCGCGGCGTACGCGTACGCGGTGCTGCTGCGCGAGGCGGGCGATCCGCTCGAGGCCGAGGCGCAGTGCGCCGGCGCGATCGAGCCGTGCGCGCGCGCGCTCGGCGAGGGCGACGAGCTGACGCTCGCGTTCGCGCACGAGCTCGGCCTCAACCTCGCCGCGCGCGTCGAGTGGGCGGAGGCGGAGCGATGGCTGCGGCGCGCGCTGCGCGGGCGCGAGCGCGCGCTCGGGCCGGGCGACGTCGAGACGCTCCGCTCTGTCTCGGCGCTCGCGAGCGTGCTGCGCGAGCAGGGGAAGGACGCCGAGGCCGAGCAGTTGTACCGGCGCGCGATCGTCGCGCGCGCGCGCCGGCTGTCGCTTGAATCGGAGAGCGGGCTCGAGGCGGTGGCCGGCGCGTCCATATCGGCGCGCGGCCTTCAGGACGCCGCGCGCTCGCTCGAGGCTGCGCTCGCCGAGGGGCAGAGCGCGACCCATGCACACGCCGTGCTCACGCGCGTGCTGCACGAGCTCGAGGTGCCAGCCGCCGCGAAGTGAGGCGGGTGCGCTGCGCAGGCCGTGATGAAAGGTCGGGATGCGAGCCCCGTACGGGCCTTTGAGCCTTGACAGGCCGCACACTGCCCCGACGGTTCGTCGCCCAGTCCGTCCGCGCCTCCCGGCCAACGCGTCCGCCATCCTGGACCGCAAGGCCCGGACGAAACCTCACCGCGCCCAGGGCGGCGTTGGACGCGGCCGGGATGCAGGAGGCGGATGGGCGCAGGGTGAACAGCTTTATGGTCTGCGGCACGCGCTTCGATGTCGACTCGCGCTACACGCTCATCAAGCCCATCGGCCACGGCGCGTACGGCGTCGTCTGCTCGGCGCTCGACAACCTGACGCAGGAGAAGGTCGCGATCAAGAAGATCACAAAGGCCTTTGACCACCTGACGGACACGAAGCGGACGCTGCGCGAGATCAAGATCTTGCGCCACTTCTCCCACGAGAACGTCATCCAGATCAAGGACATCCTCCGCCCGCAATCGGTGCGCGGCACGCAGCCGTCCGCGCGGCGCGCGCGCGGCGCCCATCGCACTCGCGCGCGCGCGCGTGCGCGTGCGCGCGCAGCTGGACCAGTTCGAGGACGTGTACATTGTGTCCGAGCTGATGGACACCGACCTGCATCAGATCATCGCCTCGCCGCAGCCCCTCTCGGACGACCACTGCCAGTGCGCGCGAAGCGTCGCGCGCCCGACGAGCGCGCGCCCGCCGCCGCGCCGCCTCTCAGCAGCCGCGGCCGCGCGCGCCGGGATGCGGCGCGCAGGTATTTTCTGTATCAGCTGCTCCGCGGCCTCAAGTACATCCACTCGGCGCACGTGCTGCACCGCGACCTGAAACCGTCCAACCTCCTTTTGAACGGCAACTGCGACCTCAAGGTGTGCGACTTTGGCCTCGCGCGCGTCGCGCACCCCGAGGAGAACCACATGGGCTTCATGACCGAGTGCGCGCCGTGCGCACGCGCCGTGGGCTCGGCGTCCGCGCCGCCGCCGCGCGCACCCTCGCGCCGCCGCCGCGCGCGGCGTTGAGCGCGCGGCGGCGGCGCGTCGCGGCGCGCGCGCCACGTCCCGTGCGCTCGAAGGTACGTCGCGACGCGTTGGTACCGCGCGCCCGAGATCATGCTGTCGTGGAAGGAGTACACCAAGGCGATCGACGTCTGGTCCGTCGGCTGCATCTTCGCCGAGCTGCTCGGCAGAAAGCCGTTGTTCCCTGGGAAAGACTACATCCACCAATTAGGATTAATCACAGATGTGATTGGGACGCCCGACGACGAGGACATTGATTACATCGAAAGCGAAAAGGCGCGCAGATACATACGGTGCATTGCGCGCCGCGCCTCGGCCAGCAGACGCCGCCGCGCCCCACCCCGCCCGGTCCGCGCGCGCGCGCCGAGCTCGCGGCCCGGCGGCCCCGCGCGCGCGCCGCGCGGCGCACAGGTCGTTGCCGTACAAGCCGCGCATCCCGTTTGAGATGATCTACCCGACGGCGAACCCGAACGCACTCGACCTGCTGCACAGGCTGCTCCTCTTCAACCCGTCCAAGCGCGTCAGCGTCGAGGGAGCGCTCGCGCACCCGTACTTGGCGTCGCTGCACGACCCGACCGACGAGCCGCTCGCGCAGGCGCCCTTCTCCTTCGACTTTGAGAACACGCCGATGAACAAGGGCGCGCTCAAAGAGTTGATCACCCGCGAGATGCTCGACTTCCACCCGTACCACGCGAACGGCCAAGGCGACCCGCCGGCCGGCGCGGGCGGCGCCGGCGCGGGCGGTCGCGGGGCGGGCGGCGGCAGCGCGGGCGCGGGCACGGCCGGCGCGGCCGCCGACAGCTCACAGCTGCCGCAGCCGATGGAGGCTGCGTAGCGGGGTGACACGCTGCCGCGTGACGCGATTTCGTGACAAAACAATCAGTATTTGCTCATCCTGTTGTCCGCGCCCCGTCCGCGCTGCTCTCATGGCGGCGGCGCAGCTGCGGGTGCCGCAGCCACCGTCACTCTCAGCGCAACGGCGGCGGCTTCACCGGTGGCGGCTTCGCCAGCGGCGGTTTCGCCCGCGACGTTGCCCTCGGGCACATCGGCTGACGCCGCGCATGCGCTCAAGCTGGCAACGTTCGCCGACTTGTCCGCCGACTGCGCGCCCTCCGCCGCGGCGGGCGGCGCGGCCTGTGCGGCCTCCTTCGCCACGTAGGTGCCGTTGCGCATCGCACGCAGATCGTCGAGCGTGAGCAGCGGGAGCGATGGCGGCTTCTCGCCAGGCCTCAGCTGTGTGCCCGTTGCCGAGCGAAAGCCATTGGGCAAAGAGAGCGGCACGAGGGGCAAGCCTCGCCTTTGACGTTCCTCGTTGCAATACAGCTCACTCAGAGCGACGTGCATGTGCCGGTGGTACTCCTGCAGCACGCAGTCCACAGCGCGCGCAGTCCGGCGGTGGGGCCGACGCGCGCGTGCGCTCCGGACCGCGCGCGCTCCGGACCGCGCGCGCTCCGGACCGCGCACGCGCGCACGCACCTCATTCTCCGAGTGGATCTCAGAGGCAAAGTGGAAGGGGTCCTCGTCGATGAGCGGGCGCGTGAGCACGTACGTCGTCACCGAGCCGTAGATGACCCAGTCGGCACGCGCCTCCTTGCCTGTTAGAAGCGCGACGCGCATTTTTGAAATGATGGCGTCGATGTGCCCTCCGTTCACGAGGTAGGCTGCGGTCGAGTAGCAGAGCTTGGGCCGCCACTCGCAGAACTGGTACGGGATGTTGAGCAGCTTGGACGGCGGGTTCGACCGCGCCGAGACGTGCAGCACGTCCCAGTCAGCCGGGAGCGCGCTCACTGTCTGCGCGAACGAGAAGGATTGGGGGATGAATTTGAAAGTGATGTCGTCCTCCAACACGAGCGCGAGCGGCGCGCGCGTGGCACGAATGGCCTCGAGCGCGGCGAGGTGGCTCATCGTGCAGCAGCGCTCCGCCGCCGTCGCCTTGAGCGGCCGTCCGAGCCCGAGCGGCTCGCACTCGCTCCACCACGCGTCGCCCGACGCGTCGACGGCGGGCACGCGCGTGTGCGCGTACCCGCGGAGGAGGCGCTGCATGCTGGCGCGCCGGTCGGCGACGCGGTCGAGGTTGATCCAGAACGTGTGCGGCATGTCCAGCCCCGCTACCGTGTACTGCGGCGTGCAGTTCCGGCTCGGGTCCGCGAGGCGCGCCTCGTACGAGTTGACAAAGTCGACGAGCGCATTGTAGTAACGAACGCACGAGTCGTGCGAGAGCGGCGTGGCCTGCGCGCGGCGGCGAGCGCGCGCGCGAGCAGCGAGCGGCGGCGGGCGGTGGGCGGCGAGGGGCGACGAGGCGAAGACGCGCCGCGCGCGGCAACGGGGCGGGCGGCCGCGCGGCGCGCGCGCGCACGAGCGTATGGCCGAGCTCGGCGGCGGTGCCGAGGACGACACGCTCGATCGTCTCGGAGTCGATGCCGTCGCACAGGTCCAGCGACTGCGCGCGCACGCGAGCGCGCGTGTGGGCGGGTGCACGTTGGCGCTCGTCGCGCCGCGCCGCGCCGCGCCGCGCGCGCGCGCCCGCGCGCGCGCGAGCCTCGCCTGCAGCGCCTGGACGAGCTCGGAGACCATGGGCTCGCCGCCGCGCTTGCGCAGCCGCTCGAGCGAGGCGAGCATGTCGCTCTCGCGCTCCTCATGTAGCGAGACCGCCGCGTGAAGGTCGAAGGTGTCGAACGCGGCGACACCCATCGCCACCCGTGGGCCGTAACGCCCTTGCAGCCTTTCGGGCGCGTACAGGCAAACTTTTTAAAAGTTACGCTCGAGCCACCATGGCTTTCGAGTCGAGCGTGGCGCGCGCGCGCACGCTCGTCACGGCGGCGCTGCAGCTGCCGACGCGCGAGAAGGCGGCGGCGCACGCAGCGCGAGAGATGGGTCCAGACGGCGACCGCGAAGCCCTCACTCAGGCCGCGCGCGCTGCGCTCGAGCCGGCGCTCGCAGCCGAGAGCGGCGCGGCGGTCGCGCAGTTCGCCGGCCGGCTCGTCGACCTCGCGGCTGACCTGGCGGCGTCCGGCGTGGCGGACGCGCGGTTGCCACTGCTGCTACTCGAGGATCTTTTTGACGCGCGCGTCACCTCCGAATGCGAGGGCCTCTTCCACCTCGTCGAGGAGCGGCGCGCTACTGTGTTCGAGCTCGTGCGCGCCTCCGCCAACGCGAAGCTCGTGCTCCTCCGCACGTGCAACGAGCTGCTGCGCCGGCTGTCCAAGACAAAGAACACCAACTTTTGTGGGCGCATTCTCATGCTCCTCGCCTACACGCTCCCGCTCTCCGAGCGCTCGGGCGTCAACGTGCGCGGCGCGCACAACGTGAAGCCGCTCGACCTTGAAACCGACGCTGAAACCGACGGGGGCGGCGGCGCGCCGGGCGAGGCGGGCGCGGCGGTCGCAGGCACGCTCGGCGAGGAAGGTGCGATGGGCGCGGCGGGCATGAGCGCGCTCGGCATCTCGCTTGGCGGCGGTCTATCCGGCGGCCTGTCCGGTGGACTGCACCGCGCGTTTTGGGGCCTTCAGGCCGCCTTCCAGCAGCCGCAGCTCGCGCTCGCTGACCAAACGCCCGGCGGCGCGTGGGACGAGGCGGTCGCGCGCATCGAGGCGGTGCTCGACACGTTCGACACATCTGCGCCCCCGCAGGCGCCGGTCGGCGGCGCAACCGGCGACGCGGGCGGCGCGGGCGGCGCGGGTGCGAACGATGGCGTGCCGCCGGTGCCGCGCGCGAGCGACCTGCTCGCCGAGATCGAGCGCTGTGCCGCCGAGCTCGCCGCGCAGCGGGACGAGACGCGCGCCGCCGCTGCTGCCACCGGCGGCGCGTCTCGAGCGCGCGAGCTGTACTTTCCCAAGTTTTTGACGAGCTCGCGCCTGATTGGCCTACAGATACGCGACGGGTACTTTCGTCGCCACGTGCTTACCCAGCTACTCATCTTCTGCCAGACGGTCCTCGCCCAGTCCGCCGCCGCCGGCGGTGGCGGCGGCGCGAGCCCCGCGCAGTGCGCGACGGCCGCGCGGCTCCTTGCGCGCGCCGACGCGCTTCTTGCAGCGACGGGTGCGGCGCGCGCGCAGCCGCGCGCGCGCCGTGCCGCACAGCCGCGCGCGCCGCGCCGCGCAGCCGCGCGCGCCGCTCCCTCCCACCCGCCAGCGCCGCGCATCGCCGCTCGCGCGCTTCGCAGGCCCGGCCGCGCCCCTCTTCGCGCGCACAGTCCGGCTGCTCCTCACCGCCGAGCAGGACTGGACGGCTTGGAAGCGATCGGGCTGCGCCGGATTTGAACGCGCGCCTCTCGAAAAGGCGAGAAACGGCGGTGGCGCGGACGAGGGCGGCGGCGGCGGCGGCGGCGGCGGCGGCGGCGGCGCGACACTGCGCAAGCGTCCGTCCGCCGCGTGCGGCGGCGACGACGGCGCGTCCGCGGGCAGATCAGCGCTCAGCGGCGGCGGTTATGGCGAGAAGCGGCGGATTGTGCAGCTTGGGTTGGCCGAGCTCACTCGCCTTTGGAACCAGGGAGGCGACTCGCTGCTTGAGCTCGAGGCGATGGCGGACAGGCAGACGTGCGCGCCCGCACGCCGCGCGCGCCGACGAGCGCTCCGGCCCGGCCGAGCCGCGCGCGCGCGCCGCGCCTCGGCCTTGGCGCGCCGCGCGCTGGCGACGCTGACCCCCGAGCCGACCGCACGCGCGCTGCGCGCCCGCATGCCTCACCGCCGTCCCCCGCGCGGCTCGCCGCGCAGCGTGCCTCCGCTCGAGGTCTTCTTGCGGCCCGTGCTGGAGCAGATGGACCCGGCCGAGGGCATTGAGGATGAGTGCGCGCCTTGCCAGGCGCGATTGACGGGGCTCGCGCCCGTGCCGCTCGCGTGCTATGCGCGCGCGGCTGACGCCCGGGCCCAACTTGCTCCGCCTGCGCCCGCCGCTTTGCCCCGCCGTCCGCCATCGCTTCTCCACCTCCTCGTCCTTTTATTTCCGGTTTCCCCTTTCCCGCCATTACCCGGCATGGCCGCCGTGCCCCAGGTACAAGCTCAAGAATGACAAGGCGTTCGTCTGGAAGGCGCTGCGCCTGATGCACAAGACGGACCTCGGCCTCGATGACAAGTACCAGAAGGATGGCATCGAAGCGGTGGCGCTCGCAGTGAGCGGCGCGGACGCGCGGGCTGAGGCAAAGTCGGGCGGCAAGGCGGAGGACGACGATGCGCCGGCGGCGGCGGATGACGAGCGCGCGGCCGACGGCGCGGACGGAGGAGATGGCGGAGGCGACGCTGACGGTGCCGACGATGGCGATGGTGGTGACGCAGTGGCGCGCGCGGACGGCTACGATGGCCACACCGCCGCTAACGCGCGCGCCGGCGGCGGTGCAGAGGCGGTCGTGGCCGTGCCGATGAGCGACGACGAGGATGAGGCGGTCGCGCAGGGGGCGGATGATTGACGGTCACGCCCAGTGACACGACGGATGTGACAGGCCGCTCACGTACTCACATGGCAGTGCGAGTCCGCCTGATTTCATGCGCGGCGTGCGCCTCAAAAGCCAAACCGGGCAGTGGGCCGGCACCGGCACTCAGCGGATCTGCGCGCCCGCGGACTCGTCGGCCATCGCGGCGAGCGCGTCGGCGCGCGAAAGCACGGCCTCGGCGCACGCGAGACCCGACTTGGTCGCGCCCTCCATCGAATCGATGTAGTCCTGATAGGTGAAGGAGCCTGCCATGAAGAAATTGGGAATCGGCGTCTGCTGCGATGGGCGGAACCTGTCCATGCCCGGCTTCTCGTTGTAGAGCGACTCGGCGAGCTTGACGACGTTGGACCACGTGCACTTGAGGCCCTGCGCCTTGGCCGACGGGAAGAGCGCGTACACCTGCTCGAGCGTGCGGTCGGCCACCTCCTGCGCGTCCATGGCCATGTACTTGTCGGCGGGCGTAAGCACGCACTGCAGGAGCGACCCCTCGCCCGGCTTGTAGTAGTCGGCGGGCGAGGTGAGCGCGAGGTCGGCGAAGCACGAGAAGTCAGCGTCCGCCGAGTAGAGCAGGTTGTCGATGCCGGGCGCGCGGCCGTCGGCGCGGTCGGAGCCCACGTCCTTGGGCGCGCCGCGGCTCGTCATGCCCCACCGATCCATGTCGGCGAGCTCCGTCACCCAGCCGTCGAAGCGGAGCTGCACGGTCGCGACGGGCACGCCCTCGAGCTGGTACACCTTGTCGAAGAAGTCGAGCTTGCGGAAGTTGTCCGGCAGCAGCCCCTTGATGCCCGGCACGTCCGTTGCGGCGATCGTCACGTCGAAGCGGTGCTCGGACTGCACGTCGTTGCCGTCGACGACGCAGATGCCGTGCACGCGCGTCGGCGCGCCGTTCGCGTCGACCTGCCGAGAGGCAGCGCGCGGCGCGCACGGGCGGCGTGCGCGGCGTGAGCGCTCGCGGCACCTCGTGCGCGGCGGCGCGCGCGGCCGAGCGCGGCGCGCACGTCGTGCAAGATGTCAAGCACGCGCGACTTCAAGTTGATCTTGACGCCGCGGTCGGTGAGGTACTTGACGATGGGCTTGTGCAGGTACGTGTCGGGCGAGCCCTCGCACATGCGCAGCACGCTCGCCTCGGAGCGCACGGCGAAGAGCTGGAAGATGGTGAGCATGCATCGTGCGGAGATGTGGTCGCAATCAATGAAACCAAGGGCATAAGCGATAGGGTCCCACAGCCGCTTGATTGAGCCGCGCGAGCCGCCCGAGCCCTCAAACCACTCGGAGAAGGTGACGTCGTCAAGCGCGCGCACGCGGTCCATCCCGCCATCAAAGTCGACGAGCGCCTGCAGAGGCGCGGGGCGGCCACGGCGCGGCGTGGCCGGCGGCGGACGGTCAGGCGACGCGCGCGCGCGGCGCGGCGCTGGCAAGGGCAGCGCGCCGTTCGGCGCGGCGCGCGCGCTGGCGGACCTGCACGATCGGGCAGCTGATCGGGTTGCCCAGCGCGAGCGCATTCGCGATCTTGTCGCCGATGTCGAGCTGCGCGCTCGTCGCAAAGGCCTTGAGGCCATTCAAAGGCGCGCCGATCCCGCCCATCCGAAAGTCGAGCTCGCCGATGGAGCCGCCCTTGTTGACGAAGATGTGGCGGTGGTCCTTGAGGCGCAGCCCCGGCTCAAAGGCGCCGACGCGCTTCATGATGCCAAAGAGGTTGTAGTAGCAGCCGAAGAAGACGTGCAGCCCCATCTCGATGTGGTTGCCGTCCTTGTCGAGCCACGACGACACCTTGCCGCCGACGAAGCGGCGCGCCTCGAACATCTCGACGTCGTAGCCGGCCTCGGAGAGGTCCATCGCCGTCACCATCCCGCCCAGGCCCGCGCCCACGATGCCCACCTTGAGCCTGCGCCCGTCCTTGGCGCGCACGGTCGGCCCGCGCAGCGCGCGCTCGGTCAGTGACGTGTCGAGCAGCCGGTCCTTGTCGCCAAGCTGCGTGCGCTCGAGGACGGCGCGTGCGTGCCCGCGGCTCGCCGCGGCACCGCGCACCGCCGAGCCGCGCGGCAGCCCGGCCCGCGAGTGCGCGAGCGCCGCGCCGACGAGCACAGATGCGAGCATGCTAATGATGGGGGGAGGAGCGAGAAGGTTTTGGGCGTTACGCCGGCATAGTCGCCGGTTGGCGGGTTGCGTCACGGCGAGACCGCTGCGCGCGCTGCTCGCGCTGTGCGCGGTCGCGCGAAGTGCGCCGACGGCGCGCGCCGCCAACGCATCCGAGATGGAGGCGCTGCTGTGTGTGCGCGCGCGCGCCGAGGAGCTCACGCTACTGCCCGTGCCCGGCGAGGCGCGCCGGTTTGGCGCATGGCTCCCGCCCTCCGTCTGCGCGAGCGCGCGCGGCGCGCGCAGCGCACCGATCGTGCTCGCGCTCGGGTGCTACGGCTGCTCGATGGATACGGTCGCGCGTCCGCTCTTCAACGCGGCCGAGCGCTTCGGCCTCGTCCTCGTCGCGCCCGAGCAGCACAAGCGCTCGTGGAACGCGGGCGAGTGCTGCGGCGCCGCGCTGCGCGAGCGCACGCCCGACGCGGCCTTCATCCGCGCGGTGATCGCGCACGTGCGTGGCGCGCTCGGCACGCCGCGCGCTGGCGCCGCTGGCGTCTACGCGTTCGGCTGGTCTAATGGCGGCTTCATGGCAACCGAGCTCGCGCGTGCCGGCGCGCCGCTCGACGGGCTCGCCGTTGTCGCGGGCTACTCGTCCACGCACCTGCACGCGGCGCGGCCGGGCGGCGAGCTGAACGCGACGCTGCCCGCGCCGACGCCGATTTTGCTCTTCCACGCGCGCGACGACGCCATCGTGCGCGCGGAGGGCTGCTGCGCGGCGGGCCGCGGTTGCTGTTGCGGCATCGCCGCGCCGCGCTGTGTCGGCGTGGAGGGCGCGTGGGGCGCGTGGGCGCTGGCCAACAGGTGTTCACCCGCACCGTCACCTGTCGCCGCCGAGCCCGCCGACGCCGCCGCGGCCCTCGGCGTGCGCTGCGTCGGTCGCGCAGCGTGCGCCGCCGCGACGGTCGTGTGCGTCGCGCAGCGCGGCGGGCACAGCTTTGGGAGCGGCTTCGAGCGCTTCGCCTTTGGCGGGATGGTCGGCGCCTTTTTTGCGCGCGCCGCGTGCGCGCGCACCGGCGGCGCGTGGGACGCGCGGCGCGAGGCGTGCCAATGCGGCGGCGCGGGCGGCCCGGGCGCGGGGCCGGGCAACGCGCCCGCGCGCTCCGCGCGCTTCGCCTTCGACTTGGCGCAGACGAGCGCGTCGTATTGCTGACGTTGGCGCGCGGGGGGGGGGGGGGGGGGGGGGGGGGGGGGGGGGGGGGGGGGGGGGGGGGGGGGGACCAGTTGAACGGTCTGGCGGGCCCGCTCGTCTGCGCTGCGCATCGCTATGTAGACTCAGGGTTCGAGATTTTTCGTGAAAATGTTTTTTGACGTTTTCACCTGAAAATTTTCACCAGAAATTTTCACTGAAAATGGTGAAAAATAATGGTGAAAATTTTCACTTCTCCCATGTGGGTACGCACGTAGATAGGGAAAAACACCGGATCGCAGGCGGGCAGCCATGCCGCGCAACGGGTCGCCCGTCTGGTCGGCGTGCCTGCGCGCCGTGGTCGACAAGCACAAGACGCCCCTCATCAGTATGGATGACTCTGGTCTTGAGGCGATCTTCTTGGATCTCGGTGGCATGGCCTGCCTCAAGGCGGGCAAGACAGCTACGCGTGCGCGCGCACGCGCGACGCTCGCAAGCGCCCTCGACCGGAAAGGTATCAAGCGCGTGCCGACTGCGCAAAACAAGGCAGCGGTGTGCATGATGTGCGGCTTCGTCGTCGAACACTGCAACTCCACACGGTGGAAACAGCGCAGTTGCTTGGTTTGCGCCGACGACCGCCCGCACCGCGACGAGTTTATCGCAACGATGCCGCTGCGGAGGAGGCCGCGCAGGAGGGGCCAGAGGGTGCGCTCCGCATGGTGCCGCTCTCGCGGCCCTCCTTCTTTGCTTGCACACCCCTGCCGCGACAGCCAGCTTAAAGTCGCTCGCGCCCTCGCAGTCCGTGCACCTGCTGCGGCCGCCGCCGCCGCCGCGCAAGGGGGGCATAGAACACGCCAACGGAGGTGGCGCAAGTCGCCGCGCAGATGCAGCTCTACGGCACCACCGGCGGCAAAGAATGGGCCCTGCTCTCCTCACTGCCGCCAGGCATGGAGCTGGAGGGCTTCGCTCGTCAGGCGGCTGACGCGTACGCTGGCTGGGGCCAAGGCGGCCGCTTGGTCGTCGCCGGCATTCAGTGACAAACTGGGCCTGCCACTCCCGGACTGCCACTCCCGGACTGAAAATTTTTACTGTACCCTGTGTAGACTGGACTGGGCCAGTAGTGCTCACATTTGAAAGCGGGCATCCCACATGGCCGGCCTTCGAGCAGCCACGCTGGTTGTGCTGGTGGCGCACTGCCACGCGCTGCGCGTGGATACCTCCCCGCTCGCTCGGCGCGCCGCCACCAAGCCAGGCATCAGGCGTGCGGCCGTGCACTGCAGCACCGCTGGTGCCGCGCGCGCGCCGTCGCGCGGGCGCGTGCGCTTTCCGACGCTCGCAGCGCGCGACTTTCAGCACAGCGAGGACGCGGCGGCCACGGCGTCGCTGCGCTCCTTCTGGCCCATCGAGTCTGCGATTCGTACGCTCATTCTCCCCGTTATTGAGGTCCGCCGTCGGCGCGGCCGTCCCGCGTCCGCAGCCCTGGCCGTGCGCGCGCCCACCCGCTCGCGCCCGCCCGTCGCGCGCCGACTGCGACCGCGCGCCGGCAGGAGGCCACCTTCCTCGACAACATCGCGAGCGGCGTGCTGGTCGGCCCAGACCAGCTGCCCTCGCTCCACGCTGCGCTCGTCGAGGCGTGCGCCATCCTCGGCGTCGGCGACAAGGTCGACCTGTACGTGAAAAATAACCCCTTCCCCAACGCCTACACGCTTGCAATCGATGGCCGCCGGCCGTTCATCGTCGTGCACTCGGCGTTGCTCGACTTGCTCACGCCAGAGGAGACTCAGGTGCGCGCGCTGCGACGCGCCGCGCGCGCGCGCGGCCGCGCCGCCACGCCGCGATCTCAGGCGCCGCATTGCCGGCGGGCCGCTCCGCGCGCGCGCGCGCACGGACGCACCAGGCGGTGCTCGCGCACGAGCTCGGGCACATCAAGTGCGAGCACGGTTTGTGGATCACCGTTGCGAACGTGCTCGCCCTCGCCGCAGACGCCTTCTCGCCCCGCGCTGGCGCGGCGGTTTCGGCGGCGCTGCTGCGATGGCGGCGGGCTGCGGAGTTGTCGTGCGACCGCGCGGCGCTGCTCGTGAGCCAGGACCCGACGATCGCGCTGTCGGTGATCGTCAAGCTGACGGGCGGCTCGGTCTCGCTGCGCGGCGAGCTGAGCGTCGACGCCTTCCTCCGGCAGGTGCAGCGCTTCGACCAATCGGCGGCCACGCGCGTCGGCTCGGCGCTGTCCAACTCGCAGACGGCGGCGCTCACGCACCCGCTGCCCATCCTGCGCGCGGCGGAGCTCAACCGGTGGGCGAGCGGCGAGCAGTACCGCGCGCTCGTCTCGTCCGCCAAGCGGCGGCAGGCCGCCCTCGGCTGAGTCACGCGGGTCAGTCACGCGGGTGAGGTGTCTCAGGGCCTTTCGCCTTTGAGGCTTTGTGGAGGTTGGGTGTCCCAGCACGGGCAACCCCACACCTGCCCAGCGCGATGTACCGACTTGCTGCTTGGCGTTGACTCGCGCTGGCCGCCCGCCGCCCGCCGCCCGGTGAGGTGGTGACCCGGTCCAGGCGGTCCTCGGTCCTCTCACTCCTCCGTCGCGTTGACGCCCGCCGACTTTCAAAAGGCCCTCCCAAATTGGGCATTGCATGCGAAACGGCGAAACGTGCGACAGGAATGTCGGACCGCCCGATGGGAAGACGAAAGGACGCGCGCGCCTCGCCTCCTCGCCGCCTGAGACGAGGGGTTCGCCACGGCGGGAGACTACGCTGGTTGTCTGTGGCTATTGTTACTTTTGGCTACATCCTCACGGAGCACGCCGTCGGCGGCGGGTCGACGGCGGCAGTGCCGGCGCCTCCACCATCACCGTCCCCACGCCTCACTCTCAGCCCACCGCCGTCGGCACCGTTTATGCCGCCGCTGCCACCTAGCGCTCCGCCGTCTAGACCAACGGTTACGCCGCCTTTGACATCGCCGCCTTTGACATCGCCGCCACTGAGTCCACCTGATCCACCACCGCCTCCGCCTCCGCCACTGAGTCTGCCGCTGCCACTGCCGTCGCCGCCGCGCGCGCCGCCAGCGCCGCCGCCTCGCCCGCCACCGTCGCGACCGCCGCCGCGCCCGCCGCCACGCCTGCCGCCGTTTCCGCCGCCGTCGCCTCCGCCGCCGTCACCTCTGCCGCCTCGCCCGCCACCGTCGCGACCGCCGCCGCGCCCGCCGCCGCGCCTGCCGCCGTGCCCGCCGCCGTCGCCTCCGCCGCCGTCGCCTCCGCCGCCTCGTCCGCCACCGTCGCGACCGCCGCCGCGCCCGCCGCCGCGCCTGCCGCCGCGCCCGCCGCCGCGCCCGCCGCCGTCGCCTCCGCCGCCTCGCCCACCACCGTCGCGTCCGCCGCCGCACCCGCTGCCGCGCCCGCCGCCGCGCCCGCCGCCGTCGCCTCCGCCGCCGTCGCCTCCGCCGCCTCGCCCGCCACCGTCGCGCCCGCCGCCGCGCCCGCCGCCGCGCCCGCCGCCGCGCCCGCCGCCGTCGCCTCCGCCGCCGTCGCCTCCGCCGCCTCCACCTCCTTGCACGTGGGTCAGGCTGCGGGTGATTCCGGACGCACACCCGGACGAAACATCATGGACAATTGTGCGCCCTGATTCGCGCGAGCAGGTGCTGTCCGGTGGCGCGGAGGGTGGCGAGGGCTGCCTTCACGACGGCCGTTTCATCGCAACCGTGCTCGATCGTTTGGGCGATGGCATGTGCTGCGCGTTTGGCAACGGCCTATTCGCGCTCACAGTCGCGCGCGAGCACAACGTGGTGCTGGCAGGCGATGTCGAGACTCCGCCGGCGATCTGGAGCGGCGGGCGGTTTGCGTACGCCGCGCACTTTGAATTTGAGCTGCCGTATATTGCGCCACCGCCGGGGCCACCGCCCAGCCTGCCGCCGCAGCCGCCGCCGCGGCCGCCGCCCAGCCCGCCGCCGCCGCCGGAGCTGGGCGCCGGTCTCGAGGCCGTGCTCGACGCGGAGCCTTCTGAGTTCAACGCGACGGCCTTTGCGCACGCGCTCGCTACGCTGCTCGGCCTGCCGTCGGATCCCGAGCGTGTTGTTGTCCGCGCGGTCGTGCCGGCGAGCACCCTCGTCAGCGCGTTCGTGCGCGCGGCGGGAGGCGGCGGCGCGGAGGCGGCGCGGCTCGCGCTCGAAATAAATCGCCTGACTGCGCAGCAGCTGCAGGCCGCCATTGGCGTGGGCGTATCGGCCGTTGGGTTGGACGCCGCCTCGCGCGGTCTTTTGCTGCCGCAATCCGCGCCGGCGGGTGACGGTGGTGACGGTGGTGACGGTGGCGGCGGCGGTGGTGACAGCGGCGGTGGTGACAGCGGCGGTGGTGACAGCTCGAAGGGTACGCCCGTCGCCGCGCCCAGCGCCACGCCGCCGGCCGCGACGCGCACGTTGGTTCTGCTCGTGGCGGTGCTCGTGCCCGTCTGCGCCTGCTTCGTCGCCTGCGCCTGCGCCGGCTGGCAGCACCGCACGTGGCGCGCGCGCGAGGCGGCGCGCGCGTTGGAGGTCGCGGAGCCCAAGAGGCGGAGGTTGGACGCGCTGGCGCGCGGCGAGCGCGCGGCACGTGATACGCCGGCGCAGCAGCCGCTTCGCGCGCCGTCAGCGCCGTCGGCAAGCGCGCCGCTGCGCTCGCGCTCGTCGAGCGGCGGGACGGCAAGCTCGAGCGCGCAGATCGAGCAGTCGCTCGCGCGGACGGCCGCGGCGTACGCGCAGGGCGTGGGCGCGCGCGCGCCATGCACGTCGCCGAGGCTCGTGAAACTCGGCTCGAGCGGTGGCGTTGCGGTGTGCTACAGCACGTCGGGCGTGAGCGGCGGAGGCGCGAGCCGGTACGCGTTTAACTACGTCGACGGCGAGGAGGACGACGACGACCCGTACCTCACCTTCCTATGACTCTCATACGCTCCTGACATCGGACTGCAGACACCTCGGTGTGCGTGATATATACTCGGCCCAAAGGCCCACACGCGCCTAGCCACCGCGCGCCGCCGCCCGCGCGCCGCCGCACCGGTGGCCGCCGTCAACCACACCACCGGCCGACGCGCACGCGCACGCCGAGGCCCGAAGATCGTCGGCGACGACCGCCACCCCCGAGCCGCCGCCTACCACGTCGCCAAGCCGCCCGCCGCCGCTGCAGAGCGCGACGCCCGCCGCCAGCGAGCCGCCACCCTCCCCGCCGCGTCGCAGCCTCCTGTCGCCGCCGCGAAGCGCACCACCACCCGCCGCCAGCGTGGCAAGCGCCGCGATGCTGGCCGCGTGGCCGCGCACGCGTGCCCCGCCACCCCCAAACCCACCGACCGGGGCGAAAAGTACGTTGTTCGCGGTGCCGGCGCAGTCGATGGGCAGGGGCGGCGGGGCGCGCGGAGCGCGGCCATCAGAGCGCGAGGTCGCAGCCTGGATGGCCAAGGCAGGCGTCGTCAAGGCACCCGGCGTTCCGAAGCTGCCGGCCGGCACGGCCGTGCCGGCGCGCGCTGCGCCGACGGGGACCACGGCGCCTCGCAGCTGTTCGAATCCGACGGAGGCTCAAAGGACAGCCTCCCACAGCGCGCAATTGGGCGTCGGCGACTGGCCGGGCGGTGTGCGCGCTGCTCGGCGGGCTTGTATCGCCGCCGCGTCGGATTGTCCACTGACCGCGTCAGGCCAGTGCAGTAAGTCGTGCACGCACCGGCCGTCGCGCAGGCGCATTTGACGATCCAAGATACGCTGTCGACGATCGGCGCCAAGGCGACGCGCGCAGTTGCCGGGAAGGGCAGCGCGGCTGCGGTGGCGGCAGGTGTCGTGCCGGCGGCGATCGTAAACGCCGCATTGCCCGCCATCGCGGCAGGCGAGGAAGAATTTGAAATTTCAAATCTCGCCGACCTCGGCTTTGCCGCGTGGATCACCAGCCTCGGCTCGCGCGCGGCTGGCGGCGCGTCTAGCGGGCGCGCCGCGGCAGCCAGCCTCGAACTACGACGGCCTAGGCAGCGACTGGCGTCATCTTGTTGAGCGCGTCGATGTCAATCTTGAGCGACGGGCCCATGGACGAGCAAATGTACATGCTCGTCCAGAAGCGGCCCTTCGCGCCAGTCGGCTTGTTCTTGTCGACGGTCTCCTGCACCGCCTTGAGGTTGCTCAGCAGATCCTGCGAGGCGGGGCACAAGTTGGCGGGTCGGGTGCGCTCAGCTGCGCGCGCGCGCGCGACGCTCCGCCGCGGGCGGTTGGGGGATTTGGACATGGCTTGGGGTTTTTGGGGGGAAGGGGTAGGAAGGTCTCGCTGGCGATACGGCGTCGCGCTTCTCACCGCCTCGGGGAAGGAGAGCTTGCCAAAGGGCACGTGCACGATGCCCTGCTTGTCGCACCGGAATTCAAACTTGCCCGACTTGAACTCCGCGACAGTTGCGCCCATGTCCGTCGAGACGGTGCCCGCCTGCGATTGAAGCCGCGCGCGCCGGCGCGGTGCGCCAGCTGCGTGAGCGCACGGCGCGGAAGCGCCAGCGGCGCGGCTCTGGGCCGGGCGCATGCGCGCGCGCTTCGCGGTTCGCTTGCGCGGCCGTGTGCGCGTGCGGCGGAAGGAAGGGAGGGCAGGCGCCAAGCGGCCCAGCGCGTGCAGCGGGAGGACGGGAGGGCAGGCGCCAAGCGAGCCGCCGCCAAGCTGCCTAGCGCGGCGGCGGCTCTCCGAAGCCCGCGCGCGGCGCGCGGCCACAGCCAGGCGCTGAGGTGCCGCTGCGAATGCGTGCGAGTGCGCCGTGACGAGCGCCACGCCCAAACTCGGCCGCGCGCGTGCGCTCGCCACGCCACGCCACGCCACGCGCGCACAACGCCACGCATGCGCCCGCGCCACCCAAACCGCGCGCGCCACGCCATACACGCGCCGGCGCGGAAGACGGCCCGCCTCAGCGCTCACCTTTGGCGAGGGCATGAGACCCTTGGGGCCGAGCACGCGGCCGAGCTTCGCGATCTTTGGCATGGCGGGCGGCGAAGCGATCAGCACGTCAAAGTCGAGCGTGCCTTTGCTGATCGACTCCACAAGGTCCTCCCAGCCGACCAGGTCGGCGCCCGCCGTCTTGGCCGCCTCCGCCTGCTGGCCCTCGGCGAGCACAGCGATGCGCACCTCCTTGCCCGTGCCCTTGGGCAGCGCGACGGTCGTGCGGATCTGCTGGTCGTTGTACTTGGGGTCGATGTTGAGCCGGATGTGCGCCTCCGCCGTCTCGATGAACTTTGCGGACGCAAGCTTCTTCATGAGACCGACCGCCTCCTCGGGCACGTACAGCTTCTCCGCGTCGACGCTCTTCTCGGCGAGCGCCATGCGCTTGGAGAGCTTGAGCGACACGGCGGCGCGCGACGAGCTCGGTGCGCGCACGCACGCCGGCGCCGCAAGCGCGCTGTGCCTCACCGCAACCGACGCCGCCAGCGCGTGCGTGCAGACGAGCGCGAGGCCGGCCAGCATCACAGCTAATGGCCTGCCTGCTCTCGCCCTGTTGAAGAAGGAGCGTCGCCAGAACCGCGGTTTCAAAATGGGCGGCGCGCGCGAAGTTCCCACTGCGAGTGTGAGGTTGGGCGATGGTGTAAAGAAGTCACGGGCGGACAGCCCCGACGGTCAGCCGCCAATTGACTCCTTTCAACTGGCGTCATTCGCCATCTCAGCGCACGCGAGAGCCACCGTCGCCCTCACGTGCACGTATGCAGGTGTGTCGTCTGCCACCACCGTCAGAGGGCATCAGAGACTCGCCCGCTCGGGCCGCGGCCCGCGGGCGGTTGCTCGCCGCCACGGCCGGCCGGCCAACGGGCCGCCGCGCGGCGAGCGCCCGCCGGCGCCTGCATTGCGACGGCGCGCCGCCGCACGCCGCCGACAGCGCGGGCCCGGTGCGGTGGCCGCTATGCGCACGCGCCTCGGGTGCGCGCGCTCAGAAGATGTTGACGTACTGCGTGATCTGCGAGCGCTGGTCCTGCGAGATGCACTCTGCGATCCACACAATGTTGCGCACCTGCGCGCGCACGCGCGCGACAGGCGAGGGGGCGCGCCGCGTCCGGTCGGCGGCCCGCCCCGCGCGCGGCGGCCCGCGCGGCGCGTGGTCGCGCCGCCATGCTGCGCACCTCCTGCTCGCGCAGCTTGACGTAGGCCCAGAAGAGGCCAAAGTGAAACTGCTGCTCGAAGGCGTCCTTGTTGAGCTGCACCTCGAGCTCGAAGAACGCGTTCTCCACCGACTTCTCCTCGCCGACGCCGCTCTCGGCGAGCACGTTGCGGTAGTCTTGGTACGGGTCGAGCGCGGCGCGCACGGCGTCGACGTCAGCGCAGAGCGCGAGGCGCGCGGTCCCCTCGGGGTGGAGCTGCCCGATGGACGGGTACAGCTTGCACTTGTCGTCCTTGCTCAGCTCCGTCTCAAAGCTGTTCACCGTGATGTTGATCGAGCGGCGGTCGGCCTCGAGCGAGAGGATGCCGCCCATCACTTCCGCCGTCTCCATCCCGCACTTGGTCGTGACGAATTCGTAAAAGTCCTCGAGGTAGGCCTTGTAGAGCGAGTTGCGGATGATCTCAATGTTGAGCTCGTCCAGGTCCTCCACGCCGGGCTGCCGCTCGCCCACCTGCGGCTGCTTCCACAGCGAGAGCACGTCGGTGAAATAGGGGCCGATCGGCGTCTCGACGAGGACCATCTCGTAGAGGTCCTTGGCCGTGTTGGGGATGGACGCGGCGGAGAGGCCCTCGAAGAGGCCGAGCGGGTGGCACTTGGCCATCAGCTCGTTCGTGTCGCGGTCATGCAGCGCGCCGGTGATGATGAGCATCAGGTTGTCAATCATGTATCCGTACCTAGGGGCGTGGGGAGGCCAAAAGGGGGTTGGTTGGTCGGTTGGCAGGGGCCGGGGGGCAGAGAGGCGACCTTCGCGCGGCGCGCGGTGCGAGCCGCGAGCCGCAGCGGCGCGCGACCGCGCGCGGCGGCAGCCGACAGCGCCAGCTACAGCGCGCCGCGCCAGCCGCGCCGGCCGCCGCAGCCGCGCGCACGTGACGTAGTCCATGAAAGTGGCGAGCGGCTCGACGGCCTGCACGCGCAAGTGCTCAAACTCGGCGACGAGCTTCTCGGTGCACTTGAGCGCGAGCGTGTTGGTGGAGAGCGGCGACGGCTCGCCCTGCAGAAAGTTGCCGTAGTCGGTGCCCTGCAGCTGCAGCTTCATGTCTGCGCGATGCGATGCGGCGACAGGCCGCGCCGCGCGCGCGCTCTGCGCGTGAGCTCGCCGCGCCAAGCTCGCTGCCCGCGCGCTCGCTGCGCGCCGCGCTCGTCCGTCCGTGCGGTGAACGCATGTCGCCAGCGCGGGCCAGACAGAGCCCACTGCCAAAAGGCACGGGCCGATTGCCCTCGTGGCGCGCCGACGAGGCGAGCGGCCTCGCGGCGGGCTGCGGGCCGTGCCCGCCCGTGCGCGCGCGGCGCCGAGGCATCCGGCCGTGCGTCCAATTGCGAGCGCCGGCGCCCGGCTGTCCGACACACGCGCCGCGCGCGCACGGCCGCTTCGTCCACCAGCGCGAGGCCCCGGCGAGCAGTCGCCCCGAGCCGCGCGCGTGCGCCGCGCCGCGCAGCGCGCCGCGCGCACCGTCGACAGTGTCGCATTGCTGCAGGTTGGCGTAGTCCGAGGCTGAGAGGATACCCGATCGGAAGCCACGCACGACCTGTGGGCGAGCGGCGCCGAGCCGCGCCGCGCGTCGGCGGCTGTGCGTGCAAGCGCCGCGCTTGGGCGCCGCGCGCGCGCGCCTATGGCAATACGGGCCGGACGGCGCGCCACGCGGCGTGGAGCGGTGGGCGGTCCAGGGCGGCGCGCAGCGCGCGGCGCGAGAACGTGCGGCGCGTACCGCCTCGAGGAAGCCGTTGTCCACGTTGAAGTACCCCATTGACGCCATGGTGCCGCGCGGGGGTGGCGCAGCGTTCGGCCCTCGAGAGTCGACCGAGCCGGCTCTCTCTCTCGCTCTGCCCAGAGGTCGGGGGCAGGGCGTGTCCGGAAGGCCCCAACGCCAAATTTTCTTCCCGGACCCTGCGCTTTTGGCTTCAAAAGGTTCTCTCCGCGCAATACGGGGGAGGCGTAACGCACGCCTGTTGCTGGTGTGGAACATCGCAAGCGGTGGTGTAAGCACAGGGAGGGCCGGCGAGTAGCGCGCACGCCGACCGCTCGGACGCAGAGCGGGCCAGCGGGCCATGTCAGCCGCGGGCAGCGCCCCGCCGCCGCTACCCTCCAAGGAATCGGCCTCGGAGCAGTCCTTCCGCCGCCGCCGCCTCTCCGTCGCCGACCTCGATACGTCCGAGTTTGATGACGAGCCGGCCGACGAGAAGTCGCCGAATGGGACGGACTCGAAGCGGCGCATCCGGCGCATGTCGATGAGGTGCGGATCGCTGCCGCGCCGCCGCCGCTGCCCGTTGCCACCGCCGCGCGGTGCCGCCGGGACACGCGTCGCCGCGACGAGCTCTGCGCGCGCGCGCGCCGCGGCCGCGCGCCGCGGCGTGCGGGGTTCGTCGCCGGTGCCTCGCGCCCTGCCTCGGCGCGAGGCGCGCGCGCGCGCGCGCGCGTCGGCGCGCCAAGGGTTCTTTCACGCGACTTTCGCACGCTCGCTCGCGGCGCCGCGCTCGCGCCGCGCGCCGCGCCGTCCGCGCGCCGCGCAGCCCGGAGATGGGCGTGGTGCGCAAGAAGTCGGACCTGCCCTTTCCGCTCGAGATAGTTGGCACCTACTCGTGCCACGGGGTGCGCGCGCGCGCGCGCGCGCGCGCGCGCGCGCGCGCTAGCCCGTGCGCCCGCTTGCCGGCGCCGCGCGTGCGCCAGTCCGCCCATCCGCCTGCCGCCGCGCTCGCCGACTGCACGGCGCCTGCGCGCCGCCGCACCGCGCGCACGAGCGCAGGTCGAACCGGGGATGCGGCACGGCGAGACGAGCGCCAAGATCAACCAGGACCGAGGTGCGGTCTGCTACCCGTTCGCCGACTCGGACGAGATCGCGATGTTCTCCGTCTTCGACGGGCACGGCGTGTGCGGCGACAAAGTGAGCCATTTTGCTATGAACACGTTGCAGGCGATCCTCGAGGACCATCCGCTCCTCACCGACAAGCCGGCGCAGGCGCTCAAGCACTCGTACCTGCAGTGCGACTCGTTGCTCAAGCAGGAGCCGACCATCGACGCCGAGCTGTCGGGTACGACCGCGGTCGTGACGGTGATGATCGGCTCGAAGCTCTTCGTCGCAAACGCCGGTGACTCGCGAGCCGTGCTCGCGAGGCGCTCGCCGTCCGGCGGCGTCATCGCGCTCGACCTCTCCGAGGACCAGAAGCCCGACACGCCCGCGGAGATGGCGCGCATCAAGAAGAAGAAGGGCTTCGTCTCGCCGCCCGAGGAGGAGTGGGGCGGGTGCGCGGCGCGGCGCGCGGCGCGCGGCGCGGCGCGGACGCGCGGCGCGGCGCGCGGACGCGGCGGTGCGTGGCGGTGCGGCTGACGCGCGCGCGCCGCGCCGCGTCCACGCCGCGCCGCGCCGCGCGGATAGGCCCGCTCGCGTGTGGCTGGACGCGAACATGACGCTGCCCGGGCTGGCGATGGCGCGGTCGATTGGCGACCACCTGGTCACGTCGATCGGCGTGATTGCCGAGCCCGAGGTGATGGAGCACGAGCTCGGCCGCGACGACCTCTTCCTCATCATGGCGTCCGATGGCGTGTGGGAGTTCATCAGCTCCGACGAGGCCGTCGCCATCTGCGCGCCCATCGTCGCGCAGGCCGGCGCCACGGAGGTGCGCGCGCGCGCGCGCGGCGCCGTGCCGCGTTGCGCGCGCCGCGCCGCGCCGCGTGCTGACGCGCGCGGGACGCGCGGAACTCGCCCGGCGCGACGCCGCGCAGGCGTGCACCAAGCTGATCGAGCGCGCGGCCGCGAAGTGGCGCGAGGAGGAGGGCGACTACCGCGACGACATCACGGCGATCGTGTGCAAATTCCCGTGCCTGCAGCAGCGGCCAGCCTAGGCGCCACGAGCTGGGCCGCGCCGGACTCGCGCGCGCGCGCGCGGCTGCGCCCGCACGGACGGGTGGCGGCGCGTGCGCGCGGCGCGCCGCTCCGCGATGGCCGGCGGCGAGTGGCCTCGGCGCCGCGCAGCCATGGCGCGCGGCGCGGCGCGCCACGCGCGCCGAAGGCGTTGATCAAGGGCGCTTGACGCGCGGCCGCGCGCGGCCCGGCTCGGCCGGACATCCCGTGCGGGGCGTGCTGCTGCTCGCGCAGCGCCCGGACACTCAATGCGTCCAAGGGGTGAACAGGCCCAAGCAGCCGTCCGACCAGGGGGACGTGCGGCTGTCCGCTGTCGCGACCACGGTGGCCTGAGTGCGGTCGCGGCCTCTAGCTTCAGCGCGAGAAGGTGGCCATGCTGCCTTGGATCGCATGCGCGCGAACGCGCCTTCGAGGAGCCCGATGAGGGCCGGGCCGCCCACGACGCCCACGACGCGGCCGGCGATCACGCCCGCCCGGGTGCTCGTCGGTGCGGCAGCCGGAGGGGGTGGAGATGGGGAAGAAGGCGGCGGGCGGGACGGCGACGGCGGCGGTGGATGCGGCGACGGCGGCGGTGACGGTGGGGACGACGGTAGGGGTGACGGGCTAGGGGTGACGGGCTTGGAGGGGGCGGCGGCGACGGCGGCGGCGACGGCGGCGGTGACGGCGGCAGTGACGGCGGAGGGGCTGGGCTTGGAGGGGGCGGCGCTGGCGGCGGCGGCGGCGGCGACGGGCTTGGGGGGGGGGGGGGGGGGGGGGGGGGGGGCAGCGGCGGCGAGGGCGGCGGCAAGGGCGGGCTCAGTGGAGGGAAGGAAGTCGCGGTGGTCCTGTTCATATACTAACGACGCTTACCTGTTCATATAGCACTCGCCCGCAAAGTTGACCGACGGGCCGTGTTGTTACGGCAGCTGCTGCAGCGCCAGCTGCGCTTGCACCCAATCGGCCATGCGCGCGTTGCCAGAAGAGCGCGCGCCGCGCAAGCAATCCTGCGGATCCCACTCGCAGCCGTGCTCCCGTGCCCACTGCAGCACCTCGAGGTGGCCACCCCTAGCCGCACCGTAGCACGTGTCGCTGTCCCACCCACAGCCGTGCGCGCGCGCCCACTGCAGCACCTCGCGGTGGCCACGCCCAGCTGCAGCGGAGCACGTGCGGATGTCCCACTCGCAGCCGTGCTCTCGCGCCCACTGCAGCACCTCGAGGTGGCCACCCCAAGCTGCAAGGGAGCACGTGCAACTGCGCCACTCGCAGCCGTGCTCGCGCGCCCACTGCAGCACCGCAAGGTGGCCACCCTCAGCTGCAGATGAGCACGTGTCCCAGCCCCACTTGCAGCCGTGCTCTCGCGCCCACTGCAGCACCGCAAGGTGGCCACCCTCAGCTGCAGATGAGCACGTGTCCCAGCCCCACTTGCAGCCGTGCTCTCGCGCCCACCGCAGCACCTCAAGATGGCCGCCTCTAGCTGCAGCGGAGCACGTGCGGCTGTCCCACTTGCAGCCGTGCTCGCGCGCCCACCGCAGCACCTCAAGGTGGCCACCCCCAGCTGCATCGGAGCACGTGTCGCTGTACCACTCGCAGCCGTGCTCGCGCGCCCACTGCAGCACCTCAAGATGGCCGCCTCTAGCTGCAGCGGAGCACGTGCGGATGTCCCACTCGCAGCCGTGCTCGCGCAGCAATGCCATCGTGCCGACGCACCCAGCCCTCGCCGCTAGCGCGCACAGCTCGATCTGCTCCCGCGCGGGAAACGCAGCCGAGCGGAAGCTGGGCAGCGCCCACGTCCAAGCGGCGAGCGCGCGCGAGCGCATCATCGCCGAGCGCGGCGTGCGCGTCGGTGCGGGAAGCGCGTGCGCAAAGGCGCGGCACGACGCGCGCACGCACAGCGCGTCCTCTGGCCCGATGAGCGCGCCGACGCGCGCGAGCACGTCGGCAGGCAGCCGCGTGACCATGTCTGCGCGCTCGGCGCGCGTGCGCGCCGTCGCGCGCCTCGTGAGCACCCGCGAGCAGGCGCGCTTTCGACAAGCGGGGCAGCGGCACGCTCCGCCCGGTCGACTCGAACGCCGCCGCCCTACCGGGACGAGCGTGGGGGATGCGTGCGTCTTGCGCGACCGACCCGGACATAAAGAACAGAGGATGGAAAAGGCCGGACTCCTAAAAACTCGCAAGTCGCAAGCGTCCGAAGACCACACTGATGTGACTGTAGGGATGTAGGGCCGCTCAGTCTGCTGCCTGCCATCATGCCAGTGCCGGTCTCGCGTGAGCTCCACGTAGGGCACGCGCATGACCCCGGCCTGGGCCCGAGTGCGGACTGACACGTCGGGCAGCCTCGACCACGCGCTTGCCCGTAGGCTTCGCCACGTCGGCGGCGGTCTGCTGCGTCGAAGGGTTAAAATTAGGGTGAGGGTGTAAGGGCAAGAATAAGGGTGAGGGTAAGGGTGAGGGTGAGGGTAAGGATAAGGGTGAGGGTGAGGGTGAGGGTGAGGGTGAGGGTAAGGGTAAGGGTGAGGGTAAGGGTAAGGGTAAGGGTGAGGGGGTTAGGGTGAGGGTGAGGGCGAGGGTGAGGGCGAGGGTGAGGGTGAGGGTGAGGGTGAGGGTGAGGGTGAGGGTGAGGGTGAGGGTGAGGGTGAGGGTGAGGGTGAGGGTGAGGGTGAGGGTGAGGGTGAGGGTGAGGGTGAGGGTGAGGGTGAGGGTGAGGGTGAGGGTGAGGGTGAGGGTGAGGGTGAGGGTGAGGGTGAGGGTGAGGGTGAGGGTGAGGGTGAGGGTGAGGGTGAGGG